>JAJHSJ010000001.1:71270618-71370200 GCA_021015155.1 Magnolia officinalis
TCATTTTTCTTTATTGTCTCCTTGTAGCCTCTTTGTCTCTCGAGGACCGTGTATATAGAATTGATTCTTAAAAAAGGACTGAATTATAAAAATAAATCATGTAATTGGACTAGATTATAAAAAGCCTAGAATCTAGAATTGATCCGGATTCAAACAGAGTTTTTACTGTCCAGTTCCATTCGGTTTTAAGTTACAAACAGTCATTTAAGCTTTGGATTTTCCTTACTCTTGGGATCATAATTTAAAGTACCGTGGAAAAATGAATGGACGGTGCAGATGATATCCACACCTTACCGCGAGCCTCGTAACCTAGCCTGTCCCGCAATCGGAAGAGGAAGGGATAGTACCAAATCCGCGCCACAAAAATAAACATCACGTTGACCGGGAATCCCTAAAATGAGCTGGAGGACTGCGTTGATAAAGTACAGTCACCAGGGTGGAGTTCACGGGGTTGGACACCTGCTGCCTGGCTGCTGTTTGAGTCCCGAGAGCCAAACCGCGATCCTGCCAGAGATAGCCCTGCGAATTTTTCACCCTCGAGAGAAGCGAGAGGCGACGGGCGTTATTACCGGAGCTTATGGTAGGTCTCCTGTCATGTGATGGTACGCTACTGAGCGAGAGATTTTGACGGCGTGATATGGCGGTTTGACTGACCGGGCGTGTGATTATGCTGCGGTTGAAGGTGACGCTCGGGATGCAACTTTTCTGCATCTTTTTCAAATGTTGGATTTTTCGGAAGCGGATTGGCTGGTATACCACACACCACCGACTTCCCTGATGCGTTGACGTCATCAGTTATGTGGGTCCCATTATAAGATATTGTTATATCCCAACCGTCCGCTTATTTGGCGAGTTCGACTTAAGCCTTGAGCCAAAAAAACAAGACAGATCCTGAGATCAAGTGAACCATACTGTGAACCATACGGTAAAAAGTAGTTGGAGATTGAACGTCTAATATTGAAACTCTTTCAGTAGTCATAGAATTTTTGGATCAATATGATATTTGTTTTTCCTCTTCGCAAAGGTTCGTGTGATCTTATAAATAGATGAGATGAGAAGTAAACATGGAACTACGAATGTTTTAATAGCGATAATCACCGTCCCACTGCTATTTGTGGTGTCGTTCACTTGAACTTTGGATATGATTCATTTTTGAGATAATGCCCTAAAATGATGTCCCCAAATGGATGAACAGTATGGATGTAATAAAAATATCATTGTGGGCCATATAATTTTGATGTACTTTCAACCGTTCGCACGACTCATACCACACCAGCCGGGTCGGGTTGGTGGTGTATGCTACAGCAGCTAATCCGCTTCCGGATTTTCCGACATTGGTTTTGACTATCGATGTGGATTGCTACTTCTTAGAGTGAGAAAAGAGGCATTGGGATGGAGAAGAATTATTTGATAGTCTGGCAGAGAATGGATGATACGCTGGCACTGCTCAAAGATCTAGAAATTACTTACGTCGTATACGAGTAAATCAAATTAAGTCGTACGAATAATCTATTTCAGTTAAGATACATCAAGAGTATGGTAATTTGTTTATTGGATCATTGGATTAGTGGAAATTAATTGGACTGTTCAAAATAAAAAGCATCCAACGGTCCCATTTCAACAAACGTGTCCAGATATCGGAGATCATGATCGTGCACCAGTCTAATTTCTTGAATGTAACTTGGAGACGTGCGTGTTATGGACGCGGATTTCCTGGGAAAGCTTTTCGCAGGAACTTCCTGCGCTGGAAACCTAGGTGGAGCCCACCGTGATGTTTGTGAGAAATCCACTCCGTCCATCCGTTTTCTGAGATATTTTTAAGATAAAAGGATAAAAATGAACCGTATCTAATACTTAAGTGGGCCTAAAATGTAAGTATTGAATGTATACAGTTGAAATATTCGTGGGGCCACGGAAGTTTTGAATCAGGCTAATAATTGTGTTTTCAGTTCATCCCAATACGAATGACGTTATTAACGGTATGGATGGCATGTAAACATCACTTTCTACCTTAGAAAGTTTTCGACGGTAGAAATTTTCCTGCCCACCTTTTCCTCTGGTGCGGCTCACTTGAATCTTAGATCCTTCTCGCATTTGATCTCAAATCCTAAAATGTGCTTACAAAACAGATTTACGGCGTGGATTTCTCAAAAACATCCCGCTTGATACACAGCCTTTCGTAGGAAATCCGCGTCCCGTGTAATGCGACCTAGGTAGTTTAGATTTAATTACTTTATGCCACGTATACCTAAGGGTCTGCGTATCAAGCGTTACGCACGCACAGCGGGAGTAGCGATTGATCTTTTCGATGACATTGACTTCTATCTCACCGTGTCAGGGTACTATGCTGGCGACAGCTCTTTATACACAGGCACTCACAATATCAACATGTCGCATGCATTGATGGTAAAAATTTTTACTCTTCTCTGTAATTGATTTGAAGGCTTATTATTTTTTTTTTTTTTGGCGTAAAAAGGTCAAATATTGTGAAGTATTTGTGGGGACCTGCTGTGATGCATATCATATATACGTACCGTTCATCCAATATGTCATATGAATTTATAATAAAAGCCAAAAAAACAGGCATATCCAAAGCCCAAGTGAATCACGTCGTAGAAAAATGTGAATCAAATGCTAACCGTTAAAAACTTATTAAAGCCATTATTTCTTTTGATATGGGCCAGTTGGGTGTTGGATCAACTTCATTTTTCTTTTATATTTCAAAATGTTGTGATAAAATGGATGAACGGAACAGGTATGTCATATCATCAAGATGGGTCCTAAAATGGCCGCTACTAGTTTTGAACGTACTTTGAAAATGAAATTCCCATTAATATCCCAACAGGCGAAACGGTAATAATATGCCTTTCCCGGGGTATTTACCGTTTCCGGGGAAACGATAAAAATCAAACGGGCCCTTAAAACTGACTAAAAGATGCATCCCGCCGTCGCTGACCAGCAGTCGGGAATTGGTTGAATTATCTATTTGTGGGACGCGGATTTACAGCTTCTGACATGGCAAGTGCAGGCGCGTGGGAATTGAATTTGCAGTCCACTGTGGTATGTGACTGTGTCGTATCAGATCTTATTAAGTCCTTATTAAGTCCTCCTTAGTGTGTGAAATAACTATTAAGATAATTATTTTTTAAAAAATGAGTTATTTAATATAGAATTAAAAATAATAAATAAAATAAAATAAAATAGCTCTCGTAGTTGATCACGGGGAACAACTATTAAATATCCTCATGAACAAAATAAAAAAAATAAAAAAAAATAAAAAAAATTGTAGTAGGTGCTCAGATTGAATCTAAGGTATTAGCTAGGTGCTTCTGAATGACAACTAAAATTATCAGATATTTAATTAATGCCATGGATTATATTAAGGCATGCAAACAGGAGAAAAAGTAAATGATCACACTAAGAAATGTAATTGACCGGCAGAGAATTAGAGTGATTACACCAAAAAATGCAAATGATGGATAATTAAAAGGATAATTAAAAGATATACTAGGTTTGATTGAATTGGTATGAGAAAAAATCTTCATGATGAATTTCTTTGTTATTTGTAGCCTCACTATAACTATCTAGATGATTTCCACGTTCTTTTGGTTGCTATAACTATTTAGTAGTTTAGCACATCTTAATCCTCTTTATTTCTAAACCTGCCATATGAACTGTAACTACTTCTGCACGATCATTCTTCATGTAACGCCCCAAATTTTCTCAGCTCGAGTACATACTCGTGCCTGCGAATTTCAAGTATTAATAACGTAATAATTGGATGCTTTTAAAATCACACTTTTTTTTTTTCTTTTTTTATCACATCTATTTACATTCATGAAGGTAACCATTCACAATAATAAAATAAGTTATACTTCTCATTCCATTAAAATATAAAGGTTCAACTAATTGTTTAACGCCCTCTCAGATGTGAGATTATTACGTTATCCAAAGTGTACAACAGAAAATAAATAAAACTAAATATAATGCTATCATTCTTTCCTACTCCGAATAATTGTCTATGGGGAAATCTATAACATCCCAAATTTTCATGGCTAGAGTTTATATTCGTGCTCGAAAAAATCGGGTGTTAATAATGTATAAATTGGATGCTTTAAAAATCGCACCTCATTTTTTTATTTTTTATTTTAGATCACATCGAGATACATTCATTAAGGTAACATTCACAAGAATAAAATCGACTGTATTGATTATTTCATCAAAATAAAAGAATTCAAATATATAATCAAATGTCCTCTCAATGGGAGTTTATTACAGTTATCAAGTTCGCAGCGGAAGTATAAAACTATATTCTTATTCATTCAGTATAATCTTTCATAGGGAGATGGTCCTCTAGGTCTTCAATCTGTACATCACCTGCATCATCTGTATGGTTTGAGAGAGTCAATGCCCTACTTATAATGATAGTTATCCTTTAAGATTAAAAATAATTCAAGAGATTTATAAAGTAATGTAAGGGTTTTGATACGTCCCGTACTGCACTAATACAAGGGTATGCATGTGTAAAGAACTTACATGAGATGCATGCCTAATAAAATGTGTGCGGCTCATCATACATAGTGATAGTTACAATGTGGAATACGATTAATAGAAAACCTGGATCGCCCTGCATTCTCATACTATGGAGATTCACTGGCATGTCCAACACTACTGTAGATTTACGTGAACACCTCAAGGCACACAACACATGAGTCGAATGAATTACGTGACACGATTTGTTCATAGAGCGACTATTTGCGACATTCAATCCCGGAAGTGATGTGACATTGTATTTACGAATTATACACATCAATTTGTGCACCACTAACCAAAACCTATGGAATTACCCGACGACCAAAGGGTCTTTACCTAGAATACATTAACGTCCATGATCAAATATTCGAGTCACTAGTTGTGATACATCTTAACACATCACTTGCACTTATAGGGAATATAAATTGAATTATGGAAATTCCGAATATCAAGACACATGCTCAAGCCTCAAAGTAAATAGCACAAGACCAGTAAAGTAAGGAAGAGAGTAGCAATGGCTAATTCACAAAGAGAAGAGTGACAATGGTCAACTCAATAATAAAAGGAGAGTAACAGTGGCTAACTCAACAAATAAAAAAGTGGCAATGGCCAACTCAATATCAAGGAGAGTGGTAATGGCCAACTCAATTAATAGGATAGTGGCAATGACCAACTCAATAAAAAGAATAGTAGCAAGGGCTAACTCAACAAATTGATAAGGGTAAGGGCAAGGCCTGTATCCATCGCTCCACGTAAATTCATAAAGATCAATTGTAATTGACATCATATCGTAATTCCCAAAAGGGTAGTTAATTGTTTATGATAGAATACTTGCAGGAGAAAAATCATAGTATCATGAAAACATAGTATGTAACAGGTAAAATAAAACATATCAACTTAAATTACCGTATGCTTAAAGAATAAAACCTCACCTAATCTCGACTCAAATCTGGCCCAAACTTTGTAACGCCCCGAAAATCGGGGGTCGAGCAAAGCTCTATTCTCGAGATCCAAAACATCACTTATGCAACATGGATAATGATATTTAGATTTCATCCATAGCAATGCATTAAACATGAGTGAGATTATACTAAAACAACATATCATACTCCAGAGATAATATAATTTAGCAAGCGAAAGACTGAAATATATGGCTAATCATGCATTTTCATAGCATATGGTCTTTTCCGGATGATTAATTCTTCTTGGGTGATCTATATTTTATGGTCTTTTCCGGGTGATTAAATTCTCCTTGGGCGATTTATGGACTTTTCCGGGTGATTAAATTCTCCTTGGGTGATTTATGTTTTATGGTCTTTTCCGGGTGATTAAATTCTCATTGGGTGATCTATATGTTTTGGTCTATTTCGGATAGCTAGTTCTCCTCGAGCGTACCTTTGTGTATTTTTCCAGGTGACTAGTTCTCTTATGTCGACCTTTTATTTCGACAGCGGGATGTGCATCCCCAAGTCGATGATGCATTCACGCATCTATGCATTTAATAAGACTACATCATGTATTGTTTTGTATGCCTTGCCATGTTTTTATAACTATGCTTACCTAATGCGACGGTGTGTAATCTTGAGACGAGTTCACACTGAGTTGGCCACTCATCCATCAAATAAATATAACTGCACAGGTAGCATAGGTGGCTTAAGTGATTTTCAGGTTCGGGCTGATGAGGAGTCGGGTTCAAGTGTTGGGGTTGCATGACTGTATCTACCTTGAAAAGTTGAGGGGTCTTGCGGCTCAAATTTACTTGTATTATACTATTTCTCATGTATTGGATCATGTAATTCTTATATTTATTAATTTTTGAGACATTGATTTGTATAAGTCATTATGGGCAATTCCTTGTATACTTCAAACGTAAATGTAAATTTTTCTTTATATTAATTTGTCCATCCTACGCTCATCTGCTTACTCTAAATGCTATCAAAAATTATATATGGAATTTGGCTCTTTATAAGTTAACACTTGGGTTTTTGGGAAACGGGTCACATACTCGGGCCTTGAAAAGTCGGGGTGTTACACTTTGATAATGGGCGAATGACAGTTTAAGGACAACATGATCACATGTCCTTAATATTTCAGTTTCTTAATTGTTTTACATAAATTGTAAATCTGTAATTTTCACTAAAAACAAGTACTAAAATTCAACACCTTAAGTTTTAACAATCAAATTAACTTTCATACTCCATTTGTTAGTTTACCAAACAACACCTTAATAGGTAAGAGCCTAATTAGGGGCGCACCCCTATGCGTATGTTGTATATCCAAATTGCCTATCCATTTTACAAGATCATTTTAGGACATGGTGCCAAAAAATAAGGTAGATGCAAATCTCGGATAGATCACATAGTAACCATTGAATTATTACTATTAAAAACTTCTTGAAGGCACGAGGTTTTGTAGTTTTCCTTTGTCGAGGTTGTGACCTTATCAACGGCCTTATTACTAGGTTGATTGACAAATAAGCATTACAGTGGGTCATGTTGTGCCCTATTTTTACTGTTCTTGGAACAACTAATTAGAAAATGACATGTGTCATTACACGAGAAGTATAAAGCACGTATAAAATCTTTTAAGATATTTCAAGCACATGTTGCGGAATAGCAACTGGCATTGATCAGAGTGTTACACGTCATAAAATGTAGGACGTGGTTGAGAGAAAAGCAATGCTGAGGTGATTACTGTGACATGTATCCAAGAAGAGTCTAAAAGGCTCGAATGGTACCGAGGTAAGTATTATCGACTAAATGTGGATGAGAAGCATCTCAATAACTACCTTAACGAGATTTATAAACTCTCCTACTCCTACCTTCCCCAGTAATCCCCTTCTGCCACTACATTCCTATTGCTCGCTGATATTCTTCATTATGAAGATCGAGACCTAATTAAGCAAACCGACCCGAATATAAAATATTTGCTTTTATTGTGTTTGGCACCTTTGTTTGTGAATCAACTTTAATCCAAAAAGTAGTTATGCAAAATATATTTACAGGAGGTTTGAATTTAATTAATAAATCAAATTTAATATCTTTAATCAGTGACGTATGTAATGTTTGGCACAATGGTTGTAATAAGGCCATTTTTAACCATCTTTTAATGTGGCCTTATCAGTTCGAGATTTGGATTTCCATATTTTTTAGGCATACCATGAGATGCTTTTGGCAAAGCCGATGAACGACAGATATACGGACGTGGATTAGATACTGATGGGTTGGGTAGCGAGTCGGCTACTGAAGTGACGTCACGAAGTTATGTGGGCCCCACTTGATGTATGTGTTGTATCCACACCATCCATCCATTTTGAGATATCATTTTATGACATGGGCCAAAGAATGGGGTAGATAAAAATCTGTAGTGGACCCCACCACAAAAAACAATGGGGAGAGTGATTCCCACTGTTGAAACTATCCTAAGGCCATTTATTTGAAATCTAACTTGTTTAAAAGTTAAAAAAGACATGAAATAAGGGAAAACACAAATATCAGCTTGATCTAAAACTTTTGCAGCCTTTATAAGTTTTTAATGGTTTGTGTCACTGTCCCCACTGTTCTTTGTGCTAGGTCCATTGGAGCTTTGGATTTAACTCATTCTTTGGATCTTGCCCTAAAATGATCTCTCCAAGTAGATGGACGGTGTGGATACAAAAAATACATCATGGTGGGGCCCAAGGAACTTGGTGACATCACTTCAGTAGCGAGTCTCCCTACTGAACCTGTCAGTAGCTAATCCGCCCCCAGATATACAAACCCGTGCATACAGGTAGGCCACGTTGCCTCCCCTGACCCGGCCCCATCTGTTGCAGACATGGATTGCCCGGAGAAATTTTTATACCCCTGCTTTCAGAAACTGCGTGGGATGCTCAGTTCATCGGTTTTGATGAGTTTAACTGTTCAGCGAATAAATACAGATGACACATGTATCATGATACTTAGAGTTGGGCATGTCTGACCCGATCTGACCCGTTCCGAACCGAACCAACGGCCTGGATCTGTGCGGATCGAGTAGGGCGATTCAAATCCGACAGTTTTTCAGATCGAGATCGGGTCGTGGTCAATTTGGACCGATCCGATCCGAAAACCTGATCCGAACGGATCCAGACCGATCTGATCCGACCAATCCGGAATGATTCTTATCAATACTTCTACTTTTTCCTGTGGTATGATCCACTTGAGCTTTGGATATGCAACAATCTTGGGTTCAACCACTAAAATGATCTATAAAAATGAATGGACGGTGTGGATAAATCACATGCATTCACAGTGGGCCCCAACAAATTTTACTCGGTACGATAATAAGTGGATTTGATGGTGTACCACACACCAGCTATATAGCTGCTGTAGGCTGCAGCCTGTAGGTACGTGTTGTGAGCACTTACACTCATCGAGCTCCGAGTTGTACGAACGGTTCAAAGGAGATCAAAGTTATATGGGCTCCACAGTAATGTATTTATTATATCTACACTGTTCATATATTTTTAGAGATCATTATAGAGCATTATTCACAAAATGAATCATATACAAAGATCATCTCGACCACACCACAAATAGCAGTAGAGATAATGATTTTCACCATTAAACAATTTGTAGGGCCCACCATAACGTTTATTTTCCATCCAACTTGTTCATAAGGTCACAGAGACCTGAATTAAGAGGAAAAATAAATTTCAAATTGATCAAAAACTTCCGTGAGACTGTGACCCCAAAAGGGTTTCAATGGTAGACGTTCAACCCCCATAGCTTTTTTCAGTGTGGTCTACTTGATGGTTAGATCTATCTTATTTTTCATCTCAAGCCTTAAAACGAGCTCGCCAAATGGATGGACGGTTTGGATATAACACATACCCTATAATAAGACCCACGGACTTGCTAACCTAAATATAGCAATGCACGGAACTTTCGTGCATAGCACGTCAAGTTGCCACTCAGGTGACTGAATCCGCGCCCACGCAATTCCGATCTGCATATCACATTTACAAATTACAAATGCTAATGTGATTCGCACGTGCGACCGAAGAACAAATGAACACGTGTACGAGATACAGGAAAGTCATCAAGTGGGGCCAACCACCAACATCCACAACCCAGAAAGTAATCCCGTCCACTCATCAAGTGGGGACCACCCACGCTGCCAAAAAAAGAAATGTACGATTAACAGAAGACCAACAGCCTATACCCTTTAAATATATGTATAACTAGATTGATTTCCGCGAAATTGCACTCAAGCTGGGTCACACCATATGAACGGTCACGATAATAAACACGCTTGCCAGAGTGGCATGTGGGATGCGATTCGCTTCCAGTCATTTCACGGATTTCCCATTACCAAACCAGTCGAACAGAGTCATAGAAAGAGAAAGGACTTTGTTTTGACTTTAGCGATAAAAAAATAACCATATGTCGCCGCCGGCTGGGGCCCACATGATTCGATGGTCCGATGATTCCAGCCGTCCATATTATTCTCTTTACTAACATAAACAACCCATCTTCGCACAATCACATTTTAGTGATGATACCAGCCATTGATTTCTACAGTTAAATCAGAACCATCCAAAAATTTCTAATCTAAACATCATCAAAAGTACATCCATCCATCATAATCTTCTCATAGCAGCCCATATAATATAAGATTCCATGGACAGTTCCACGTGGATCTCAGTAGAAGGCGACACACCCTGGATGCTGAGTCGCGACAGAGGCAAAAGAGAGATGGCATCTCTGTAATCACACTCCTACGAAAGTGTACTGTACCAACTTTCATAGCTGCACGCTTGCACTTTCGTGCACAGCGTGCAAACACAGCTGTACGTACCTCGAGCTTAGAGTTGTACGAACGGCTCAAATGATATCAATATTACATGGCCCACGATGATGTATTTATTATATCCCTACCGTATATCTATTTTTTGTGATCATTTTAAAGCATTTGAAAAATAAATAAATTATATCTAAAACTTAAATGGAATGCACTGAAAATAGCAGCAAGGATAATGATTTTCACAGTTAAAAAATTCAATCAAATCATACTCAGGCCAACCGTGCATCGGATCGGTTTGAGTCAGGTGTCCTCGACTCGATCCCGGATCGGGTTCGGGTCAGTGTACAGTTGGGCATGTCTAACCCGACCCGGTGGATCCAGCCCGATCCGACCCGATTTGAACCGAACCGACGACCTGGATCGGTGCAGTTCGAGTAGGGTCAGTCTGTTCCAACCGTTCATCGTATCGAGTTTAGATCAATGCCAATCCGGACGGATCAAATCCGATCCGATCCGATCATAAAGTATGAAGTTAAAATAGAGCCATTGGATGTTTGCATCTTTAACCGTTGAAAATAAAGGGCTGAGGTTAAAAAGAGCCATTAGATGTTTGCATCATCAGGACTTCTACTTTTTTCGATGGTATGGTTCACTTGAGCTTTGGATATTTATAAATTTTGGATTCAACCCCTAAAATGATCTAAAAAAATGAATGGACGGTGTGGATAACCACATACATTCACGGTGGGCCCACGTGCATTCAAGCTCTATCACACGCCAACTATACTGGCGCGTGTGGTTGTATCACACGCAAGCTACTTGTTGACAAGTGATAGGTTGAGTAGCTAGCAAGACTACCTAATGAAGTGATGTCACCGGTTTTGTGGGACCAAGTATGATGTATGTGTTGTATCCACACCGTCCATCAATTTGTAGAGATCATTTTAGGCCATGAGACAAAAAATGAGTTAGCTCTAGATTTGGAGTGGACCCCACCACAGAAAACAATGGGAAGAGTGACTCCTACCGTTGAAACCTTCCTAAGGTCTACTATAATGTTTACGTGAGATCTAACATGTTCACAAGTTAAGACAGACATGAAAGAAGTGAAAACACAAATTTAAGTTTGATCGAAAACTTTCGTGGGCCATAGAAAATTTTAATGGTTGACGTCACTCTCCAAAGTTTTCTGTGGTGCGGTCCATTTGAACTTTGGATCTGACTCATTCTTTTGCTCCTGCCCTAAATTGATATGTCCCTAAATTGATATCTCCAAATGAATGGACAGTGCGGATACAACACATATATCATGGCGGGTCCCACAGAACTTGGTCACGTCACTTTAGCAGGGGGGTCTAGCTGCTCAACCTGTCAGTAGGTAATCCGCATCCCGCGTAAGCTACACGTAAGTACATGACAGGCTGTTGTAGATGCGTGTCGTGCGGAGACGAGCGCGTACAGGCCTCGATCTCCGAGTTGTAAGAACGGTTCAAATGAGATCAAAGTTACCTAGCCCCACTATAACGTTTATTTTCCATCTAAACTATTAGTAATGTTAAAAATACATGAATGACGTGGAAGATGGCATACTTGTAACACACTTACCTGTACAAAATTTAGAAGATTTTAATGGTAAGATTTCTAATCTCAATTGTTTCCCATGGTGTATCCCACCTAACCGTTGAATCGTTCTGATATTTAGGTATCAATCCAAATATAAGATGGGGCATCTAACAGATGGTGTGGATCTTATCCACATAAAATTATGAAGTACAAAGTTACAAAAAGTAACGTTCCCATCTTTACCAAAGTTACGCTGCCTTTTTCGAATATAAATTTACTATTGGGATTCTCATAATTGTCACCGTATGTGTGACTATTGTGGGTATGTATTTCTCGTTGAATGCTGGGAACTATCGTTAAAAACAGCAAGACCTCAAACTATGCAAATAATGCATAAAAAAAAAAAAAAAAAAAACAAAACATTGAATAATGGAAATTGTTGATCCACGATTGCTCATAGAAGAATTTGAACTTATGCGTGACTACTTGATTTTAATGGTTAAAATTGGTGTGTGGTGCTCTGCAAAATCTCCAAGAGAGAATGCTAATGAGAGATGTTGTTGCAAAAATGAACGAAATCAGCGACTTGTACAACGAAACTACAGTTTAGGTTGCAAACAATAGAAGAAGGCTAGTCCTCCTTCAATTCTTACTAAGTGATTATTGGTAGTTATGTTGAGAAAGATTTAAAAATAAAATGAGTTTGTTGAATACTCCTCTAAACAAGCTCTTGATATATTTATTCTTGGTCTAAAGAGTATATGCCTATATTGATATTGAATATTTGGGAAGATGTATTTCTTTTCCTTTGTTTTATCTTGGGTTAGGGAAAGGGAGATTGTATCATGAGTTTAATAAATTTTTTTTTTTTTTTTTTTAAAGACACCTTCTTATTATAATAAGAATAATATTTGGTTACTATATGCATTGCATAATTTTTCAGATGATATTAGAATCTCAAGGAAACAGTATAGCTGTTGGAATAATGAAGTATTCATTCAAGAAGTCTCACTATGGATCTGGCATATATATATATATATATATATATATATATATATATATATATATATATGATCCAATGGTTTCATCCTACCGAGGAAGTTCATTTGCCTGATGAATGTGATCATTGCTCTGTTTTCAAAATGTTTGTAGATGCACAACTAACAAGATGGGTGGATCTATCAAACCATGATAGTATCTGACTTAATGGATCGTATAGATACAGACCATCATAATGCACATATGCGTGTGTAAAAAGGTATTCAACTTGCTAAACTAAACTGTAATTAGATCACAGGGAATGAAATCTCAATTGCTACAAATATCACTGGAAATTATCTCTGCACATGCTAACTAGGAAACAATGGTTGAAAAAAAAAAAAGTTTCTTACCTTTATAGATAACACCAATCTTTGATCAGCAAGGTACGTTGCCATGTGTGACATTTTAGAAACATGGCACTGTTGGCAAGAGTGCTATCTACTCTTTGCTATAATTACTCAATTCAAATATAGAATTAGAAACCCCTAACAAACAAACAAAAAAAAAAAAAAAAAAAAAAAGATTTATTATGAAAATCAGTGGCAGAAAATTAAGGATTTGGTTTGGCCACACAAACACTAACTGAAATGAGAAAAAATGGCTGTTTTCTTATTAAGAAAGCTCATCATTTTTTTTTTCTTTGATTAGGGTTGAATCTTCTCTTTTGATCTACTTCGACTAGTTGGAAATTCAATCGCCTGTCCCGCCATTCTCACTGCCTATAAAGGCGGCAATCCTGTGACCGGAGAACTGCGCCCGCGTCTCATTTTATCAAGTATCTCATATCTTTGAAGTTGCATTTCTTTTCAATTGTTGGAATGCCAATTGCTAGCATAAATCGAGATCCATGGCTGTTCATCAGGTGGGCCACACGAAGGATGCGGTCCAACTAAAAAATTGGGTGGGCCACACATTGTATATAGGTTTTTCTACAGGCATTTATTTTTAAAGTAATATATTTATCATATATCGGTTTGGTATTCACTTAAATCGACAAAATTTTGTCTTCAGCAATTTTGTTATTATATGCTTTCTTATTGTAGTACAGGTTGCTGCAACTCCCATGGCAATTTCACCAGTGAAATCTGCGAAGAAGGGTTCGTACTTTTTGTGCTCATTTTATTTATTTTTCTATTGATTTTTATTTTTGAGAATTAGTTAGAGCATTAAGTTTGGTGATTTTCAGGAAAGAGGCATCCAGAGGAGTCTATTGAGAAACAATTTGCTGCCAAAAAGCTGAAGAGAGAAGTAGAGGAAGCAGTCGAGAAGCCGAAGAGTGGCAAGAAGTGAAAAACTTCTTTTGAGGTGGCACCAAAGAAGAAGCCTGAAACCAACAGTTCCGAGGATGTATATTCGTCTGAGTCGGAAAAAGAGGTTTACTCGATTGAAGCAGATTGTGTTTTCCTTTATGCCAATGTAGATGTTCTATGCCCTGCAAATACAATAACTTACCAACAGCTCGCGATTTTGTAGTTTGTGGCACGAAACAAACATTGTATTTGATTGAATGAATGAATGACTAACTATACACAAATTTATGAATGGGTTAAAATAAATGATTTAGCTTCAGTTGTTTAGAACTGAGGTTAAAAAGTGAATTTAGCCTCGGTTGATACCAACAAAGGCTAAATCTATCTTTAGTCTCAGTTTTGCTTCAGTTATCTAAACTGAGACCACAACTCCCATGGCTAAAGGCTTTAGCCTCGGTTGTTGAGAAACGAGGTTAAAAATATATTTAACTTCAATTGGAGGCAATTGAGGCTAAAATTTGGATTTAGTCTCGGTTGGAAACAATGGAGGCTAAAAATAGATTTAGCTTCACTTGAAGAACCGAGGCTGTTGAGGTCAAAATCTGGACAACTCTCCCTTGTCGAACGAACCTAGGACTGATAATGCACCTTGAGCCTACACACTAACAACGAGCAAAAGAAGACCCTGGCTAAGCCGGGGGACCCTCCAATGCCTAAGTCAGGGCACAAGAATTAGGGTCTAAGTTGAAGTATATGGAGAGAGTACTAGATGTTGCATACCTGTAGTGGTGGAGTCTCGTTATATTTATACCTGATTGTTGGGCGGTCTAGGTCCGTCAATCTCGGCACGATCAGTGGGATTTTCGGATCATGGAGATACTGCTTGTAATTTGGAGATCATGAGGTGCTTCGTGTGTATTTGCGGGCGAAGTTAGTGGTCACGTTCGCATAAGGCAGTTTCCAAGTTTAACATGAAGAGTCCCTTCCCCACTTTGACCTTTAGCCTCAGCTCGGGACGGGTAATTGGTAGCGAGCGTTGATCTCAGGCCTGCTCGGGCCTGCGTTGCAAGTGTTTATGGAGTCGGCTCAGCCTGCCTTCTCTGGGCGAAGACGAGGACGAGGGCTTGGCTCGGCCTGCCTTCTTCAGATGAAAAGACTGACCCAGCCCATGGTATCTCATTGGATGATCGTACGTCTGATCGGACTAGTATAACATCGGTCCTCAGAATTATAAGGGGCTCGGATCTTCCCATAACAGAAGCTCCCTACTCTTCTAGTCTGGACACAGACTTGGAGAGTAATCGTATGGAAGATCAACCGCCTCACCCGCTAACTTCCCACGCGTGTCGTTGCCATCATGACTCATGTGATTGAGGCGTTACCTTCTCCGGGTTTTGCGCCTGCAAGCTGTCCCTTTGTTGACGCGTGGCGATGATTAAGATTTCGAATTGTCGTCCGCCTATGGCTGATTGCCACGTATACCCTGAGTAGCGTTTCGAGTGGCGCTTTCCTTGCTCGGGCGTTGTTTCGTTTATCCAGAGCATGCCACTCAATGTCAGAGGCATACCATTTGGCAGCGCTTGGGCCAATAGCGCGTGACCACGTAAGTTTTGAAGTCGGCTCGCGACGATTCGGCTGCAGCCATTATTCCCTCTAATTAATGAAGAGATTTCGAGAGCCGCTGTTTACTTCTACACTTTACATATGAGTTGATACCGGAGGAGGCGATTTTCGGCGAGGGCGATTCCGACCGACCAAGGTCTTCCGGTGAGGCGATTTCCGGTGATCATCCGGTGAGTACTTCCTAGCATTTTCTTTTTCTTCCCTACAATGTCGTATGATTTGGAGACATTCAGAGACTACAATGACTCTTCCGAGCCGGGGAGCTCTGATGATGGTAGAGGGGCATCTAAGGGTCCCTTTGACGCTGTACCCCTGTACCTTCTGCCTCGAAGATAGAAGGAGGCGGGGGCTCGGACTCATCTGGTTGGCAAGAAGAAAGCCGCCTGAGCCCCCCAAGTTACGACTACCGAGGCTGCCGGGATGCCTACGAGTGGGCGGGCCTCGGAGGTAGTCCCAGGGGGCTCCGTGCTGACGGAGTCTCAGATGGGGTGGATCCGTTCGGAGTTTGAGATCCCCAACTCCTTTCATATTAGAGCCCTAGAGCCCCTTGATACTGCTGACGCACCCGTTGAGGGGGAGGTCAGCATCTTCCTCTGCGCTCTTCAGTACGGGCTCCGTCTCCATATGCACCCTTTCATCCGAGCCTTGATTGCCCACCTGGGACTGACTCCTGGACAATTCGCCCCCAATGCTTGGAGGATGTTAATCTCCGCCTTCATTATCTGGCGTCAAGTCGGGAACCCGGAGCTGACACCAGAGGAGTTGATGAGCCTGTACTTGGTCAAGCACGACAGGAACGAGCCATGGTACTACTTCGCGACCTGAGGCAGCAAGGGGTCGGGGCTGGTCATGAATCTTCCATCCTCCAATAAGGACTAGAAGAATAAGTGGTTCTGGGCTGCGGGCGAGTGGGAGGCACCAGCAACGGAGATAGAGGCTCTGACGACTTGGGTCCCCACCCACTTCTCCAAACCAGGTCGGACTAGACGTTCTTCTTCTTTCTTTTTGCACCTCTTTTACTTTAGTAAGACTAAGGCTTTTCATTATCTTTGTAGACTTCCTGAGAGGCCTGCCTCTCCTCAACTCGGACCAAAAGAATCGCATTGCCAAGGCTAGGGCAAGATCGGGGGAGCTTCTCTCTTAGTCGGACCTGATCACAGTCGCCAACCTTCACTGGTCCGGGCTTTGCAAGTCCCTCCATCTCCCGACATTTTTCAGTAAGCTTCCTTCTCCCGCTCCTCTTTGAAAAGATCTCTATTTGGTTACTGATTCGTTATTTTTTACATAGGCATGGCCGAGGCATCTAGTTCTCAGAGGAGGAAAGTTACTCCGACGATAGAGGAGATGCTGAGGACCGAGCCCATAACGAAAAGCACCGTTCTGAGGAAGCAGATCGTTCCTCGCAAGGAGGGCCCATCAGGGACAACTTCTGTTATTGCAACCCCGGCTGCAGTTCCAGTGGTGCCCGCTGCTGCTCGGGTTCCGACTCCAGCAGCAACCATGACTCCTTCCCTCTCCCCTATCGTTGTTCCTCCCAACGCGGAGGCTAGTCCCGCAACCCCCTTCATAGTCGTCCCATCATCGTCCGAGTGGGAGGAGGCTGTTCGGATGGCTGATGCCATGATCGCCCCTCCCGATGCTGAACATGATCTTGGGGCCGAGGCTCAGGCCTCGACTGGCAGCAGGACTGGTGCTGCGGAAGCAGCAGGTTCGACCCAGGTGGGGACGAGTGGTGGGAGGTTCGAATCTGGGTATCATATGTCTTACTTGGTTCCCTAGGCTGCCAAGCACGCTCCGGAGGAGGAGATAGCTGGTCTCTTCGCCAAGTTGGACGACTCTTTTCTGAACAACATGGCTTCCGTACTTTACAGGGTATATATATTTTTTTACTTAGGTTCCTCAGCATCTGTTTGCCATCCATATACTCACATTTTCATTTTTCATTCAGTCTGTCCTGAGGATTCTCTTGATTCGGGAGAGAGTGCGGGAGCTGGAAAAGAGAGACACCGAGGTGGAGGTCGTCAAGACCGAGGCTGGGGTCTTGAGGGATGAAGCTACTTTCCTCCGATTGGGGTCTTGAGGATGGAAAGGTTCGGGAGGTCCAGTTGTAAAAGGTCATAAGTGATCTTGAGGCCCGATGCAGCGCTGCAGCGGCTGAACTGACGCGAGCCAGGGCTCATGCGGACTCGCTAGCTAAGGAGAATGCCCGGTTGGGTGAAGTCTTGAAGCAGACCAAGACCGAGACAGCAGAAGAGCGGAGCCGAGCCATCGCTCAGGCAGTGGAGGCCCAGCGAGCTGAGAATGAGGCCTCCTTGGTAGTAGCGATGGCTGCAGCGGTGGAAGCCTTCAAGACCTCAAAGAAGAGGGAAGCTGAGGTCATAAAGTTTTACGATTGTGGCTTTGATGCCTGCCTCGAAGCGGTCTAGGATTTATATCCAGACCTCAACCTCGACCCTCTGCTGCCAGAAGACGCTGGAGAGAAGCCTGCCGAAGAAGCCCGCCCGGACCAAGCCCTCGACTCCCAAGCACCTCCGGCTGCATAGTTTTTAATATTTCTTTTTATGTTGACTGAAATTGTTTTTGATATCTTCATGGATTTTTAATTTTTGACCCTCTTGAGAGGGCACCTGGATGATGATTTTCGTGTTAGTCGGTAGTTAACCTTTGGATGTTGCTCACTGGTGGTTGGTTGTTGTATTTGATAAATGGATTTGCTTTAATATATGGCTGAGCTGATCCCTTAACGGGTCGGCTTGCTTTAGCATTGCCGCGAAGGTTTTCAATCCTTTATGGGATTATCGTCGTTGAGTTCAGATCCCTAGGGGATCGGCTCGTCCACGATTGGCGTGGATCCTTCTTTCGTTAGTCGAGCCGACTCTTCTGTTGGAGAGTCAGATCATTCATTGGCTTTTCTCCTCAATTCAGAGGAGGTGCTCAGTAGAATTTTTGTTCTGACCCGTCCTTTTGGGGATTAGTTCACTTAGCTCGCCCCTCCTTGCGGGAGGCAGCTTTCTCTCCGTAGATAGTCCGTTTACGTGGAAGAGGCATGAATTTTATTAAGAGCCTTAAAGGCTGGTCGCTCGGGGGCGTACATTTATTGAGGGCCTTAAAGGCCGGCCGTTACATCAGGAATTATAGACTTTTAGGTGCTCGACATTCCACGGGTGAGGGAGCTGTCGGCCTTCGAGGTATTCCAAGTGGTAAGACCCTGGTTTGGTTAATCGGACCACATGATAAGGCCCTTACCAATTAGGTCTGAATGTTCTGGCTCCCGGCTCGGCGGTATACTGGAAGGGGCGGAACCTCCTGACACTGACTTTGGAATTGTAGAATTGCGCTACCTGTTGATGCCGAGCCGCGACTCGGAGCCTCGAGATGTCCCTGACTTCTTCAAGTAGTCCAGATTAGCAGCGATCTGCTCGGAGTTCTGACTTTCTTGATATTTTCTTACTCGCCGTAGGGAGACCAATTTCTATAGGCACCATTGCTTCTGAGCCATAGGAAAGGGAGAACGGAGTTTCCCCAGTGGAGGACTGAGTCGTGGTCCTGTAGGCCCACAGGATGAACAGTAGTTCCTCAGCCTAACTGCCTTTTACTTTCTCCAGTTTTGTTTTGAGATGGTGCTTGATGACCTTGTTGACTGCTTCCACTTGTCCATTGGATTGTGGGTGCCGAGGCAAAGAATACGCATTCGTGATGCCGAGTCCTCGACACATGCCTCGAAACATGTCGTTATCGAACTACCGGCCATTGTCTGACACGATGGTGTACGGGATCCCGAACCGACAGATAATATTTTTTCAGACAAAGTCGATCACTTTCTGCTCCGTGATCTTCGCAACGGGCTCGGCCCCGGCCCACTTAGTGAATAGTCGACTGCAACGATGACAAACTTGACTTGCCCTTTTCCCGTTAGCAAGGGACCGATGATGTCAATCCCCCACTGAGCAAATGGCCATGGACCGTTCATGGGAGTCATTTGTTCTGCCGGGTGCCTCAGCACGACTATATAACGTTGGCATTTGTCACATTTCTAAACGTAGTCTTTAGATTCTTCCTTGAGGGTCGGCCAGAAATACCCTTGCTGAAGGATCTTCTGGGCCAGGGCTCGGCTGCCGGAATGGTTTCCGCAAATCCCTTCGTGGATCTCGCGGATCACATAATTCACTTCGTCAGGTCGGAGGCACCTGAGGTAAGGCTAGGAATGCCCTTTTTTGTATAGGATACCATCCAGGATGATGTACCGTGCCGCCCGGACTCTCAGGCGCTTGGCTTTCAGCTTATCTGAAGAGACTTCGCCAGACGCGAGGTAGTTAAAGATTGGATCCATCCAGCATGGAGTAGCGTCCACCGGATTGACTGCCTTCTTCTCCGCCTGGTCGATGCTCGGACTTTCTATGAATTCGATGAGGATGATTCTTGGGATCCTCCCTTTCGTGGCCGAAGCTAGTTTTGCTAGGGCATTAGCCCACGAATTCTTTGTCCTGGGGATCTGATGGATCGTACGGCTCCAAAATTTCTCGATTAGTTTCCTCGCCTCGTCCAGATAGGTAATCATCCTTGATTCCTTGGCTTCATACTATATGGAGATGTGGTTCACTACTAGTTGGGAATCACATCGAACCTGGAGGGACTGAACCCCCAGGCTTGCAGCCAACCTGAGTCCAGCCAACAGAGTCTCGCACTCTGCTTCATTGTTTGAGGCCTTGAAGCCGAGTTTGATTGCGTACTGGATAGGTGTAGAATCTGGCGCAATCAAGACAATTTCGGTGCCAGCTCGCTTAGCATTGGATGACCCGTCTACATAGAGGACCCATCCGGTTTCTGATGCAATCCCTGGGTTGCTTGGGGGTTCGGGTGAAGTTATCTCAACCTCGCTACGGACCTCCTCTTCACCTAGAGCGGTGACTTCCACGATAAAATCGACCACTGCTTGGCCCTTTATTGCTGTCCTTGGGCGAAACTGGATGTCGAACTCTCCGAGCTCAATTGCCCATTTTGTCAACTAACCCAAAACCTCGGGCCTCTGGAGAACTTACCTAAGGGGAGAGTCAGTTAACACAATGACGGAATGAGCTTGGAAGTATGGGCGCAGCCTCCGAGCGGAGATGACTAGCCCAAGCGCTAGTTTCTCCAGAGGTGGGTATCTCGTTTTAGCGGGCACCATGGCCTTGCTTACGTAATACACTGGATATTGCTTGTTACATACCTCTTTGATCAGAGCTGAATTGACCGCTGAGGCTGAGACCGTAAGGTGGTTCACCTTCTTCTAGTTTGGACAACAGAGGCGGCGAGCCCAAGTATTGCTTCAGTTGCTGAAAGGCCTGTTCACATTCTGATGTCCATTCTGCCTTCTTATGACCCTTTAATTGTTGAAAGAAAGGGAGACATTTATCTATGGCTCAGGATATAAAACGTCCGAGCGCCGCGACTCTCCCCGTGAGGCATTGTATTTCTTTGACGGTCCGGGGTGGGCTCATGTCAAGAAGTGCTTTGATTTTATTAGGATTTGCCTCAATGCCTCTCTGGCTGACCTGAAATCTAAGGAATTTTCCCAAGCTAATTCCGAAGGCATACTTTGCGGGATTCAGCTTCATCTGATATTCTCGGAGGACAGTGAAAGTTTCTCCGAGATCTCTCAAGTGATGTTTTTCACCAACATGTCGTCGACGTACACTTCCATAGTGCGTCCAATCTGTTTAGCAAACATCTAATTCACCAGCCTTTGATACATGGCCCCAGGATTATTCAGGCCAAACGGCATGACCCGATAACAGTAGAGTCCCTTGCTGATGATAAAGGTATTGTTCTGCCTGTCTGGGGGATGCATCGCAATCTGATTGTATCCGGAGTATGCATCCAGGAAGGAGAGTAATTCATGTCCTGGTGTACTATCTACTAGCTGATCAATCCGAGGCAATGAGAAGCTGTCCTTTGGACACACCTTATTCAGATCCGAGTACTCTACGCATACCCGCCATTTTCCATTGGCCTTTTTAACGAGTACCACGTTTGCAAGCCAATCGGGGTAGTACACTTCTTCTATGAAGCCAGCGTCGAGCATGACAGAGACCTCGTCAACAATGGCTTCGTAGCATTTGACATCGAACGACCTCCTCTTCTTCTTCACGGGCTTATGGTCTGGATCCATGTTCAGTCAGTGAACTAAGATGTCCGGAGAGATCCTTAGCATGTCTGCATGCAACCACGTGAAGACATCCCTGTGTTGCCACAGAAAAGCCAGTAGCTCGGATCATTGCTCGAAACTTAGTGACATCCCAAGCTGAATGGCCTTACTCGGGTCGACTTCATCGAGCGGCACCTTCTCCAGGTCTTCTATAGATGAATTCTCTACGGGTCCTTGGGGTCCAGGACACTGATCGTGAGTGCTTGCTTCACAGATCCCTTTTGAACCGCTATTGCATAACATCTCTGAGCCTCGCGCTGGTCGCCTCGGAGGTAACTTATTCTGCCCTCGGCGGGGAACTTCATCATTAGGTGATAGGTGGAAATGACTGCCCTCATTGTATTGAGGGAGGGCCTGCCCATGATTACATTGTGTACAGATGACACATTGACAATAAGGAAGTCAACCATGAAAGTGACTTAGTGTTGCCCTTCTCCCGCAGTCACTGGGAGAGAGATGGCTCCCTCGGAGATCACTCTCTCTCCGGCAAACCCGTGCAGGGGGGTCTTCACGGGCCTGAGGCGCAACTATGGAATCTCCATTCTTTCGAAGGCTTCAGAGTAAATCACGTCGGCGGAGCTCCTGGTGTCTACCAAGATACGGTACACCTTATGGTTAGCTATAGTTATAGCAACCACCAGGGCATCATCGTGTGGATGTTGGATCCCAGGTGCATCATCTTCTGTGAAGGTCAGGCTGCATGGGCTGACCCGAAGCTCCTTGCTAGGCCGCTCGATCAGATGGATGAAGTATTCCGGGCTCCGAGAGTAAGCTTTCCGAGCTCTATTTGAATCTCCCCCACCGGACGAGCCCCCGAAGATGGTGCGAATTTCGGCCTGCTCCTCCGCAGGGTTGTTCGGTCGTTCTTGAACTCGTTTTTCCTTCCGAGCGGTTCTTTCTTCTTTGGTGTATCGACACAGGTGCCCCTTACGAATGAGGGACTCAATTTCATCTTTGAGATCTACGCAATCTATTTATATTGTGGCCGTGATCTCGATGGAAGCGGCAGTATTTGCATTTATCCCAATGCTCTGGATTGGCCCTCATGTAGACCGGCCAATTTAGAAGTTTCTCTCCTCGGATATCTATTAGAATTTACTCAGTAGATGTGTTGAGGGGGGTGTAGGAACGAAATTTTCCTTCTGGCTTTCTGCTCGAATGACGATCGAGGGGGGCGCGATCGTCTAGTCCCTTGCTTGGAACCTGAGGTTCTTCGTTACTCGGCATTTTCCCTTTCCTGGTTGGATCGGTCACTTGGATATTCTTACAAGTACTAGAGAACTCCTCAGCATGGGCGTATTTCTGAGCTTTGGTGACAAGTTCGGCTAACGTTTTCGGAGGGTTCTTCCCAATGGAAAAGGTGAACTTCCCTTCTTTTCGACTGCTGAATACCTCGGCAAGTGTCATCTTGTCGTCTTAATCTTCCACCTACAATGCTTCCTCATTGAAACGGGCAATGTAGTCTTTCAATGATTCCTTTGGCTCTTGCTTGATAGTGAATAGATGAGTATTTGGTTTTCGATTCTTCTTACCGCTTATGAATTGGGTAAGGAATTATCAGCTAAGTTCAGCGAAGGAACCGATGGAGCCAAGTTTAAGCTGACGAAACCAGTTCTGAGCAGATCCTGTGAGCGTGATAGAAAACCCTCTACACATCATTGCATCTGTTGCTGTTTGGATTTGCATCCTTGATCGGTCAGCTTCCACGTGCTCGAATGGGTCTCCGGACCCAGAGTATTGGATGACGGGCGGTACTCGGAACCTCTGAGGCATTACCTCGTCCATGATTTTCGAGGTGAAAGGAAGATCGGTCTCTTCCATCATCGTGTGGATGGTGGCAGGAACTGACGTCGACTGCTGGTTCTTTTGTAGCATTAGAACTTTGTCATTTAGTTCTGCGAACCGTGCTTCCTAAGGATCTTTGTTTTTCACCACCATCTTTCGGACGTCTTCCAATTCGGGAGTTTTTCTCCCCCTTCTCCTTTTTAACTCATGGCGAAGGTTCGTTGGTGCCAGAGTCGAGGCGACTGAGACATTCGTCAGGGCTCGAGTCGCTGTGTTCCTGGCTGGAACTCGCACTTGTGCCCGGGGGGGGGGGGGGGGGGGGGGGGGGGGGGGGTGGGGTTTGGACCAAAACTGGTGCCTGAGCGAATCGATGTTGAGATCCTTCGTGCCTTATACTCCTCGGCGAGGAGTTGGCTTGTACTACTGGCCCAACAGTTTCTGAAACTGGATCTCCCTGCTCGGGACGCGGTTGCGGCTCCTGCTGCTGCTTCATTTGATTTACTTCATCGTGCAGGGCTTGTATCTCGCTTTGTATAGCGCGATACTTACTAGCCCGATTACGGGAGCACTGAGAAGGTCCTGGAGCCGACTCGGCGTGAAGCAGTGAAGAAGAATGGGTCTGCTCTGGCTCTGCAACCACCGCTTCCTTCTTTCCCCTTGCCATAATGCTTAAGAATAAGAACCTGACTTTTTGTATCAGACTCTCAAAGATAGCGCCAAAAAATGTTGAGGTCAAAATCTGGACAGCTCTCCCTTGTCGAATGAACCTCGGACTGACAATGCACCTTGAGCCTGCACACTAACAACAAGCAAAAGAAAACCCTAGCTAAGCCAGGGGACCCTCCGATGCCTAAGTCAGGGCACAGGAATCAAGGTCTAAGTTGAAGTATATGGAGAGAGTACCAGATGTTGCGTACCTGTAGTGGTGGAGTCTCATTATATTTATACTTGATTGTTAGGCGGTCTGGGTCCGTCAATCTTGGCATGATCAGTGGGATTTTTGGATCATGGAGATACTGCTTGTAATCTAGAGATCATGTGGTGCGTCGTGCGTAGCTGCGGGTGAAGTTAGCGGTCACGTTCGCATAAGGCAGTTTCCAAGTTTAACATGAAGAGTCCCTTCCCCGCTTTGACCTTTGGCCTCGGCTCGGGACGGGCAGTTGGTAGCGAGCGTCGGTCTCAAGCTTGCTCGGGCCTAAGTTGCAAGTGTTTGTGGAGTCAGCTTAGCCTGCCTTCTCCGAGCGAAGACGAGGACGAGGGCTTGGCTCGGCCTGCCTTCTTCGGATGAAAAGACTGACCCAGCCCATGGTATCTCATTGGATGATCGCACATCTGATCGGACCAGTATAACATCGGTCCTCGAAATTATAAGGGGCTCGAATCTTCCCGAGGCTATAAAAGCCGTTTTAGCCTTGGTTGCTAAAACTGAGGCTAAAGCCTTTAGCCACGGTGGTTCCAGCCTTCGTTTGGATAACTGAGGCAAAACTGAGGCTAAAGGCTTTAGCCTCGGATTTTAACCTTTTTAGTCACAGTTTTGAACTGAGGCTAAAGCCCTCTTTTCTTGTAGTGGTAGTAGATCCAAAGCTTGACCATAGGTAAAATGGTTAAATAGTAGGCATTTCTTTCCCCAAAATTTCCTCTTGTATGGCCCACTTGGGTTTTGGGTTTGTATCATTTTTGGTCTCACCTCTTAAAATGAGGTGGAAAAAAGGATGGGCGGAGTATATTTCTCACAAACATTACGATGGGCCCCACAACTTTCCAACACAGGAAGTTCATTTGAGAGCCTTTTTTCAGGAGATCCGCATCCGCATACTTGCGTATGTATAACACAGTGTTGCAATGGTTTCACATGGAAAAGTTTTGTAGGACTCACCATAATGTATGTATTATATCCACACTCTCCATCCATTTTTCAATTCATTTTAAGTTATGAGCCAAAAAATAAGGAAAATCCAAACTTAAGTGGACCACACCACAAAACAGCGGAAATTGAATGCCTAACATTGACAACTTCTTGAGCTACAAAAGTTTTGGATCAAGCTAATAATTTTGTATCCCGTTCGTCTAGTTTTGTGTGACCTGTACAAATTTGATGGCAAATAAACATCCTGGTGAGCCCTAGGAAGGTTTCAACTGTAAGTGTCATCATCCCTGGAGCTTGTTGTAGTTTGGTCCATTTCAACTTTGAGTTTGCCTATTTTTCACTCATGCCCTAAAATGATTTGGCAAAATCAATGGATGGTGTGCATACAATCTATAAATAATGTCGGGGGCTAAAAAACTTTGCCGGATTAACGTGGCTTCTACTTTACGCCTATATAGTGGAGGGATAAAGTTGTCATTTACCAAAAAAAATAAAATCAAAATAATTCATGCATTCAGCATTAAGTATTAAACTTGAGCACAAAAACTTAAAATTTTGATATATATATTTTTTCTAATGAAAAATCAAAATTAAGCACATAACTTTTTAGATTTATTAAATGATCTAAAAAAAAAAAAGTTACCGAAAATATCCATTTAAGTGATAATGTCTGAAAATAAAATTTAACAAACAGTCCCCGACCCGTTGCCCCTGCCTCACCTAATCCCACCTAACCCGCGCCATCTTATTAATGCTGGATTCCTGCCCGCTTAACTTTTACTAACGTGTGAGAAACGCCTTATTTCATGCACATTGTTGTATTTGGAATTTTTTGGTACCAACATCACCTATCTGGACTGTCCAATAAGTCCCGTCCACCGTTCTTGCATTACTGTGAAAAAAATCATAGAAATCAGATAGTGATAACTTCCTTTATCTATTTAAAATATTTTCCATCCATTTTTGCTTGCCACTAAGTTGAATAGTTTAACAACCATTGTGGACCCCACTTTTGGAGTCGCGAGTACACAAGGGGACGTGCACCAGCTATGCACTGGATTAAAGAAACTGGTCAAACTGAATTTGACCGAAAATTTCCAAAAGAATGAAGTTTCTTCTTCCTTTTTCACTCCTGCGCTCAGCGCATTTTGAACGGGCAAACAACCGTTCATCTATTCAAGTTGTGGCCCACCTTCACTACCCACCTTCATAATCCAAACCGTCCATCAGGATGGGATGACAAATATAACCAGAACCATGGTGATTTCACATGTGGAAACTCACACATGTGAGCACACTACTTAGCACAACAGAGGGGTGTGCGTTTGCTTCACTCCGAAAATGAAAAATTCTGTTGCGCCCTCTATTTGGCAGGCTAGCGATCCGAGTGAGGAAGATTCCTCTAATCTCAGTCGTCCATTTGGTGAGATCTCAGCCATCCAACAACCCTTCACGTGGATTAGGTTTTCCTTAGCAAACCAAAAATGAAAAACCAAAAACCAACCAACCTTCTATAAATACGAAGCTTGACAGAAAACACAGCACCCCTGCATAATAGGGAGAGGGAGAGAAACCTTGCTGTGAAGGTAGTGTGTTATTCGTGGTGCTTCATCCTCAGCCGTCCGTGGGAACAATGTGATGTCTTCTTCACAAGGTATGGATTTCAAGTAGTGGTAATGGACGGGTTGGCCATTTGGGTTTTGATTGGGTCCGTCCATGTCGGGCTGGACCAGTAATATAAGACCATGCCTAGTTCTTGCAAAAAATTCTAAGTGAGAAGAAGCCCATTTATATTATTTTAATGGAAGGCCTAGTTCTTACAACAGAAGAACCGGTCCAAAATCCAAAACCGAGTTGGGCCTTTAACCTGTTTGGATCGGCTCCGACAGGTCCAGACCCTGCTCATTGATCAGGGTCAAATATTGCATATCAGACCCCAGTAATTGCCTAAATTTACATACATGATAAGGCTTAACGGGGTGTATTAATTGTGTTTCTGTCACAGGATGAAATCAGGAGTGATAATTGAAAATTGATGTTAACGGCACGGACTTCATGATCTAAAGTCTCCAGAACACGGGATGGACTCCAGAGAACCAATAATGAAGATTTTACACTCCTGGGATCTGAGGAAAGCAAGCAAAAGGGGCCTGAAATTGGTACAAAATGCAAGATCACATGTTTCTCGCCATCTGATCAACTCGAAACTTCATACATGTGATGGGGGCCGTAAATCAACCGTACATATTAAATTTCAGCCCTTGAAGATCTCGGAAAGTGGTCCAACAGACAAATCAGCCCATTAATCTCCAATTCTGGGCCCATCTGATATCTGGAACTGCCTCAATTTTAGTCCCAATAGTTTAATGAAGATGGGAAAGAGGATGGACGGTGCAGATTTCTCATAAACATCATAGTGGGCCCCATGTGTGGTGCATGTGCACCATGCACTCACGAAGGCTACCGTGCACCGGACGGATGAGACGGTCAGCGCGTGCGCTGACCGACTTCTCTCTCAAACTTTCAAAATCCGCAAAAGCGGAAACAGCGTCTTCCGCTGTCCGATCTTGCGATCGGTTGTGGGTCCACACCATCCATCAACCAGAAGATCTGGACCGTCCATCATGTTTGAAGGGGCCCAATTATCACAGTGTAGGTGGAAGAATTTCCAGAAGTAAAGAGGATCGAAATCCTACCTGTTAAACGTCAGATGGACGGTGTGTTTAAAACTCAATGGGCCACACTCAAGCTAATTCAAAACCGTGCATATCTGGACGGTTTTCCGAGCCAAATCAAATGGACGGAGTGGATTATTGGAGACATTATCGAGGTGGGCCCCATCATTGCCACAGCGAACCGCGTCCCTGTTTATGCGGCAGCGAACGACCGGCCGCTGGCCAGTTTTGCGAACGGTTGTGGGCCCCACACGTAGTCTGTCCGGCCGATCCAATCCATTCATCTTGAAGAGGGCCGCGAGCACTACAAACCCTTGCTGATATTCCACTCCCATGCGTACACACGTGCATGATACAGAGGCCACAAAAGGGCTGCCCTGCAACGTTCAAAACTGATCTCTTCGTGTTTTCCTCTCTGGGCCGCATTAATGGACGTTCAAAACCACCCATTCTTGACTGAAATTTCGTCCTGAATCCAATGGACGGGTGGATTTTCCAGAAAACACTTCGGTGGGGCCCACCGATCATGGCTGCGAAAATTTCCATTCCATGTCCTGCTACAACTCTGCCACTGATCCAGCTTTCCAGCAACTATAAAAAAGGAGTCTTGGACATGGAAAAATCATTCAGAAACAGGGAGGAGTTCCAGATCTACAGCAAGGGAGAGAAGAAAGAGAAGAAAGAGAAGAAAGAAGAGAGAGAGAAATTGGTTTGATTTCTTCTTTTATGAATTTTTATTTTTATTTATCCATCTGTTTAATGGATTTTATGGGTAACTAATCTCTCAGCTAGGGCTGAGATGAAACCCCTAATTTGAACACCCTTTGTTTTATGTTGATTTTACTTTAATTAGATTGATTTGTTTCTTTCCTTAGTGTGCTTGATTGTTTTAAATTCTATGCTTCTCCATCTATGAACTTGATCAAAGTCTATGGATGGATGTGGTCTGGATGCTTATTCTAGGTGCTTGTATCTGATCATGAACAGTTCCTATAGAGGAAAGAGACGGGGTGCTTTAATGAACAGTATATTCCATGTGCCCGACAAAGGACATGGGATATGTTAGTCATGGCATTGCTTGAAGGAATTAGACAATCTGTATGCCCGATTAAGGACACAGATTGTGCTTTCTCTAGATAAGTTAGATCAATCTAAATTAAGATGAATTAACAGACAAAACAAAGGTTAGGACAATTAGGGGTGGATTCGAAAGTCCTAGTGCTCTTCTTCTGATTGAATTTTCTTCCTTATTCTCAATAGTTATTTTCCATAAATTTGTGTTTGTAATTCACTACATTAATTGTTGGATTAGTTAAGGAGAATCACAGATTTGAATTGTGACGACCAGTCCTCGTGGGATTCGACCTCGATCTTACCGAGTTTATTACTACATCACAACCCTATACTTGGGGAGTGAACAAGTTTTTGGCCCCGTTGCCGGGGACTGTTTCGTTCCAAATTGAATTTAGGATTCTCTCTTATCATAATTCATAGCTTTAGATTTTACTAACTTAGAGTTCCTTTCTTTATTAACTTATTTCCTGTTTTGTAGGGTCCTGAGATAAACCTCTAATTTGGTAATCCCTTTCTAATTCTTTACTTTTTCTAATTTTTATTTTTTAGGTTTTTACCTTTTAGAAATTTTCTAATTTTAGAATTTCTTGTGAATTTTTAAATTTTCTATTTTTAGATTTAGATTTTTTTTTTTTTTTTTTCTCTTAAGTAAATTTTCTAGTTTTAGAAATTCTTTTTCCTTTTTAGAAACTTACTTAGCTTTTTACATTTAGTAACTTTCTAAATTCTAGGATTTCTTTCCTTTTTAGCTTTTTATTTTTAGAAACTTTCTTTTTTAGAAATTAACCGTTGCTTAGGATTTTTCTATCATTATTTTAGGAAACCTGATTTGTTTTGTTTCTATTTTCAGGAATTGAGGAAGAAAACTACTAAGTGAGGAGGAGCTTCTTAACGTCAATCATCTCCTTTTTCCGGGTTCTTTCTTCCCATTCTTACTTACATAGTTTTAACTTGTTTTTTTTTTAGCATAATTTCTAATTCTAGTTTTCTTTCTCTTAGGTTGTTACTTAGTTTATGCTAGGACGTAGATCTCTAGATAAAGAACTAGCACCTTTTGATCCTGAAATAGAAAGAACATTCCATAGAAGATTGAAAGACATCCCAGTTGAAATGGCAGAAGAGAATGGAACTAAAACTCTTAGAGATTATTCAGCTCCTGTCCAATTCAATGCGCCTTCATGCATAGTGTTGCCCACCACCACGGCAGCACACTTTGAACTCAAGACTGGGGTCATACAGTTGTTGCCTTCCTTTTATGGGTTAGACAAGGAGGACCCATATCATCATGTGAAAGAATTCCTAGACATTTGCTCCACCTTTAAATTCCAAAACTTCTCAGACGATTCGATCCGCCTACGCCTGTTTCCTTTTTCTTTGAAGGATAAGGCGAAAGCATGGTTGAATTCTCTAGAAGTTGGGTCTATCACTACATGGGACCAATTGTCTAGGAAGTTCTTAAACAAGTTCTTCCCTGTTCACAAGACTAATGCTCTCCGAAGAGAAATCACTAATTTCACACAAAAAGAGGGAGAGCACTTTCATGAATGTTGGGAAAGATGGAAGGACTTGCTTCTTAAATGTCCACACTACGATTTTGAGAAGTGGCAACAAGTACAATACTTTTATGACAGTCTGACACCCCAGAACCGTCGCATGGTTGATGCCACCAGTGGAGGGTTCTTCATGACCAAAAGCGATATCGAAGCGTGGAAATTCTTTGAAACCTTGTGTGAAAACTCCCAGCAATGGGACTATTCAGATAGAGGTGAAAGAAGTTCTCAACCACAAAAGAGAGGTGGCATATATGAGATAGGAGTCACGCCAGATCTCCATGCCAAGATTGATGGCCTGATAAAGAAGGTTGACGCTCTGATGTTGCATAATGGACCTCCACAAACAACTCAAGCCGAGGCTTGTGCCATATGTTCTAGTCCTGCCCATCCTACGCAATCTTGCCCATTTGGTACAGCATTTCCAGAATTTCTCTCTGAACAAGTTCATGCTTTGAACACCTTTCAGAAACCTGGGAATGATCCTTACTCGAACACATACAACCCAGGGTGGGCTAGGCATCCAAATTTTTCTTGGGCAAAGGGACCACAACAAGGAGGACCATCTAGAAATCCTCCTATGCAACCTCAGCAGTTTCCGCAATATCAACAACTACCTGCACAATCAAGGAAACCATCTCTTGAGGATACACTCCATCTTTTTATGTAGAGTTCTCTCCAATTCCAAAAAGACACCCAACAAACCTTACTAGCCAACCAGCAAAGCTTACATGCAAATGCGCAATCCATTGCCAAGTTGGAAGTACAAATGGGTCAACTAGCTGCCACATTGAGTGAGAGAGAGAAGGGCAAGTTCCCTGGCCAACCTGTGGCTAATCCAAAGGGACAGTATGAGATTGGCTCTAATTCCAATTAAGGGCAATACCATGAGCAAGCCAAATCGATCATTACCCTTAGGTCAGGCAAACAGATTGACAACAGAATAGAGATGCCTAGGGATGAATCAAGTTCTAAAACAGAAGATCAAGGTGAAGCAGAGAGACACACCAATGCATCCAAAGTCTAAAAACTCTCTGACTCTCCAAGAGCCACTGACGTGCCACCTTACGTGCCCAAAGCACCTTTTCCTCAACGTCTGGCACCAATGAAGAAAAGAAACAATTTTGATGAAATCCTGGACGTGTTTAAAAAAGTGCAAGTCAACATCCCGTTGCTTGACGCTATCAAGCAAGTCCCTGCTTATGCTAAGTTTCTTAAAGATTTATGCACTCAAAAGCGTAAGCAGAATGTTCATAAGAAAGTCTTCCTGCAGAGCAGCTCAGCTCCATGATTCAACATAACACCCCTCCTAAATTTAGGGATCCAGGAGCTCCCACCATTTCTTGCGGCATAGGAGATCATAAAATCGGGAAGGCATTACTTGATTTAGGGGCGAGCGTAAATTTGTTACCATACTCGGTTTATGAGCAGCTAGGACTTGGTGAGTTGAAACCGACTAAAATAACATTACAACTAGTTGATAGATCTGTCAAGGTGCCCCGGGGTGTTATTGAAGATGTGCCAATCCAGGTTGACAAATTTTATTTTCCAGTGGATTTCATAGTTATAGATACTCAGCCTGTTCAGAATCCTCATAGTCAGATCCCAGTCATTTTGGGTCGTCCATTTTTGGCCACATCTAATGCTATTATAAATTGCAGGAATGGAGTTATGAAGTTGTCATTTGGTAACATGAATATTAAACTTAATGTTTTTAATGCAGGACAACAACCCGCGGATTTGGATGACATATTTGAAGTGGACATGATCGAGAGTCTAGTGCAGGACTCCTTCCGTAAATCTTTTGAAGATCCATTTGAGACCTGCTTAGCACAACATGTCATGGATTTTGACATAGATAGTCCCATCCACGAAATCAATGCAATGCTCGACTCTACTCCTATATTGGAGACTGAAAAATGGAGAGCGAAAGTGGAACCTCTTCATCCCTCTGAGACTCTTCCTGACAGCACAGCTTCTAACTCTGAGAAGGCAAAAGAGAACAGGTTGCTTAATGTTCTTCGAACATATAAGGTAGCAATTGAACGGAAGATAGCAGAAATACAAGGAGTGTGCCCCACTGTATGTAAGGATCATGCTGTGGAAATGTCACGTAAAATACAAAGGAAGCATGATCCTAACATACTCGGTTTATGAGCAGCTAGGACTTGGTGAGTTGAAACCGACTAAAATAACATTACAACTAGCCGATAGATCTGTCAAGGTGCCCGGGGTGTTATTGAAGATGTGCTAATCCAGGTTGACAAATTTTATTTTCCAGTGGATTTCATAGTTATAGATACTCAGCCTGTTCAGAATCCTCATAGTCAGATCCCAGTCATTTTGGGTCGTCCATTTTTGGCCACATCTAATGCTATTATAAATTGCAGGAATGGAGTTATGAAGTTGTCATTTGGTAACATGAATATTAAACTTAATGTTTTTAATGCAGGACAACAACCCGCGAATTTGGACGACATATTTGAAGTGGACATGATCGAGAGTCTAGTGCAGGACTCCTTCCGTAAATCTTTTGAAGATCCACTTGAGACCTGCTTAGCACAACGTGGCATGGATTTTGACATAGATAGTCCCATCCACGAAATCAATGCAATGCTCGACTCTACTCCTATATTGGAGACTGAAAAATGGAGAGCGAAAGTGGAACCTCTTCATCCCTCTGAGACTCTTCCTGACAGCACAGCTTCTAACTCTGAGAAGGCAAAAGAGAACAGGTTGCTTAATGTTCTTCGAACATATAAGGCAGCAATTGAACGGAAGATAGCAGAAATACAAGGAGTGTGCCCCACTGTATGTAAGGATCATGCTGTGGAAATGTCACGTAAAATACAAAGGAAGCATGATCATAACATGGAAGAAGTTGTTCGAGCAGAAGTCCTTAAATTGTTTGATGATAGTGTCAATTACCTCATTTCAGATAGCACAGTTTATGGGAACTCGCATCACTTGTCTGGGATTGGTTAACCACAGTGTTGAGGTAAGTTCTTTGGCGGACCCTGGTCTTAAAGATTAATGAATTCATGGTCCATTTTTGTCTGGCTGAAGACGTTAAACTTAGCGCTCCTGGGAGGCAACCCAGCATTTCATTCTATTTCTTTTTGTTAGTAGTTCAATGTTTGTGGGTAACATTACTGCAAACCCTCACGAGACTACAACTCGTCCACTAGGGGTAACCTAGGAGTTTAAAGGCTTGTTGCATACGCTAAATGCAATCGCGAGCACCTGCGAAAGTGGTATAGGTAGGGTTTTTCGTTTTGTGATTTTATTTTATTTTACTGATTTCTCTCTTGTGCTGACCTACTTTTACGTTGATATTTTTGGGAAAGTCTCTTGATTCTTCATCCAGGTACTATCTTTCCCTCACTTCTCTTTCCTTTTTTCTCATCTACATCGCATGCTTATTTCTTTTACATTGAGGACAATGTAGATTTTAGGTTGGGGGTGGGAGATTAGGTTACCTAATCAGTATTTTCTTGATCTTGAGCAAAATTGTAAAAATTTTAAAATTTTTCTGGAATCTCTGTTGAATTCAAAGTGATTTTTGAAGGATAGTTGTGATTTTGAAATTACAAGATACAGAATGTGAGTAATTTATGACTCTTGGATTCGGTTGTCTGGCAGATTTCACACTTAAGTTTGAATTGTTAATCCATGATTAAAAGTTGTAAACATTGATTAAGCCAGGATCGCACATATCAGATCTCACTTACACATTAAGTTTTCAGTTCGATATTAATTGATAACATGGTAATCACTAAGCATGAAAGGAACCAGCCTGAAAAACAAAATTTTTTTTTAGCATCAGTCTATAAAGAAGAATTGAAAGAATAAGTCGCATAATCGTCATCATAGGTTTGCTCCCTATAGATGAAGATTCGATTCCTCATAGTTGACATGAGAAAAGATTTAGGCGACAAGTTTTCACCATAGGTTTGCTCCCTATAGGTGCAGATTTGATTCCCCTCCTTGGCACCACTGTTTATAAGGAAATCAAAGGCTATTAGAACGGAAAGATGATCTAAAATGCTAGTATTGGTTTCAGGTTTGGTTGTCACGAGTTAATAATGATATCATGAAATTGACAATTGGATCTTCTAATGATTGTAAGCCGAGATCACACTATACACTCATGAAACTCAATGTTTAAAATTGTTCTAATTAATGGATTAATATTTTGAACTTGATTATGAAAGTTACAGTGAACTTGATTTCAGGAGAAAAAAAATTCTTCTCACCATTCACGAATTTTAGAATTTTCACATCTCAACTATCTGTTCACAAGTCACTTGAGTTTACAGGAATTGTCTTTTATTTCTAAAATTATTTTTTACATGTTTTGCTCGGGACTAGCAAAATGCTGGTTGGGGGTTGTGATCAGGGTCAAATATTGCATATCAGACCCCAGCAATTGCCTAAATTTACGTACATGATAAGGCTTAACGGGGTGTATTAATTGTGTTTCTGTCACAGGATAAAATCAGGAGTGATAATTGAAAATTGATGTTAACGGCACGGACTTCATGATCTAAAGTCTCCAGAACACGGGATGGACTCCAGAGAACCAATAATGAAGATTTTACACGCCTGGGATCTGAGGAAAGCAAGCAAAAGGGGCCTGAAATTGGTACAAAATGCAAGATCACATGTTTCCCGCCATCTGATCAACTCGAAACTTCATACATGTGATGGGGGCCGTAAATCAACCGTACATATTAAATTTCAGCCCTTGAAGATCTCGGAAAGTGGTCCAACAGACAAATCAGCGTATTAATCTCCGATTCTGGGCCCACCTGATATCTGGAACTGCCTCAATTTTAGTCTCAATGGTTTAATGAAGATGGGAAAGAGGATGGACGGTGCAGATTTCTCATAAACATCATAGTGGGCCCCATGTGTGGTGCATGTGCACCATGCACTCACGAAGGCTACCGTGCACCGGACGGATGAGACGGTCAGCGCGTGCGCTGACCGACTTCTCTCTCAAACTTTCAAAATCCGCAAAAGCGGAAACAGCGTCTTCCGCTGTCCGATCTTGCGATCGGTTGTGGGTCCACACCATCCATCAACCAGAAGATCTGGACCGTCCATCATGTTTGAAGGGGCCCAATTATCACAGTGTAGGTGGAAGAATTTCCAGAAGTAAAGAGGATCGAAATCCTACCTGTTAAACGTCAGATGGACGGTGTGTTTAAAACTCAATGGGCCACACTCAAGCTAATTCAAAACCGTGCATATCTGGACGGTTTTCCGAGCCAAATCAAATGGACGGAGTGGATTATTGGAGACATTATCGAGGTGGGCCCCATCATTGCCACAGCGAACCGCGTCCCTGTTTATGCGGCAGCGAACGACCGGCCGCTGGCCAGTTTTGCGAACGGTTGTGGGCCCCACACGTAGTCTGTCCGGCCGATCCAATCCGTTCATCTTGAAGAGGGCCGCGAGCACTACAAACCCATGCTGATATTCCACTCTCATGCGTACACACGTGCATGATACAGAGGCCACAAAAGGGCTGCCCTGCAACGTTCAAAACTGATCTCTTCGTGTTTTCTTTTTTGGGCCGCGTTAATGGACGTTCAAAACCACCCATTCTTGACAGAAATTTCGTCCTGAATCCAATGGACGGGGTGGATTTTCCAGAAAACACTTCGGTGGGGCCCACCGATCATGGCTGCGAAAATTTCATTCCATGTCCTGCTACAACTCTGCCACTGATCCAGCTTTCCAGCAACTATAAAAAAGGAGTCTTGGACATGGAAAAATCATTCAGAAACAGGGAGGAGTTCCAGATCTACAGCAAGGGAGAGAAGAAAGAAAGAAAGAAAAGAAAGAAGAGAGAGAGAAATTGGTTTGATTTCTTCTTTTATGAATTTTTATTTTATTTATCCATCTGTTTAATGGATTTTATGGGTAACTAATCTCTCAGCTAGGGCTGAGATGAAACCCCTAATTTGAACACCCTTTGTTCTATGTTGATTTTACTTTAATTAGATTGATTTGTTTCTTTCCTTAGTGTGCTTGATTGTTTTAAATTCTATGCTTCTCCATCTATGAACTTGATCAAAGTCTATGGATGGATGTGGTCTGGATGCTTATTCTAGGTGCTTGTATCTGATCATGAACAGGTTCCTATAGAGGAAAGAGACGGGGTGCTTTAATGAACAGTATATTCCATGTGCCCGACAAAGGACATGGGATATGTTAGTCATGGCATTGCTTGAAGGAATTAGACAATCTGTATGCCCGATTAAGGACACAGATTGTGCTTTCTCTAGATAAGTTAGATCAATCTAAATTAAGATGAATTAACAGACAAAACAAAGGTTAGGACAATTAGGGGTGGATTCGAAAGTCCTAGTGTTTTTCTTCTGATTGAATTTTCTTCCTTATTCTCAATAGTTATTTTTCATAAATTTGTGTTAGTAATTCGCTACATTAATTGTTGGATTAGTTAAGGAGAATCACAGATTTGAATTATGACGACCAGTCCTCGTGGGATTCGACCTCGATCTTACCGAGTTTATTACTACATCACAACCCTATACTTGGGGAGTGAACACTCATTGCTAACCAAACCATTTTTTAAAATAATCTTTGGATAATCCTTAATATACTTAGTAGAAAATGCTCTAATACTTTGGGAGTAGTACTGAAAGTCATAATGCTCTTAGTTGCATCTCTGGTTGTTTGCTTAGACTGTACTGTCAATCGAGTTGAATTGTTGATAGAGTCTCGAACACACCGGTGATACCATGCAAAAATCACATTCATCACAGCCATTGCTTATGATGGTCAATGACAAGAAGATTGGTCAAATTGTTTGTTGGACTTATTTTTGTGTTAATGATCATGACCCTCCATATTTTTAGAGGCTAAAGATTGGATTATTATGATAGTCAGAATGGTGGGACGTGTACCTGGTATCATATGATATCTGTGTTGGAACAAGTGGACAGTCTAGATTGATAGGATGGATTATCCAAAGTGTGCCGTTGTAAGTGTTTTATTCACGCAGTTCAAAGATTTTTTCGTACCATTTTAAGATATGAACAAAAAAAAATGAGGCAGGTCCAAAGCTCCAGTGGACCACACTCAAGGAAGCTGCACTGATAATATTACCCACCATTGAAACCTTTCCAAGGGCTAACGTGATGTTTTTTTTTACCATCCAACCTATTCATAAGGTCATGTAGACGTGATGGAAGTGAAAAAAATAAATATCAGCTTGATCCAAAACGTCTCCAGCTCCCTATAAGTTTTTAATGGTGGATGTTTAATCCCCACTTTATGGTCCACTTAAGTCTTGGACCTTCCTCATTTTTTTGGTTTATATTTTAAAATGATCTAAGAAATGTGTTGAACGGCATGGATAAAACACTTACATCACGGTGGCCCCCACAGATTCTGCCCGGACGGATTACCGAGACGTCGTAACTTGTATCCTCTTAAAATAGGAGATTTGTTGAGATTTCAAGCCCATTTTTATTATTATTTAAATTTCTGAGTACGTGGATTTCGTACTCACAGCGTAGGTGGCTACTGAGTGCTCTATGGCCCTACATGATATATATGTGTTTGATCAAAACCGTCTATCAATTTTCTTAGATCATTATAGAATTAGAGCCTAAAAATGAGGGATATCCAAGTCTCGAGTGGACCACATCACAAGAAAACAGTGGTGATTGAATGCACACCATTGAAAACTTCCTAGGGCTCACTGTAATGTTTATTTGTTGATTGGATCACATACAACTGGATGAAGAGAACAAATATCAGCTTAATCCAAAACTTTTGTAGCCCTTAAGAAGTTTTTAATGGTGAATATTCAATCACCACTCTTTTCTATGGTGTGGTTTATATGAGATTTGGATATGCTTCATTTTTTGGCCCATGCCATAAAATAGTCTAGAATAATGGATGGAAGGTGTTGATAGCATACATAGATGATAACGGGCCCACATAGCTCTGTCTGTAGCCACCTCGCTACTGAAGCTCGCAGTACGCAATCTGCGTTCGTCACCGATACTCGTGTTATCCATTAGTGGGTGTTATCCTTCAAGTGGGGCCCACCTTGATGATGTGTTGTATGTCTATGCTGTCCATCCGGGTTTTTTTTTTGTACAGCCCATTATGGGTCGTGGTCTAAAAAATTAAGTAGATCCAAATCCCAGGTGGACCACACCTAAGGAAACAGTAGTGATTGACAGGCTCATATTTCTACTCTTTACATCCGTTTGAGAGCTCATTTTAAGATACACCGCGGATGCAAAATTCAAGTGGGCCATGGGAGAGTAAAAACTGAGGAAGGAAATGTCTACCGTTGAAACCTTCTTAGGCAGGCTCCACCTTGTTTATATGCCATCCAAACCCTTTATAAAGTCACCTAGGATGACCTGAGAAAACAAAAAAAAAACTTAGCTTGATAAAAACATTTGTGGTCACTTGAATATTTCAACGGTCATTCCTCATTCCCTGCTGTTTTGAATCGAGTGGTCCAGTTGGGTTTAGGATCCGCATCATTTCGGGAAGCATGTCTTAAAATGGAAGCGGATTGGCTGGTGTACCACACACCAACTGTACAGCTGGAGTAGATACGTGTCGTGCAAAGACAAATTGGTAGGGCCCACCATAACGTTTATTTTCCATCTAATCTGTTCATAAGGTCACAAATACCTGGATGAAGAGGAAAAATAAATTTCATATTGATCCGAAATTTCTGTGACCCCCAAAAAGGTTTCAATAGTAGATGTTCAATCCCCACTGCTTTTTGCAGTGTGGTCTACTTTATCTTTAGATCTATCTTATTTTTTGGCTCAAGCCTTGGGACGAGCTCCCAAAATGTATGGACAGTTTGGATATAACACATACCTCATGATGGCCCCACAGAACTTGACAACGGCTAGGTGGTGGGTGGTACACCAGCCAATCCGCTTCCTCCTAAAATGACCTCAAGAATGAATGGACAGTTAGAGTACCTATTCAAACCTGTTTGTCAAGTGTCCCATCTACATGGGCTGCAACATTTTTGCACGCACGGCAACAGGGGAGTAGATTAGGTGTTACCCTGTGGTTACTTAATAGATATTCATATATCCATGCTATCCATATATTTTTACAACTCATTTTAATAATGGGTTTCAAAATTTAAGCAGATACAAATCTCAGATGGACCACAATACAGGAAACGGTCGTGTGATTGAACTATTATTAAAATTTTCCTACGGCCTATAGTAATGTTTATTTTCCATCCAATCCCTTGATAAGGTCAATCAGACCTGGATAAAGGGGAAATACAAAGATATGCTTGATCTAAATCCTTTTGTAGCCTATAATAAATATTTAATGGTCATTCACCACCTAGATCTGCTTAAGTTATGAGATCACTTCGTAAAATGAACTGCACTTGAAGACTATTAGGGCCTATTTTGTTTTACTAAATACCAGTATTTCGAATGAAAAGGGTAATAATGACAATTCACACGCGTTTGAGTATAAGTGTAATCGGCTGCATTTATCACCGAATCCACGTTTCGCTAGATTCGGTGGTATTTCAGATGCCAACGCCTGCGAAATGCAGGTACTCGATGGAAAGCCTCTGACGCTCGTCTCAAAGAATGAAAACCTTCCGGTGGTCCGCGGGACACCATGCAGAGGATATCTTCGGGTTTTTATTTCCACGGTTGCATTTCTTTCTTCCTCTCATTCCCACCGCAGCGTTGCTCTCTTCATCTCATTCTCACTACTGTTTCATTTCTACCAGTCGTCCGATAAGCTCCTACCCCCTCCGATGACCTTTTCAGATATCTAAGCGCTGGAGATCCGGCGATCTTATTAGAAGGTTGTCATGCAAGTTTTACCATGTTGAAACTTTTGAGTCCATTGAAACCAGTCGTCTGAATGTTGACCAAATGCTGAAAGGGGAATTATGTAGACTCAGTATTGCTGTAAAAATCAAACAACTGATTACAGTTGCTGCAGAGTTGAAATGGTGGACACTATACTAGCATCTTAGCAATGATGTGACAACTACACTGTCTATCCAAAGAGGTTCCTATTGAATTGCCATCTACTACACCCAAAACATACCAAAAAACAAGCATGGGAAAGCATACCGGTATTCAACCAATCATTGCTAATACATGTAAAGATGTAATCATGCTGTCTTTACACCCAACTACCGGTGTAATTGGAAAACCAAACAGGCCCTTAGTAAACAGGCCGGCCCAAGCCTCGGTCTTGTAGAACTTTCTACCTGAAAACAAGCTTATTTATATTATTTTAATGAGCAGCCCGGACCTACAACTGAAGTTCCGGTCCGGACCCAGCAGGGTGCAGGCCTTGACTGTGGGGTATGTATTTTATATCCATCTCATCCATTTGTTTTGCATGCTCTTTGTGGACAAACTAAAAATTTATTCAAACTCAAATCTCAGTTGGACCATACCATAGGAAACAGTGTTGATTGAATGCCAACCATTAAAATCTTCACAGGGCCCAACATAATATTTATTTGCCATCCAGACTATTTATAAGGACATAGAGACCTGAGTGAAGGTTTAAAAAAAAAAAAACACGCATGACCCAAAACATTTGGATCTTCCTCATTCATCGAATCATGCACTCAGATCATCTTACGAATCGGATGAACGACCTGGATTAAACACATGAAAAAGGCTTTCGGAATTATGTGAAGCCTCACCCAACATGGTGTGGCCAGGGGCCACTTAATTTAGAGCATGAACCCAAACACCGGGCAGATCCAAATCTGAGATGGACTTATACCAAAAGTATAGGAAACTGTACTAAGTGAGGAAATGGATTGGCTACTCCCCCTGCCACCGGGTGGTCGGTGCTATGTGGCCGCACCATGATGTATGTGTTTCATCCATTCCGTTCATACATTTTTACCAAGTGGTTGAGTCGACTCGACAAGCCTTCCCCCGAATCAGCAGTAAGTCGAATTCAGGTCCAACTTTCCTAGCAACTCGGCTTGAAATCTCACCGAGTCAAGTTGAGTTGGCTGACTTCCAAGTTGGGAAGTTTTAAAAGTATGGTACAAACCATGCCTGTCCATCACAAAATCGGCATATCTATATGCATATGTAATAATGCATAAACTGCAAGCTTGTATTAATGATAGAAGGAATTACAATGTCCTACTCAGAAGCAAATCTACAGTTTTCCAAAGCACGAGATGCTGTGCATGAGGGGACCATGGTTTAGAAATACATATGTTGACCTTACAGGGTCCACTGGATGGAGAAAGCCTTTGCTGTTTGGCATCCATTGAATGTGGATCCTCAATGTAGTGCTTGAACTGTCAACTTCTTGGCTACCATTCAAAGGGTTAGGATCTTCCTATACGTGGGAACATAAGATGGGCCCCACATCTATGGAATCTTGTATGTTGGCTGCTGAGCAGGACCCTGTAATTCCTCCTGCATGCAAATTCTTTTACACAAGCATGTATCGATCACATCAGGAACTTAGAGCAAGATGTCATCTTTAATCCCTTCATTGTCATCCACAGATAGTGTTCTGAGTTGAAAGCAAGATGTCACCTGTAATTCCTCCATTGACACGCACAGATTCAGTGCTAGATTCAGTGCTCCAAGTTGGAAGCGAGTTAGCTCTGGGCCCAGGGTTCTATAGCGAGTCAGCACTGAAAATCGACTGCTAGATGGAAAAAGCACTCCCAAGAGCATCCGGTATTTTACAACGTATAGAAAGATGTGCATGAATCCTCTTCAAAGAACCTAAAGAGGAAAAGCAACGAAGGTGTCAGTGCATTATTTCGCACGCACGCACACACACACACACACAACGCAGAATTTCTTAGTGTTATAATGATGCATAGGGGTGTAAATAGTGTTGAATCATCCAGTCCATAGACTCCATACAGGTGGGGGATCCATGGTTAGAGGTCCAAGACTATTTGATGCGGTCCTGATGAATCCATCACACATCAAAAAGCAAAGAAGATGAGAATCCTTGACCAAATTCAACATGGGATAACCAACTCAGCCAAGCCTGGTGATACTGGACAGTGTAAAGCCCACAAAAACATTAAATTTCTACACATCTCACATTCTGGACCTTCATGTGACAGCCCACTTTCTGATCAATCATATTCAGGTGGGCAAGTCTGAGACCTGATGAGATCCATGGTCCGCACCCACAGATGATGGTGATTGTCCAGATGTGATGTCTTCTTGGTGGGCCAAAGGCTGTTTGTAGTGCCTTACAAGGGGTGAAGGTTCAATTGCACACGACACACTTGGCAGGTGTGAACAGGCACTGTGCCAGAGCATGATCCATCAGAACATGATCTGAAGGGTAGGCCAACATGCATTCATATAACGGACCATCCAGCGATCAATGTGCCAAACTTTTTTCAGCCTCTACATGGCCAACATCTTCGTTGATCTGATGGGACCATCTGCAGATAAATGCCCCAAAAGGAGGTCCCCTACTGCAGGATCCGAGCCCTTCAATCAGTTGGCAACTGATAGATAGTTCACAAAACAAACTAAACAAATAAATAAATAAAGCAATAGTCAGGAAGAAGAGCAAAAAGAATTGGTGGTTAAGATCTTCTAATCTGAAAGGTTTCTGGGACACCATCTGTCCAATGCGGGGCCCATCAGAAGAACAGTCTGGGTCACCAAAAAATAGGCCCCATTCCTATGGAAATGGAATTCACAGCCCTATTCACATCCAAGTGCACTTGGACCCAGTAACTCCTCTAGAACAAATGTTACCTGTAGCCTCTTCAACTCCATCCTTGGATGCAATATTCAGAGAGGTAGATAAACTGGAGTTAGTTATGGGCCCTATGTTCTTCGGCAAATCAATGACAATTGCTGACTGTGTTGCACTTCGGAACTCAAAGTTGAGATTCTACTTTGATGGGGACATCTCGCGCACATGCACGCCCCTCTACGCACATACGCAAGGAGAAGGGCCCCACCATCGATCTGGATCGATGACAACGTCCAGGGAGGGCCTCCTAGTTAGAGAGCTGCGTTTTGGTTCGTTGGAGTGGACCCGATAGTCATGTGAATCCCACTATGGGTTCCCATGATCGTGGCCCACAATTCCAATTATTTAGTACTTTGGGTTTTGCTTATTATTGTTATTAGGAGTATCATAGCCAGTTTAGATTACTTTGATTAGTTATTATTTTTTATTACTTCGTCGCCAAGTAATAGGCGCACATGGCGTGAGTTTTGGAGTATAGGATTTTATTATAAATAGGAACCCCTTGTAGTCTTTTTTTATTCAATGAAGATTAATAAATTTGTTATGTTTTTCTGCTTCTCTAAATTTCTGAGTTGTGAAGATTCAATTGAGTGTGAAACCCTCCCTTCCTCGAAAGGCTAACTACCGTGGTGCGAAGCCACACCTATCCCGATTCGCCCCACCTTCTTCCATCCATATTTTTCTTCTCCTACAATCATCTACACTTCAAATCCATCCTCTATTACAGCCGTTTTTCTCTCTACAGCAGATTTCCATAATCTGGCCCTGAAGAAGGGCTAAAACTTCGGCGGAGCACCATGCACAAACCATGCATTGGATCGAACTGAAATTTGGAGGTTTTGGAGTCCACCCCTGACCGACAAGGGCCAAGGTGGCCTTTTTCTGAATAGTGGGCCCCACACATGTGCGGCCAAGATCACACGCACGTGCGTCTGGGCCATTGTTGTTGTGCACACGTGCGGTACTTCTCTAGTCCGTATCTCTCCTCTCTTTCACTCCTCTTTCACCCAAAATCTCTAAACCTAACCCTAAATTACTCAAATTCCCAATTTTATGCCCTTTCTTCAACCTTATGGTTCCCCGAATTGAAATTTCTAAATCCCTTAGATTGGGGGAATTATTTTTGAGCATGTGTGGATGAATTTACCCTCCTTTGATTATTGTTTGGTCTATAATTTTGATTGATCTGGCCCTAGCATATGTAGGACTAAATCCGTATAAGATTCCCCTTGATTGAATGTTTGAACTTTTGTATGGGATGTGAAATTTTGTGTAATTGTTTCTGAACCAGTGTGATCTAAAGCCCGAAATCTTGCACATCATACTTGAATTTCATGTCCTGCATCATACTTGCTCTACCTGAAAAGAGAATGCATAATAAAATATCTTAGTACATGAGCATCGGTTTAATAGTTCGCCAGACTACATGTAACTCCTCTTTAATGGCATCACATAATCCTATTTGCTAAAAATAGGGGCCTTACTTCACGCATTGAGAACAGTATTTCTGACAAACTACAAAACAATTTCTAGCAATATCTGACTTCGTTCCTCATTCAATCCTCCATGGCTGGTTGCCACGGCTTATTCAAAGAGCTCAGCGAAAAGAAGGTTGATGTTTGGTGGACTGTCGATCATAGAACTTTTACCCATTACCATCTAAAAGCCCACCCAAAATTGTTGGAAGTGTAAGATGATATTAATGGTCAACGTTCTTCAGTTCGGCAGAGTCAAGCAAAAACAAGGCCATTTTATAAGGGCTAGGCTTTGCAGTACATATAATGACAATATCATATCCAATCAACCAAGCAAAAGCAAGCAAGATTATTGATTAACCATTCCACCTCAATTACTTGTCTTTCTTTATTGCTCCCATTGCAATACCTTCTCCCATTTTAGCTTATTCGGAATGCAGATATTTAGATTGTTCCCTATCCTTTTATTACTTTCACTATCCCAAATAGAAATTTTGGAGATCAGAAACTCAGCTTAGAGTCAGCTTTGTCCTAAGTTAGATGCAACCCGCAACTCAGTCAAGTATTGAATCTGAGTTTTTCAAGTTTCCAAGTGTTTGTGACATAATCTGATTATCGGGGGGGGGGGGCGGCGTGGAATCGAGATCTCAATGCAGTGTGGGGCGGCGCGGAATCGAGATCTCAATGCAGTGTTCCAAATGCTCAATTATTTCTTTTCAGTCTTTATGATGTTAATCCTTTAACTCAATGTAAGCATTGATCGAGTCAACTAAGTTTTCTTTACACTGGCTAGGACAGTGACTAACAAAAACTAATGCAGTACTGATACAGTACAAGGTGAGTCCCGATACACTATAGGAGCAGTGCATTTGTCTCTCTGAGTCAGAATCAATATGTTTTCCTATCTTCTTTTGTTTTGAAAGTGGATATTCCAGCATGAATCTCAGCAATCAATCACACATGTTCATGTCTTCTTGTTTTGTCGTGGATACTCCGGTCTCCAGGGCATTTTGGAGGATCCAGGCAGGTATTTAAGGCAGCAGATGATCTTCTTCATAGGGCCCCGCCTTTTGCATGGTTTGGATGTATTACATGGGAATGTACATTAAGTAACATTCGACAGCTAGCACTGATCATTAGTCAGTTTTAATAACCTAAATCTTTATGGACAAACTTATGCTCTATATGTGGTGTGAGCAGAATGTGGTTTTACAACAAACATGTAAACTGAAACCCACCTGATTTGAGATCATGATTGAAACCCGCTTTAGTCATGAACTGAATCCCACTTCAGTTCTAATAACCTAAATCTCCATGAACAAATGCATGCTCTATATGTGATCGAGGCAGCAACCATCATAAACAAGTGAAATGATACTCAATTGACTCTAGAACATGACTGAAGCCACAAGAATAAACGTAGGTGAGTGTCGATGTTGTATTTGCATCATGTTCATGATCCGCATCAGGCATGACAGAGACAATATGAACTGGCCTTTATAGCTGGAAAAAAGAAGAGTTAGATAACCATGGTAGCACATATTAAGAGTGTAGAACCAAAAGAGGCTTGTGTGGAAATTGGCATATCTCCAATTCACTGAAAATAACATAAATACAGAGTCGATGAGAGATCTAGAGAGATCTTACCAGATACATATCTTAACAAATAAGGAAATTTCCTAATATAATAATATTGCTCTAATAAACTCTAACAATCCCTACCAAAATCAAGGCTCTCCGAAATGAGAAACATGAGTTTGAAAGGTACGATGAACATTTACGCAAAAGCAGAAGTAAAATGCAACAATAACGTGAGGTGAGAAAATGAGGCAACGAAACAACGAGTAGCATCAGGCAGTAGATACTTTTAATGACTTCTGGGATGTGAACCATTGGCACCAATGACTGATGAATGATCTAGTGACACTTCTAATGGCCTAGATTTCACCCATTGCTCTTCCGGTGGATACACACTTCCAGTGGCTAGGATATTTACCATTGCTCTTCCGATAGCTTCAGATATTTCGACATCAAAAAATGGTCTGATAGCACAAATGGGTCCAGTCTATACACTTGACAGAATAATGGGTCTAGTCCATACACCTGGCACAAACGGGTCCATTTCAAAACACCCGACACAAATGAGAAAGGAAAAAAGAAAAGTGCATCTTATCAAAAGGCATGTTACGATGAAGATACATTGTCAAAGGCATAGAGGGGTAAGAAAGACTGATCAAGGCCCTCGGCACCAATCAAAATCCACAAGTCAACGAATGAGAATACCCCATCCCGCAAATGAAGTGTTGGACATAGGCCCGTGGGGCCCACTTGGGGGCAATCACTAGTGGGTGGGTCCCACGAGGTTTAGCCTCTTTTTTATTAATCTTGTTTCTTTCTTCCATCTAAAGTTGAATTACAAATTCAACTTTAAACGAAGATTTAGATGAGGAGATAACGATAAGACTGAATAATCTCTGGTCTCATCCAAACTTCTGGTCCTTCCTAATAAATGGGAAGAGGTCCTCTCGTGAAAATCATATCAAGAAACAACGAGAGTACAAAAAAAATGAGATATTATATTGTCCATCTAGATTGTCCCTCAAACAATATAAGCGGTAGACTATAATCTGAGGCCATCTATACTGTAGAATCAGAGGGTGATTAGACTCATATGCTCCAATAGTGGTTAGGTGGACCGCTAGACCTAAACCATTCAACATCAACTTTGTGGAGATCCCATATCATGTAAACCGTCGAATCCTGAGGGCCCACTCTTCCGCACAGACTTTCATAAAGACCTAAAGTGCCCGCAACAGTGGAAACATAAATCACCAAATAAAGAACTCCCCCCTCCAACAACCACTCCAATGATCAAGGTGAAGTGGCAGTGTCAATGCCGAATCTGAACAAAGGATGATGTACCCAAATTTGGAGATTTGGAGATGGGTTTAGATCTGGCGGCGATGGAGAATCATGGATCTAATGGTCGAACGATGATGGAGAAGAAAACCAGAAAGGATAGATGTGGCTTGTTGGAGTGACTAATCAGAGATTCTCAGCAGGCTGAGACAACATGAGTTTCCTAATGAAGAAGATTTCGATGGAGATGGGAGAGGATTTTGGATGTGGGTTTCGAGTTTTATTAACCACCACGACTATGACAGCGAATTGGTGGGGAACAATGGTGCTGATGTTAGAGAAGGTGTTGTTATGGCATACACTACCGACAAATTGTAGTGTAATCTGATGAACAAAATCTGTTATATAGGTGCCGGAGACGGGGAAGGAAAATTTGAGATGTGTTGGGTGCATCGGACGATCCCTTCAATGGTGGTCAATCCCTTTTCGATTATAGACAAAGATAATGACACAACAACTGGAAGTTCTAGCAAATGGTGGATTCCAGCTGGTAGATTTGATGCAGCAATAGCTTGTCCAACAGAGGAGGAGAACAGGAGAAGAAAGAGGAATGGGAGGTGGGACTAGAGCTGGGCAGGGGGCGACTCGACTCGGTGGACTCAATTCGTCTGACTCGGTCAGATCCGACTCTACCCGAACCAAATGGCAGAGTCAGGTTCGAATCAAGTAGCCCTATCCCGATCCAAAACCCAGCTGAGTTGAGTTCGTGTTACATAGTAACTTGACTTGACTTGAACCGAAACTCAATCCGGTCGGACTCGACCCGAACCAAAACCCGACTCAATCCGGTTATCGGGTACTATATAAACAAAAACAAAAACCCATTCTCTACCCTAACCCAACCAGTCGGTCACCACACCCAACCCGATCATGAGCCCCTTACTCCGACACAACCGCACAACAGCACCCGTCCGGCTCCTCCTCTCTCTCTCTCTCTCCTCCACCCGTCCACACAGACGCACACGTTCGGCTCAATTTCGAGCTCCTCCTCCCCCTCTCTCCTCCACCCATCCACACAGCAGCACCCGTCCGGCTACCCTGCCCATTCGACCTCCTCCAGTGCTCTCTCTCTCTCTCTCTCCTCCACCCGTCCGCACGAGAGCACCCGTCTGGCACCCTGCCCATTCGAGCTCCTCTAGTCCTCCTCCTCTCCCTCTCTCTCTCCTCCACCCGTTCGCACAACAACACCCGTTCGGCTCGATATCACGTATTTTTTATTGTTTATTGTTTTAATTAAATAAATCATCAAATGGATGGCTCTAATCAGCCCTTGGCACGCTGTGGTGCGTCTAGGCAGACTCAGGAGCAGCTTGGGCTCAATGAATAGGTGTGGTGCGCCTAGCCTAGCTCGGGTGCGGTGAGGCCGAGCTCACTGTGGCTTGGCTCGAGTGTGGTGCAGCCGGGCTCGCTGTGGTGTGTCCAACTTGGCTCGAGTGGGGCCGAGCTAACCCTAAAACATAACCCTAAACCTAAAACCTAACCCTAACCCTAACCCTAAACCCTAAATCCAAACCCTGAACCTTGAACCCAAAACACTAAACCCTAAACCATAACCCTAAACCCTAAATCCAAACCCTAAACCCTAAATCGTAAACCCTAAACCCTAAGACCTAAACGGCTAAACCTAATCCCTAAATCCTAAATTGCCAGTGTGTTTTATTTATTTGAATTAAACAATTAGTGGTTAATTTTTTAGAATTATGGTTTACATTTCTTATTGCTTTGCTTATTATTGTGCATTAGATAGTTATCTTAATATGTATGGATTACATTGCTTTTTTGCTTAGCTTATTATTGTGCTTACACATTATATAGTTAGCTTAATATGTGTGAATTACATTGCTTTTTTCTTAGCTTATTATTGTGACTTGTGAGTTAGATAATTAGTTGTCCATTTGAGGATTTCTATGTGGCCAAACATAGATATAATGTGTTTTTTATGGAATAAAAATCACTCAAATTGTCTCATTTTGGACAATTCAAGGTTAGATAGATAGTATGCTTTCATATAACCTATTTAAATGTTCATGCCTAATCTGCGCTCCATCTCATTTCTCTCTAGATATGTTTCTTCCTTTTCATTTCTAATATCAAATATCTTCACGTTGCTTAGATATTTGACATCGGAATGTGGTGGAAGATTAACTTATCCGGAGAGACATGGGGAGATGCTGCCGAATTTTTAGCGTTGTCGTTTAAATGGGAATATGAAAGTATTACAATCCATCCAACCTTATATGGGTGACTAATTTAGGGTTTAGTATAAATCTTTAAGACATTAGATTGTTAATGCTAATATGATTTAGTATCTTTCAACTATTAGATGGCTAGTGAGGGACTTTCCAATACTCCCGACGGCTTGTCAATTACATCGCTGATGATCTTGGAAGATGAAATATTAGGTCTAGAAGATGAAGAAGTGCCCATTGATATTAGTACCCCACAACCATAGATCACAGGAAAAGCGAAAAAAAGATCGGTAGTGTGGGAAGATTTTGAAGAAATAACCTTGAAAAATGGCACAATGAAGATACAATGCAAGTACTGCAAGGTTCAATATGCTAAACAAGTAGATGGGTCGACCACAACTCTGAATAAACATATTTGAAGTATCATAGAAAAATGACAAGTCAAACCTCAGGGCAACAGACACTTTCATTTACCTAATCTTTAGTGGGTCCGTTACAAGGTACATTGTCCATCTATAAGTATAACAAAGACCAGGTGAATGAGTTGACAACCATATTTATTATTACCAATGAAAGACTATTTCAGATGGTAGAGAGTCCTTTTATTGAATTAGCCAAAGGCCTTAACCTCAGATACAAGAAGGTCTCCCATACAACAATAAAGAGAGTGTGCATGAAGATGTATGAAAGCGAGAAGCTCAAGTTGAAAGGACAATTGAAATTGCTTTTTCGAATTAGCCTGACATCATATTTGTGGACGACATCCAATCAACGAAAGGGGTATATGTCACTAACTGCCCACTACGTTGATGCCGAATGGAGGCTCTGCAAAAGAATCTTAAACTTTTGTTATCTTGCGCCTCCTCACACTGGATTGATGATTTCAGACTGCATGTACAAAAGTCTTATGGAGTAAGGCATTGAGAAGAAAATCTCCTCGAAAACTTAAGACAATGCCTCTGCAAATGATAGCGTGATAACGACTTTGCAAAACTAGTTTAGGGCACCGATGACTTGTATTTTGGTGGAAAGATATTTCGTGTTAGGTGTTGTGCCTACATCCAACAATTGAGCCAACAATCGAGAACATAAGAGAGAATGTGAAGTACATACCGGGGTCACCTTCATGATTATATACATGGAATGAGATCGTGAAACGGTTGAATTTGTCATCTCAAAGAACAATGAAGCTGGATATTATAACACGTTGGAATTCAACTTTTGAAATATTGGATTCAGTGATAGCTTTCAGAGATGCATTCTCTCACTATGCGAAGCGTGATGGTGTGTATCTTTGGTTGCCTTCTGATGATGATTGGTCAAGAGCTGAATCAGTTCGTAAGTTCCTCTCAGTTTTTAATGACACAATGAAGAAATTTTCAGGAAGCAAGTATCCAACAACAAATATATTTCTGTTAGAACTTTAGAGGGTAAAAGATGTCTTGCACAAAAGCTGTAGTGGACCAGACTTTTTATAAGTAATGACCATGGGTATGCAGTTAAAGTTCGATAAGTATTGGTTTGAGTGCAGTCTGGTAATGGCTGTTGCAGTCGTTCTTGATCCACGATATAAGATGTTCATGGTTATATTCATCTTTAATAAGTTGTATGGTGAGAAGAGTGTCTCTGAGGTCAATAAGATTCATGATGCAGTTGATGAGTTGTACAATTTTTATGTACAAACGTTGGGCTCCGCAAAAGACAAAACTGCAGCCGCAAGCCTATGTACTCCTCAAGTGGGTTCTAGTTCTGTTGTTGATGAACAACGAGACACGATCGATGATTTCATGTCTTTCCTAACACAAGTTAAGACTCACATGCAGACAACCCAATCAGAACTTGAACACTATCTCAAGGAGTCACTTGTAAAGTACAAGGGTGAAGATTTTGATGTTTTAGACTGGTAAAAGTCGAAATCTCGTGATTCACAATACCATGTGCTCTCGTTAATGACACGAGACATTATCAATTCCAATTTCAACCGTGGCATCAGAATCTAGGGTAGTGAACAAGTATCAAAGCTCACTTACACCAGAATCAGTTGAAGCGCTCATTTCTACGTAAGATTGGCTGCATTCGATCTGGGGGAAAGGGAACTCTGTTGATGAGGAGTTCGATGATGAGAAGAGTGACAAGCAAGATGAGACAGTAATATGATCGGGACGCACCACCAGCGAGCTCGGCCGCACGCCCGCACCGCACCCAAGCCAGCCCAGACCACCACAACGAGCCCGAACCACCAATCGAGCTTTGAAATAAATAAATAAATAATAGATTAGAAAATTAAAGTATACCTAAAATGGGTGATTGCTGCCAGATTGCTACCGGACGGGTGGATTACTGCCGGATAGGTGGATTGTTGTCGGACAGGTAGAGGGAGGAAGTGGACTAGAGATGAGAGAGAGAGGAGGAGGAGGAGGTGGCGGAGATGGGACGGCCGGACGGCTACTGGGTTCGAGTAGACGGTAGTTTGATCAGGAGCGACACAGGTAGGGTTAGGGTAAGGTGAAGGGAGAAAAAAAAGTAAACTTTTTATATATAGTACCCGATACCGGATCGAGTCGAGTCCGACCGGATTGAGTTTCAGTTTGAGTTGGGTCGAGTTACTATGTAACCCGAACTCGACTCGGTCGATATTCGGATCTGGATGGGGCTACTCGATCCGAACCCGACTCTACCGTTCAGTTCGGGTCGAGTCAGATCTGACCGAGTCAGACAAGTCGATCCGCAGAGTCGAGTCGGGTCCTGCCCAGCTCTAGCTCGGAGTCAGCCCAGAGTTCTCCCATAGTTGAAGTCATAAAAAGATAACCAAAGGATGATTCTAGCGACGAAGGTGGAGGAGGGGGTTACTATTATGGAAAAGGTTACTCAGGTTATACGCAATGAAGGCATTCATCATACAAAGGATATTGAATGAATGAAAGTTTTATTGGTCTGTATGCGGATGTGGTTTATTTACTTTTGATTTTTTACAGTGTTTTATTTATTTATTATTATTATTATTTTTTTATTACTTTTGATTTCAAAACAGGATCGGGTAGGGTCAGCCCTAACTCGTTTTATGGGCATGGTTTATTTCCTTTTATTTACTTTGTAGTCGCATTTTTTGCATGTTGCAACTTGCAATGCAAAGAAGACCCCATTGCAGCCTTGTCATAGTAACCCAGCTCAATGACCCGATCTGACTCAGTGCCAACTCGATCCGACTCGGTATTTCTAACCAGGTCGGACTCGGTTCGAATAATTCCAACCCATACCCGAACTCAGATCAAGTCAGGCATGCTGGACTCGGTACCGAGTCAGATTGAGTTCAGGTTAAGCCTTTTTTAGGACCGGATTGAGTCGGGTCAGCCCTAACTCGATCCAACTCAACTCAATGCCCGGCTCTAGGTGCGCCTAGGGTTTGAAAACCCTAGTTGTGATATCATGTAGAACCACAAGATGCTGCATTGTGGAAATTGTCATATCTCAAGTTAACTTAGAATAACATGAATATATAGAGTATATGAAAGATTTGGGGAGATCTTTCCAGATACACATCTTAAGAAATAAGGTAATTTCCTAATCTAATAAGATTGCCCTAATATCCTCTAACAAAGAGAGAGTCAACACATTCAATAAGATAATTGAAGTGTGCTCGAACATAAGTATCTAGTTACACCAAAATTTATCAAACAAGTACAAGCAATTATTGGGAAGACAGAGGCTTTAAATGGTTCACAATGCAAACGTCATGAGGGCTTCCTCATTTGTTTTGTCAGATAAATATCAGCCAAAAATACGACAATCTAGCAAAAAAATTTTTGTAGGATTTACACATCATATTTGGATTCCTGTCACAGTGTGTCGTAAAGGCCGCTGCGGGACCGTAAAGATAACAGTGGCAATTGTGACACGTTATGGGCTTGTAATGGTCATAATGGCCGCTACGGAAAAAATGACTCATAAAGGCCCTTTATTTATTTATTATTAAAAAGGGGACCGTAACGGCCATTACGACCCTTGTAAACTAACAGCCATTACACCCCATATTGTAAAGGTAACGGTGATGGCCATCACGGCCATAGTTACCATTACGGAATACCTTGATTCCTGTTCAAAATGAAGAAGACTTCTTCTTTTTTCCCTTCTTCAGTGAAGATGGGAGAAGTTTTTTTTTCTGGTTCTTTTATAGATGAATAGAAAGGAAATTCCATTTTTTTATGCGAAGAGAAGGATAACTGTTAAAGAGGGAGAGCCTGGAAAGTTGAAACATGTTTATATTCTTTTAGTTATACACATGCGTGTATGTGCACATGTAAGTGAATGTGTGGATGGATGCAATGCATATGGGCATGAATCTATGCACGAACGCATGGATGTATGCATGCATGCATGCACCGATGAATATATGAAGGAATTTCATATACCACTGAAAGTATGTGCGGAACTGTGAGCCGTCAAGATCTGACGGTCTACACGATATGGAACCTCCACAAAGCTGAAGATGAACGGTCCAGATCCAGCAGCCCGCCTATTCACTATTGGAGCAGATGGGTCTATTCACCCCTCTGATTCTACAGTATAGATGGCCCCGAATCACGATCTATGGTTTAGATCGTCCCAAGGACAAGCTAAATGGACAAATTACTATGTACCAACCACTATTCCTTTGTGTACTCCCGGTACTTCTCATATATTTTTTTATTCACGAGAGAGCCTCGTCCTTTTATAGGAAAGGATGGGAGGTTTAGATGAGACTAGATAATCCGGTCTTATCCCAATCTCCCATCCTCATTCAAATTTGAATGAAAACTATCTTTAACGGAAGAGGCCTAAACATATGAGACCCACCCACTAGTGATTGCTCACCAATGGGCCCCACAGGCCTATGTCCAACAATTTTTATTTTTTTTTTGGTACCATGGGACCCTTGCTAGAAGAGCGATAAGAAAGCATGTGTGGTTGGTTCTACCTTTCCTCTTTTGAAAGTTTATTTTTGCTTTTCAAATTTCAATAGAAGTCCGTCAATTATAGGTTAAAGGAATGTTGTCATTCAATAGGGAAAGTAACTTAATATAGTGTCTGGTGACAAAAGATTGTTGTACTCTTTGCAAACTTTCTAATATCCGCTTCATGAAATTAAACTTTATCTTTTAGACAGGATCAGTTGCAAATTCGTTGCTATTCCCATGTCACTTCCTACTGCATCTAGAAATTAAGTTGTGAACCCAAACAAATGAAAAGCTCATGTAGGCTACGTTTAACTTTTTAATGCTCACTTGGTAGTTGCTCCTACACATTGAGCTGCATATGCGATTTTCTTATATGCAAGTTCTAAATCCTGATTAATAAATAATGATTGACAATTTTTAAAAGGTTAGTTTGTCACTGACAACTGATTTTGAAACTATTGTGTATTTACATAAGAAAAAAGAAATTTCATTTGACAAAATCTTTTGTTGTCTCCAATGTTCTTGTTACTCATTGCCAGTCTATATAACCTTGCTTTCTGTCAGCATGTACTCACAAAAGTTGCACTTGGTTTTTGTTTTCCTTTTCTTTCTCAAAATACAATACATTTACAAGAGCCAGGTGCAGAATTTGGCCCAGAAAAGAAACCTAAGTCTAACCGTTTATTCTAGTCTTCGTGATGGACAGCCTCATGCCCTCCGCTTTAAGGCTACAGTTACGGTAGATGGACAGATGATGGGGACATCACGCGCACACGAACACGCACGCCGCCCCCCTATGCACGTACGCAAGGAGGGCCCCACCGTCGATCTGGATCGATGACGACATCTAGGGAGGGCCCCCTAGTTAAAAGACTGAGTTTTAATTCGTTGGAGTGGACCCGATAGTCAAATAAAGCCCATCTTGGGTTTTCATGATCGTGACTCGCTAGTCTGATTAGTCTCATATTTTAGGTTTTGCTTATTAATGTTATTTAAAATATCATGGACGGTTTAGATTACTTTGATTAGTTATTATTTGTGTTTACTTCATCGCCAAGTAATAGGTTGCACACATGGCACGAGTTTTGGAGTAGAGGGTTTTCTTATAAATAGGCACCCTTTATAGGTTTTTTTCTCATTAAAGATTAATAAAATTTCTTTGTTTTCCTACTCCTTTTCGAGTTATGAAAACCTAGTTGGGTGTGAAGCCCTCCCTTCTTCGAAGGGCTAACTACCGTGGTGCGAAGCCACATCTATCCCGATTCGCCCCCATCCTATACCATCCCTTCTTCTTATCTTATACAATCATCTACACCTCAAATCAGTCATCTATTGCAGCAATTCTTCTCTCCACAGCAGAACTTCAAAATCTGGCCCTGCAAGAGGGTTGAAACTTTGACAGAGCACCATGCATAAACCGCATCTCGGATTGAGCTGAAATTCAAGGGTTTTGGAGTCCTCCCCTGGCCGACCAGACCCTAGAACTCGGTTCTGGGAATCGGGGCCCGCTCGCACGTGCGGCTAGGCTCCTGCGCACGTGCGTTAGGCCTGGCCCGTTATCCGCACACTCGGCCTATCGATCAGTTCAGGTTTCCTCTTTATTTCACCCCTCTCATACCTGTTTTTCATAGCCCTAACCCTAAATTGCATTATTTTTAATTTGTTTGCCCTTTTTCTTATCCTAGGGTTCTCAGAATTGAATTGGTGAATCCCTTGGATTAGGGACAATTTGTTGTGCATGTGTGGATGAGTTTGACCTCTCTTTGAGTATCGTTTGGTCCATAATTTTTATCGATCCAGCCCTAGCATGTGTAGGCATGGACCCGCACAAATTCCCCTTGCTTGAATGTTTGAACTTTTGTGTGGGATGTGGAAATTTTATTTGAATGTTTCTGAATTAGTTTGATCTAAAGCCTGAGATCTTGCATATCATAGTTAATTTTCATGTCCTGCATCACTCGGAGTCAACCCAGAGTTCTCCCACAGTTGAAGCCGTAAAAAGATAACCAAAGGATGATTCTGGCGATGAAGGTGGAGGAGGGGGTTACTATTATGGAAAAGGTTACTCAGGTTACACGCAATAAAGGCATTCATCATATAGAGGATATTGAATGAATGAAAATTTTATTGGCCTGTATGCGGATGTAGTTTATTTACGTTTGATTTTTTACAGTGGTTTATTTACTTTTGATTTTAAAACAAGATCAGGTAGGGCCAGCCCTAACTCGTTTTATGGGCATGGTTTATTTCCTTTTATTTACTTTGCAGTCGCATTTTTTGCAAGTTAGCAAAGAAGACCCCATTGCAGCCTTGTCATAGTAAACCAGCCCGATGACCCGATCTGCAATGCCAACTCGATCCGATTCGGTATTTCTGACCAGGTCGGACTCAGTTCGGATAAGTCCAGCCCATACCCGAACTCAGATCAAGTCAGGCATGCTGGACTCGGTACCGAGTCGGATCGAGTTCAGGTCAAGCCTTTTTCAGGACCAGATCGAGTCGGGTTAGCCCTAACTTGGTCCAACTTGACTCGATACCCAGCTCTAGGTGCGCCTAGGGTTTGAAAACCCTAGTTGTGATACCATGTAGAACCACAAGATGCTGCATTGTGGAAATTGTCATATCTCAAGTTAACTTAGAATAACATGAATATATAGAGTATATGAAAGATTTTGGGAGATCTTACCAGATGCACATCTTAAGAAATAAGGTAATTTCCTAATCTAATAAGATTGCCCTAATATCCTCTAACAAAGAGAGAGTCAACACATTCAACAAGATAATTGAAGTAAAGTGTGCCCGAACATAAGTATCTAGTTACAACAAGGGCTTTAAATGGTTCATAGTGCAAACATCATGAGGGCTTCCTCATTTGTTTGTCAGATAAATATCAGCCAAAAATACGACAATCTAGCATAAAAATATTTTGTAGGATTTACACATCATATTTGGATTCGTGTCACAGTGTGTCGTAAAGGCCGCTACGGGACCATAAAGATAACAGTGGCAATTGTTACACATTACGGGGTTGTAATGGCCGCTACGGAAAAAATGACATGTAAAGGCCCTTTATTTATTTATTATTAAAAAAGGGACCGTAACGGCCATTACGACCCCTGTAACAGCCATTACACCCCATATCGTAAAGGTAACGGTGATGGCCATTACGGCCACAATTACCGTTACGGAATACCTTGATTCTTATTCAAAATGAAGAAGACTTCTTCTTTTTTATTTCCTTCTTCGGAGAAGATGGGAGAAGTTTTTATTCTTGTTCTTTTATAGATGAATAGAAAGGAAATTATGTTTTTTTATGCGAAGGAAAGGATAACTGTTAAAGAGGGAGAGCCTGGAAAGTTGAAACATGTTTTTATTCTTTTAGTTATACACATGCGTGTATGTGCACATGTAAGTGAATGTGTGGATGGATGTAATGCATATGGGCATGAATCTACGCACGAACGCATGGATGTATGCATGCATGCGCCGATGAATATATGAAGGAATTTCTGACTATAATTATAGCAATTTGATGGGGTTCATGTAACATGCAATGTCTATCAAAGAAAGTGAGAAGTTGACACCGAAAGGTGAATTGAACATTAACTTGTGGATTCAGTTTCCCCCTGAATAAGAGATAAATATTACCTGGATGTGCCTGGCACAACAACTTTGTAAATTCATACACACTATAAATTTAACAGCATGTCTCTCCATATGGTGCACTAAAAAGCTTTGCTTTTACAAACAACATATGCCTCAAGTCAAAAGCTAGCTTACTTTAGAATCAATTTATTGCTCCATTTTTTTTAGTTTTTCTGCTCTTTCACGACCAGGATTGTTTTTATATCAATTAGATGTAATCTTGGGGTAATCATGAGGCCAATCACAAATCAATTACAATTTCAAAACAAATTATTATGTCAAATAATGTATTTTCCTTCTCATGACCTTTCAAAAAGAAGAAGAAGAAGAAGAAGAAGAATTCTCATAAAAATAGATAAAAACATGAAAAAAAAAAAAAAAAACGTAATGCAGATCAACAAGTTATCTCAATTTTGTAGCACATAAGAAAATCTTAGTAGCCAATTGAACCAAATATTAGAATAGTTAACAATAGCCTCACACATTGATTCAGAACCATGAGTTAAGGGATGGAAGATTAAGCGATAACTAACGCTCTTTAAGACAAGACCAAGCGACCTTTACTACAATCATCTCTGCCTGCTTCTTGGTTTTTGCTGCTTTTCCAGAGAATACCTCTCCTTTATTTTAACAGTGGAAAAGAAAGTAAGTAAATGAGGTAGACCAGATCTAACGGTCTTATATACCGGTAGCAAAAAGCCTTCTTTCTGAGCTACAAAAGGTTCTTGCAAAAACCAGCATCATCCAGTAGAAAGTAGGCCACAAATCAATAATCTCATTCATTAAGACAAATTAAAATGCCCAAAAAAAGTAGCTTATAACTAGGCACTAGCTCGATAACATTTAATGAGGAACACTTGCCTCTTAATCTCCTGCTGACAAAGATGCCAGAGCAACTTTTGCAGCGACATGATCTACTTCTCTTAGTGTGCTGAAAAAATCAGGACTCTCAAAGGTCTATCCATCTACTGTAACTGTAGCCTTAAAGCGGAGGGCATGAGGATGTCCATCACAAAGACTAGAATAAACGGGTAGACTCAAGTTTCTTTTCTGGGCCAAATTCTGCAGCTGGCTCTTGTAAATGTATTGCATTTCTAGAAAGAAAAGAAAAACAAAAACCAAGTGCAACTTTTGTGAGTACATGCTGACAGAAAGCAAGGTTATATAGACTGGCAATGAGTAACAAGAACATTGGAGACAACAGAAGAATTTGTCAAATGAAATTTCTTTTTTATTATGTAAATACACAAAAGTTTCAAAATCAATTGTCAATGACAAACTAACCTTTAAAGAATCGTCAATCATTATTTACTGATCAGGATTTAGAACTTGCATATAAGAAAATTGCATATGCAGCTCAATGTGTAGGAGCAACTACCAAGTGAGCATTAAAAAGTCGAACGCAGCCTACATGAGCGTTTCATTTGTTTGGGTTCACAACTTAATTTCCAGATGCAGTAGGAAGTGACATGGGAATAGCAACGAATTTGCAACTGATCCTGTCTGAAAGATAAAGTTTAATTTCATGAAGCAGATATTAGAAAGTTTGCAAAGAGTACAGCAATCTTTTGTCACCAGACACTATATTAAGTTACTTTCCCTGTCGAATGACAACATCCCTTTGACCTATAATTGACGGACTTCTATTGAAATTTGAAAAGCAAAAATAAAATTTCAAAAGAGGAAAGGTAGAACCACCCACACATGCCTTCTTATCGCTCTTCTAGCAAGGGTCCCATGGTACCAAAATAAATAACTAAATTGTTGGACATAGGCCTGTGGGGCCCACTTGTGAGCAATCACTAGTGGGTGGGTCTCATATGTCTAGGCCTCTTCTGGCCTCTTCCGTTAGAGAGTTTTCAAATTCAAATTTGAATGAGGATTGGAGATTGGGATAAGACCAGATTATCTGGTCTCATCCAAACCTCCCATCCTTTCCTATAGAAGGACGAGGCTCTCTCGTGAATAAAAAATATATGAGAAGTACTGAGAGTACACAAAGGAATAGTCGTTGGTACATAGTAATTTGTCCATTTAACTTGTCCTTGAGACGATCTAAACCATAGATTGTGATCCAGGGCCATCTATACCGTATAATCAGAGGGGTGAATGACCCATCTGCTCCAGTAGTGAATAGGCAGGCCGTTGGATCTGGACTGTTCATCTTCATCTTTGTGGAGGTTCCATATCATGTAGACCGTCAGATCTTGAGGGCTCACACTTCCGCACATACTTTTAGTGGTATCAGAGCGAACTCAACGGCAGATCTCTGATTTATTATTTTCATCTAAACAGGTAAGTGGCCCCTTTTTTAATGGATTGGATTCCTGCTCATGGCTTTTGAATGGTATCAAATCAATGTGCGCACTGTGACTCTCGATGTGCACATATGCACCGAATTTGTGCTCACGTGGATGCATGTGCACATGTAAAATCTGGACTCTTAGATGTGGATGTTGTGGACAGTGCCCACTGCATTTGATATTTTTATAAAGCCTTGATTATGTTTACATGGAAGAGTTCCACAACATCAATTGAATTAATGAAGATGAATTTGTCCAAACTTGGAGAACCATAATCAAGTGGGTTAGTGTTTGTAGAACATTGGTTCACACCATAGAACTCTTTGGAGCCCTACTCTCATATAGAACATTAAATAAGCAAAAGACGTTTGCGATCAATGGCTGGCAATTGAGAATGGATCAGTGGACCTAGAAAATCATGTCTGATAGTTTCCACATGCATCACCCGAATCACCTTATGAAAGGGTTAAAGGGAATATCAACGTCATGATATACCAGTTAGGTTCAAATGGTGGGCCTTTCCATCCCATTATTCCTGTGGTGTGGCATGTTTACACCCACATATGATCAGTCAAACAGCTGTCCAAGGACTCTATACAGCCAACAACCAGATTAATATAATTAGTGTATACATATATGGTCCAGACTGTAGGACTCTATACAGCCAACAACCAGATTAATATAATTAGTGTATACATATATGGTCCAGACTGTAGGACTCTATACAGCCAACAACCAGATTAATATAATTAATGTATACATATATGGTCCAGACTGTAGACATGTTTCACTCTCAACATGTGCGAGATCTAGACCACTGATTGGATGCACTGTGCATGGATGCAAGATAACTAAATAGTAAAGACAGCACACCTCTAGTTGTTCCATTGGATGCACTTTTACATGTGTATCAAGAACTCAAAAGTTAAAGCCATTTCCCCATAGTATACGTGGCAGGTAGATTCACTGATCGTTGTCGTCAATTTGGCAATCCTTATTATCTTTGGTCTCTTTTCAACAACCACATATGGGAAAATTCTATCCATTAATTTTTCCTTAACTGTACTGCATCTAGGTAATGGTGAATCGGAACTGTCCAAATAGAGGTCCCTTCCATGGATGGCTCACATTTAAAATTTGGAACTGACTGGTTGATCCTACTTGTTCAACCATTGTCCTTGAAATTAGCAGTGAACTGAAAATGGTTAATGATCTAGATTCAATCGGGAGAAAGAAGGTAGCACCGACAGCTCGGATCTTCTTATTAGCCTGGATTTTAACTGGTGGCCATCTAAGGTGAGGCCCACTAGATGATCATCCCGATACGCCACACTCTGCCACGTGTCGAGTGGAAGGTACGTTGGATGGAAGGTGAGTGGATCCACCGAATCATTCTCCTAAGAACCAGACCCTGCAACTGATAGCTGCTCAAGTGGACCCCACATTTAATAAGCTACTCCGCGATGACACTTATCTCGCAATTTCTCATGATAAGTGAGACGATATGACCAAATTTCCACTGTGACCCTGCTAATGGGGATTACAGAGTTAGATGGATGTGACCAAATCAACGCCGCTCATCCATCTGATCTATACTTTAGTTGGGCCCTCATATCACTGTGGGCCCTAGGAAGGTTTCAACGGTGAATGCCATTTTTTCACTATTTTTTGTTGTGTGGTCCACTCAAGCTTTTTAATATGCTTCAAACTTGGGCTCATACCTATAATGAGCTAGCAAAACGGATGAATGGTGTAGATAAAATCTGCTTTGAGAATTACTGATCTAGAAATCATTAGTGATCGAAACGATCATCAACCATGATGATCAATGTTGATGATAAGATCCTTCATCAACGATGATCATTAACGGTAATGATCGGATCTATCGCTAATGGACATGATCACTGGTGATAATAGAACTTTCTTTATATCTAAGCACTTTCTATATATTTTTTTTTCTAATGATAATGTTTATATTTGTGATATAATTAGGCTTGATGTGATTAGATCTAAGCTCTCTTCATTTTTCATTGGAAAATAGAAAACTTAGTGCTAGAATGCTCCCTAAATATAAAGGTTGTGCATAACCTAATTAAGAATTAATTCTCCTCTACCAAATGACGCATGCAACTTGTAATGAAATGTTACACGCTGTATAAATATATTCTTATAAAAGCATCAATTTCATCTTAAAAAGAGAACATGATTGATCCACACCACCCATTTGGGTATGTGGACTTTCAGATCTCGTTAAAATGTGTTGACTACTTTTATACCTTGAAAATTTGAATAATACGAAGAAATGTTAATGATTAGTGTCAATACCTTAGATCATAGCTAAGTAGTGATACTTGATGCAATGTAGATATGGCCAACAAAGCTTTAATCGTTGAACAGCTCAAATAACGACAATTCAATGGTAACAACTACGAAGACTGGTCCCGCGCGGTGCGAAGCATTTTGGACGAGGACGACATATCGTATACACTCGATGAGGTTCAAGAGGAACTTATATTGGCTGAAAACGGAAATTGAGGAGAACATAGGGCTGCAATGACTCGCTATAATAAGTGGCGTAAACAGAATCGTTCGGTTAGTAATGTCTTAATTAGCACTATGCACGAAGAACTCATACCAATGTATGAAGTGCATGACACCGCTAAAGGAATCTGGGAAGCACTGACAAATTCTTATGCGCAGAAGTCAGATACAAAAGTTCTGGTAATGAAATTAGAATTGCATGAGTATAGGATGTCAGTTGGCTGCCCCATCAAAGATCATATCCGTAAGATGGAGTAGATGATAGGTGCCCTTAGGAATGTTGGGTGTAAATTGACTGAAAATCAAAAGATAATAGCAATGCACCGTTCCTTGCCTGAATCTTGAGCCCCAATCAAAAGAATTCTAAATCATACTGATTTTATCACTACGTTCAGAGACTTTTGTGGCCATTTGGTACGAAAGGTTGAAATGAATGTAATTCAGCCAGGTTCGGCCAAGGCCCTTACAGCAGAGACCCATAAACGGAAAGCTAATAAGAAACGGTTCAAAGCACGCAAGAAGGCGAAAAAGAATGACCAAGAATAGAAGTCCACAACACCTCCTCCAAATCTAAAGAAGGGGAATGGAAAGAAGCAGAAAAAGACTAACATAATCTGCTTTGTCTGCAGAAATTTAGGCCATTATGCCCAGCAGTGTGCCCATAAAAAGACAGAAATTCCTAGGTCACTAAATACTTTGTATGTAGGTGTTTGTTCTGAAATTCATTCCGTTGATACTATATCTAACGAGTGGATTTTAGATTCAGGCGCAACAAAGCACGGGACACGAAGTCGTCGAGGACTCGAGGAATTCTGACTTGTAGCTAAGGGAAGTTATAAGGTGTATATGGAAAATAACATTGTTGAAGACGTACTAGAGATTGGTGTTTACCATCTCCTTACGCGCATAGGGTGAACAATAATCCTCCGTGATACTCTTTCTGCACCAGGCATGCGTCGGAATTTAATTTATGTTTCTAGGTTATTATTTGATGGTTTTGATATTCATTTTCCCTGGACACGAGTTTCTTTGAGACTAAATAACCTTATCTTTGCATGGGGAAATTTAATTTCAGATTTATTTATTTTGGACATAGATTGTGATAATGCACTTCTTGCTTTATCTGTCATGTCGAATGAAACTGTAATATCTGAATCTCTAAAATGGCACGCAAGATTAGGTCACATCGGAAAGGATTGTATGACAAGACTAGTATGTTCTGGTTTGTTAGATACCTTATCCAAAGTTGATTTGTCATTTTGTGAACAGTGTGTGTTCGGGAAGACTTCGAAGAAATCATTTCCTAAATGGGCTAGGTCCAAGGGCCCACTAGAGATAATCCATTCAAATATTTGTGAATCATTTCCTAAAGGGGCTAGGTCCAAGCGCCCACTAGAGATAATCCATTCAAATATCCCAAGGAAAAGAGCATTTCAAATCTTCTAATTGAGAATCCATCTTGACATCCTTAAAAAGTCTGATAACAGAAAGTAGAAAACATGCTAGAAAAATGTAAACCACCCAGGGAAATAAAAGATTCAAAGATCAAATTACTGCTTTGAGGTCCAAAAATTTTCATAAAAAATAAGACCACATATACCCTACAATCAAGAACTATAACCTCACATGGACTCTAATAACAGAAAATCTGTATCTCTATTCGGAAGTAACTAAAAATTAAATAATAATAATAATAATACATGCACACGAATGCAACAACATGGTCACCACAACTAACTTGCGCATTGTATGCTTTCAATCCTTACCCACATACAACCACAAGAGTTGGCATTGAAACAATTACAAACCGTACAAAAGACAGATAATAGAAAATCAAGGTTTCTACTCAGAAAATCTATAGGAGGAACCCAAGGAGATTTGATAATCCTACGTGAATGTGTAGCTAAGCCATAGATGCATCCACATGTTGACTGCATGTGGAAAATCACAGCCATCTATCAAGGCAAGCCAAAAGTGTACGTGCCCTGGGATATCTTTTTTAAATGGTTTCCTAGACCAAAAAAAAAACACTCAGACCAGTCAACTTCAAAAAACACATGAAATCAGCCATACTTAGCATTTTAGGACAACTAAGGCCAACCTGTGCAAGGTTTGCTTAGGAGCTTATCCATTACATACTTCTCATTTTCATTCAGAACTCCAAGATGCAAAAGATCAAAGCACTTTGACCTCAGCCTTTCATCCAAGAGTCGTCCTTCATAAGCCTAAGAATAGGATCTTCAAAGCCCTTAAAGGGATCGATGCTAACCTATGGTCAGCATGCTTAGGATATTATCCTATGGACACCGACACCATATCATCCTAAATTCCAAGGTCTCAAAAAAGTCAAATCATTTAAGATCTGTATCCAGGACTTGCCTTAAAACCCCAACGAATTAGCGTTTTCAGATATTTTAAGGTAAAGCTATGCAAAGGCATTCCTCTAGCCGCATGGAGCCTCACATTCATGAATCAATGAGGAATGGTTAGGATCTAACCTATGGTCAGCATGCTTAGGATATTATCCTATGGACACCGACACCATATCATCCTAAATTCCAAGGTCTCAAAAAAGTCAAATCATTTAAGATCTGTATTCAAGATTTTATGTTAAAACCCCAAGGAATTAGCGTTTTCAAATATTTTTAAGGTAAAGCTATGCAAAGGCATTCCTCTAGCCGCATGGAGCCTCACATTCATGAATTAATGAGGAATGGTTAGGATCTTATCCTGCAGCCTTGCGAGATTGCTTTTAGCCTCCCATTCATTAATGAACTTCAAAAACAATGGAATCTAGGGTTTTCGAAGCATTTTTAAGACAATAAATGCTAAACTTCACATGCTAATAATCATACCCTAGCTTTTCATTTTTGACCACCAAACTCAAGGGAAAAAAAAAAACAGAACGTTCTATGCCCTATTCAAGAACGACACCTAAACCCAAGAAATTAGGGTTTCCATAGCATTTTTAGATAATTAGTACCAACTTTTTCTTCTTCTTTTTTTCTTTTTTCTTTTTTTTTTTTTTTGAAAGATGGTGAGCTTTTATTAAAGGAGAAAAAAGGAAACCACAAAACAAACAGCAGACAGAGCCGCCATGGCGGCGACCCAGCTACATCCCAAGAAAAAAAAAAATTACATCCTTTAAGAGTTGGAAGACCAGAAGCCCATTCAATGACAATTAGTGCTAACTTGCGCACAATATGCTTACAAACTCCAAAAAAACATTTTTAAAGGCAATTTCAGTTTAAAGCCTTCACTTCAGTAATCAGTCTTCGAGAAAACCTAGAAAGTAGCATCTCCAAAGCAATTTACTTAAGACAATCAATGCTAACAAATGCACAGAATGCTTAGAAATTAACCTACACACCACTTTTAACTCATCAATCTCCAAGATTCTCTAAAAAAAAAAAAAATCAGATATTTTTTCTTAAGACCTTTTAATTCAAGAATCATTGTTTAAAACACCAGGAACTAGGGATTCCAGATCATTTTCAGTCAGCTAATGCTAACCTCTGCACAGTATGCTTAGTATCTTATCCTGCACACTCCATTTCATTCAAAAACAAAATTAAATAAATAAATCTAAGATTCTTGATAAAACCGGGAAGTTCAGTTGAATTCCTTCAATGTAAGAATCAGCCTACAATAACCCCGAGAAATTACGGCTTTGTTGGAAGCATTTCAAGACAATCAATGCTCACCTAAGGGGTCATTTGGATGGCTGTAAATGGGGTTGTGATCTGGACCCTCCTTTGAAGTGGCGTATGTGGGCAAGCTCCATGATTTCTGATGGCAGAGCTCTTGCAGCCGAGATTTATACATTTTTCTTCTTCCTCTCTCTTCAGAGAGAGAGAGAAATGGCGGGGTACGATTGAGATTTTTTCCATTTTATAGAGAGACGGGGAGAGGAGGCAGGAAGACGAAGGGAGAAAGGGGGAGCAGATTAGGTACGGCCCCGGCTTGATTGGAGACGGTGCGCTTCTTACTGTGGGTCCCACATTGATGTATTTATTGTATATCCACACGGTCCATCTGTTTTTCCTCTTCCAAATAATATTAGGGCATGATACCAAAAATTAATCAGATCAAATTCTACAGTGGACCATACCATAGGAAAAACCGGTGAATGACCATTAATGGTCCATAGAAGTTTTCGATCAAGCTGACATTTGTTTTTTCTATTCATACAATTTATCTAACCTTATCAATAGGTTGGATGGAAAATGAACATTACGTATCTGGGCCCTAGAAATTTTTTTAAGGGTAGGGCATTCAATCAACACTTTTTCTTATAGTATGGTCCACTTGGATTTTCGATATTCTTAATTTTTGGGGATCTACTGTAAAATGATCTTTCAAAATGGATGGACGGTGTGGATATAGAATATACACAACGAGGTGAGTCCCATGGTAAGGGCTGCACTGTCTTGTGTGCAGCCGAGGCGGCACCTAATCCGCTCCCGAAGACAGTACAATACATTGGTCCACACTATTCAGTAGGTTCAGCTCACATTTCATGACCTATCATGCAAATATTATACAAATCAAACAAATATTAACCATTGATCATTGACCATTAGAATGGACGGTTAGTAATGTTTACATAAAAATAGGATCAAACAAAATCTGATACATCCGTTTGTTGTCCCCCATCAAGACTGTTATGATCCTAAAGAATCGCTCTTTTAGATAATCACAGCCATCCTGTCTATAGCTTAGAAAAAGGACAGCTAAACAAAATAAGGCCAAATAAAGGATTGTTTAGATCATCTGATCAGTGTGATTTTTGCACAGTGGATCACCAAATTAGTATAATTTCGGTTTTCAAGTCCAATCTAAAATGTTTTCAATTATTTGGACGGTTCTCTTTTATTGCCTGTGTATCAACCATCACACTCTTCCGGAGTGTCCAAGTTTCCTTCTAAGAGATAGCCATTGAGGAGTACGGAGGGAATAATTTGACACGTGGCCCGTGTTTCTGTTGAGAGTCAAATATTGCATATTAGACCCTATTTATTACCTGATTTATGAGCATGACACTGTTTAATGGCCCGTTTAATCGTAATTGTGATGCAGGGTGTATTTACGAGCTTGGATGGAAATATGGTGTTAAAAGCGTGGATTTAAGGCTTGGGCATCACCAAGGCAAGGAACGGACTCCATGGGACCAAAATCAATAGATTTACAAGCCAGGGATCCGGGAAGATCAAGCCGTTCATGTTAAAGAGGCCTGAAATTGGTCCAGAATGCAAGATCACGGGGTTACCGCTATCGGATTGACACGAAACTTCATACATGGCCTGGGGACCAGAAATTAACCGTACACGTCAAAATTCACCCATTAGATCATTGTGGAAGTGGCCCAACGAATAGATCAGCCCCTTAAATCCTTAAATGGGGGCCACCTGATCTCTGGATATGCTTCAATATTGGTCTCAACGTGTTAAATGGAATGAGGAAAGGAATGGACGGAACGGATTTCTTACACACATCATGATTGGACCCATTGACCATGGTTGTGCACGGTGCACAAGTGCACTCGATGTGCACTGGATCTAGACAATCGGTCAGCGCCCGCTGACTCGATCCGTCTCACAAACGGAAACAACGTCCGCACTAACCGACGCCGGGTTTTGATAGTGGACCCCACCCATCATCCAAACGGATGATCCGGACCGTCCGTTCACTCCACAGGGGAGACTTGACCCCCGTCAAGGTGGCATTTTTGGCCCATGCAAACTGGCGGAGAATCCTGGCGGTTAAACACAGGTCGGACGGTGGAAGAAGAAATCTTGTGGGCCATCACGGTTTTGATCCAAAACCGACCAAATCTAAACGATTTTTCGTGGAGATCACAGTGTGCGGAATGGATTTCTTCATAAACATCAAGGTGGGGTCCACCGACTTTCACGGCATTAACGCGGATGCTCTGTCTCGCAACAGAGCTTGTGGACCGACCGTGTGGGCCACCACCGCAGTTCAAAAGTTTGATCTGGACCATCCATCATGAACCTACGATCCCCCTCATTAAGGCCTAGGTGACTGAAATTTAGAAAGCAGTAAAGATCGGTTTCTATTCGTCCAAATAGAGGACTGACGGTGCAACGAAAAGATGGGTGGGACACACCAAATTCGGTCCAAAAATCATCCTGTTTTACTAAAATTTCAAGAGGAATCCAATGAATGGATTGGATTTTCCAGAAAGTCTCGATAAAGGGCCCCACGTTCAGCACAGTACAAGATAAGCTTCTCCCTTACGCAGGACCGTGCGTTTTCTAGATTCCGGCTCTGTTGCAGACGAGCTGCGGGAAAACACTAAACAGCCGACCGGTTGCCTATAAAAAGAGAAGAGGAGAAAGAGAGAAAGGGATCCAAGGGGGTGGAGACGTGAAGGGAAGCAGAGAGAGAAAGAGTTTGGTTTTTTTTATTTTATTTCTTTTCTGTTTATGTTATTTTTTTCTATGAATTTGGATGGAGTTTAGCCTAATCATGTTTATGGGCTAAACCTCTTAGCTAGGGCTAAGAGGTGAAGCTTGTAGCGTGATGGGAGGATTTATACTTGTGCCTTTTATTTAGACTAAATGGATTTTTATTTAATTTTATTAAGGGAATGTTTTTAGTCGTTAATGGTCTGTTGTGACTGAAATTACAATGGGTCTGTGATGGCTTTGAGCATGTTCTTTTCCTCTGTATGTTTATGACGTCAGGAATCCCTGTTGTTCACCATCGTCTCCTGGGCATGGTTGGATGTCAGTACCTTTCCTAACTTTCATAGCGTGTTGATTGGTTGGTAATTAGTTTAATTCTGTTGTTTGCTTTGTCTCCTGGACATGGTTTTGTGATGGAATCCATTCTAATTCATATATCTCTCATCTCTTAAAAACTAGATCAAATGAAGTTCAGTTTAATTTTCATGAATCAAGTGTAGTTCTCCCTGATCTCTACAAGTGGATCCTTGGCACCCTAGTTTCCTCTTTTCTGAATTTTTCCTAAGTTTTAGATTATAAATTCATCATTATTCCTTCCATTTTTATCTGATTTAGATTTCATCTCATTCTAGTTCTAGTTCTAATTACTTTCAGATTACGTACAGGTTTCAGTCCCTGTGGATTCGACCTCGGTCTTATCGAGATTATTACTACATCACAACCCTATACTTGGGGAGTGAACAGTTTCTCCACGTATAATGGGCTTTTACGTCTCAAAAGTAGGACCCGCACGGTGATCTGGACCATTGGTCTGTTTTGTCCCACGGTGGATGAAGATTTCAAAAAAATAAAAAATAAAAAAGTTTCAGAAGGTCTAAGTGATCAATAATATTATCTTTATTCTCTTAATGTGGACCGTTGTTAAATATCTATTTATAGGCCATAAATCGAACGATTAGTATTTTCTTATCAAGATATTTTATTTTCAGATAATATAATCACATTGGGATATAATAAACCAATGGTACAGATTCTTTGAAAAGAGGCTCAATTTTCATACTTGAAAATCGTGTGTAGCATTTGAAGATGAGGACCGCGTATCACACAGTTCTTCTCTGACAGTTACTGGTTGAGAAATTTACGACTGTGGACCCCACCTTTTATCTAGCGGTTTTTTTGAAACAAAACAAACTTAACTCGTAAAATTAGACCTCCACGTACGGATACCGAAATTAGGATGAAAATACCCCTGCTTTTTAAGTAAGACGGTCTATAGCTATGGATTTGGTGGTCCTATAGCTACGAATTATAACCGTAATTATAGAGAACATAATCCGTTGTCGTAGATCCGAATCGCACTATTGATGCCCTGTTTGGCGACTCCCTACAGCTACAGATTATAACCGTAGCCATAGGTAGTTTGCTATCCAAATAAAACAAATAAAAAATAATAATTTTGGGCCAGCTTGTTAGTGCACACCCATGTCAATGCACACACTCCATGTTAGCCACCCCCGCTAGAGATCGATGCCAAGACCTCAAGTATTGAAACGAGGTATCTCCACTCAATCTGCAAGTTGAACTATGGATCTGGGTGTAGCAAAAAAAACAAAACAAATAGTCACATAAAAAAAAATCTATTTTCTTTTTCTGCTGTTTGGCACTGAATCCATGGTTTCCAAACATGGTCTAATGAAAAGAAGGTAAAAATAATAGTAAATAAAATAAAAAGATACAGTTCTTTAAGATGAGATAGTGTTGTTAGCTTTACAGAATAGCCGAATGACCTTCATTTTCATGGCTCGCCAGATATTAAGGCACTACCTTTCATTTGAAGATGGCTTTTATTGTCTGATTTTCTACATAAAAGAATTCAACTCGTGAGAACCTCTTGTATTTGAGAAAATGGCTGATGTGTTACCATTTGGATTAGTATCAAAACAAGAATGTATGGTTATCTTGCCAATATTTTGAATCATTTTTCCTATCAGCTCAACTGTGTTTGTCAAAAAGATTTGGCTATATGATGAAAACCTATCTTAGTGAATAGTGATTATTACTTTAACTTTTGAAATGGCTTTTAGAATTGAGCGAGGCAACCTAGGACTTGAGCGAGACAACGTAGAAATTGAGTGAGGGAACCTAGGAATTGAGTGAGGGAACCTTGAATTGCGTGAGGCAAAATACAAATTGAGCGAGGCAACCTAGGAATTGAGTGAGGCAAACTACAAATTAAGCGAGGCAACATAGAAATTCAGTAGGGCAAACTGGGAAATGAGTGAAGCAACCTAGGAATTGAGCAAGGCAAACTACAAATTAAGCGAGGGAACCTAGAAATTCTTCGAGGGAACCTAAAAATTCAGTGAGGCAACCTAGGAATTAAGCGAGGCAACCTAGGTATTGAGCGAGGCAACGTAGAAATTCAGCGAGGTAACTACAAATTGAGCGAGACAAACCTAGGAATTGAGCGAGGCAAACTAGAAATTCAATGAGAAAACCTAGAAATTCAGCGAGGCAACCTAGGAATTTAGCGAGGCAACCTAGGAATCGAGCTAGGCAAACTACAAATTTAGTGAGGCAAATCACAAATTCAACGAGGCAACCTATGAATTGAGCGAGGCAAGGCAACATACGAATTGAGCGAGGCAAACTACAAATTGAGCGAGGCAACTTAGAAATTGAGCGAGTCAAACTAGAAATTGAGCGAGGCAACCTAGAAATTGAGCGAGTCAAACTACAAATTCAACGGGGCAAACATGAAATTGAGTGGGGTAAACTAGGAATTGAGCGGGGCAAACATGAAATGAGTGGGGCAAACATGGAATTGAGCGGGGCAAGAATAAAATTCAGCAGGGGAAACATGAAATTGAGCAAGGCAAACTAGAAAATCAGCGGGGTAAACATGAAATTGAGCGGGGCAAACTAGAAAATCAGCGGAGCAAACATGAAATTGGGCGGGTCAACCAAGGAATTGAGCGGGCCAAACATGAAAATGAGTGGGGCAATACTATACGATTCCACATCCAAATCCCCATGTCCAAGTTCTTTTTCTTCAATATCATTTACCTCCCCTCTCATCCTCAACTCCTCACCCCCTTCCTCCATCACAAAACGTCCCCTCTATGTACAACTATCTTCCTTCTCCTTATTAAACTTCTCCCTCTCCTTCTATAACTTTTCCTTGTCCTCAAAAAACAAATCCCTTTCCCTCTTTAATTATGCTCTCTCATTCAACTCCTCTCTCTCCTTCTTCAATGCTTCTTTCTCTTTCAGTAACATCTCCTTGTCATCAAACCTTGCTTCTTTCCTTCTCAACTCTTCCGTCTCTTTTCTTAATAGCCCAAAATGATGTGTTGTTGTCGTGGGTCTCATCATGTTCTGATTTTTTGTTTCTTATCCAAAATTCAAAGATTTTTCAAGGTGAATTTCATGTTTGCCCCACTGAATTTCATGTTTGTCCTGCCGAATTTCTAGTTTGTCCCACTCATTTCTATGTTTGCCCCGCTGAATTCTTAGTTTCCCCCGCTGAATTTCATGCTTGCCCTACTGAATTTCTAGTTTGCCCCGCTCATTTCCATGTTTGCGCCGTTGAATTCCTAGTTTCCCCTACTGAATTTCATGTTTGCCCCGCTGAATTTCATGTTTGCCCTGCTTAATTCCTAGTTTGCCCCACTCAATTTCACACTTGCCCCGCTGAATTTCATGTTTGCCCCACTCAATTTCATGGTTGCCCCGCTCAATTTCATGGTTGCATGAAATTGAGCAGGGTAAACATGGAATTGAGCGGGGCAAACTAGGAATTGAGCGCTCAATTTCATGTTTCCCCAGCTGATTTTGTAGTTAGCCCCGCTCAATTTCATATTTGCCCCTAAATACAGATGGTTTGAGATGATGAGAAATCTCACGAGTTATCTTCTAAATACACCATAATTCTATCTTATTAATATAATGAGTAGAACTAATTCAGCGCTTTGAGATGATGGGATTGCTCCTTTCTCTCCATAAATAATCTAATTTTTTTCAAGATTTGACATCAACTAGGTTATGCTTGCCCCGCTCAGGGGAAACTTCATGTTGGGTGGTGGACAGAAGCTTGGTTCCTGTCAATCACCTTTTGTGGATTATCAACGCTGCCATTTGGAGCATCTAGATCAAAACAATATGATACTAAGATTCATTAGGCTCCATATCAAGAGATGTAGAGGGTCTAATGATTACTTCCTTAGCATCTCCGCCTCGGTCGTGCTGTGTATATAGGCTATTGAAATTTGTAAGAGATGGTCCCTTATAGCATGTACATGTTGAATCTCTACCAACATGTGAGGCTTGCATACAAGGCAAAATGACTAAAAAACCATTCCCAAAAGAATTCATTGAGAGAGTCACAGACTGGCTTCATTAGTCGAAATGACTTGCTCGCTCTGTTTTCCCTTCGATCTTCGACCATGGCTTGGCCCTGCTTGATCATGGGTCGCTCTTTTCTTTCCCATGAGGGAAAGCACCAAGGAGACAGGGAAATAGGAAGAGATGGTTGCAAGGATGCTCATCCTTCTTCCTTGGTAGGTGTTGCTTGGAGAAGAAGGTATGGGTTTTGTGGAAGATGGGTCTTGGGGAAGATGGGTTTTAGGTGTGTAAGGGAGGGAGGGATATTTGAGAACATTCGTAACTAGGAGGGAAATGGAATAAATAGGGTTTGGAATGGCTTAAAAGGGACATCAAATGAGCCCCACACGTGTTAGAAGGACCGTACATTCGTGTGGCGCGAGCGTGGGCTCGCCAAAATGGGATCAGGCCGCGCCACTCGCTGTTGAGACCAACGCGGCCGCGCCGAACCCCCCCGCCCAAAACAAACCTCAACCGCTCGCGTGGCCTCACCAAATTGGCCCAGCCCCCACCACTCTGTGTTGTTCTGCATGGGCACACTGATTTGGCGGGGCCTTGCCCACGTGCTGACTCGCCCGGCAAGGGCTCAACAAAGTGGCCCAGCCCCCGCACTCCCTAACGTTTCCGGCGAGGGCGACCGAGCTGGCAGGGCCTTGCCTACCTGCTGACTCACCTAGCAAGGGCTAAAAAACCTAATCCAACCCCCACCACTCCTTGTGGTTTCCGGCGGGGCTTTGCCAATTTTTTTTTTTTTTTTTGCATCCTATACCTTATTTTATTGAAATGGGACCCATGAAGATCAATGCTCTGAATTATGGGCCAAATAAGACAATTGAACTTAATTTTGTATCTAACCTGGCTTAAAGGCTCATCTGAGATTATCGTGCACCATCCCAATTATCGTGCCAGTTGACTCGCTTAGCGCAGGCCCACCATTTTCATGACTTGTTGTATTGCACTTACGCTCGATGGCACATAATGTAGGATGTTAGGCTAACCTACAACCAGTTGCATTGTAATTTACTTTTTCTTTTTATGGTAGTGGCATCCAACAAGGGATGCTTGTAGCGATTGATGATGGTTCATTTATGGAAGCTATAAATAAAATAAAATAAATTCAATATCATAAGATGAATGCAACGTCCTCAGGTTGTTTGTGTTGAAAAATGCTAACCCAATTTGAATTCAGGTTGGGTTGGGGATTAGGAAATTCAAGTTTAATTGAGCTGAGAATAATCACATGTTTTTGGGTCAGGTAGGGTCATGTTGGATTAGTTCCGAGTATAGTGAACTTCAGGTTGGATTTAGGTTTGGGTTTGGGTTGGGCACCTGGGGTTGGAATTCAGGTCGGGCTGGGAGGTTCGGTCCTCTAGAGGTCATGTTAGGCTCAGGTTGCCCTCAACCCAACCCAACCTACCACTCACTACAACTTGGGTTTGGATCGACTGGCCCAACTTGAGATGGGTTCAGGTTGACTCAAGTTGTTAGGGTCTTGGGGTTAAGTTAGGGTTCAAGAAATACGACTTGATACGTAGGGCAAGAATGAAATTGAGTGGGGCAAACTAAAAAATCAGCGGGGTAAAAATGAAATTGAGCGGGGCAAACATTAAATTCCGCGGGGCAAAAATGAAATTGAGCGGGGCAAACATGAAATTGAGCGGGGTAAGAATGAAATTCAGCCGGTGAAACATGAAATTCAGCAGGCGAAACTAGGAATTGAGCGGGGCAAACATATAGAAAATAAAAGGTGTTCTTACTTGTAGAGGAAGGAGGTAACCACATACAGTGTACCGAGGGACACTTGATGCGGCAACGCCAGATTCTATTCCTTGCGACATTGTACAGTATCCCAAACGACTCCAAGGATATCTATAAAAATCATTTAACGAGTCCACCAGGTGAATATAATCCACGTTTCACATAGTTTTCAGTTCGGTTCTTAAAAGGCCAAGTTATGTCCTAGAGGGGGGGTGAATAGGACTGCCAAATTAAAATTTAATAGCGGAATTGAAATATCACTTGCCAAAATGGCCAATTTGCGACGTATTTTTGCGATGGACGAAATCTCTTGGTTTAACGACGGATTTAATCCGTCGATAACGGAAAAAGTCCGTCGCTAAGCTCGTCTTTCTCGAATATCCGGTCCGAACGTCGCGGAATTTAGCGACGGACCCAAATCCGTCGTTAAAATCTGATTTACGACGGATTGTTGTCCGTCGTAACTAGGCGACGGACGAAATCCGTCGCAAATTTTGATTTGGCGACAAATAAACAGTTGCAAATTCCCGCCCAAAATACCAAATGGCGCACTTTTCAGTTGCTTTTGCGACGGATCAGGTCCGTTGTACATTTTTTTTTTCATTTTTTTTAAGAATATAGTGGAAAAATAAGTTTTTTTGTAGTCTGATAATTATTTTTTAATAGAATTTCAGTGGTTTAATGGTACATATTTTTATCTAGGATTATTTTTTAACAATTGATTGAATGCAAAAAGAAAATTTATTTTGTTTTTATATCAAATGAGTGAAATTTTTATTTTTATTTTTTAATTTAAAACTAATATTTAAATGATTTGTAATATCGCATGAAAAAGAATATTGAGAAGTTTAAAAAATTTAAAAATGTTTTAGAAAAAAAATTAGATTTTGAAAAAATAAAAATGGTGATTTAATAAAAATCTATTTTGTGCAAACAAAAAAGAATATTTAATAAAGTTGATAAATTTGAAAAAAAAAAGCATTTGATTTTGAGAAAAAATAATATCCTGAAAAAGAAAATTAAAATATTTTAAAAAATGTGAAAATTTTCACAATGTTGAAAAATGAAAATATTTTTAAAAAGAAAATGAGAGCTTGAAATTTGAAAAAAAAAATAAAATTGTGAAGTTCAATAAAAATTGACAAGTTCGAATAAAATGCTTTTTAAAAAAATGGAGAAATGAAAAAGAATTGAAAGTTTTTAAAATAAAACGATATAAAAAAAAATCGATACTTTATCAAAAAACAAACATTTTGAAACAAAAAAATAAATAAGTTGAAAATTTTTGTGATTTTGAAAAATAATTGAAAATGTTCAAAATTCGAAATTAAAAAAAAAGTTATTTATAAAAACACTAAGATTTTGAAAATATATATATAATTTAAAAAAAAATTGAAAAGTTGAAAACAACATGAAGAAAAAAATCGGCATTTTGGAATTTTTGGAAAAAAAATTAGAAATTGTGAAAATTTAAGATATTTTGAAAACAAAAATTCAGAATTTGTATTTTAATTTATTTTTTGAAATATTTTATAATAAAAATGAAATTTTGTTAAAAGTTTTCAAAGAAAAATTAAGAGTAAAAAAATATACATTTTGAAAAAAAATGTAATTTTTAAATGGAAATTGAAATTTATCTGTGAAAAAAATTGCGAATTTGCGATGTACTTCTGAAAAAAAAAACATTTGATTTCGAGTAAAAAAATAATATGCTGAAAAAGAAAATTAAAAGATTTCAAAAAATGTGAAAATTTTGACGATGTTGAAAAATGAAAATATTTTGAAAAAGAAAATGAGAGTTTCTATTTGGAAAAATAAAATAAAATTGAGAAATTCAAAAATAAATGCTTTAAAAAAATTTTGGAGTTAGAAAGAATTGAAAATTTTAAAATTAAACAATATTAAAGAATCGATACTTTAACAAAAAACAAACATTTTGAAACAAAAAATAAAGAAGTTGAAAAATTTTGTGATTTTAAAAAATAATTGAAATGTTAAAAATTTGAAATTAAAAGAAAAAGTTATTTATAAAAACACTGAGATTTTGAAAGAAAAAAAATATCGTTTTAAAAAGGAAAATTAAAACGTTGAAAAGAAAATGATATGCTTTTGAAGAAAAAAAAATCGGCATTTTGGAATTTTTGAGAAAAAAATAAATTTTGAGAAATTTTTTAAGATTTTGAAAATAAAAATTTAGAATTTGTATTTTATTTTTTTAATATTTTATAATAAAATTGATATTTTGTTAAAAGTTTTCAAAGAAAAATTAAGCGTAAAAAATATACATTTTGAAAAAAATGTTATTTTTAAATGGAAATTAAAATTTATCTGTGAAAAAAATATGTAGCCTGATCAGGGCGAGTAACTAGTCAAATTGAGGGTATTGATCAGTAAAATAGATTGAATGGACCAAACATACAAAATGGGCCAAATATTCTAGTCAAAATTGTGACCCAACTTATTGACCTCGCGGGAACCTAAGAATTAATGTTAGTACGTTTTGTGGGGCCCATCATGATGTGTGTCGAACATCAATACCGTGCATTTGATGTGTCCCCTTTATGTTATTAAATATATCAAAAATCATTCGTATACGAAACTCAGGTGGGCCATACCATCTAAAACTATGTGAAGACATCCTAAAAAATATAAAAGCACTTGGTGGGGCCCACATGAGTTTTGGATGCAGCTAAAACTTGGTCTGACCCCTCGTCCAAGTGGGACACACATAATTAGTGGGTTGGATATGTGAATCACATTTAGGCGAGCCCAATATATGATTATAAATGTTTTAAGGAAAGCCCTCTCTACTCCATTTAGGTGAGTTACTAATTACCCTTAGCATACGGAGTAAACTCTGTGCGGTCCACCGTTATTTATTTATTTTACCCACTCCGTTCATCCATGTTAACAGATAATTTGAGGTCTAAAGAACAAAAGGAAGCATATCTAAAGCTCAAGTGGACCACACCACAGGAAATAGTGTGATTGAACCTCTACCATTGAAAATTCTTGGAGGCCATAGAAGTACTTTTAGATCAAGCTGATGTTTGTATTTTCTCTTCATTCATATCTTTTTGATATTATGAACAGGTTGGATGACAAATAAACATTACTGTGGGCCCAAGGTAGGTATAACGATGGAAATCATTATTCCACATTGTTTTGTGTGGCATGGTCCACTTGAGTTTTGGACTAAAAATTTGGGATCAACCCACACCATTCATCCATTTTTCGAGATCATTTTAGAGATCATTTTAGAGAATTATCCAAAAAATAAATTATATCCAAAGATTAAATGGACCACACCATAAATAAGGAGAACGGATTGGCTACTCCTCCTAACGCCGGCCAATGGCTGGCGGTTGGTGCTCTGTGGGTCCCACCATGTTGTATGTGTTTCATCCATGCCGTCCATCTATTTTTAAATATCATCTTACAATATGAGACAAAAAATGAGGTATATCCCAATCTAAAATGGACCACATTATAGGAAACAATGTTGAATGAGCGTCGACCATAAAAAACATTTTGGGGTTCAGAAAAGTTTTGGATCGAGATGATTTTTGTTTTCCCCATTCATCTAGGCCTATATGACCTAATAAACAGATTGGATGTCAAATAAATAGTACAGTGGGCCTTAGGAGGATTTTAATGATGGATATCCAATCACTATTGTTTTCATATGGTGTGGTCCGCCTGAGATTTATATACCTCTCATTTCTGGAATAAATCCCTAAAATGATCTTTAAAAATGGATGAATATAATGGATAAAATACATACATCATGGGGGGGCCCACAGAGCACCGACCACCAGCCATAGGGTTGGTGGGGGCCCACATAGCACCGACCACCAGCCATAGGGTTGGTGTTAGGGGGAGTAGCCAGACTAGCTACAGAAGTGACGTCAACAAGTTCCGTGGGCCCCACCATGATGTATGTTTTGTATCCACACCTTTCATCCATTTGGAGAGATCATTTTAGGGCAATATCTAAAGAATGAGTTAAATCCAAAGCTCCATTAGACCCTAACACATTAAAACCATGGGACAGTGACGCCCACCATTAAAAACTTCTAAAGGCCTCGAAATTTTTAGATGAAGCTAATATTTGTGTTTTCCCTTATTTCATGTCTTTTAAAATAAATAAAAAAACATTTGAACAGGTCGAATTTTAAATAAACATTATGATGGGCCTTAGGATAGTTTCAATGGTGGGAATCACTCTCCCCGCTGCTTTCTATGGTGGGGTCCACTGCAGATTTTTATCTACCTAATTCTTTGGCTCATGACTTAAAATGATATCTCAAAATGTATGGATGGTGTGGATATAACACAGATTTATATGGAGCTCATTTTCTGGTGTACGTAGCCAAAGGTATGGCTTTTAATGGTGGACGTTCAATCTCAATTGTTTTCCCGTGGTGTGGTCCACTTGAGATTTATATCGATCTCACCTTTTTTGGGGATTAACCCTAAAATGATATGGAGAAATGTATGGACGGCGTGGATTAAAACATATAAATCATGGTGGGCCCGTAGAGCACTATTTGATGGAAAGTGCAAGTGACGTTACATATTTACTGAGACAATAGAGTTTTGTATTTGATGTAAAACAGTGGTGACTCATTCATATTAATAGTGGTAATGCTATAGAATTATCCAGACCATCTAAATAATAGGTCTAGTTGTTAACGGTTAATATTTATACTTTTTCCTATATAAAACTATCTTAATCATTCAGTAAACGGTCCCTTGAATGTATGGGTATTAATGTAATTGACGTGTTAAATTATGGAAAACTCACAGTTTGCAGATTTGAAACTAATATCTCATTTCAGAAGAGGGATTTCCAAATCCCTCTTTCGAACGACGCCCGAGCTCTACTTGGTTTTTCTCATTTTCTTCTTCCGCCGGTTGGTGAGCTTCGAATCTTTGTAGGATTTCAGGCATATCTCTCCTGCCGTGGGTGAGCTTCCCTCAAAATCCCTGCTTTTATTCTAAAATCCATTCCATCTGTCATTGCTTTCTCTTTTCTTCTCGTTGGGCCATGGTTCCAGTTGGCATTGATTGTAACAATGTCGAGATTCGGCAATGTGGAATGGATGCAACTTGGGGAGGATGAATTGAATTTGTCTTTCGTAGGAATAGATGTGATGTAGCTGTGATTAAGACCAACAGGCATTTGGAAGAACTAGCTTTCTTTCCTAGATAGTGGATCTCATGGATTCGCATTCATTCACTAAATTTGATTAGAATATTTTTCTATTATCTTTTGGATGTGCATTTCATTCACTGTTTCTACTTTTCGCAGCTTGATTTTGCAGTAACAATGGCAGCACTGCTCAGTATTCCTTTTCCTTTTAGAAGGTCCATCATAAGGATCTTGTCAATGTTAACTAGTAGTGATAATATTATAGTTCTACATTTGGCATTGTTGTAAGTCTGTTGGAGTAGACAGGGTCCAGTTGTATTTCAAACAGTTCCTCTCCTTCGTTTAGATAATGTTTCATACATTCTCCTCACACCACAGAGGCTGAGGGTATGAGGAATCAATACACTGGCACCTTCACATCACATGTTTAATTTGTGATCGATATTTATTAAATCTCTGGCTCTTCCATGTTTTGTTTGATGGTATTTGCTCGTCGGCTTACGAAGTCTCATATAGAGTTAACAATTTGTTTACTCTTGGGCAGAAGCAACAGGTTGCAATCCCCTCTCTGTATTGGGGGAAGATCCTCCTTTTTAATCGGTCTTCTTGTTCCTTTAATCTGGCCTATATTTTCAATCTTTGGACCCTTTTTTTTTTTCAATAAAATTTGCTATTTCTGATCTAAAAAAAAAAAAAGAGAAAAAAGAAAAGAAAGAGAGCGAGAGAGAGTTGGCAATTAGCTCATCTTTTTTCCTTTTTATTTTTATTTTTCTAAATTTATTTACTGAAACCTTTTGTGACCCATTAGAGGGAAGATAGTTTAAGGTTGACCAATGAATCAGATGAACAGTAGTGATAATTGTGAATGCTGAAAAAAAAAAAAGAAGAAGAAGAAGAAAAGAAAACCCCTCGTATTGTTTGGTTCTAGCATATAACAACCTAGCCTAAAAAGCCCATTTGGATTTCTTGTTCTTGTTCTTGTTCTTGTTCTTCTTTTATTTATTTATTTATTTGACGGGTCCTTTGAATTTTCTGTCTTGAGAAATGGGTTCTCGGCATTTTGGTTTTTGGGTCTATTTTTTGCTTGATTTTTTAGGAAGATCCAGTCCATTCCTTTCATTTTACTGCATATATGGCATGTGTTTGATGATCCGAACCGTTGGTTTATCGTGGACAAACATGAATGGATCATAGGCTGAAAATTACACTGACCACACAATTCTAACCATGTGAAAAAGTAGTGTACAAAATCACTTGTTTTCATTTATCATAGGCTGAAAATTACAGTTACCATCTACTTAGAATTGAACACTTGTTTTCATTTATCATAGACATGGCTAGTATTATTCACTTAGTGTTTCTTATGAGGCTTTTCTGAGCAGTTTTGTTTGAAGAGGGAGGCTAGGCTATTTGGGTTGCTTAATGAGTGCTTCATGAGTTGATGCTCATCTGCTCTTACTTTATTTTATTTCAACTCTGTTTATGGAGCTCAAAGATTGGAGCAACAGAAATTATCTTCCTTGTTTAGCCTGAAAATCTTCTTATTGATTCCCAAGGCAAAATTTCAGATTTTGGTCTTAGTACATTGCCTTAGCAAGTAAGTTGACAGTCTGTTGCATCCATGAAGGTGCTCCAGCCATTTGTTATTCTGCGTGTCTAATTGCCGTTTGTTTCTCTCTCCATGTGCAGGTTGTTGGACTTCTTCAAGAGGGACGTGGAACCGAAAACACTTGGGACCGAAAACTCGGCCCAATCCAAACTAAGTTGGTCTACAGCAAAGTGAATGATCTAGGTCAGATGAACTCGATCCAATCCTTTAGAAACTGTGTTAGATACTCTCTATAGCTGATGTCTTTGTTTTGATGCACTTTTTGATTTGCATGTTGGATCTTAGGTTTTTGAAAGTTATTTGCAAGGTGGACTGTTAATGTAATCCAACACATTAGACTCGGGACCTCCTTTATGAGTTTTTATTTAGTGGTTACGACCTTTTGAAATGCCAGGTGTCCACTTTGCAGTTTTGGGCTGATAGTGTTTGTAGTTTCATGGGATTTCTGAGGATGGACGTGTGCTTTGACGAAAGACACCGTCGTTGCATAGGCTGAGCAGTCTGCTAAAAAACAGACACTGAAAGTAAGAAACGTTAATTCAAATGGTGCAGGACTGGTTTTTCTTCTGAAGGAGGACCGCTTACAGATATTTTCTGCATATTTGGAAGAATTATGTTGAAGGACAGGAAGTTGCAAATGGTTCATCTGTTGTCGAAAGCAAACAGAAGGAAGTACTTCAGGTGCTTTGTCACATTTGTTTATCTGTCATATTTCTTATTTCTTTTCTTAAATCATATAATTTATGTATCTTCCTGGCCTTTGCTTTCAGTTGGTGGTAACTGAAGTACTTGGAGGTGGCAAGTTCTACATCCAAACAGTCGTCGAACAGAAAGTGGCAGCTATTCAAAAGCAGCTAGCTTCATTCAACCTTCCAGAAGCCCCTGTTATTGGTGCTTTTAATCCTAAGAAGGGAGATATTGTCCTTGCTCAGTTTAATGCAGATAATTCTTGGAACAGAGCCATGGTAAGATTGACACTCAAGCATCCTTATTTCAACTTGGAATACATTTATAATTGTCAAAAAAAAAAAAAAAAGCGGAAGAAAAAGAAAAAAAGCCTACCAAAACCATAGTTCATCTTATATGCAGTCGAAAATTGGTGGTAGTCACATTCGGTAATTTGTATTTCTTAGATCGTTTATCTGCTATTTGTCCCAGCAACTTGGCTAAACTCTTCTGTTTTAGCCAAACCCTTTCCTAAGTAAAATTACAATCTACCTTAACTCTGTGAAGATAATTGTTATATTATTCTTGTTTTAAATCTTTAGACTTGGGACCTCCTTTATGAGTTTTATTTAGTGGCCACGACCTTTTGAAATGCCAGGTGTCGGCTTTGCAGTTTTGGGCTGATAGTGTTTGTAGTTTCATGGGATTTCCAAGGACGTGTGCTTTGACAAAAGACACAGTCGTTGGGGGTCACGGATTAAGTGAGACAAGGTAACGGTTTAACAAAGGTAACAGTTTAACAGGTTAGTGAGTGAGGCCCTGAATGTGTGGCCCACCTCGATGTATGTGTTGTAGATGCACACCGTACATTCATTTTTTCATTTGTTTTTTCAGCTCATTTGAGGGCATTATATCAAAATTGAGGTAGATACAAAATCTCAGGTGAATCATAGTAGGGATTTCTGGGGGCCACAGAAGTTTTGGATCAAAATGCTATTCCGTGTTTTCCCTTCATTCAGGTTTTTGTGACCTTATCAACAGATTGGATGATAAATAAACATTACAGAGGGCCTTAAGAAATTTTTAATGATAAACTTATTGTCCAACTGTATGGTCCAATTTTTAATCGTTCATCTCCATAGTTTTTCTTTTCCTTCACAAGACAAGGATGCTAATGTTCATTTCATTTTCCATGTTAATAAAGATAATGGCAATTATATTTTGATATTTTGAAATCTATGTATCTTCTACTAACAGAACAATTAACAGGTATATTGCTGTTGGAGAATATGAAAGTAGCGTCCGATAGTAACCAAATTAGAGAAGTTGGTTGCTAATGACGCAGAAGTATCACAGATCATGCATAATAATACAGACCCATTGCCATTGTCATCCTGGTGCACATGGAATAAAACCATTCAATGCCAAGCAGATTAAGATGCTGAAATGCATTTCATATTCCAAACTGAAAATTCCATTCGAAATGCTGAAATAATATCATAACTCCATTTAGAAAGCCCATTTTGAAATGCTGAAATGCATTCCATATTCCCACTCATCATATTTAGGGCAGTTATTTGATATTCAGATTGTGTACAACTCTTGAAACATAGGTACTCAGAAATTGTATGCCTTTAAACTATTAACTCAAACTGAATCAATTAAATTTTGAAATGGTCACAAAGCTACATTCTAAAAATCAGAATGGTTGAACAATTATAACCTCTGATCCATGAAATTATAGAAATGAATTGTACATGACATTTAAACTTGTAATATACTTTGTGGACGGTTTCTTTTGGATTTTTTTTTAAAAAAGATATAATGAGATGGATTTTTTTTTTCTTAAAAAGTTATAATGCGAAGGTTTTTCAATCAAAAGGAAATGCAAAACTATTCCTTTTATCAACAAATCTCAACAGATCTCAGGTATTTTATTTTTAAAAAGAAAAATCAACTCCCCTTCTAGGAAAAAGAAAAAACAACACAGAAAACAACCAATAGATTTTTTTTTTTTTTTTTTTTTTTTTTTTTTTTTTTTTTTTTTTTTTTTTTTTTTTTTTAAAGATATAATATGACAATTTTTTTTTTTTTTTTTTTTTTTTTTTTTTTTTTTTTTTTTTTGTCAATTTCATGATATCTCTTAAATATGATTGTTTATGAATTGGTTTTTTTTTTTTTTTTTTTACCACATCACAAAAATTAGAATATGAAAGCTCTCAAAATCTGATTGTTTATGAAATGGGTTTTTTTTTTTTTTTTTTTCACATTACAGAAATCAGAACATGAAAACTCTCAAAATCTGATTGTTTATAATTGGGGGGTTTTTTTTTTTCGACATTACAGAAATCAGAATATGAAAACTCTCAAAATCTGCTTGTTTATGAATTGGCTTTTTTTTTTTTTTTTCGCATTACAGAAATCAGAATATAAAAAACTCTTGACTAGATTTGGCTTGTTGTGGTTAGCAATATCAATGCCATTTTGTTGTTGGGAGAATCCATATTCTGCTCCCACTTCATGGAAACCATGTGCTGAGTGCTGAAATGGTGGAACTTCAGGTAAGCTGGAATTGCATTCACCTGGTATTGTCCTCACCAATTTGCAAAGGTTTACAAGTAGCTTTATTTTGTTGTATGTACATATAGAGAGTTTTTATGCCCTTGTTTACTAGACTTAGTGAACATTTCAAGGTTTTGGGTTAAATGCATTTTGATTATTTTCAGCCAGTTAAGACATTTCATGGTTTTACTTGGTTAAAATCCCTCAATCCTCTATAAAATCATATTTCAGACAGCAACAGTCTGGTAAGTGGGAGCTGCAGATACCAGAAGACCCGGTGGCCAGGCAATCTCATAGGTGGCCTATTGGGTTTGTCAAGACAGGATTTGTTCGTGGAAGGTTTGCATTTCCTTCTGCTGCCATTCCTTCCGAATTCCTTATTATGAACTCGAGTCAATGGAAATGATTTTTGTATTCTTGTTTAAACATCTTAATATTGTGCCATGTGCATCTGTTGTATGTGGCTGCAGCACCAAGCCAATGGTAGAAGCCTTCTGTGAGGCGGCATTGCTTGCTCGACTGAGAGGAGAGCAGTGGAGTGAGATGCAAGAGAAGGGGAGGCCTGAGATTTTTGTGCTGGTAAGGAATCTGAGGTCTGCCGCCTATCGGCTTGCCCTTGCAACCATTGTAGTGGAACAGCAGGTGCAAGACATGGAGTTCACGTAAGCTGCTCATCTCTATTTATCCAAGTCCCTATTTCATCTCCTAATTTAGAGAACATTCTTATACCGTTTAGATGGGAAAAATAGCTTAAAATCACATGATGGGTTCGCATGATTGAGTAGTTTATGCAGTTGAAGCATGTTACTATTGTGAGTTCTAAACATGCAACATTTGTTCTGAAAAGATAAGTCAGCATATTTTCTCCATGAAGAGAAAATGAAGGAATAGTTGACTGCATTAAAGAAAACAATGCACAAGAAAGTAGTTAACTTTTAGTTCTTTACAAGATAAAAAAATAAAGTCATTCATACATTGTTACAAAAAAAATAAAAAAGAGAACACTATAAGCAGCTTATAAAAGAGTACTGACAGTCACACCTTACTGAAGAGAAGCCTTCCCATGCTTACAATGAAAAGACCGATGGAAGAACACAGATAAATCTCAGTCAGAATGATTGAATCTTTACAATTCATGCTATCCTGATTTGTAGATGTTGGAAACACTGAGAACCCAACAGAATTCCAGCATAAATTAGAGCCTTTCAACTAGAAAAAAAAAAAAAAAACAGCTTTTTGTGATTTATAGCTTAGCTACGAATGGGACCATGCCATGTGCTTATATAGACCATGAAACTTAAGCAACTTCTTTCATGTCAACTACGAATGGGACCATGCCATGTCCTGCCAAAATATTTTGAGCAAAACCATGTATGGTAATGTCTGCAAGAGTGCACTTCTTTTGTTGATATGGTGAATAGTTGGATGCTTCTGTGTCATGTTTTACATGTCTGAATTTTCTTGTGACTTAAAAAGTTTTCATCCTTTCATTGAAGTAGCACATCATACATGTATAGTTTAGAAGGGATATATGCATCTATCTAGCAATCGAAAGGCACATGCCTAATATCAATCGTCTTGCCTTCCAAACAAACAAACACCGTGCATTCAAATTTAGCAACAGATGTTCTTGCTACAAAGGCCATTCGAAAACATTAATCCATGGTTGAATATTTGTTACGTAGATCCCATTTATTATTACTTGAGAGGTATATGCAATTCACAAAGGTTATTTTACTCTTCTATCAGGCGGAAGCTCTTGATTTGGAGAAAATTGTGCTTCAAACAGTAGCTGAAATTGTAGTGGACTGGAGAATAGATGATATAAGCGGGCTCTTGGGTCGTCGTAATTTTAAAGCCAACATGCTTGACAGAAAAGTCTCACTTTTAAGTGGTGATGAGGTATATGAAATGTCTTCTACCATGCTATTTTTTATTTTGCCTGTTTGACTATATTAGGCTATGTGGCTGCATGGAAAGTTGTATTGCTATAAACAATTGTAGCGTGGAAAATGGACATTAATGTGCATTTGTAGTCTGAAAACATTAAATAGACCGTTAACTGTTTCATTGGTAGTGTTGATTGTTGTCTTGATGAATGTTAAATGGGTGAAACAGGCACGCACATGTTTAATCATTGATTGATTATCGTGTGAATTATTTTTTGAATGACTATCAGGTGTAAGATTCAAAAATATATATATAAACAAATCTGACAATTATTTTTAAAATTCGCAGATATTTTAGCGACAGACCAAATCCGTCGCTAATGCTTGAATAACACCGCACGACGGATTCGAGGTCCGTCGCTCTCCTCATATTAGCGACGGACCTTATCCGTCGCTAATATTTTAAATTTATATAACCAATTCCGGTAGTTTTTCCTAATTCAGCGACGGATTTTTAATTTTTTTAATGACTAATCTTATCCGTCGCAGATTCAGCGACGGATTTAATGTTTTTCCGCCAGTTTTCCCTAATTCAGCGACGGATTTATATAACCAATTCCGGTAGTTTTTCCTAATTCAGCGACGGATTTTTAATTTTTAGCGACGGATCTTATCCGTCGCTAATTCCTTATATTAGTCACTACTTTATATAACCAATTCCGGTAGTTTTTCCTAATTCAGCGACGGATTTTTATATAACCAATTCCGGTAGTTTTTCCTAATTCAGCGACGGATTTTTAATTTTTAGCGACGGATCTTATCCGTCGCTAATTCCTTGTATTACTGACTAATTTATATAACCAATTCCGGTAGTTTTTCCTAATTCAGCGACGGATTTTTATATAACCAATTCTGGACCAATTCCGGACCAATTCCGGTAGTTTTTCCTAATTCAGTGACTAATTTATATAACCAATTCCGGTAGTTTTTCCTAATTCAGCGACGGATTTTTAATTTTTAGCGACGGATCTTATCCGTCGCTCTCCTCATATTAGTGACGGATCTTATCCGTCGCTAATATTTTAAATTTATATAACCAATTCCGGTAGTTTTTCTTAATTCAGCGACGGATTTTTAATTTTTTGCGACGGATCTTATCCGTCGCAGATTCAGCGACGGATTTTATCCGTCAAAACAAAGTACGACCCAGTAAACAGAGACGGACTGAGCGACGGACGAAATTCGTCTTTTTTTTTTTTTGGTTTTACGACGGATTTGGTCCATTGCAAATCCGCGATTTTGGCGTAGTGTATGATAGCCTTATAAAAATAAAGAACAGTACTTTAAATAAATCAAAGACTAAAATGTAAAACAATCTTAAATAAAGAGCTTGATACTAACGTTGTTCTATGGACAACCTTTGCACCGTAAAAGCCAAGGGTTTATGGCAGGACAACCTTACTTAGAACAAGTTGAATATCAAAACTTCAAACAGAAATGAAATAAAGGAAATAACAAGAAATAAATTCTAAACTATTACAACATTCCCCACTTTGCTTGAAATGTAAAGATCACAACATTCACATCCATATATACATTCCACAAATCTGAATGATTAAAGATATGGAAATTAAAAAAGCATTTAAATCACAAAACACCGATATATAGTGGTTCGCCTGTGTGTTCACCAACTATTAAACAACAGCCACACAACTTGCTACTCCACTCCTAATATCCTCACACAGGGGATATTAACGTTCACTATTAAACAGGTTTTATAGGTTCACCCAAAACCTTCACAATTGTGTCTTTTTAACTTGGGCTTACACAATCCAAAAACCCACACTTTCTGAGTTTTCTGGCTCTCCTCAGATAACTAACACAATGAGATTTTTCTGGCAAATCTCAAACAAAACCAAAATAAAGGAATTTACAATAAATGTAAAATACCTGGATTTCTCCTTTTGTAACAACCCGGTAGAACCAATGAGAGTAGAAGTTCGAATCAACGTTCAATGTCCAATACTCACTTAAGAAATGGTTCTAGTTTCTAATTGATTTTAAATTAAATCAAATTGGGCGTAGCTCTATTTGATTTTGATTTCAATGAAGAAGGAATATAGCAATTCCTCTTTTTCAAATAAGATTGGAATTTAGGAATAAAATCAAATAAGCAAAGATAACAAAAAGAATATTAAATATGAACAAATTAGCTCACAACTTATCTCAGAGTGGAGGCTTGAGTTTCTCAAAATTAATCAATATGAAAATCTGAAATTCGTGTTCAATCTATAGAAGCAAAGATCGGTCTACGACTGGTTTTAGGAACCTTCGACTGGTCGTAGCTCCAACGGCATTTTAAAAAATTAAGCGCGATCTAAAAATTCAGTTCTACGACTGGTCGCAGACCCAGGACTGGTCGTAGGAAACCAGATTTGATTGCTGGAGTTTGAGTCGTAGTTCTAGGACTGGTCGAAGGACGAGTTGTTACATCCCTACGACCGGTGAAGAATAACCAAAAAATTCTTAAAATCTTCAACAACTTAGGACTAGTCGTGGAATTTCTTGGACTGGTCGAACAAGGTCTAGGACTAGTCTTAGAACAGATCAACTTCATGTATAAAAATTTATCTTATGTATCCAAAATGACCTACCCTAAGGTCAAACTAAGGTTTATCATACCTGGAACATGAAGTATGAACATTGAACATCATTCTTTCAGATGATAGTTAACCTTTGAAGCTTGAGACCTCTACTTAATGCAGCTTGAGATTGAGATCTTCTACACCATGAATATAAGCTTCAACTTGAGTTGTACTTGAGTCTTGAACAAACACTCTTCTTATTAATGTAGACTTGAACATTGATGCATACGGAAGAGAACACAGTACATAACCTTGCATTTCTTGAAGTCGAGCACCGTACATGTCTTGAACCATTGTGATGTCGTCCTAAATCACATATATATCAACATACAAACACAAGACACACAGATAGAAGTTGTGGCACACACAAGAAGTTTTGGCACCACAAAATTTGACTATCAAAGGAGCATGAGACCATAACACTTACAATCTCCCCCTTTGTCAAATTTGTGACAAAACATACTGCATTAAGGGAAACACAAGTATAATAAAAAGCACAACGTGCATATTAACAAATCATGCACCAGTTGTCATTAAGTAGCACAAACTCATTATATACTACTCCCCCTGAGTAGTAGCACATATCACATATGCACATATCACATGTCCAAAATACTCATTATCCATAAGCAACCTTTCATCCAAAAATACTAAAAAATTCTCATATCCATAAGCAACCTTTCATCTCCAAAAGCTAAACCTTCTCCCCCTTTTTGTCACAATATGACAAAGGAAGCAACAAAGAGACGGATAAGTAATGGAGAAATAGATGAAGTAACTTGACAATGTATAAGTCAGTAAACATTCACAAATCCAGTTACTTGAAAAATTAAAAAGTCAGCAAACCAAATAAAGTGCATAATCCACCACAAGTAAGAAAGTTATTACAGACCAAGAATGAAAATACTTAATCGGATCTTGAAGAAGGAGCATGAATGGTAGGATCAAGATTATGCATTCCTTTGTTCAAGCGCCTAAGATACTTGCGCATATAGCTAAACTGAAGACCATGAGCAATATTCATATTCTTTACCTTCTTTTCTAAAGCATGAAGATGAGCATTAAAATCAGAAGGCTCAAAATCAGGATCATTTCCAGAATCAGAATCAAGTTCATTGAAAATATCATCCATATCCACATCGTCAGGAGGAAGATCACCAGCTTCTTCATCCCCAACCTCAGCTCTACCAACATCCACTTGGCCACAGGCCAATTCCAATTTCATTTTGTTAATATTCGAATTGTTAAAAATAAGATGATGGATGGGAGCTTCTCCAACAGGCATACCACGAGCATGTGAGTAGCTAAAACAGTCAAAGGATAGGCAAAATGAATATCACTATGACTGGATGGAGACGAGAATGAATGATGGAATGACAATTAAGGAGGAAGACAAATTTTAGAACCAGAAATGACAGAGTGCAATACAACAACCTAAAGGCAGTTAATTCAGTCTTATTACTAAAAGAGGATACATGTTAGAAGTAAAAATCCTGTGAAGTACCCCACCAATCTGATTTAGAAGAAGATGGACCACGGGAAGTTTTCTTTTTCCCTCTCGCATCCATAATCAAAATGAAAATCAAAATATCTAGTAGAGACAAAAGATTTGAAATAATGGGTTTTGCTAAATCGGATTTTTCAAGAAAAAGCCCCAAAATGTCAAGGAATCTCAAAATAGATTACTCCAAGAGTGAAAATGAAGTAATAGAACTAGAATCTACAAGATAAAATAAATGAAGCACTAACCTTGAAGATCTAGAAAGGTGAGTACGACTAGTCGTGCCTCGGCTCGTTGGAGAAGAAGAAAGGAAATGAAGAAGAGGAGATTTTTCCCAATTTTAAAAGATTCCAACGCGCTACACGACTGGTCGAGGACCGTTCTCGACCGGTCGTACCACAATTAGTCGAGCACGTCCTTGACTGGTCGTGAAAACATAAAAACATGCATTTTTTCATAAAAATTTGAAATTTAAACAAATAAATTATCAAATATATATATATACTATGATACAAATATGCATGAATAATCAATTTAGAATGCACATTCTGAGATCAAACTTCAATTTATTAAACTTGCTTTTGTCGAGTGGTTTAGTGAAAATGTCGACAAGTTGAGTCTCAGTCGGTATATATTCCAAGGATATTATTTTATCTTCCACTAATTCATGAATATAGTGATATTTAATGTCAATGTGCTTGGTACGTGAATGCTGGATTGGATTTTTTGATATATTTATAGCACTGGAATTATCACAATATAATATCATTGATTCCTGTGCAATTCCATAATCGCTTAACATACGTTTCATCCAAACAAGCTGAGTACAAGCATTTCCTGCTGCGATGTATTCAGCCTCAGCAGTTGAGAACGATATAGAACTTTGTTTCTTGCTAAACCAAGAAACCAAACAGTTTCCAATATAGAAACAACCACCACTGGTTGATTTTCTGTCATCAATATTTCCAGCCCAATCAACATCTGAGTACCCAACCAATTGAACACTAGTATCAAATGGATACCAGAGACCCATTTTAGTAGAACTTGCAACATATCGCATAATCCGCTTAACAACAGACGTATGTGATTCTTTAGGATCAGACTGATATCTAGCGCAAATCCCAACACTTAAAGCAATATCAGGTCTACTAGCAGTTAAGTAAAGTAGACTACCAATCATACTGCGATATAATTTAGGATCTATATTTTTACCTGTAGAGTCTTTTAAGAGTCTTAAAGTTGTACTCATAGGAGTATCAAAATTCTTACCATTCTCAAATCCAAACTTTTTGATTAAGTTCAGAGTATATTTTGTTTGAGAAATGAAAATGCCATCTGGTTGTTGTTTTACTTGTAACCCAAAGAAATAATTTAATTTCTCAACCATGCTCATTTCGAACTTAGATTTCATCAATTCTGCAAACTCAACAGTCATGTTAGTACAAGTTGATCCATAAATAATATCATCAACATAGATCTGAACCATTAAGATATCATCGTTATGTTTCTTAACAAAAAGCGTCTTATCGACACTACCCATTTGAAAATTATGACTTAGTAAAAACTTAGTCAATTTTTCGTACCATGCTCTAGGAGCTTGTTTTAAATCATATAGAGCTTTTTAAGACGATATACATGATCAGTAAACTTAGGGTCTTCAAACCCTATAAGTTGTTCAACATATACTTCTTCATGTAGATCACCATTCAAAAAAGTACTCTTTACATCCATTTGATAAATTTTAAACTTTCTAAAGCATGCAATGGATATAAAAAGTTTGATTGATTCAAGGCGAGCAACTGGAACAAAGGTTTCATCGTAATCAATGCCTTCTATTTGAGTGTACCCTTGTACAACCAGTTTTGCCTAATTTCGAATTATATTCCCAAGTTCATCAGACTTATTTTTGAAAATCCACTTAGTTCTATAATGTGTTTATCTTTAGGTCTAGGAACAAGATACCAGACATCATTTCGATCAAACTGATTAAGTTCTTCCTGCATAGCTACTATCCAGTTTTCATCAGAAAGAGCTTCTTTTTTACGGTTAAGGTTCAACTGAGATATAAAGCACACGTAATTACATATGTCTTCTAGTTGTCTACGAGTGCGTACACCAGTGAGAGGATTTTCAAGAATTTGAGCGGTTGGATGATCTTTAACAGTCCTTAATTCAGAGTTGTTTTGACTTGATGAAGTATCAGGTTTGTCAATTAGAAGAACTCCATCATTATCTGAACTTGGGGCAGGTGTATTCAAATGATCGTTTATGACCACATTAATTGATTCTTGAATAACATCGGTCCTTTTGTTCAGTACACGATAAGCGCGACTGTTTAAAGAGTATCCTAAAAAGATTCCTTCGTCACTTTTTGTGTCAAACTTCTCTAGATTTTTACGGTCACGCAAAATATAGCACTTGCTACCAAAACTCGAAAGTATTTGACAGTAGGCTTTTTATCGAACCACATTTCATAAGCGGTTTTATTATTAGATTTACATATATAAACACAATTAATAACATAGCAGGCAGTATTCACTGCTTCAGCCCAAAGATTTTTAGGGAGTTTATACTGTTCAACATTACAGTTCCCATTTCTTGAAGCACTCTATTTTTCCTTTCCATAATTCCATTCTGTTGAGGAGTTTTGGTGCAGAGAAATTCATGCGATATTCCTGATCATTACAGAATTTCTCAAACTGCTATTCTCGAACTCAGATCCATGATCACTACGGATCTTACAAACTTGAGAACCTTTTTCAGTTTGGATCCGTTTGAGAATCCTTTTAACTTCATCAAGGGTTTCTGATTTATCCTTAAGAAGGCTACCCAAGTGAATCTAGAAAAATCATCCACGATTACCAAGATGTTATTTTGCCACCTCGACTCTCCGTCCTGGTAGGTCCTATAAGATCCATATGGAGAAGCTCGAGTGGTCTTGATGTGGCATTGGAGTTCACCTTTTTGTGAGAGCTCCTTGTTTGCTTGCCATACTGGCATTCACCACATATCTTGTCTATATTTTGTAATTTAGGTAGACCTCTTATTAGTTCTCCTTTACTCAATCTGTATAAATTACGGTAGTGTACATGTCCAAGGTGTTTATGTCATAATTCAGTTTCATCGGTATGGACAATGTAGCACGATTGATTAGATGAGCTACCATCGCTTACAATATAGCAGTTTTTAGAAGTTCCGCGACCTGTTAATATTACAGAACCCTTTTTGTTCAAGATTTCACAACCTTTATTAGAAAATTTCACGCTATGATTGTTATCACATATTTGAGATATGCTTAACAGGTTGTGTTTTAGCCCCTCAACATATAAAACATTCTTAAATAAGGGAAGGTTATAGAGTTGAACCGTACCTTGGCCAATAATCTTGCAGTTGCTTCCATCACCAAATGTGACCGACCAATCAGTCATATCTTTAAGATCGGTGAATAAAGCTTTGTCGCCTATCATATGCCTTGAGCATCCACTGTCTAAGTACCACTTCGAATGACTTGTAGCTTTGAAAGCAGTGTGGGCAACCAAGCAAGTAACTTTAGGAACCCATTCATTACTGTTTTGGTTTAGGAGTATAGTTGGTCTTCTTGTATTTGAAATTTTGTACGAGTGACCCACTGAGTTAGATTTTAAGAGCTCCTTAAGCAAATCAACTATTTTTTCAGCTAAAGGTTTTTGGATTTGAGTTTTATAGTTGACATAATTGCTTTGGTTTTTGAAAAGTTTTAGCATTTTTAGAAAACTTTGATTAATACTTTTCCTTTTGAGTTAGAGGTTCTCCTCTCACAAACTTAGGAGGAGTATTCTTCTGTTTAGAAGGTACATTTTTATCATAGCCCAATCCGATTTGTCGCCACATTTTCTAATCCGGATAAAAGTTTCTCAATTTTGGATCTCCTGGGCATACCTCCATGTATCCTTTGAACTCAAAAGTGAAGAGTTTTCAAGCTTAAGTTTGTCATTTTCAGATTTAAGATTTTCAATCAGGAGGTTTTGAATTCTAAATCACATTTAGTCTTTTCAAAACAATCTGAAATATGAAATTTTTCTAAAAAAATGACTCAAATTTTCTTAAGTTTTAAAAACTTTTCTTTTTGAAGTTTTAGTTTTACGGCAATTTTACAACTTTTCTTGTATAGGGCATTGTAAGCATCTTGAAGATCTTCATTTTCATAATCACTATTCAAATTTTCTTCACTAGTTGAATCATCATGATCTGAAAAAGTGAACTTGGCTAGAGTCATAAGGGCCTTAACTTCATTGCCCGACTCGTTTTCAGAATCTTCTGATTCAGAAGAGGCTTCAGTGCCAAAGATTCATCCCAAGTAGCCAACATTCCTTTCTTTAGGTTTGTCCTTTTTAGGACACTTGTTTGCTAAATGCCCATATTCTTGGCAGTTGTAACATTGACTATCTTTCAAAGATTCCAAGTTTTAGATTTTGGTTTAGAACGTTCTTATCATTGATTTTTGAAAATCAACCCTCTTTTTACTTGTGAATCTTGTAAAACTTTTTAGCAAGAAGAGCCATATCATCTTCAGAATTTTCTAAATCAGAATCTTGAGAAATATATTTTAAGATTTAAGGGCAATAGATTTACCTTTAGGAGCTTTAAAATTTAATTCATAGGTTTGTAAAGACCAACTAGTTCTTCTATCTACCCTCATATTGTCTGTATCACGAAGTTCCTGGATCGCGGTTACCTTAGAATTGAACCGTTCAGTAGTGAGCGTAGTATCTTTGCACACACTTTACTTTCTGGGATTTTATCGCCAAGACCCCACATAGAGTTTACAATGTCATTTAATCTAGTGTAGAAGTCCATAAACATTTCATTTTCCTCCATATGAATTTCTTCAAATTTGGTTGTGAGGAGTTGGACTTTAGATTTTTTGACAATTGAAGTACCCTCGTGTGTCATTTCTAATATATCCCAAGCTTGCTTTGCAGTATCACAGGATATGATTCTTTTGAACTCATCCGGTGATAGTGCGCAAGTGATTGCATTTAGTGCTTTTGCATTGGCACTACTCTCACTTTTCTGAAGAGTGGTCCATGAGGTATAAGGTGTTACTCTAATTGATTTTGATCCATTGATACCAGTTACTTCAATGGTAGGAGGGATCCATTCAGTTACTGTGGCAAGCCACACACTTTCATCCATGGATTTAAGGAAAATCCTCATCCTGGCTTTCCAATAGGCATAGTTGGAGCCATCAAAGGGTGGAAGCCTAGTGACTGAAAGGCTATCAAAATTTGACATCTTATATATATAGCTTAGATCGTTAGCTCAGGAAATGAATCCAAAATTAAAGAATTAAATAATGAGCTATTAGGCTCTGATACCATTTGAAAAGGCCAAGCTATATGTCCTAGAGGGGGGGTGAATAGGACTGTGCCAAATTAAAATTTAATAGCGGAATTGAAATATGATAGCCTTATAAAAATAAAGAACAGTACTTTAAATAAATAAAAGACTAAAATGTAAAGCAATCTTAAATAAAGAGCTTGATACTAACGTTGTTCTAAGGACAACCTTTGTACCATAAAAACCAAGGGTTTATGGCAGTACAACCTTACTGGAACAAGTTGAATATCAAAACTTCAAACAGAAAGGAAATAGCAAGAAATAAATTCTAAACTATTACAACATTCCCCACTTTGCTTGAAATGTAAAGATTATAACATTCACATCCACATATACATTCCACAAATCTTAATGATTAAAGATATGAAAATTAAAATAGCATTCAAATCACAAAACACACCGATATATAGTGGTTCGCCTGTGTGTTCACCAACTGTTAAACAACAGCCACACAACTTGCTACTCCACTCCTAATATCCTCACACAGGGGATATTAGCGTTCACTATTAAACATGTTTTACAGGTTCACCCAAAACCTTCACAATTGTGTCTTTTTAACTTGGGCTTACACAATCCAAAAACCCACACTTTCTGAGTTTTCTGGCTCTCCTCAGATAACCAACACAATAAGATTTTTCTGGCAAATCTTAAACAAAACCAAAATAAAGGAATTTACAAAAATGTAAAATACCTGGATTTCTCTTTTGTAGCAGCCCGGTAGAACCAATGAGAGTAGAAGTTCGAATCAACGTTCAATGTCCAATACTCACTTAAGAAATGGTTCTAGTTTCTAATTGATTTTAAATTAAACAAATTGGGCAGTACTTATTTGATTTTGATTCCAATGAAGAAGGAATATAGCAATTCTTCTTTTTCAAATAAGATTGGAATTTAGGAATAAAATCAAATAAGCAAAGCTAACAAAAAGAATATTAAATATGAACAAATTAGCTTAAAAATGAACACAACTTATCTCAGAGTGGAGGCTTGAATTTCTCAAAATTAATCGATATGAAACTCTGAAATTCGTGGTCAATTTATAGAAGCAAAGATCGCGTCTATGATTGGTCTTAGGAACCTTCGACTGGTCGTAGCTCCAACGCATTTTGAAAATTAAGCGCGATCTAAAAAATCAGTTCTACGACTGGTCGTAGGGACTCTTCGACTGGTCGTAGACCACCTACGACTGGTCGAAGCAGACCAGGACTGGTCGTAGGAAACCAAATTTGATTGTTGGAGTTTGAATCGTAGTTTTAGGACTGGTCGAAGGACGAGTCGTGACATCCCTACGACCGGTCGAACAATCTCCAGGACTGGTCGAAGAATAACCGAAAAATTCCAAAAATCTTCAACAGCTTAGGACCGGTCGTGAAATTTCTTGGACTAGTCGAACCAGGTCTAGGACTGGCGAACAAGGTCTAGGACTAGTCTTAGAACAAACCAACTTCATGTATAAAAATTTATCTTGACTTATGTATTCAAAATGACCTACCCTAAGGTCAAACTAAGGTTTATCATACCTGGAACATGAAGTATGAACATTGAACATCATTCTTTCAGATGATAGTTAACCTTTGAAGCTTGAGACCTCTACTTAATGCAGCTTGAGATTGAGATCTTCTACACCATGAATATAAGCTTCAACTTGAGTTGTACTTGAGTCTTGAACAAACACTCTTCTTATTGATGTAGACTTGAACATTGATGTATACGGAAGAGAACACAATACATAACCTTGCATTTCTTGAAGTCGAGCACCGTACATGTCTTGAACCATTGTGATGTCGTCTTGAATCACATATATATCAACATACAAACACAAGACACACAGATAGAAGTTGTGGCACACACACAGAAGTTTTGCACCACAAAATTTGACAATCAAAGAGCATGAGACCATA
>JAJHSJ010000001.1:71370300-71420607 GCA_021015155.1 Magnolia officinalis
AGTTCAATCAACTTGTCATACAATCATGCGAATTACTCAATCATCAATTCCAATAATTCAGTCACATCTTATGGAGAAGGAAGAGGCTAGGTTATCCCAGCCTCATCTCAATCTAGAAGCACAATGTGAGGAAAAGTGATCATAACTCGCTTGTGGCAGAAACTGCAATTACGAATGAGGAGTTAGATTCCATTATGAGCAGATGGTTCAATTTGCCGATGAGTCGATCTCGATGACTGTCCAAAGAATGATCAAGAGACGTGGGTGTCTTTCATATAATGAGAGTGACACACTTCACTCACATGACACACATGATCACACTGATGAGGTAGAGGTTAGTTTATTCGAACCTCAACCCAGTCTAGGAATAGAATGTGAGGAATGTGATCCCATCCCAAGTGCACACTGCACGGAATTGGATGATGGTGAGTATTGGGATTCAATCTCAAGTGTGACCCTTGCCAATGATCAAGAGGTTCAGGAAGTTGTCAACCATAATGGTTTACTCCACCTGTCTGACATGACTGATTTGAATGTGGAAAATGAACCACTTTCAACTAACCCTTGTAATGCATGTTTGGACCACTGCCTTGAATTGAATGATGATATGATTCGAGTAATGGACGATTTGCTTGATATGACTCTGGAATTTGAAACTACTTAGTTGAGGTCACAATCTGAGATACACACTTTAGACGATTTAATGCCTCCACTGAGAAGCTTCAATGACCAGAGTCTTCACATTAATTCTTCGCCTATTGATTGTCCATCTGTCTGTGAAGGGCAAGAGCAAGCGAGCATGCGTCCATCCACCTCAAAAGATGATGGAATCCTTAGACACATCATCACAGATTTCGATGCAGGAGACGAGTCACTCCCTGCTGACTTTCCCACATCTTTGAACTCATGCTTGGCACACCTTGTGGATTCTAACGACCTCATGATACAAGAAAAGATGGATTCCTTACACGACACTACCTCGGTGGTTGTCACGGACCAAGCGCACCCTTACTCTGAAGCTCCTTCCCCAAATCTTAATTGTTTACCATTAAGGGAGGAAGAGCTGAAAATTGAACTAAAGTCTGAAACTTCGGAATATGTTGAGGCCACATCACTTCCCGGAAACCTCTCTGAATCTTATATACTTATAGTCTCTAATTCACCATGAGATACTAACATTGAAACTTCTTCTATCGTAGGTGAATCGTATATACTCTGGATACCTCAAGTGAATCGACGACAAATTTTTGATGAGGTAACATAAGTTTCTCTAGAATGCCATGCTCCAGGGCATCCAAGCCTATTGCAAAAAGGGCTTTTAGATGATCCTGTTAAGGAACTTACTGAAAAACTTATCAAGATATTGGCTGGAAGAAGAATCTTACGGCATGATTGAGTAGTTTTTCCCTACTTTCATAGGACTAGGGTAGTTTGCTTATGTCGTTATAGGTTAGATAGTTTTATGCCACTAGGTTAGTTTGCTTTCCAGTTGCTTTAGGATAGTTTGCTTAAACTCTTGTGCTCAGCCGCTCTCATGCTGCGTTGTCTTTGGAAAAAGCTTCTTGATTCCTTCGTCCATGTATTATCTTTCCATCATTTCTCCCTTATTTTCACTGTCTCATGTGCGTTGCATGCTTACATCTTTTACATTGAGGACAATGTAGATTTTAAGTTGGGGGTGGGAGATTAGGTTACCTAATCAGTGTTTTCTTAGTCTTGAGCAGAAATTTGTGAAAATTTTAAAAAAAATTTTTGAAGTGATTTTGACATCCATTGCGAGATACGTGATGTTGGTAATTTACGTCTCTTGTATTCAGCCATCTGTTAGACTTCACAGTTAATTTTGAATTGTTAATCCAAAATTAGAAGTTGTAAACATTGATTGAGTCATGATTTCACATTCCACATCTCGCTTACACATTAAGGTTTCAGTTTGATATTGAAGGGTTAACTTAGTAATCACTAAGCATGTAAGGAACCAGCGTGAAAAATTTGCCCTTTATGATCAATTGAAGAAAAAGAAAATATCCAGGAAAAAAAAAACAGATACCTTTGGAAAGGGTTGGGCGAATAATCCTCACCATAGGTTTGCTCCCTTTAGGTGTAGATTTAATTCCCCATGGATGATATGTGAAAAGGGTTGGGTGTACAGTCTTCACCGTAGGTTTGCTCCCTATAGGTGCGGATTTAATCCCCCTTCTTGGAGTTACTTTTAATAGAAAAATCAAAATATGGAAGAATGAAAAGATGATCTGTGAGGCAAGTTTTAGTTATCACAAATTCTCTTGTTGGTTACCCATGATATCGTGAAATAGAGAAGAGAATTTTAATGATGATAAGCCGAGATTACACTATGCACCCCTGGAACTTAATGTTTGGAATTTTTTTTATCATTGATAGATTAATAATTTAAACTTAATTATGAAGTTTACCGTATGCTTGAGTCTAGGAGAGAGTAATGCCCAACATCATGAATCTTAAATTTCTAGTATCTGGATTGTTTTTCAAAAATCACTCGAGTTTATAAAAATTCTCCTGAAGTTCTCAACTTATTTTTCATATACTTTGCTCGGGACTAGCAAAATGCTGGTTGCGGGTTGTGTTGAGGGTTAAATATTGCATATTAGACCCCAGTTATTACATGGATTTACAAACATGGTACTGTTTAAAGGCCCGATTTAATCGTGTTTGTGATGCAGGGTATATTTACAAGCTTGGATTAAAATTGGGTGCTAAAAGCATGGAATTAACGCCCAAAATTCACCAAGGCAAGATATGGACACCAAGGGACCAAGATCAATGAATTTACACACTAGAAATCCGAGAAAGTTAAGCCATTCACGTGAAAGAAGCCTGAAAGTCGTCCAGAATACAAGATCACAGGGTTTCCACCATCCGTTCGGCTCGATACTTCATATACAACCAGAGGACCATAAATGAACCGTACACTTCAAATTTCAGCCCTCGGATCCTTGTCGAAGTATCCCAACTGACAGATCAGCCCATAAACCGGTGATTTTGGGCCCACCTACAATCTAAATATGTTTCAAATGTTGGATCAACTTCATAAATAACCGAGGAAAGGGATGAATGGAATGGATTTCTCATATCGATCATCGTGGACCCCACTTGAGTGATGTGTGCACCGTGCACAAGTGCACGCGTTGTGCACGACAAATCTGTTTTGGTCAACAGAGCCTGCACTTGTATCCAAAATGGAAACCTCCGTTTCTTCAGCGTATGCAGCGAACAGACAATCCACTTGAAGGAAAGATGGGGCCCACCACCGTGATTATGTGGCTCATCTGGACCGTCCTTTCATTCCAGCAGGTAAAACCGACCGTACACATGGTGGGTTTTCATATCTAAGCACGCGTACACATGGAAACAGCATCACCGCATCTAACGGACGGCACATTTAAAACTCAATGGGCCACACTCAACCCAATTCAAAACCATCCATATCTGGATGGTTTTCGACGTGAATCAAATGGACGGAGTGGATTTCCACGATGACACCGATAATGGGCCCACCGATGTTCACAGTGCAAGGGCCATGAGCAGGATCTGTGTCCGCAAAAACCGGCCGCAATGGGCCACTGTACGATCAAAGGAGTGATCGGATCGATGATCCGATCTGTCCAGCAGATGAAGAGGAGGGTCCTGACCCCATCCATGAAGGCCAAATAGACGATGAGGACGGCCAGCTGTCCCAAAATCCATCCAAACACAGGTCATTTGCATTTTGTTGCGTAAACAGGGCATGCGAAAACCAGATCCGCTTTCGCTGTTGCTGCGAAAGAGGAGTGCGTTACTCCTGTTCTCTCCTAACCGACTTACGCGACGACTCCAGTGTCCACCCACCGCCATCTCTGTTGTTCATAAAAGGAGAAGAGATCCATCAGTCGAGGGAAGCTTTTTGGGTTTGAACGTGCAGGAGAGAGAGAGAGAAAGTAGTGTTTGTTTTCTTTTTTTTTTTTTTTTGGTTTAAGGGATCCAGCGCATTCATGTTGGGCTGAACCTCTTAGCTAGGGCTAAGAGGTGAAGCTTGTGGCGTGATGGATGATTTCTACGGCTTGGATTCATAACTGAATTGATGTTTATCTAGTTTGATTAATAGGATTGCTTTCAATTTTTAATGGTTTGTTGTGACTGACATTACAATAGATCTGCGATGGATTTGAGTATTTCCTTTTCATTATAGTGATTATACAGTTAGGAAGCCCTTTTGTTCACCATCACCCCTTGGACATGGTTGGATGACGGAATCCTTCCTGACATTCATACATCACTCAGATTGGCTGTGAATTGGTTTAATTCTGTTGTTTGCTTTATCTCATGGGCATGGTTTTTTGATGGAATCCATTCTAATTTACATCTTATCTCTTGAAAACTAGATCAAAAGAAGTTCAGAATTGATTTTCATGGTATATCTTCCTACTGGATGAAGATGGGACTCGAAGTCCAATTGAGTTCATGAATCGAACGTAGATCTTCCTGATCTTTACAAGTGGATCCTTGGCATCTTAGTTTCCTACCTTTTATTTCTCCCACTTTTAGTTCTTATTTCACCATTATACACTCATATTCACTTGATTTAGATTTCATTTTATTATAGTTCTAGTTTTGGTTATTTTCAGATTACGTATAGGTTTCAGTCCTTGTGCATTTGACCTCAGTCTCACCGAGTTTATTACTATATCACAACCCTATACTTGGGGAGCGAACATGTGTGTGTGTGTGTGTGTGTGTGAGAGAGAGAGAGAGAGAGAAGAGAGAGAGAGAGAGAGAGAGAGGAGAGAGAGAGAGAGAGAGAGAGATTTGTTAATAAAAAATGGAAAACATTCAGTGGGAAAGAATTCCAGTGCAAAGAGCCTCCCTCTCTCACCAAAGAGTCAGCAACGCATAGTTAGCCACTCTCCCCAAATGGAGAAATGAAATGTTTATCTTGGAGCCCGTGTCCTGAACTTCACTGAACACAAAGGAGAGTCTCCAATGTCATAAGCACAAGAGGCCCAAGGGATGGCATTCTTGCAGTCCCTTTCATGATCAATGGGCCAGATAATCTTGCCTACAAAAAAATTCTTAATGCCTTCTCTAAAAGTAATAACCTCCACAACATTGGCATCTCCAAGCCTCAGTACTCTAGAGAAAGACATGGAAATAATAAACGATTTACATAAGAAAGTTGATTAATGGTGATTGTATGCCAATCACAATACGACATAACTCAGGCATCAGTTAAATGGATGGCCAAAGACCAACAAGAAATATAACAATCAATTAGAATGAAATGATAAATGTAATTCAGATCCTAGATGATATTTTAGGAAAACCACATTCACTAGTCTCTTCTACTAACCTTCTGTAGCTTCTTTAATTACGAGCCATATTAGCCTTCATGAGATCAGCAGCAGCTTCAACGACCTCAATTCCAGCAGAGCCAGTACAGTAGCTATTCCGGATAATTTGCTTGTAGCATTTGTAGCCCCATTGATGATCCTTCCACCATGAACCCCAAATAGTTGTGTGGTTATTGATATAAACATCTTCTTCATACTTGCTCCTTGGAAGGGATGTCACCTACAAATACATCGTCATACTAAATAAGCTCCTCCACAAAAAGACTGAGAAAATTGAAAGACAATCACCAACTGTAGAACTTTTGCAGCTACCAATAGTTCCATAGAAGCGGTCGCCCTATACCGTCAATTTCCAAATAATTGAAAGAAATTTATCTTCTTTTTTCTTAGTGAAATGAGCAATGCAAAGTTTCTGTCTCAGTTCATTAAGACAGCCATAATTCACCTTTTCCTTTGCTTGCAAGGATTTTTATTATTCAGCTATATATATTTATGCTGATATTAATTTAAAACTTATATCACAAAGTGTTTGGGGTATAATCAGTCTAACTGAAGGTATGGCCCGTAGGGTGGCATGGCAGAACATGATTCATCTAGCTGACCCCAATTAATTGGGATATGGCTTAGATGATGATGATCATGATGACAACACAAAGTTTGAGAAGTGGCCAAAGAACTTGGGAAGTGAGTGTACCTGACTTGTGATTTGGGATATTCTGCGTATGGTGCAATGTGTAATACAGTAACATTTTGATGATTCGGGACAATATGCCCAACTTGGAATCGCTTTTTCTTCTTCACCAAATATCAGTAAAGCTCCTTTTTATAGTAAAGTTCTTTTCTAATTTTCTAATTATGCAACCAAAAGGAGCCCAACAAGCATATGTATAATCAGTAACATTTTGGCACCTAGTGTTGCTGATCCTCATGGCACTTGGCATGACTACAAGCTTGATATAAAGCAGAATTTCTAGATAAGGAACATTTTGGCACCTGCTGTTGCTGATCCTCATGGCACTTGGCATGACTACAAGCTTGATATAAAGCAGTGTTTTTCCAGTCAACTTGAAACAATGAAAGGTCTACTCTATACACTTTAAGGAATTGCTATCTAACTGTGAATGCTTTCATACATGGGCAAGTTTTCAACTAATTAAGATGATTTTTTTTCCTGATTTTTTATGCAAAAATGGGATTTGAAATCATAGCATTTGCAAAATGATGCAAAAATGAATCATGGTCTAAAGAACAAGAAATGAACCATGTTGTTCTCTTTCTTCATGGGAGGTCGACTTCTTTAGATGCAGTTTTATTGCTGATTGTCTTTTCCTTCCGACACCCTAATTAAATTCAAAACCACAATTTTTGACAACGTTATCTGTGAACAATGGCTCTCCTCTCTGCGATGAAGTAGTCATACTCAAGTCTTCAGATAGAGCACACAATATTTTCTCCTACAATACTTACCCGGTACAAACAGTTGAGGTTAACTATAAAATAACACTCCAAAATATAGAGAAACAAACCATGCATTTACAAAAAAAAAAAAAAGAAAAAAAAAAGAAAAAAGAAAAAAAAGGAAGAGTGAAGCCTTCTTAGATGCTACAATTCACCTGCTGACATGGGTCTTGTACAGAGACATTCATCACTGGCACAAAACAAGTCTCTCTGTTTGATACATTTACACAAATGAAAATTGGTGTGAGCTTCAAAGATCAAAGATACATTTACACAATTCACCTGTTGACATGGGTCATGTACAGAGACATTCATCACTAGCACAAAACAAGTCTCTCTGTTTAATACATTTACACAAATGAAAATTGGTGTGAGCTTGATGTAGAGCGGGTCGTGTACAGTTACATGGCCAAGATGGATCAGAAAAGGCCCGGTCGGCGACAGAAGTGATCCAGACCATCAGACCTTAAATCGGGTGTATCTCACAATCCGGAATGAGTTACCCGATGTAAAATATATGATTTTGGGGTAGAACGAGCTACTTTAGCCAACCAACCTAGCTACGTGGGGTTGTGATGCCCGGAATTGCGAAAAACCCCTGGATCGACAGTCGTTTCCCTATTTTAATTTCAATTTTACTATAAATAGTAAGTTTTAGTTTGATTATAACTCTTCATCCGTCGGGCTTTAGGAGTTGCGCCCAATGTGAAAAGAGCTCAGAATAATTAGGAGAACAGTTTGGTGAAGCCAAATAGGACACTTACTATTTTTGGCCGAAAACCTTGCGCACTAGTAGACATCACGACCGTCTATAAATAGTAAGTTTACTATTTATAATAAGTCGCGAATTCTAGGAGTTGTAGTTGTAGTTTGATTCTGATTTCTTTCCCATTGCTTGGTACCCATATTTAAAGGGTTGTGAACTTGTTTTTATTCATTCATTAATCAATTTCGAATTTATTAGAAATTATTTCTATTTCCTGCTTTCTTTCGTCGTGGATTCGAGAAGTCTCTGTGAGGAGTCTAGAGAAGTTCCGTGGATTCGGAATAGTTATCCTCTTGAGGAAGACGGTGCTCGACCTCACGTCTTCCCCTGCATCAGTTTGGTATCAAAGCGAGGTTTCTCCTCGGATCAATGGCTTCTAATGACAGGTCGGGCAACAATCCCATAGGCGGTGCTCCAGGGAATTTACCTTTAACGGCGGCAGCTTTCGAAGTAGCGCAACGAGAGAATCGGCAAGCCATGCAAGGGTTGTAAGCTTCCATCAACCGCATAGTGGATCTCTTGGCTGAAAACCTAAGGCAACTCCATGTTTCTGGTGGTAATCCTCTACCGCCAATTGCTGAAACTCGTAATCGCCCTGATGGCAGGATAATTGTAACGCCCTGAAATTCGAGGGTCGAGTAGCAACTCAACTCTCGAGTTCCAAAACATCACTTATGCAACATAGAGAATGATGATTGAATGTTGTCTGTGTTAGTGCAATAAACATGAGTGAGATTATACCAAAACAGTAATCCATACTCCAGATCAATGTACAAAACGCAAGCGGAAGACTGAAAGATGTATATAGATGTATATAAAAAACAAAACGATTTCGATCTGTCTTCAAAGTATGATTACTTCACTGAGTCATCACATACATGTACTGAATCAAAAACAAAATGTCAAAAGAATAGTCCAACTGTCGTGATAGCCCGATAGCCCCGTCAATCCGATAGCCTAAGCAAAGCTGCCGGAGAACTGCATATAGGAGAACTCATCCTGATCATCGTAATAATCAGGCTTAGCCTCCAGTAAATCGTCGGTACCTGCATCTAAGACAGAGTCTGGTGGGTGTCCAGAACACTGTCCCGTAACGTTGGAGTGAGTAGCTAACCCAGTGGAACAATAAAGCATAGGTTAATATGTTATCAAATCAATCAAGCAGTAATGATAAAGCAGTACAATCAACAATCCTAAGTACTCTTGTTAATGCAAGTATGAGGTGCAGTCGTGATGCATGCCCTCACCAACATACTCCCTCATGCGACACCATCTTACGTCCGCGGCATGCGTTCATCCCTCAGTGCTCCACATCTTCCAGGCACATACAGTGCGATGATGAGCATGATTACTAAGTTGTTATTAGTCCTTTTCATACAGCAGTATTGGGAAACTAAGGTACCTCCCTTATATCATTCCCAAACAATGATCCATTCTAGGGTCGTCAATCCTAGATAATTTCATATGATAGTGTGGTTCTAGGTCGCTGTAAGCGCTGCCAGGGCTGTTACACAGATTCGTTGCACCACTCCCCCATCACCTTATCAATACAGACCTAGTTTATACTCTGTTTACTATGGGAAGGCTCGTCGCCTCTCCGCAGATTCAGAGTATGCTCGAGGTCACTACACCGGGTACGGTCAAAGCTGCTAGGGCTGTTACACGAAATTGTTACACCACTCCCCCATCACCCATTAAAGCAGTGTAGGCCGACAGCTCGAATACAGTGTCCCATACCACCGTATTCAGCTCACGAGTCTGGTTGCTTAATGGTCACTACGGGGAGGCTCGTGGCCCCAGTGTAGGCCAATAGCTCGACCACGGTGTCCCATACCACCATGCCCGGCTCATGAGTCTTAGCGGATCGTGGTACCATGGTTAACGGGATTCCACTGGTAAGTTTGATACCCTAGGTTCAAGCAAAGGCGTCCAAACATGGTGAACATACATAAGGTGGATCGGGTTACTTGATGAGCTCGACTAGCTCGAGTGTACGACCAATTGAATGACATGAAGCGTAAGCACTTTGTGTGGCCTAACCACTGCTGCCAACCGCAGTATGACTCGGGTTCGTCGAACACATCTCGTAAGGCGAATGACTCTTAGCCTTGAATTCATTTCCGTTACCGATTGCCTGGACTACATCATAGTCCCAAACTCAATCCATTCATCATATAATCATGTGAGACAATCCACCATAATGGATTCCATGGTTCAAGAAGTTCAATCACATAAGCATATTATGAAACAACATCAACCATCAAAGCATATTACAACACAAACATGATTTCACACACAATCATTGCATACGTAAAACAAAATTTACTATAAAGCGTACATGTAGGAAATCATTCACACAATTAAGGTGACCGAGATTTGTATCTCGAGCCGCACACAAAGTGTACTAGATGATCGCTAGCACATTCAGGCATTTTCACAAACACATAAATTTCAAACATCATCATACATGATATATGATGAATTGTACATGTGCTAGGCCAAATCCTTTCACTAGGGAGTGCCCCGTATATCACATGTGTATACCCACGACGGAAATCATGGCATGCAAGAATCCGGGATCCGTATTTACTTAAGCATTTCCACAAACACTTGGGCTACACATTTATCACAAATAACGTACTTTTGCCGTGACATGATTTAGGGCAAGTCCTTTCGCTAAGGAGTTGTCACACATGCATCAAGCATATATTCACGACAAATAAACATGTTAAGCACAAATCCAAATTCCAAAACAAAAACAAACATCTCAACATATGCATAGAATAGCCTAAATCCTACATATCTCATATAAACTCGTATAACGAAACAGACGACGCATTTTGCATGTGTAATAGCACCCTTGTCAGTTATAAATCATTCACCGACATTGAAAGCCTTGAAAACCATAACCTATACACCTAAAGTCTGCACCTTTCGCCGTAGAAGCGTAATAAATTTGGTAGGAATGCTAAGGCTTCTGCCACGACAGTAGAACGGCCTAAAGCACAAGTAGTATTATCTATTTTGCTAATTAAATCAATTGAAACCCTAAAACAGGTTAGGGTTAGGGTTTTCTTACCTAGAAACGAAGTTGGAATCGCCAGAAAAGCGATTAGATCACGAGGGTTAAGCGTGTATAGTAAGAGGATAGAGTATCAGGAAGGTTCTCCCACAACTCTCACACTTTCTCTCTCTTTTCTCTCTTCTCTCTCCTAGGGTTTCTTCAAATTCGTATGGGCTGAATGTGAGAGGGTTTAAGGTCCTTATATAGCCTAAAACATCACCAAAATAGACCCAGGGTCAAGGTATACTTAGGTTATATCCAAAGTGAGCTTATTTCGTTTCAACGGAGCACTTCTGGCGGCCCCTTTTCTGCGTGCGGTCGGACTTAAGCTCACCAACCTTGGATCTAGGTGAAGTTAAGTTTTCGTTCCAAGCGAATTCTCAGATCGCACGTGGCGGACCAGTTTTAGTTCAACGGTCACTGAAACTCGATCGGGAATTTCAAGTACACTGCCATGTATATGAAATTTCTTCTAATCCGAGGGTGTATTTGGGTCAGATTCTGACAGTCTGATTACTTATATCAGGCCCACAAGTAACAAGTCTCAGATTACTATTTGAGATTTTATTTATAAAGAAAACCAAGTGTTCTCACAGTCCTCGCTACGGGCTCAAGCGAATAGCCATAGAACACTATCTGGGTTTGATCTCCGAGATGATTATCAAGCCCAGCAAGGCGATCCTAAGTCTATAATTTCGCATTATTTAGACCTTCGATGTGCGGTCCAGATTCGATACGGAGTTTCAATGTGCTCCCGAGAGCAGCAGAGTAATGAGATTGATCCTAGATTTCAGGGTAATGTAGCGTCAACGATTCCACAAGTTTTGGGTCTTGCAGATCGTATTTAAAGTGATTAGTACGGATTTCATGGCTAATCCAGTTTAGCACTTAGTTAACTTTGTCTAATTTCTGAAAGATTTGATCCTAAGTGATTTCTGCCTGAGGTGGTACTCGGGCCATCGTACAGAATTTTTCGAGTCGTTACAATAGTACCGGCAGTGCATCCAAGGGTCATTCGTGAGGAAGGGAGCTCTAGTGAGGAGGAAATCGATGACATAATCTTGCAACAACCCAGACATGGTGGCGATCGAGTAGATCGAACGGATAGAGAATTCAAGATGCGGGTTGATATTCCTAGCTTCAATGGCCAACTACACATTGAAGATTTCCTCGATTGGCTTTCTGAAGTTTAGTTATTTTTTGACTATATGGACATCCCTGAAGCAAAGAAGGTCAAGCTCGTGGCCTACAAGTTGAAAGGAGGAGCTTCAGCTTGGTGGGAACAACTGCAACTCACGCGAACCAGGCAGATGAAAGCACCAATCCGCACATGGCAATGGATAAAGCAGCTACTACGTGCCCGATTCCTCCCTAGCGACTACGATCAGGTATTATTCCAACAATACCAAATTGTCGACAGGGTAGTCGGTCGGTAAGAGAATGCGCAGAAGAATTTTACCACTTGGCGGTGCGTAACGATTTAGTCGAGACTGAATCGCAGCAAGTCGCCTGATTCAATGGGGGATTGCGTATGGCTATCCAGGATTGGGTCCAGATGCAGTCCGTCTGGACGATGAATGATGCGATCAAGTTGGTTACTCGGGTAGAAGCGCAACTTGAACATCCTAACACACAGACCTATCCTACTACAAGGATCCTGTGGCAGGTCCGCCCCAGGGAACTGCACAGCCCAAGAGGAAGGAGCCTGTACGAGCACGCACTCAACCTCTTACATCTGAGAACCGAGATCAGGGAATCGGGCAAGCTAGACCTCAAAGGGGTGTATCAACTACTACTGGTCCAAGTAGAATCCCGAACCCCTATGCTCGGCTAAGGCCTGACAACTATTATCGTTGTGGCCAACCGGGCCACCTATCAAATGCTTGTCCCCAGTGAAAAGTGGCAAACCTCACCATCAATGACGGTAGTGCTGATAATGCTTATAAAGATCCAAATATTGAAGAACAGGAGCATACCACCGAGGACGAGGCAGACGATTCAGGTTGGGTTCAGTAAGATCACGGTGAGTCGCTTGTCGTGAGGCGACTATTATATACGCCAAGAAAAGAAGTGCATCCACAGCGGCATAACATCTTCCGCACTAGGTGTACGGTGAATCGAAAGGTTTGTGACGTATTCATTGACAGTGGGAGCAGCGAGAACATTATCTCCAAGGTCATGGTGGAAAAATTGCAATTAAAAACGGAGCGTCATCCCTCTCCATATACAATCGGTTGGATCAAGAAGGTCAGTGAAACAAAGGTAACTGAACGGTGTACCATATCCTTTTCAATTGGCAAACATTATAAGGATGAAGTAGTATGCGATGTGGTTGACATGGAAGCATGTCACATACTACTCGGTCGGCCTTGGCAATCTGACCGTGACGCCACTCATAAAGGGCGAGATAACATATATATCTTCGTCAAGGACGGCCGGAAGACCATATTGGCCCCTATGGATCCAGAGGGACTACCTGAAACTTCTAAAGTGGAGGGCCATTTTCTCTTAACCATACGGGACTTCGTAGAAGAATCCAAAGAAACAGGACAGACTTATGCATTAATTGTAAAAGGGGAAGAATTCGAGCCTACCATCATCCCTGAAAGACTAAGGCCCCTGCTACATGAATTCAAAGAAATCTGGCTCGATGACCTTTCTGATGGGTTACCCCCCATGCAGGATATCCAACACCATATCGACTTTGTCCCTGGGTCCAGTTTACCTAATCGTCCTCATTATCGAATGAGTCCGAATGAGTGCGAGATTCTGCAGGGACAAGTAGAGGAGTTGATCCGTAAGGGTCTTATTCGAGAAAGCATAAGTCCATGTGTTGTACCAGCTCTATTAACTCCAAAGAAAGATGGGAGTTGGCGCATGTGTGTTGACAGCCGAGCCATCAACAAAATCACTATAAAATACAGGTTTCCTATACCACGGTTGGACGACATGCTGGACATGCTAGAGGGTGCAAAAATATTCTCTAAATTGGACCTAAGGAGCGGCTACCATCAGATTCGAATACGGCCAGGTGATGAATGGAAAACGACCTTTAAGACCAAGGAAGGATTATATGAATGGATGGTCATGCCCTTCGGTCTTTCGAATGCGCCTAGCACATTTATGAAATTGATGAACCAAGTTTTGAAGCCTTTTATTGGGCGGTTCATTGTGGTTTATTTCGATGATATTTTGATATACAGTCAAGACGAAGCCACCCATATGGAACACCTCAAGGAGGTCCTTCAAGTGCTCACTAAAAATAAACTGTATCTCAATTTAAAAAAGTGCAGCTTCATGACTGAAAGCCTGTTGTTTTTGGGTTTCGTCGTAACATCCACGGGCATTCGGGTGGATGAGGAAAAGGTGAAGGCAATCAGAGAATGGCCGGTTCCCACAAATATTCATGAAGTGCGAAGTTTTTATGGATTGGCGACATTCTATCGTCGATTCATGAAAAATTTCAGTACCATTGTGTCACCAATCACAGATTGCATGAAGAAAGGGCAGTTTCATTGGACTGACGAAACTGATAAGAGCTTTGCCGAAATCAAGCGTAGATTATCCACGACCCCGGTTCTTGTACTTCCCAACTTCGACAAACTGTTTGAAGTCAAATGTGATGCCTCATATGTCGGAATTGGGGGAGTTTTGTCTCAAGAAGGTAGGCCGGTAGCCTTCTACAGTGAGAAACTTAGCGATGCAAGCAAGAAGTGGTCTACATACGAGATCGAGTTATATGCGGTGGTCCAGGCACTGCGACACTGACGACATTATTTGATTCAAAGGGAATTCATCCTTTACACGGATCATCAAGCTCTCAAATTCATTAATAGTCAAGCTAACATTAACCGTGTGCATGCTAGGTGGATCTCATTTTTGTAGGAATTCACGTTCGTACTAAAACACAAGTCAGGGCAATAGAACAAAGTAGCTGATGCACTGAGTCATCGTGCAACTTTGTTAGTCACTATGAGCAATGATGTTGTCGGGTTCGAGCACCTCAAAGACATATATACCGATGACGACGACTTCAAGGACGTATGGGTTAGATGCCAAGAAGGTCACCCCGATGACTTACATATGCAAGACGGGTTCCGTTTTAAGGGAAATCGACTGTGCATTCAGAACAGTTCACTGAGGGAACAGATAATCCAAGAGCTACATGGAGGTGGCCTCAGTGGACACCTTGGGCGAGATAAGACGCGAGCTCTTGTGGATGAACGGTATTACTGGCCGCAATTGATATGTGATATGGGAAAGGCAGTCCAACGTTGTTATATTTGTCAGACCTACAAGGGGCAATTTCATAATACGGGCCTCTACACCCCCTTACCCGTGCCTGACGACCCTTGGGAGGATTTATCTATGGACTTCATGCTTGGTCTCCCACGAACACAACGTGGCATGGATTCGGTGTTCGTGGTAGTAGATCGTTTCTCCAAGATGACTCACTTTATTCTATGTAAGAAGACTCTCGATGCAACACACGTGGCGAATCTATTCTTCAGAGAAATTGTGCGGCTACACGAGGTTCCCAAGACTATTACTTCTGACCGTGATACGAAATTCATAAGCCACTTTTGGCGGACTTTGTGGACTCGATTCAATACACGACTTCAATTCAGCAGTGCCTATCACCCACAGACTGACGATCAAACTAAGGTTGTGAATCGCACGTTGGGAAAACTCCTTCGATGTATTTCAGGAGAAAAACTGAAGCAGTGGGATTTAGCTTTGTCTCAAGCAGAGTTTGCATTTAACAACATGGTGAACCTCTCGACAGGAAAATCTCCATTCCAGGTTATTTACGGACAGGTACCTCATCATACACTGGACTTGGTCCCTCTGCCCAAGATCTCAGGCATGAGCATTGCAGCAGAACATATGGCAAACAAGATCATGAGCATTCATGCAGAGGTACAAACCAAGCTACATGCCTCAAATGAAAAGTATAAGGAGCAAGCGAACAAGCATCGACGACAAAAGGTATTCGAGGTGGGCGACCAAGTAATGGTCCATCTGCGCAAAGAAAGATTTTCGACCGGAACGTACAATAAGTTGAAGACTAAAAATATTGGACCAGTACCAATCATCCGAAAGATCAATGACAACGCTTATGTTGTTGATATTTCAGATGACATGGCAATCTCACGGACTTTCAATGTCGCGGACCTGACTGAGTATCATGAACTAAAGCATGATAAGAACTCGAGGACGAGTTCTTTTGAAGTGGAGGAGACTGATGTAGAGCGGGTCGCGGACAGTTACATGACCAAGATGGATCAGAAAAGGCCCGGTAGGCAACAGAAGTGATCCAGACCATCAGACCTTAAATCGGGCATATCTTGCAATCTGAAATGAGTTACCTGATGTAAAATATATGATATTGGGGTAGAACAAGATACTTTAGCCAACCAACCCAGCTACGCGGGGTTACGACGCCCAGAATTGTGAAAACCCCCTGGATCGAGGGTCGTTTCCCTGTTTTAATTTCAATTTTACTATAAATAGTAAGTTTTAGTTTGATTATAACTCTTCATCCGTCGGGCTTTAGGAGTTGCGCCCAACATGAAAAGAGCTTAGAATAATTAGGAGAACGGTTTGGTGAAGCCAAATAGGACACTTACTATTTTTAGCCGAAAACCTTGTGCACTAGTAAACATCACGACCGTCTATAAATAGTAAGTTTACTATTTATAGTAAGTCGCGAATTCTAGGAGTTGTAGTTGTAGTTTGATTCTGATTTCTTTCCCATTGCTTGGTACCCCTATTTAAAGGGTTGTGAACTCATTTTTATTCATTCATTAATCAATTTTGAATTTATTAGAAATTATTTCTATTTCCTGCTTTCTTTCGTCGTGGATTCGAGAAGTCTCTGTGAGGAGTCCAGAGAAGTTCCGTGGATTCGGAATAGTTATCCTCTTGAGGAAGACGGTGCTCGACCTCACATCCTCCCCTGCATCAGAGCTTCAAAGATCAAAGATACATTTCCTATCCAACCGAGCCTGTGAAGGCATAGCTCTATATCCATTTGATGTTTGCATAAAAATTTCACAGAATCTAAAGATTCTAACCATTCTATATGTCTCCAGCAAATAATCAGAAAAGAAATACAACAATTTTCTACATTAAGCCAAAATAGGACCGTGGACTCAACAGCTAGGATCTCGCAGTTCGTGAAACTTTTGATGCATAGACCATCCTCTGTGTTACCCATCATTAGCATTTTGGATCACTGAACCATGGGCACACATTTGTAGAAACCGAAGGCCCAAGTGTACCATACAGATACTTGATCTAAGAATTGTACAATACCACCTTAAGCTATATAGTATACAGTTCACCATACAAGTATTATTATACTTCTAAATGATAAGAAATCTACTACGTGGAAGTCCTCTTCTGGCAGTCTCATTGTACCACCAAAACTATAATTGACTCTAGGTAGGGCTTTAGATGTGTGCTCAGTACATTTGGTTTTTGAAAGCTGAAATGGAGCCCCCATTAACTGGGATGTTTTCTCATTTTTTTGGTCCAAAATCACCGTAAGAAATGGGGAAGCCTCATTGTTATCTCAAACATGATTCAATGGCAGTGCATCTGATCCACCTAAGGAACTTGGAATGCTCATAATATCTAACAACTGGTGCATGTTTCTTTATTGCCACTTAAACTCATGTAGTGGGTTATATCCATAAATAAATGAAATCTTTGGCAATGGTTTTTAGGGCCATGGATGAAGCACTCAGTGACTGATTGCTTGTGTTCTTTTTATCAACAACATAGTTCTATTCAAAACCAAAGCGAATAGATAAAACAAATATCCATCAAGACATTTTTTTCCTTACATTCTTTTTTGTTGGACTATGTATCAATTGGACAATCATCATTAGGATTTGGCACCTGGCTGGCTGCTGAAGCATTTAATAGTAACTTCTATATGTAGAAGTTGCACATTCCATTAAAAAATTTCCTATGGGCAACAGGTGCAGAATCTATTATACGTAGAATGTGCACATTCCACTGTTGTTTTAATTAAGAGAAACATTTGAGGGACTGAGAAATGCAAAATATTAATTATGCAAACATTATGTATCAATTGGAAAATCATCATTAGGATTTGGCACCTGGCTGGCTGCTGAAGCATTTAATAGTAACTTCTATATGTAGAAGGTGCACATTCCATTAAAAAATTTCCTATGGGCAACAGGTGCAGAATCTATTATACGTAGAATGTGCACATTCCACTGTTGTTTTAATTAAGAGAAACATTTGAGGGATTGAGAAATGCAAAATATTAATTATGTAAACATTAAAAGGCATTATTAGATTTAGAATGTAATATGGCCAAGATAACTGGATTACAAAAGTACCCACTTGATGATATATTTTCAAAACTAAAACAAAACATATCTATATGAGTATTCGTTGATATCACTTGATGCATGAACAGAGAACTATTTATAACATTTTAAAGGAAGCTCATGATTTTGATGAATGATGGGGAAAACAAAGCATGAAGCTCATGCTAGGAAGGGACACGAGTTGCATGAACTCACTTAGTGGGCAGTCATTGCCTGGGAATTTTCAATCAGGACAGCAACCATCAAAGGCCATCCTACAAGCTTTACCAAACCAAAGTCAAGTATCTTAGGATTGAGATCCTTATCCAACAGTACATTGGTAGCTTCGATGTCTCTGTGAACAATTTTCAATCTTGATTCTTCATGGAGATATGCCAAACCTCTAGCTTTCTCGACACATATCTTGTGCCTCGTCGACCAACCTGATTTCAGCTGACATTCTTCTGGGCCTATAGATATCCAAAAACAAAAATCAGACACATGCATTTTATTCACACATCATACACATCACGACACCAATTAGAAATGTTGGTGAAGCAAATCATACCAAACAGTGCACAAGGAAGTTATTTGATACTCCAGCAGCACATGATGACTAATATGCCTAATCTACTTCACTCAAAATCATTTAAGGCAGAGAGAACTAATAGCCAATCCGCTGTTAGCATAATGGTTAAGAGTAATTGATTTTCAAGAAAGTTGTGGTTTTGAGCTTCGACAGATGTAGTTACTTATATTTATTTATTTAAAACATTATCAAATAGCATACAAGGTTTTAAGGTGACCCAGACCATTTTAGTTTCGGGTTTTCGACAACAGTCCAATCTGGGTTTTAAAACATCTACAATATTAAATTTTACCAAGTCTTCATATTGGGGGAGAAAAAAAAAAAAAACAGCCCATATACAGGTCAATACATGTGCAGTGTGCCAACAATGTATTGATGGCGGTAAGTATGCAAACCTGCTGAAATGTATCTGATCATATGTATTTTTCAGCTTCCTCTCAAACCTGTAAAATATTCAAGCACAAGATAACTTGAAGTAAATTGCATTATAATACTAATTTAACACATTGATTATTAGAGAAATTAGGAAGAAAAAGAAAGCAGCTGCTGTTGAGTTTCAATCAATTAAGCCATAACAAGATGATTGAATATCGATGGGAAGTAAAACTTGGAGATGATGAGTGTACAATAAGAAGTGAAAACATCAAGATAAACATGAAAGAATCTGTAGCTAACCATATGTTAAAACTATCCGCGACCCGCTCTACATCAGAAGAATCCAAAACCATACATGGGATAGAAATTACATTGCAACTCCTTCGATTAGACTCTTGATTTTGAGTCCAAAATGCTTCACAGTTCCATCATAGTTCAGCTCAATTTTTTTATTTATGAATTTCGGTCTTTAGCACTTAATGATTGGGTATGATTGACGATTGGCATGCATAGCCTCTCAAGAGGGTTACCATTTAAGAAGGCCATCATGCATAGCCTCTTAAGAGGGCTAACAAAGTCCTTCAAAGTTCCATGTCTTGCTTCAATATGTTAAAACTCCGAGTGACTACTCCCAGCAGAAGCTAATGCTGAAGCCGCTGCAACTTCAGCCACTAGCAAGAGCTATATCAAATTGCTTGGCCTCCATAGAGCACCCTTCAAATAATCCACCAGCCAAGCACCAACTACATTCAATTACTAACACAGCCACCAGCCAAGCTCCAATCACGCCTTCAACCATATGATAACTACTAACACAAAAAGACTATACCAAAATAAGAATTTCAACCACTCTTATCAGTCTTATTCTTAAATAAGAATCTAAAAAAATATACCTTGGAATATTTAAGAGGTGAGTTGTGGCACACTTACACAAGATCCGTGCCATGCATTAAGCGGATCCTAAATTCTCCACAAAATCACATCTCTTTGGCATTTTAACAAACAACTCCCCTGCATTGTTTTTTCTAATACTAAGGAAGAGTTAAGATGAAAAGAAGAAGAAGAAGAAGAAGAAGAAAGAGAAACATTAAGACATGATAAAGAGGGAGATTAAGGCATCATGTGCACCGAATTGGTTTCACCCGTGAGCCCAAAAAACACGTCGATCCAAAACTCAGATGGGCCACACAAAAGGGAACATAGTAAAATTCATGCCCAAAACCTCTAAAATCACATAGCGGGGGAGGGGGGGGGGGGGGGGGGGGGAATCTGATGAATGGCTTGTATGGTACATGCACAACAAGGTGGGCTCCACAAACAGTCTGGAAGGTTTTATTGGTTGAGAGTCCCCTCCGAATTGTTCCCTATGGTGTGGTCCACTTATGTCTCAGATCGGGTGATTTTTGAACCGATGGCATAACTTCAGAGGGCACATCTGGTGGACGGGTTGGATCTCATGTACACATCATGGTGGGCCCTACAGAGGTCAAAAAATCAATCTTTAACAATGAATTTTTGTATAATTGCTGTAAAAAAAATACAAGTGTGGATACAACATAAAGTCAGTGTGTGATGTTCTTGAAGAAAAGTTACCACCTGCGCACATTAGAGAGATGGACAGAAGAATGCCAATGCGGCTGCTGCTTTGCTTTTGAGTTCTTCGGCACAAGACTTGAAGGAGATTAACCCTAGTGTGGGATTTTATATTTAGAGGACCCGCAACTTGGGAGATCTAGAGTGAGAGAGTGATAGGAATCCGCCTCTTCAGACGCCCTATGTTTGCAAACGAACAGCGAATAAGAATAAAATATGGTCCACTTCGAGGGGAACCAACCCTCCAATCTTCTGCGAATAGAAGAGACTAATTGAAAAGTTGTTGTTCTTATTCACATCTAGGCATAGCCTTAAATAAAAAAGAAAATAACAAAATACAAAAGAAAATAACAACCACTTAGGACACGTGGACTCTATCCTTGGACACGTGGACTCTACTCCAAAGAAAACCCCTTAAAACTAGCAAATGGTTATTGACTAAAAACAACCCAAACAACCCAACGTACTGACTTGACTGGGTCATACCTGGCACGTAACAACCCTCCCCCCCTTAAGAACCAACCTTGTCCTCAAGGTTGAAGCTTGGAAACCGTTCTTTGATAAACACGAAGCTTTCCCATGTGGCATCCTCAGGTGGAGAGTCATGCCACTAGATCAACAGCTTAGTCACCGCCTTGTTGTTTTTCTTTATCACTCGTCGATCTAGGTTCCATTCTGGTACTTTAGGGAAGGAGTCCTCCAGCAACAAAATAGGCGGGGTCATTTGTAACTGGATAGCTGGCCCTACCCTTTTCTTGAGTTGAGAAACATGGAAAATGGGATGAATCTTTGCACCTTGAGGTAGATCGAGCTTGTAAGCAACTGGACCGATGCGTTGTAGAATTTTATAAGGACCATAATATTGAGATGACAGCTTCATAGAATGGCGTTGAGCTACAGAATTTTGATGGTAGGGCTGTAACTTAAGATAAACCCAATCCCCTTCATTAAACTCACGATCTGTTCGATAAGTATCAGCATATTTCTTCATACGATCTTGTGCCCTGATGAGATTGTGAAACGCCCTGAAAATCAGGGGTCGAGTAGCAACTCAACTCCCAAGTTCCAAAACATCACTTATGCAACATATATGCTTATGATTAAAATGTTGTCTGTGTTAGTGCATTAATCATGAATGAGATTATACCAAACAATAATTCATACTCCAGATCAATTTATACAACGCAAGCGGAAGACTAAAAGATGTATATAAACATATATGAACCCAAAAGGATCACTATCGGTCCCCAGAGTATGAACACATCACTGAGTCACCATATACATGTAATAGTTCAAGAGTCAAAATGTCAAAAATAGTTCAACTATAATGATTAGCCCTGTAGCTCTGTCGATCAGGACGGCCTAAGCGAAATCGCCGGAGAACTGCATATACGAGAACGCATCCTGATCGCCATCGTAATCCGGCTCTGCCTCCAGAGTCACATCGTCATCTGCATCTAAGACAGAGTCTGGTGGGTGTTCAGAACACCGTCCCAGAATGTGGGAGTGAGTGATCAACTCAATGGAATCATAGAGCAAAGGTTAACATGTTATCAACTCAGTCAAGCAGTAATGATAAAGCAGACATATCAGACATTCCTAGATACTCTTATTAATGCAAGGATAAAATGTATTCATGATGCATGCCCTCGCCTACACTCCCTCATGTGACAACATCTTACGGTCGCCACATGCTTTCTTCCCTCTGTGCTCTTCAACCCGGGGCACATGCAGTGCGATGTTATGAGCATGATTACCAAGTTTTTATTAGTCCTTTTCATACAACATGATTGGGAAACTAAGGTACCTCCCTTATATCAATACCCAATAATGATCCATTCTAGGGTCGTCAGTCCTAGTAAATCTCATACGAAGTTGCGGTTCTAGGTCGCTGCAAAGGGCTCGTCACCTGATCAGTGCAGGCCTAGTTTATACTCTTGTTGCTACGGAAGGGTTGTCGCCTCCACGTAGACTCAGAGTATGCTCGAGGCACTACACAGGCTCGTCACCTTATCAGTGTAGGCCGACAGCTCGAATATAGTATCCCATACCACCGTATTTTGCTCACGAGGCGGTGTTGCTCACTGGTCACTACGGGTGGACTCGTCACCCCGGCGTAGGCTGACAGCTCAACCACAGTGTCCCATACCACCATGTCTGGCTCATGAGTCTTAGCGGATTGAGGTACCAAGGTTAACAGGGTTTTCACTGGTGAGTTTGGTACCTTATGTTCAAGCAGTAGCGTCCATACATGGTGAACATACATCGGGTCAATCGGGTTACTTGACGAGCTAGACTATTACGAGCGCACCTGAAGTTGATCGACATGAAGTGCGTAAACACTCCATGTGGCCTAACCACTGCCAACAACTCTAGTACGGCTCGAGTTCATCAAACACGTCCTACATGGCGAATGAATCTCAACCACGAACTCAAAGCCTGTTACCGATTGCCTAGACCATAGCATAGCCCCATACACATTTAACCTTAACCAATAAGCATGTGAAGTAGTCAAAACAGGAGTAACCAAGTAATCCAATCATACTATCGAGCATGTTATAAGGTGCAACATAAACAAGAATTCATACACATGTCTTTCACAAGTAAAGCAAAGAAACTAAACAACTTGCATGGAGGAAATCATACACATCCCTAAGGTAGTTGAGAATCCTATCTCAACACCCACCCAAAGCACTGTTTACTAAGTACTTACTTATACAAGCATTTTTACAAACACTTAGACTACACGTATTAACATATATAACGTATGTTGGCCTAAACATGTATTAGGGCGAATCCTTTCGCCGAGGAGTTGTTACACATAACTAGCATATACACACAGTAGTTAATCATGACAAACACACTTTCATATTTCGTACATATACGGTATTTTCTACAAATACACAGAATACGCTAAACTCCACAAATTTCATATATAACTGAAACGCAAAACAAACATCGCATTTCACATGTGAAATAACATCCACATCAGGAATCTATCATTATCCAACATTGAAAGCTTTGAAAACCATAACCTATACGTCTATAGTCCGCACCTTACGCCGATAAAAGCGTAACAGAGTCGTTTTAGACGTTAAGTCTTTGTCAACGGCGGATTTGCAACCTATATCATGAGTTAGGTTAGCCATTTCATAACTAGCACTATTAAAAACCCTAAGCCAAATTAGGGTTAGGTTTCCTTACCCAAGTGTAACGTCGAAATCACCGGAATAACGATGCAGGTAGGGTAGCTAAGTGCGTGAAACGATGGGATCGAATCCCAGAAAGAATCCCCACTTCTTTCTCTCTTTCTCTCTCTTTTCTTTCTTCTCTTTCTTAGGGTTTAGAAAATTCATGTGAAGTGAGAGGGAGAGGGTTTAAAGTCCTTATATAGGCCTAGAACTGATGGGAATGACCCCAGGGCCAAGGTATACTTAGGTTATGTCCAAAGAGCGTCTGTTTCAGCTTAACGGAGTACTTCCGGAGCCCCCCTTGAGCCTAAGGTCGGACTTAAGCTACCTTATGTTGGATCTAGGTCAAGCTGAGTTTTCGGTCAAATCGGATTTACAGATCGACCGTGGCGGACTAGTTTCAGTTCAATGGTCACCGGTACTCGATCAGGGCTACAAGTGCATTGACATGCGTGGGAAATTTCTCCTGATCCGAGGGTGTATTTAAGTCAGATTCTGACTGTCTGAATCCTTATATTTGGCCCGCAAGTGAACGACCCAAATCACTTAAATCCGAGTTCAATTTCTAAAGATATTCATGTTTCTCACACACTTCGCTCCGGGCTCAAGTTGTACGTTTCTGGATACTATCTGGATTTGATTTTTGAGATGGTTGTCAAGCCCAGCAAGGCTGTCCTAAGCGTTTAGTCTCGCGGTTATCGGACTTTCAACGTGCGGTCCAGGTCCGATACGAAGTTTTAATGTACTCCCGAGAGCAACTGGGTAATGAGATTGATCCTAGATTTCAGGGTAATGTAGCGTTAATGATTCTGCAAGTTTTGGGTCTTGCAGTTCGTATTTAAAGTGATTCAAGCGAATTTCACAGCTAATCTAGTTTAGCACTTAGTTAATTTTGTCTAATTTCTAAAGGATTCGGTCCTGAGTGATTTTTGCTTGAGGTGGTACTCGGGTCTTTGTACGAAATTTTTAGATTCGTTACAGATTATCTTTAAGAATTCGTAGAACAACATCTCTTTGTTGTAATTCAACTTCTACAGCTTGTACCTTGGTCGTCCCTGGGACGTAGCTCAAAAAAGTGGGAGGAGATACTCCATAGACGACCTGAAATGGGGTCATCCGAGTGGCTGAATGGGTGGATGTGTTATAAGACCATTCAGCCCATGGAAGCCAACGAGTCCACTCCTTAGGCTTATGACTACAGAAACAACGCAAATACCCTTCAAGGCATCTGTTTAGTACTTCTGATTGGCCATCAGTTTGAGGGTGATACGCTGAACTCATTCGAAGTTGGCTTCCTTGCAAACGGAATAACTCTTGCCAAAAGACACTAGTAAAGATTGGGTCATGATCACTGACTATTGAATGCGGCATTCCATGAAGTTTGAATATATGGTTCACAAAGGCCTGCGCGACTGATTTAGCTGAGTAGGGGTGGCCAAGTGTTATAAAGTGAACATATTTGGACAATTGATCAACAATCACAAGAATCACAAATTGGCCTTGTGAAAGAAAAAGGCCTTCGATAAAGTCCATGGCAATGTCGGTCTAAATCTGCGTGGGTATTGGCAAGGGCTGCAGAAGACCCGCCAGTGATGTATTTTCATATTTGTTTCATTGGCAGGTGTCGCATTCCTTGATAAAAATTTTCACTGAATTTCTCATTCCCGGCCAATAGAACAGTCGCTTGATTCGCTGCCAAGTTTTGTGATATCCCATATGACCAGCAATGGGAGAAGCATCTAATTCAGTCATTAGCTTGGTTCTAGAATGAGCCGAGCCAATAAAGAGACGTTCCTTGTAAAAAAAAGAAGTCCATCCTGCAGTACATATCTCTTAGAATCTAGCTGGCCTAGGCTCCAAAGCTGAATGAGCTCGCGAGTAGCTGGATCATTATGGAAATCTTTCTTGATCTCATCCCACCAATTAGAAACTGGTGTGGACAGGGCTTGGAGCTCCCCCTCTTCATGCCTTCTAGATAAAGCATCAGCTACAAAATTTTCAATTCCCTTTTTATATTCTATTTTATAATCATACCTCATAAGTTTGATGAGCCATTTCTGTTGTGCTGGAGTGGTGACCCGTTGTTCCAAGAGATATTTTAAGCTTTTGTGGCCGGTACGAATAATGAAATAATGGCCAAGTAAATATGGTCGCCATTTCTGAACTGCATGGACCAAAGCTAACATCTCCTTTTCATACGTGGACAATGCCAGATTCCGTCCCTTCAACGCTTGACTAGTGAAAGCGATTGGTCGTTCGTCTTGCAGTAAGACTCCGCCAATCCCACCACCAGATGCATCGCATTCAATAGTAAAAGGCCTTGAGAAGTCAGGTAAGGTGAGTACTGGTGGGTTTGTCATGGCTTCCTTAAGATTTATAAAAGCCTGATCAGCTTGCTCATTCCAATGAAAGGAATCCTTCTTAAGAAGGACTGTCAGTGGGCTAGCGATTTTGCCATAGTCTTTGATGAACTTACGGTAGTAGCCTGTTAAGCCCAGGAAGCCTCGCAAGGCTTTGGGTGAGTTGGGCTTAGGCCAACCCATCATAGCTTGAATCTTTTCTGGTTCCACTGCTACTCTAGCACCGGATATTATGTGCCCCAAATATTCAACCTCCCTCTGCCAAACCTGCATTTGGACATTGTCACATACAGTTAGTGGTCCCGCAGAAGGTCCAATACAGTGGCCAGATGTTGCAGGTGTTCCTGCCATGATTTGGTGTATACAAGTATATCATCGAAGAATAGCAATACAAATTTGTGCAGATAAGGACGAAAAATATCGTTCATGAGACTTTGGAATGTTGATGGCGCATTGGTGAGGCCAAAGGGCATCACCCTAAATTCGTAATGCCCTTCATGTGTTCGAAAAGTTGTTTTTGGAATGTCTACTTCTGCCACACGAATCTGATGGTACCCCGATCTTAGATCCAACTTGGAGAAATAATAAGATGCAAGAAGTTCATCAATTAGCTCGTCCACAACTGGAATGGGGTATTTGTCTTTGACGGTCACCTGATTAAGGGCATGATAATCGACGCATAACCGCCAACTACAATCTGCCTTACGTACCAAGAGGACCGGCGAAGAATATGGGCTTGTACTGGGTCGGATTAAACTGGTTACTAGCATTTCACATATCATCTGCTCAATTTCATTTTTTTTTGATAATGTGGGTAGCGGTAAGGTCTGACACTTATCGGTCGAGCCCCATCAACCAACAAAATTTGATGGTCATGGGACCTAGGAGGTGGCAACCCCTGTGGTTCTTTAAAGACATCTTGATAAGTGTCAAGTAGAGTCTTTAGTTCAGGTGGTGAAAAGGTTGGGTGAGACAACCCTTCCATGCTGCAGAGATGTAACACCATTCCCCATCCTAATTTTTTGGCCTTTTTACTGAAGGTAATTTCATCTACCATTTGAAGTGCAGTTAGCTTCGAACCCTTAATAATATATTCTTGCCCCTTAACGGTGAACCGCATCCACATGTGGGTAAAATCCCACAAAATGGGGCCAAGAGTTTGTAGCCAGTGCGCACCTAGAACCACATCACATCCTCCAAGGGGAAGTATATAGAAATCAGTGGAGGCGATGAAGTCCTGCAAACGCAATGATAATCTTGTGCACTTCCCTTGGCTTTTTAATCGGTCACCATTAGCAACCATTACTTCAAATGAATCTTTAGCTGAGGCCGCGACCCCGACCTTTTTAATGGCCTCAGGGTCCACGAAATTATGGGTGCTACCAGAATCAATAAGCACCGTGACCAGATTTTGATATAGGAAGCCATGAACACGCATGGTTTGAGGAGTCAGAGAGCCAGCTATGGCTTGGAGAGAAATTTCAGGTGGATCGCCGGTATCATGGCTGATTTCGATTTTTTCGTCAGCCTTGATATCAGTATCAAGTGTTGGCTCACACGACCCATCAATCAAAAAGAGTTTTTGGGTTTTGCAGCGATGTCCGGGGTGGAATTTTTCATCGCAATTGTAACATAGCCCTCGAACTCGCCGTTCTTTTGCCTCAGCAGAAGTGAGCCGTTTGATGGGCAATGATGGTACCTTGGCCTCTCTTTCATTGGCAATTGTGGAAACTGAAGGCTTACTAGAATCAGGGCGGCCCAAACGACGTCTCGTAGCCACCTTTTCTTCCTAGAGTCGGGCCAAGGCTATGGCTTGTGTCAAGGTAACTGGCCGAAACATTTGGACATCCAAGCGGATGTCATCTCGTAGGCCGCATACAAAACAACTTATGAGAAATGATTCGGTCAGCCCATCGGTCCGATTGGCCAGCTTTTCGAATTCTTTTTGGTATTCTCGCAATGAAGAAGTTTGGCGAAGCTTGGCAAGAGCTCCAGCATGATCTTCATACCTGGTTGGTCCGAAACGCTCGTTCAAGGCTAACAAGAACTCCCGCCATGACATGTAGACTTGCGATTTTTCATACCATTGGTACCATTGCAAGGCATCCCCTTGCAAATGGAATGAGGCAATGGTTAATCGCTCGTCCGCCGGTGTATGGTGATAGGTGAAGAATTGTTCTGCTCTGTAGATCCATCCGGATGGATCACCTCCATCGAAGGTAGGAAAATTAAGCTTCAGGTTCTGGATTGAATGGAACCTGTGGGTCCTGAGAGCAAGGATCCGCTGGTGTCACCAGGTCCGCCAGTTGCCGGATCTTTCCCTTTCTTTAGAGTATTGGAAATCTCTTCGTAACGGCTGTCGAGAATAGATAGTCGTTGCATGATCTCAAAGAGTGTTTGTTGTAAGTTAGCATTGTCAGCCTGGGAATTTCTTGAATTAGCCATGGAGTCTGGCTCTGATACCAAATTGATAGGAATCCGCCTCTTCAGACGCCCTATGTTTGTAAACGAACAGCGAACAAGAGGAAAATATGGTCCACGTCGAGGGGAACCGACCCTCCAATCTTCTGAGAATAGAAGAGACTAATTGAAAAGTTGTTGTTCTTATTCACATCTAGGCATAGCCTTAAATAAAAAAAAAATAACAAAATACAAAGAAAATAACAACCACTTAGGACACGTGGACTCTATCCTTGGACACGTGGACTCTACCCCAAAGAAAACCCCTTAAAACTAGCAAATGATTATTGACTAAAAACAACCCAAACAACCCAACGTACTGACTTGACTAGGTCATACCTAGCACGTAACAGAGAGATAGAGAGACATTGTCATTCCCAAACGAGGTTTTTGGTGTAGTGAGCGTCTTCAACCAACAATGGAAATGGAAGCCAGTCGGTTATTGAAGGGAGGAGAGAAGAGGGGAGAAGGGTTTTGGAAGAGAAGAGGCGGGAGAGAAGAGGGGAGAAGGGTTTTGGGAGGGGAGGCGCGCGAGAGAGAAAAGCGCAATCGATTTGTGGAGTGCGCGTGATTTGGGGGTAAAAATAATTTTAGGGACTGTTTGAGTGCCTGTAAAACTTACTTACATCCTATTTGGATGTAAGTTGTACCTTACTTATAGGTAACTTTGTTTTTGTGTTTGGATAACTTGTAACTTTGTTATAGGTAATAAGTTGGATATTCACACTAGATAGAGTTGAAATGGGAAATCGTTGAAAAATCAGATTGACACAAAAAAAAAAGGATAAAATTATTTCATTTTATTAAGCCCATGTAAAAGAATAAATTGGCCGATTCTTAAGCTAAACTAATCAACAGGTGGGCCATAAAAGTGGGCCCATATTTTCAAAATGCTAGTAATGTGGGCGAAAAACTTGAGCTACATGTGTGTTTGACATCCTAGCTGACCATCAGATGGGTCCACTGTGTCCAATGACTAGCCCATAAAATTAGAATGGTCCAATTATAGTGAATTGTTGCTCTGGACTAGGTCACGTGATTTTTACCTCTTTGAGGATTTTCCACGTAAAAATCTCTTATGTCGTGTGGTTTATGCTTTGATTTATTTCATTGCTTTATTATCTCATAATTCTGGTGTTTTGGGAGGCGAGATCCTAAGGTTTTTGTGCAGCGCTCTCAATACTAAATAACTCCCTCACTAGCTTTAAAGATTTCTTCTCTCTCTCTTAAGGGTTAGCTTGTTCGGGAAAAGATTAGTAGCTAAGAGAAAACCAAGACGTGTGAAAAGCAAAAGAACTTGCAGGATCTATTTGATTTTTATAATCCTATCCTATTACGGTCTTTTAAAACAGATGGATGGAGTAGATTTGTCACAGATATCTTTGTGGACCCCACAGAGCCCCGGGTATAGAGATATCTGTGATCCCGGGGTCACTGGTAGTCCGCTGCCTCTAATGCGTGTAATCATTAACATTTCCTTTTCTACGTGTTATAAATATATTGATTTTAAAATATATTTTAATAATATATTTAATAATGTATTTGAAAAAGATGTTTGAAAAACACGTTTTTCAAGTTTTTGGGAATAGTCCCACATGGGAAAGAGAAGAGAAGGAAATCTAGTTTAAATGAAAACAGTGGAGTATTATAATATTTACCTTCGTAGTCCATGGACTATGGACTTGCGTGTTCCAGTGCGAAGCACTGGAACACCCGCGCGCGCGCTCGTGCTCGAGCTCGGGTTCGGGCTCGGGCACGGGCTTGGTCTCGGTCTCGGTCTCGGTCTCGGTCTCGGACTCGGACTCGGACTCGGACTCGGTCATGGTCTCGGTCTCGGGCTTGGGCTTGGGCTCGGTGCGAGGGCGTGGGCTTGTGAGGCAGTGTGGCTGTAGAGGCGCTAGTGGCGCACTTTGCACTTTGCACGTGTCGCAGAGGGTCGCTCCCTTCGCGAACCAGAGCGAGACGGGTGCGAGTCGCGGTGCGACTAGTGGCTAATGCAGATGGTTGGCTGGACGTAAATCTAGAGGACTGAATGAAAGTCTCTCTGATTATATAGAGGCTGGAAATATAGCTGTTGCACAAATGTGTAACAGCTATGGAGTTGAATACTAGAAACTGTTGCTAACAGTCATAAAACGGCTAGCCCAACAGCTATAAAATGGCTAGTCAGCTCTCTCACAACAGCCATATAACGGCTAGTTTCCAACAGCCATATAACGGCCAGTTTTCTCCAACAGCTAGAAAACGGTCATGGAATTTAATTCCCTAGACCATAAACCCCAGCCATCATAGCCTATAAAAAGAGGGTCTGGATGGGTTTCCAAACCATCACTCAACTCACTCCAGCAAACCCATACGAACAGAGACAGCCAGCCCCTCTCCACTCATATAATATTATATATATCCAGCAAATAGCAAGGCTTGAACCTTAGCTTGAAGAATAGACCAGCAGTATGGTCTAGAACTGTTCAACTGAACCAGTGGCTGACGAATTGGACTGACCAGTGCAGTGGTCAAAATCATTTTTCTCTTTCTTTTTCTTTCTTTGGGATTTTTCTCTTATATTGTAATATTGCCAGAAAGTGTGTAAAAGAGTTCCATTTGGTGGACCTTCGTGTTTGCTGAACGCAGACCCACACCAGGCTTGTCGTATCCTAGAAGCAATTTGCCTGTAACCTATCAGCATACTCAATCTACTTGAGTAGGGGCAAATAACGCTTTAAGGACAGCGTTTCAGACGTGCTTCAGCCTGTCCTTAGTTCTGATCGTAGTGATTTTTGGTTTCCATATTATACAGATATTACATTAATCTGTATAAAATTCTCAACAATCTTAAAGCGTTATTTCTGTAATGGAAGCCGATAGTGTTTCATCCATTAAGCTGATGAATCAGGACTTGATACGTCTTGATCGGTTCGATGGAACCAATTTTACGAGATGGCAAGACAAGCTAAAATTTCTCCTAACGGCGCTAAGGATCTACTACATACTAGATCCAAATTTGCAAGCACTACCTGAAACAACCGACGACGACACACCTGAACAGGTGGCCGCCCGCACCAAACGAGCCGAAGACGAACTCTTGTGTTGAGGACACATTCTAAACGCTCTCTCCGACCGACTGTACGATCTGTACCAACAGACGTCATCAGCAAAGGAGATCTGGACTGCTCTGGAGTTCAAATACAAAGCTGAAGAAGAAGGTACCAACAAGTTTCTCATCGCCAGGTATTTCGACTTCAACATGGTAGATAAAAAAATCGCGGCTGCCCCAAATCCAAGAACTGCAGCTAATAGTAAACAAAATCAAAGCCATAAAAATAGATCTTCTTGAATCATTCCAAGTCGGGGCTATAATTGCCAAATTGCCACCGATGTGGAAAGACTATAGAAAGAAGTTGCTGCATAAAACTGAGGACTACACACTGGAACAAATCCAGAAACACCTTAGAATTGAGGAAGAATCCCGTAACCGCGACAGAAAGAATAATAACGGGAATGCCTCGTCCAAGGTACATGCAGTAGAGAACTCTAATAACAAATATCTCGAGAAGGACAATTCCCTGAAACCCAATAAAGGAAAATTTAAGAAAAACACCCAAAAGAAGAACGGAAAGTTCAAAGGCCCATGCCATGTCTGTGGAAAAACCGGGCACTATGCTCGAGTATGCCGATATCGCAAGTCTAAACAAGAGGCAAGTGCAGTAGAAGAAGGCGATATAGTGGCTATGATCACTGAGGTGAATACCGTCCAAGGCAAAGTTCCAGGTTGGTGGTATGATACTGCCGCTACAGTACATATGTGCTACGACAAATCAGCCTTCAAAACCTATGAGGAATTGACCGATGGTCAAGAAGTCCAAATGGGTAATGAAGTCCGATCAAAGGTCGTCGGCAAGGGAACTGTCGAACTGATATTCATATCTGGGAAGAAAGTGATTCTGACCAATGTACTGCACGTTCCAGACATGAGGCGAAACTTAGTTTCTGGGGACCTTTTGGGTAAACCAGGCGTAAGGGTGGTGTATGAGTCAGGAAAACTGATCCTGTCCAAGAATGGGAATTTTGTCGGGAAGGGATATGCTTGTAATGGAATGGTCAAGTTTTCTCTGAATGAAAGTAGCACTTCTGCGTCTATGGTTAAATCCGCTGGACTGTGGCATGATAGACTAGCCCATATAGGGTATAGTACCTTGAAGTTCATGGCTAAGAATGGTTTAATCTCATACACAGATAATGAAACCGGAAAATGTGAAGTGTGCATACGATCCAAAATGACGAAGAAACCTTTTCCAAGTGTTGAAAGATCGTCTCAAATATTGGATCTTGTGCACAGTGATATCTGTGAGTTAAACGGCATTCTTACTCGTGGAGGTAAACGGTACTTCATAACCTTTATAGATGATGCTCTAGATATGTGTATGTGTACCTATTAAAGAGCAAAGATGAAGCATTGAACATGTTTAAAGTATATAAAGCAGAAGTAGAGAATCAACTAAATAAGAAGATTAAATTCTCCGTAGCGATAGAGGAGGAGAATACTTCTCCAATGAATTCGATAACTTCTGTGAAGAACATGGACTGATACATCAATGTACAACGCCATACACACCTCAACAAAACGGAATAGCTGAAAAAGAAGAATAGAACATTAGTAGAAATGGTCAACTCAATGCTGATAAGAGCAAAGTTGCCACTAAATCTATGGGGTGAGGCACTGCTTGCAGCATGCCATATTATAAACAGAATTCCGTCTAAAAAATATAGAATATCTCCATATGAAACATGGAGAGGAAGAAAACCTAACCTAGGATATCTTAAAGTGTGGGGGTGTCTTGCATATTGTAGAACCCCTGACCCAAAAAGAACTAAGTTAGGACCAAGAGCTATAAATGTGCCTTCGTAGGGTATGCACAAAATAGTAAAGCTTATAGACTTCTAGACATGGAGTCTAATACAATAATAGAATCAAGAGATTTGAGTTCTTTGAGAACTCACTATCCTTGGAGTCTAAGGATAATGAATCCAATCTCCTAATAGAGAACAAGATAGCACAGCCCCACAGATAGTAGAAGCTCCTATTGAACCTCATAGGAGTCAAAGAACAAGAATAGAGAAGAGTCTAGAGGAGATGACTACATAGACTCACAACGTATCATTTTCCATCTAGTAGAAGCAGATAGAGAAAATGTTATAAGACAAATACCTATAGTAATGAATATAGAAGATGATCCTAAATCATATAAAGAGGCTATATCTTCTAGAGACTCAGCTTTCTGGAAAGAAGCTATAAACGATGAAATGGAATCCATACTATCAAATTAAACATGGGAACTAGTAAACTTACCTCCAGGTTCTAGGCCCATAGGTTGCAAGTGGGTATTTAGGAAGAAATATCACACTGATGGGACTATCCAAACCTTTAAAGCTCGACTAGTAGCTAAGGGTTTTAGACAAAAAGAAGGGATAGATTATTTTGACACATACTCACCTGTAGCTAGGATAACATCCATTAGGATATTATTTGCACTAGCTTCTATACATCATCTTCACATCCATCAAATGGATGTAAAGACCGCATTCCTGAATGGTGATCTCAATGAGGAGGTATACATGGAACAACCTGAAGGTTTTGTTCTACCAGGAAATGAAAACAAAGTATGTAGATTAGTCAAATCTTTGTATGGATTAAAACAAGCACCAAAACAGTGGCATGAGAAGTTTGATTCCAAAATACTATCTCATGGTTTCATGCATAATGTAGCTGACAAATGCATATACTCTAAAGTAGATGGTAGTTATATCGTTATTATCTGTCTGTATGTAGATGACATGTTAATAATAAGTAATAAAATGGAAGGTGTGACTGAAACAAAGAGGTTTCTATCTTCCGTATTCAAAATGAAGGATCTTGGACAAGTTGATACCATTCTAGGTATCAAAGTTAAAAAACATTGTGGGGGTTATGCTTTGTGTCAATCTCATTATATTGAGAAGATACTAAACAAGTTTAACCATCTAAATATAAAGGAAGCAAAAACCCCATTTGATCCAAGTATCAAGTTAAAAGAAAATACTGGAAGAACAATTGCACAATTAGAATATGCAAGTGCTATAGGAAGTCTAATGTATGCTATGCAATGCACTAGACCAGATATCACATATGCTGTGAGTAAACTTAGTAGGTTTACTAGTAACCCCAGTACTGAACACTGGAATGCAATCAGTAGGGTCCTTGGTTACTTAAAAGCAACCAAAGATTTAGGACTATTCTATTCAGAGTTTCCTGCCGTATTGGAAGGATATACCGATGCGAGCTGGATATCGAGTGCAGGGGATAACAAGTCTACTACAGGGTGGGTATTCACCCTAGGAGGTGCAGTTGTATCTTGCGGATCCAAGAAACAGACTTGCATAACGCATTCGACTATAGAGTCTGAATTCATAGCCCTGGCTGCAACAGGCAAAGAGGCTGAGTGGCTAAGGGATCTTCTATTAGAAATCCCTTTCTGTGTAAAGCCTATATCGGCTGTGTCACTACATTGTGATAGTGAAGCCACATTAGCTAGAGCCTATAGCGGCACTTATAATGGTAAATCTAGACATATCAGTCTTCGACATGATTATGTCAGACAATTGATTCGAGATGGAATCATTGCTATTTCCTATGTGAAATCAAGCAACAACCTGGCAGATCCTTTTACTAAACCTCTACCGAGAGAGGTAGTAAAGGCTACATCTAGAGGGATGGGGTTGAAACTCTTCAACCAAAGTTCCACCAGTGATGTTAACCCAACCTAAAGTCAGAAAATCTCTAATTTTGGGTTTAATGGGTAAAAACAAGTCACTGATATGTGAAAAGTTTTCAGCACTGAATTATAAAACCTCATCCATAATAGATAAGTGCTGAGCGTTACGATAGAGGGTTGAGTCTTAAGAACTCTTAATGAAATTCAGTCTATAGGACAAGTGTTTTAAAGTAACGGAGACACTGGAAGGATTTCACCTATATGAACGTAGAGATAGTGTCGTCTCTCATGAGAGTTAGGAGTTTTCTCTCGGGATCGTTCACGAATTAGGATAAGCACATGGCCATTAAATGTGCTGAGCAAGATTGTGGAACTCTAACAACACATAGCGAATATGTGTGTGGTTTCTCCAACTCTGTTATCTAGGAATAACTGGTTCAAAGCTGCGGCTACCAGTAATTTCGATAGAGTTTTGAGATACTTACACTAAGGGAAGATTAAAATCGAAAGATATCTTTCTTTATGCATATAAGCTGATTATTCTGGCAGTATTGTTTAAACCGAGAAAATATTTTTATAAAATCAAGTGGGGGATTGTTATAAATATATTGATTTTAAATATATTTTAATAATATATTATAATAATGTATTTGAAAAAGATGTTTGAAAACACGTTTTTCAAGTTTTGGGAATAGTCCCACATGGGAAAGAGAAGAGAAGGAAATCTGGTTTAAATGAAAACAGTGGAGTATTATAATATTTACCTTCGTAGTCCGTGGACTATGGACCTTGCGTGTTCCAGTGCGAAGCACTGGAAACACGCGCGCGGCGCTCGCGCTCGCGCTCGGCTCGGGCTCGGGCACGGGCACGGCTCGGCTCGGTCTCGGTCTCGGTTCGGTCTCGGACTCGGACTCGGACTCGGGACTCGGTCTCGGTCTCGGTCTCGGGCTTGGGCTTGGGCTCGGGTGCGAGGGCGTGGGTTGTGAGGCAGTGTGGCTGTAGAGGCGCTAGTGGCGCACTTCGCACGTGCGCATCGTGTCGCAGAGGGTCGCTCCCTTCGCGAACCGGAGCGAGACGGGTGCGAGTCGCGGTGCGACTAGTGGCTAAGGCAGATGGTTGGCTGGACGAAATCTAGAGGACTGAATGAGAGTCTCTCTGATTATATAGAGGCTGGAAATATAGCTGTTGGAAAATGTTGCACAAATGTGTAACAGCTATGGAGTTAAATACAAGAAACTGTTGCTAACAGTCATAAAACGGCTAGCCCAACAACAGCTATAAAATGGCTAGTCAGCTCTCTCACAACAGCATATAACGGCTAGTTTCCAACAGCCATATAACGGCTAGTTTTCTCCAACAGCTAGAAAACGGTCATGGAATTTAATTCCCTGGACCATAAACCCCAGCCATCATAGCCTATAAAAGAGGGTCTGGATGGGTTTCCAAACCATCTCAACTCACTCCAGCAAACCCATACGAACAGAGACAGCAGCCCCTCTCCACTCATATAATATTATAGTATATCAGCAACATAGCAAGGCTTGAACCTTAGCTTGAAGAATAGACCAGAGTGTGGTCTAGGACTGTTCAACTGAACCAGTGGCTGACGAATTGGACTGACCAGTGCAGTGGTCAAAAATCTTTTTCTCTTTCTTTTTCTTTCTTTTGGGATTTTTCTCTTATATTGTAATATTGCCAGAAAGTGTGTAAAAGAGTTCCATTTGGTGGGCCTTCGTGTTTGCTGAACGCAGACCCACACCAGGCTTGTCGTATCCTAGAAGCAATTTGCCTGTAACCTATCAGCATACTTAATCTACTTGAGTAGGGGCAAATAGCGCTTAAGGACAGCGTTTCAGACGTGCTTCAGCCTGTCCTTAGTTCTGATCGTAGTGATTTTTGGTTTCCATATTATACAGATATTACATTAATCTGTATAAAATTCTCAACACTGCGTGGGGCTCATCTAATGGGAGATTAGCTTTATTCTTGGGCCTCTGAATATAGAAAGTGGGACCCAACTGATGAGGGGGTTGGACCTCTCTCACACCTGTGGTCGTTTGACAGCATGGATTTAAAATCTTATGTACTTGGTAAATTTTGAAACCGGTAAAATCATATCTATGCTATAAAACGTAAACGATTTCATGGTGTGCCACACACCACCGACCTCCATGGTGTCCATGTCACCAAGTTCCGTGGACTCCACCATGATGTGTGTGTTATATCCACACTGTCCATCCATTTTATGAGATCATTTTAGGGAATTTCCCAAGAAGTGAGGCATTTAAGAAGCTTAAGCAGAGCACACCATAGAAAGTAGTGGGAATTGAATGTGAACCATTGGGAAATTTTTAGCAGCAACAAAAGTTTTGGATCAATTTTATATTTGTTTTTCTCTTTCATCCATATCTGTGTGACCTCATCAAAAGGTTGGATGACAAATAAACATCATGGTGGGCCTTGGGAAGGTTTAAACGGTGGGAATCATTGTCCCCACTGTTTATTGTGATGTGGTCCACTTGAGCTTTGGATCTGTCTAATTTTTTAAGATCACAGCCTGAAATGATCAAGTCAAATGGATGGACGATATGAATATAATACATATACAGTGGTGGAGACGACAGAATTTGGTGACGTCAACACACCACAGAGAGTCAACATAATGAGTGGGGGAATTCCATGATGTGGCCCACCAAACCTGCAGAGAAGATAGAATCCACTTGCCCAACTTAGAAAGCTTAAAAATTGCATATCCCTAAGTCCTCTCAAAATATTTGGCACCAGATTTGCTTGAATACATCCTAACTTATTACAATGAGATGTACGGGGACACTAACAGTTGCTAGGCTTGGATTTCTTTCACAAGTTGAGATTTCTTTTTTACAGCTGCAAATTCATGAGTTCACTATACCAAATAGGAAAACTTGCCAAGGACCGAGCGGAGCCAAATTAATAATACACCCTAATGGGGTTGATTGTTTACTCCCCAAGTGTAGGGTTGTGATGTAGTAATAAACTCGGTAAGACCGAGGTCGAATCCCAAGGGACTGATACTTGTACATTTTCTGAAACTAGGAAGAATTAGAACTAGGCTAAGATGAAATCTAAATCAAATGGAATTTTGAGGATAATGTGGAACAATTATCTAAAACTAAGGAGAAATCAGAGGTAAAGAAACTAGGGATTCAGAGGATCCACTTGTAGAGTTCAGGGAGATGAAAGGTGTAGCCATGAAAATCAAAACTGAACTGACCTTGATATAGTCTTCTAGAGATGAAAGGTATATGAATTAGAATGGATTCCATCACTAAACCATGCCCATGAGACAAAGCAAACAACGGAATTAAGCTAATTACCAACCAATCAATGTATGAAAGTTAGGAAGGGTACCGACATCCAACCATGCCCAGGAGACGATGGTGAACAACAGGGCTTCCTGACGTCATAAACAAAAAAAAGAAAGGAACATGCTCACAGCTTGCAGACCCATTGTAATTTCAGTCACAACAGACCATTAAAGACTAAAAACATTCCCTTAATAATCCAACTAAAAACAACTCAGTTCATAGATTAAATTAAATCAAAAGCGAAAAATAGATTCTCCCATCTTACTACAAGCTTCACCCCTTAGCCCTAGCTAAGGAGTTTTAGCCTGACATGACGAGGCTAGAACACATAAGAATAAACTAAGATAAAATAAAACAAAATAAAAACTCTAGAAGAACCACTCCCTCTGTCTCTGACTCCAAGCTCTCCTCACGTCATATCTGCCTCCCTCACCTCTCTCTCTTTCCTCTTTTTATAGAAGCAACAGTGTTTGTCCAGTGCCAGAGGCTGTGGCTGGGAGCGTGCCACCGACCCCTTTTCCGCAGAGAAATTGCAATCGAAAAGGATACCATGTAGTTTACGCAGACCAAACGTAAAAACGAGTTGCGTTCAACTCAGATTTTCGGCACCGACGTCAGCATGAAATCTATTTCCTCTTCATGGCTAGGGTAAAGACCTCCTGAGCGAGCTTTTGGACGGTTTGGATCAGAGATCCGAACGTCATATGGGCCGTACATCACCCCACGACGATCGGACGCACGTCCGTGCGTAACGCATGCGTAAGGGCTGATCTGCGTAACTGGTGGGGCCCCCATTCATTGTCTTTTGTTGAATCCACACGTCCACTGAATTCCACTCAATTTCAGTAAAATACTGGAATTTCAGTAAAAAATGCATGGTTTTGGATCGTTCTTGGTGCGACCCACTTGATTTCTTGGTATCATCTGCTGAGGGAGGCCCTGCGCACAGTCGATTTGCAGAGAGATTTGTGTCTTCAAATGGGCTCGGTTTTGTGTGAAATACATCAGGGTTTGGTCGAACCTGGGCCCTGCTCCTGGTAGTCGGGTTAGATTTTGCACCTGGGGTCGTTTTGATGGCCTACCAGCCATCCCACGAACGACGCAACGTGCGAGAGAAAAAAATAGAGACTCCGTTTCTGTTTAGGAAGGCTTGCTGGCACGGTCAAACGCCAGCTGACCGCTTGGCATTATTCAATGCACTGCAAGTGCATTTGCTGCAGTGCACGTTCAACACTTGTGTGGGCCCCAAAATGACTATTCTAAATCAATCCACACCGTCCATCTGCCTTACTATCTCACTCAAAGGGTTGGGAACAAACTTGAGACATATCCTGATATTAGGTGGGCCCCAATTTAGAGATTCATGGGCTGATCTAGCCTTGGGCCACTTCCACATGGATCCAAGGGCTAAAATTTGATGTGTACGGTTAATTTAAGGTCCTTAGGCCGTGTATGAAATTTCGGGCTGAACAGATGGTGGAAACCTTGTGATCTTGCATTCTGGACCAAATTTTGGGCTACTTAAGCTTCAGTTTCTCAGTTTTCTCGGATCTCTGACCATGTAAATCCGTCGATCTTGGTCCCCTGGAGTCCGTCCAATGCCTTGGCATCATCAGAGCATTAATTCCATGTGTTTAACATCTTTTTGTAGCCCATGCTCTCAAATGTACCTTGCATCACAAACACGATCAAATCGGGTCGTTAAATAGTACTATGTTCATAAATCTGGCCAATAAAAGGGGTCTGGTATGCAATATTTGACCCTCAACACAACCCCCAACCAGCATTTTGCTAGTCCCGAGCAAAGTATGCGAAAATTAAGTTGAGAATTTACAGGAGAATTTTTATGAACTCGAATGATTTTGAAAGAACCCCAGATATTTAGAATTCAACAATTCATGAATGTTGGGCCTTACTCTCTCCTAGACTCAAACACACAGTAAACTTCATAACCAAGTTCAAAGTATTAGTCCCTTAATTATAATAATCCTAAACATTGAGTTCCACAGGTGTAAAGTGTAATCCCAACTTTCAACATCAATATTCAATTCTTAATTTCAGGATATCGTTGGTAACCAACAGGGAATTCATGATAACCAAAGCTTGCCTCAAAGATCATTTTTCGTTTTTTTTTTTTTTTTTTTTTTTTAAAGTAACACCAAGAAGGGAATCAAGTCCTCACCTATAGGGAGCAAACCTATGGTGAAAACTGTATACCCAATCTTTTTACATATTATCCATGGGGAATGAAGTCCACACTTATAGGGAGCAAACCTATAGTGAAGATTCTTTGCTTAACCTTTTTCAACGGTATCTTTTCCTTTTAATTGATCATGACGGGCAATTGTTCAAGTTGGCTCCTTCTATGCTTACTGATTACCAAGTTAATCCTTCAATATGAAACTGAAACCTTAATGTGTAAGCGAGATGTGTCCTGTGAAATCATGACTCAATCAATGTTTACAACTTCTAATCATGGATTAACAATTCAACTTAACTGTGAAATCTAACCGCTACTGAATCCAAGAGTAGTAAATCACCAACCTTCCATATCCTGAAATTCTAAATCAAAGATGGTCGTCAAATCACTTCAAATTCACTAGAAAGTCCAGAAAAATTTTAAAAAATTTCGCAATTTTTGCTCAAGACTAAGAAAAACACTGATTAGGTTACCTAATCTCCCACCCCCAACCTAAAATCTACATTGTCCTCAATGTAAAAGATGTAAGCATGCAATGCACATGGGAGAATGACAGTAAAGAAAAAGTGATGGGAAGATAGTACCTGGATGATGAATCGTGAGAGACTTTCCAAGAGATCGCAGCATGGAATCCAATCAGCACGAGAGAGAAAGCAACACAAAACTAAAAATAAAATTCTACCTATACCACTTTCGCAGGTGCTCTCGATTGCATTTAGCGTATGCAACAAGCCTTTAAACCCCTAGGTTGCCCCTAGTGGACGAGTTGTAGTCTCGTGAGGGTTTGCAGTAATGTTACCCACAAACATTGAACTAGCTAGGAAATTAAATGGAATGAAAAAGCTGGGTTGCCTCCCAGGAGCACTTAAGTTTACCGTCTATCCTAAAATAACATAAAGCAAACTACCCTATTCCTAAGAAAGCAGGGGAAAGCTACTCGATCATGCCGCAAGGTTCCTCTTCTGGCCAGTATCGTGATAAATTTCTCAGTAGGTTTCTTAACAGGATAATCCAAAAGCCCTTTTTGCAATAGGCTTGGATGCCCTGGAGCATGACATTCCAGAGAAACTTATGTACCTTATCAAAAATTTGTCGTTGATTCTTCTGAGATATCCAGAGTATATACGATTCACCTGCGACAAAAGAAGTTTCGAAGTTAGTATCCCATGGTGAATCAGAGACTACACATAGATGAAATTCAGAAAAATTCTCTCAGAAAGTGATGTAGTCTCAACACATTCCGAAGTAGCAGACTTCGGTTTAATTTTCAGCTCCTCCTCCCTTAATGGTAAATAGTGAAGATCTGGGGAGGAAAGGGCTTCAGAGTAGGGGCTCTCTCGGTCAGTGATGACTACCGAGATGTTGTCTTGCAACGCATTCACTTTGTCTCTTATCATGGGATCGTTTGAATCTGCAAAGTGTGCCCAGCAATTATCAAAAGAGTCAGACATTTCAACTGAGAGTGACTTATTTTCCTCATTGAAGTCTGTAATGAGATGCTCAAGGACTCCCTCGCCCTTAAAAGTATGTGAAGATATGCTCTCTTGCTCTCAGCCCTGCACAGACATATTGAAGATCAATAGGGGAAGCATCGATAGGATCACTTTGTTCATTGAAACTACTCAATCGAGGCGTTGAACTGTCCAATGTGTACAGCTCAGGTGGTGGTCTCAATTGAGTGGTTTCAAATTCCAGAGTCGTAGCGAACAGCTCGTCCTTCTCCCAAATCACATTATCATTCAATTCAAGAGAGTGGTCCAAACATGTCTCACAGAAGTTGGAAGGGTCGGTTCTAATGAGCTCATCTTCCATTTTTAAATCAGACATGTTAGGTGAGTGGAGTAGCTCAGTATGACCGATCACTTCGTGTGCTTCTTGAGCATTGACCTGGACCATACTTGAGATTGATTCCAGGGGAATTTGGGTTGTGCTCTCATGAATCTCATCCCAATACTTCTCTTCAGCTTCCATTCAGTGCAGTACACACTTGAGATGGGATCGCTTTCCTTACATTCTAAATTCGGTTGAGGTTCGAATAAACTAACCTCAACCTCATCATTGAGATCCTGTGTATCATGTAAGGAAAGTATGTCATCATCATTGTATTTGAAAGACAACCATGTTTCTTCCCCATTCTTTTGAACAGTCATTGAGATCGACTCATCGGGAAAGTGAACCATATGCTCATTAATGGAATCCAATTCCTCATTCGTAATTTCAGTTTCTGCCACAAGCGAGTTATGATTATTTGATTCGCATTGTGCTTCTAGATTGGAATGAAGCTGGGGTAACCTAGCCTCTTCCTTCTCCATAAGTTGTGACTGAATAATAGGAATTGAGGCTGTGCAATTCACATGATTGTATGACAAGTTGATTGACTGCTCTTGTGCTTCCATGAGCTTTTGAAGTGAATCCTCTTGGATTGTTTCTGATTGGGTGTCAAAGGTAGAGGACCCAAGAGAATTATCCCTATGATATCTAGCTGGTTCAGTTTCCTGATATTGATGTGTCCATTGATTATAGTCATATGGATCATATGTGGGAGAATCTGATGGTTGGTAATACTTATTATCACTCATAATATAATCACGCATTGTTTTTTTTTTTTTTGCAGATGGGTGATAATAATTCTCACTTCCATAGTTATGATAACCCCAACACTCACGTACTGTCCGTGGGGTAGAATTGTTCTCCCGTATATGATCGCGTAAGGACTTCTTAACCGATGGAGTGTTATACTCAGGTCGGTTCTCGATGATTGTTTCAGGAAAATTTTGAGACATAGGTAGATGTCTATCATCATTATCATACATCCCTTCGTACTGTTTCGCATGCTCAAAAGCTATCTCAGCATATTGACGTTCCCACTCGTGCCTATACATGGTGAAACCCTCAATCTGAATCTAATCTTAAGAAAAATAAAAGAAAGATCCTACAGCAGTATGGAAGTAAGAGGAGAGAAGTTAGAAGGAAAGTACCAATTGAGAAGTTCTTATGTTAAAATCCTGCAAAAGAAAATAAAGAGATTAGCTTTTTAAAATAGAAAGTCTAAAGTTAGAAAATTCCTACAAAATAGAAAATTAGTTTCTAAAAAGGAAAGTTTCCTAAAATTTGAAAGTTTCTAAAATAAAAATTTAAACCTAAAAATTAAAAAAAAATTTCTAAAAATACTAATTCCTAAAAGGAAAGGTTCTAAAAATAAAATAAAGGAAAGATGAGTTAGTTCTAAAATTAGAAAGAGTCTCTAAAAAGGGAAATAACTAACCTCGTTTCTAAAACAAAAGAGGAAAGTTCTAAAAATAAATTAGTTCCTAAAAATAAAATAAATTCTAAAAATAATTAGGAAAGTTCTAAGCCTAAAGTTAGAAAGTTCTAAATTAGAATCCTAATCCTAAAATAGAAAGTAATGTTAGTGTCTAAAAAATAAAAAAATTTCTAAACTAAATAAAGGCCTAGAAATAGAAATTCTCTAAAAATAGAAAGTTAGTTTCTAAAAAGGAAACCTCGAATAAGAAAATTTCTAAAACGAAAATCCTGATTCTAAAAATGGAAAAAGTAGAGAAATTAGAAAGGGATTACCAAATTAGAAGCTTATGTCAGGATCCTACAAAAAGGAAAAACAAATTAGTTTCTAAAAATAGAAAAAATTCTTACCTAAAATTAGAGAATCCTAATCTTAACTAATCCTAAAACTAGTTAATCTCAGAAAACGTAACCTTCAATCCCGGCAACGGCGCCAAAAACTTGTTCACTCCCCAAGTGTAGGGTTGTGTGATGTAGTAATAAACTCGGTAAGACCGAGGTCGAATCCCAAGGGACTGATACTTGTACGTTTTCTGAAACTAGGAAGAATTAGAACTAGGCTAAGATGAAATCTAAATCAAATGGAATTTTGAGGAATAATGTGGAACAATTATCTAAAACTAAGGAGAAATCAGAGGTAAAGAAACTAGGGATTCAGAGGATCCACTTGTAGAGTTCAGGGAGATGAAAGGTGTAGCCATGAAAATCAAAACTGAACTGACCTTGATATAGTCTTCTAGAGATGAAAGGTATATGAATTAGAATGGATTCCATCACTAAACCATGCCCATGAGACAAAGCAAACAACGGAATTAAGCTAATTACCAACCAATCAATGTATGAAAGTTAGGAAGGGTACCGACATCCACCATGCCCAGGAGACGATGGTGAACAACAGGGCTTCCTGACGTCATAAACAAAAAAAGAAAGGAACATGCTCACAGCCATTGCAGACCCATTGTAATTTCAGTCACAACAGACCATTAAAGACTAAAAACATTCCTTAATAATCCAACTAAAACAACTCAGTTCATAGATTAAATTAAATCAAAAGCGAAAAATAGATTCTCCCATCTTACTACAAGCTTCACCCCTTAGCCCTAGCTAAGGAGTTTTAGCCTGACATGACGAGGCTAGAACACATAAGAATAAACTAAGATAAAATAAAACAAAATAAAACTCTAGAAGAACCACTCCCTCTGTCTCTGACTCCAAGCTCTCTCTCTCACGTCAGATCGCTCCCTCACCTCTCTCTCTTTCCTCTTTTTATAGAAGCAGCAGTGTTTGTCCAGTGCCAGAGGCTGTGGCTGGGAGCGTGCCACCGACCCCTTTTCCTCAGAGAAATTGCAACCGAAAAGGATACCATGTAGTTTACGCAGACCAAACGTAAAACGAGTTGCGTTCAACTCAGATTTTCGGCACCGACGTCAGCATGAAATCTATTTCCTCTTCATGGCTAGGGTAAAGACCTCCTGGGCGAGCTTTTGGACGGTTGGATCAGAGATCCGAACGTCATATGGGCCGTACATCACCCCACGACGATCGGACGGACCACGTCCGTGCGTAACGCATGCGTAAGGGCTGATCTGCGTAACTGGTGGGGCCCCCATTCATTGTCTTTTGTTGAATCCACACCGTCCACTGAATTACACTCGGAATTTCAGTAAAAAATGCATGGTTTTGGATCGTTCTTGGTGCGACCCACTTGATTTCTTGGTATCATCTGCTGAGGGAGGCCCTGCGCACAGTCGATTTGCAGAGAGATTTGTGTCTTCAAATGGGCTCGGTTTTGTGTGAAATACATCAGGGTTTGGTCGAACCTGGCCCTGCTCCTGGTAGTCGGGTTAGATTTTGCACCTGGGGTCGTTTTGATGGCCTACCAGCCATCCCACGGACGGCAGCGTGCGAGAGAAAAAAACAGAGACTCCGTCTCTGTTTAGGAAGGCTTGCTGGCACGGTCAAACGCCAGCTGACCGCTTGGCATTATTCAATGCACTGCAAGTGCATTTGCTGCAGTGCACGTTCAACACTTGTGTGGGCCCCAAAATGACTATTCTAAATCAATCCACACCGTCCATCTGCCTTACTATCTCACTCAAAGGGTTGGGAACAAACTTGAGACATATCCTGATATTAGGTGGGCCCCATTTAGAGATTCATGGGCTGATCTAGCCTTTGGGCCACTTCCACATGGATCCAAGGGCTAAAATTTGATGTGTACGGTTAATTTAAGGTCCTTAGGCCGTGTATGAAATTTCGGGCTGAACAGATGGTGGAAACCTTGTGATCTTGCATTCTGGACCAATTTGGGCTACTTAAGCTTCAGTTTCTCAGTTTTCTCGATCTCTGACCATGTAAATCCGTCGATCTTGGTCCCCTGGAGTCCGTCCAATGCCTTGGCATCATCAGAGCATTAATTCCATGTGTTTAACATCTTTTTGTAGTATGCTCTCAAATGTACCTTGCATCACAAACATGATCAAATCGGGTCGTTAAATAGTACTATGTTCATAAATCTGGCCAATAAAAGGGGTCTGGTATGCAATATTTGACCCTCAACATTGATGGGCCTCTAGGGCCAAACCCAGCCTGGTTAGTAGATCGTCGAACTTTCAGGTCCAAGACCTCCTACCCCTAGTCAAGGTTGTTGCAGCTAGGCCTGGACCAGGGGCTGGACCCATAGTTACATCCAACTGCTGCGGGTTCTCCAGTGTATGGTTTTTTCATCCACCTGTGAGGTTTTGCCGAGTGTCTAGTGATTAAGTCTAAGTTCAATGTTCAAATTAACAAGCGAAAATGGGAGCAGCCCGTGATTGAGTCTAAGTTCAATTTTCAAGTTAACAAGAAGAAATATCAAATATCCTCCAAAAGACGGAATCATGAGGGTAGTTGTATTAAAACACTTGGGCACTCGAATTCTCCCTATCCAAATGACTCTGAATGTTCTAATACCACTATCCTTATTTTTGAAAATCAATAATTGAAAGCATTTTTCATATCTCATCTTCATGGTATTATTCTTAATTTGTATTCTTTACTTCATTACTTTCAAAGACCATTCTGTGGAGATGGGGTGAAGGTTGTTGCGCCTGCTGCGGTTTCCTGCAAAAATTGCTGTTGGAATAGTTTTTAGTTCTGCTGAGCTTTATTCCTCTGTTTCAATGGTGCTTGGGTTTGCTATGAGGGTATTCCTCTTGCCTAGTCTCAGCCTCTTTTTTATTTTATTTATTTTAATTTTTTAATTTAATTTTATTTTATTTTTTGTTATGCAGCTGTATAGTGTTGTCATATGATTGGTGTGGGCCATTTATTTGGTGGCGCCTGCCCAACTTTTGTACAGCCATTTTATTATGTCAACAAAATTATAGGCGGTGTTCTCTCATGTATGTTGAACGTGCATTTGATGGGTCCCTTTAGGTTATGGGATATCCAAAAATCAGCCGTATATGGAATTCAGGTGGGACATACCATCTAAAACCGTGTGAAGGCTTGCTTAAAACATATAAAAATACTTGGTGGGACCCACCTGAGTTTTGTATGTGGTTGAAACTTGGTCTAACCCCTCATCCAATTGGGACACACACAATTGATGGGTTGGATTTGTGAACCACATCTCAGTGGACCCAATGAATGATTATGAATGTTTTAACAAGAGAGTAACCCTCTCAACTGTTGTATGCGGTGTGGCCAACCCAAGTCATGGATGGACTAGATTTTTAAGGCCATGGCTCACCGGGGAATGTGCATCTGACTGATGGGGTAGATGTTCGACACACATCATAGTAGGCCCACACAGATCTTATATATATATAATATGATTTGAAATGATTTTGACACACATGCCAATGGGGCCCACATAGCTCAACCTCATGGAAACTTTTCATGAGGTCAAGTTGTGTGGGCCCCACTGTGATGTGTGTTGAACATATACCCCATTAGTAAGATGAACCATTCCATGGGGGGCCATGGGCTTAAAAATCAAGTCAATCCATGACTTGGGTGGGCCACACCACATACAACAGTAGAGAGGGGTTACCTTCCCATTAAAACACTCATAATCATTTATTGGGCCCACTGAGATGTGGTTCACAAATTGTAACATCCCGGATTTTTGCCAACCTGGGATTAGACGTCCTTAGGCATTGGGTCGATCCTAAGACCTTACCAACTTGTCAAAACTAAATCCCACAGTCAAAAATCGCTCCTTAACCCATTTCCTTCACAAATCCCACCCTTCACTACCTTGTGCTTTCAATTTTTCAAAGCACTTTCGCCCTAGACACTATCTTAAACTAGCTAAGTAGTAAAACTTGGATCACTTTATATACAAACTACAAAGGCCTAAGTACCATCTCAACCAGAAAACAATTAGGATTAAATCCTTAGAAATTAGGCAAGATTTAGCTAGTGTTAAACTAGTGTGCCTGTGAAATTAGCACCAATCGCTTTAAATACGATCTGCAAGATCCAAAACTTGCAAAATCATTGACTCTAAGGTACCCTATAATCTAGGATCAATCTCATTACCCGGTTGCTCTCGGGAGCATCCCGAAACTTCGTATTAGGTCTAGATCGCACATCGGAAGTCCGATTAACACGAAGCTAAGGAACTAGGACCGCCTTACTGGGCTTGACAATCATCTCAAAAATCAGGTCCAGCCGATGTCCCACGGCCATTCGTTTCGATCCGGAGAGGGTGTGTGAAAAACACTATTCCTTTTGAAAATAAAATATCTGGAATAGTGATCTGGCACCTTTCGCTTGCGCATCAGTATTAAGCAACCAGACTGTCAGAATCAGACCGAATTACACCCTCGGATCAGGAGAAATTTCATACACATTTACATGTACTCAGAATCTCCGATCGAGATCCGCTGACCGTTGAACTGAAACTGGTCCGCCACGCGTGATCTAAAAATCCCACTGAAATGAAAACTTAATAGAACGTAGATCCGGTGTCTGTGAGCTTAAGTCTGACGTTTGGCTCAGGAAGGGCCACCAGAACCTCTCTTTTGAGCCGGAAAGTGACGAAATACCTATATTAGCAGTAATCTTTGAACAGGAGTCTATTTCGGTGAGTTTTGAGACTATATAAGGACCTTAAACCCTCTCTCATGGCAGCCATACGAATTTGGAATTGAGAGAGGGAAAAAGAGAGAGAAAGTGAGGGAGATGTGGGAGAATCTCCCAGCCGTCGTTTCCTGCCACCACACGGGCTGCACCGCCCCTTTCCTGACATTTTCCCGGCGTTTCCGGCGTCGTTTCTAGGTAAGAAACCCTAACCCTAATCTGATTTGGGGCTTGGGTGGTTGTAGGTTGTGAAATAGCTAACCTATTTCGTTCTCTAGGTTGTCAAACTGCCAAATACGGAAGCATAGCAAACCAATCAACTCCGTTACGATTCTACGACAAAAGGTGCGGACTTTAGGTGCATAGGTTAGAGTTTTTCAACGCTTTCAATGTCAGATAATGATAGATTCATGATCTGCATGCAATTGCACATGTACAAAGTGCTTTCTGTTTCCTTTCCTGTTTCGATTAACGTTGTAGAATATGGAATTTCACATACTTTGGGTATACGTAGAAATACCGTATACGTATTTTTTTTGGAGAAATGTTTGGCATGTTTATTTATGTATGATTATACTATATATGGATAAAATACTAGTTTGGCGAAAGGAATCGCCGTAATACATGTTCACTTGTAAATGCTATGTATGTTGAAATTGCGTATTCTAGAAAATACTGTATACGTATAAATTTTGGATATGTATTTATCATGATTATTTGCTGTGTAATATATTATCATAGATAAAATACTTGCTTGGCTAAGGGATAACCCTAATACATGTTTTACTACATACACCATGTATGTTGTAATAGTGTATTCTAAGTGTTTGTGGAAATGGCTGATGAGTATAGATTCCCATTCGTGCTCGCCATGACTAATTGTCATGGATTCATGATTGATGTATTGGCGATACCCCCCTTTGACGAAAGGATTTGCCCCAAGTCACGCCACGGCCAATATACACTATATATGCTAAACTGTGTGGCCCAATGGTTGTGGAAATGACTGAATGGATTGGAACGTGGATCCCTACTTGCCATGACTATCCGTCGTGGTGTACGCGTGTTATGAT
>JAJHSJ010000001.1:71420707-71561996 GCA_021015155.1 Magnolia officinalis
AAAAAAAAAACATAAATCATTCAAAGACAGATGACAAATGAAAAATAATATTACTCTTCAAATAAGGGATAAACATGCCATCCTCCCTTGTTTCAGATTACAACTCTGATTACAGCCCTGTAGACAATGTACTATTCATTATACAAAAACTGCAAACCTGCACTCTAGCTGCTTTCCTTTTCATTTTCTTGTCCTTACCAAACTATGGAAGAAATATAGAACACCAAAAGATGAACTATCAAGCACAGACATAAGTACTAACAACTCAAAGCAGTTAGTTCAAAGGAAAAAAAAAAAAAAAAAAGTGAAAGGAAGTCCAAAGAACAGTTTTAGGGTGGATTTTCTATATTGCATACATCGAACTCCAAAGAAAAAAAAAAAAAAAAAAAAAAAAGAAGCTACAGAGCCAAGAGGTGTAATGGGATCATGAAGATCAGTTTCTACACTCACTACAATTGTGGTCATTAAGAGAATCTTAAAAAAAAAAACATATTATACCTGTAAACTAGTACTCGAAGCTTAGGTACATGATTTTACCTACTTCCATGCTATGCAATGGCTAGGCACATTCTATAGGTACTCCAGAACTTTAAAGTCAGCTACAGAGCCAAGAGTTGCCCCAATTGCTTGTTGTGGAATCTTCACGGAAGAAATAAAGGTAGTATATGAGCCAAGTGTTTTTTATGCATAGCATATCCAACCTGGATGCATAGAAAGATTATTAAATTGAACAACAGTTCATGAAACGACTATAGTATAACCACAAGGAAATGATAATCATGAAGCAAGTAACAATATATAGAATTTTTTTTTTAGAAAACCCATCTCAAATCCAAACTTTTTTCCCTTCCATGCAACAAACCAATCCATCCCTAACCCACATAAAAAATCTATGCACAGTTTATGCCTCTGTACTGCTAAAAAATGAGAGTAGCAACCTTTGGCGGAAGTCGTTTGATGAGGAGCAGCAATGTCTGTAAAACTGATCCAATGTACCTACAAATTCATAGCCATAAGCAAATTAGAAGGACTACAACAGTTTATGGAGAATGGTGAGTATATTTACACTACCAAAAAAAGGAGCAAAATCCATAGCATAGATTTCCATCCACCATGGGCCCACCACAAAATCATCTGGATCACCAAAAGTGCTCCCCATACATACAGTTTGTCCGACCAAGCAAATGTTCATGAAACATTGTATATTTCTTCAAGAAGAATGTGCAACCTACCGTGAAAGTACCACAGGATCTGAAAAATCAGGTTGCTGCCCCTGTGGCTTGTGTAATCTCTTACCAGACCACTCATCGCATGCGCCGTGAGTGTATACTGAACCTGGACCAGTGACAACTTGTAGCCCATCTAACAGGTGGAGCCCACTTGAGAGTTTGAAAGGCTTGATTTTTGGTGTAGCACAACTACCCTACATACATGAACACCACTTCCATCAAATAAACACAATTGGCAAAAAGAAACAAGCAAACAGCCAGACATGCGAGCAGCTCCCTTGGATATGATCATAACAGAAAAAGATTTGCATATTGTATCCTTCCAAATATTTGCAGGATCATTTTCCAATATGATCATAACAAAAAAGATTTGCATGAATTAGATCCTACCATTTTCCAAGACAGCCAGACAATTAGATCCTCAGCAGACAAGCCAGCCAGACAAATTCCACCCTGATTTGCATCAACAGAAAAGATAGAGATTTGGTTGGGTACTTCATCAAAGCATACAAGTATTGCAAAAAAATAAAAATTTGTAAGCACATACATGCTCCACATTAATGAAAGTAAGGTATAACAATAGATTTGCATTCAAATCAAAATAATGGATCTAAATAATTCAACTTCCACATGTTAGAGTGCAATAGAATCCAAATCTGCAAATTTCAATATAGAATCTTGAATGTACTAAAAAAAAAATCACTTAAACATCAAAAGTTTGGCAAAATTCATAGATCTGAAGTTCCAATGTTCAAAATCCCAGAATTTCAACAAAAATTAACAGATCAGAAGATCCAATGGTCAAAGTCAAGATCAAGATCCATACCTTGCAGTTGGTAATTCCCACAATACTTTAAAAATTAACAGATAAAAAGAAAACCCTGCAGATCTCACATTTCCATCAAAATCACAGATCCAAACAAATTCATCTCTAAAATATCCAAAACCCTGCACAATTCAACGTACATTCCAAATAACAAAAGCAAATACCACTCCCTGCATTTCAATAAAATCCACATATCAGAAGATCCAACAATCAACATCAACATCAGATCTATATGTCTACAATGCAGTAAAAAATTCGTAGATAAAAAAGAACAGAGAAAGATGAAAAATCAGATCTCACATTTCTCACATTTCAATCAACACAAATCCAAAAGGATTCATTCTTTGAAAGCATAATATTCCATATCAGGAATAAGCCACTAATTTGTAATGTTAAATTAGTACATGCTTGACCAACAGCATTCATCAAGCTTGATAGATATTCAACTCTTAGACCATACTTCTTTTATTCAGGAATTTTTTTGAACAACTTGTGCTTTCCCCACAATGTAACCAACAACTTTAACCAAATATTTATTTTACCATTTTATGGACATTGACAATAGTAGATTAATACTTGAAATCGTGAAGCTATCAAATTGATTACATAATAAGATAGACCCTCACTGGAGATAGTTCATTTCTTGGCTTCTTTATGCCCATGATTAGACTAGGCCTTTGCTACTACAACATCTGAATGGGAGGTTTAGTGATCGTTTCTCATGAGGTGGAGGGATTTCTTTAATAATCACATTCTAATTTTTTCCCCTTAACTGTGTCAGTATGGAGGTTCAGTTTGGATGCTGGCCTTCTGCCTATGGCAAAGCAAGGTACCACCAATTTAAAAATCAAGAAAGCAAATCAGCAAAATGATTTCCAAACAAACAGGAACCCATAACAATGGAACTACAACAGCAAATGATTTGAAATCGGCAGCAATGATCACAATAAGGACTTCAACAGAGAAATTCATAAAATATAGACTATTAAATATACTCACAATAGGTCCATTTTTAAAGCATGCTCCTGGCAAATTTGCATACTTGCTTCACGACAAGAACATCCATTCCATCTACCTGTTACAAAATATAAGTATGAGAATTCATCAAAAGAAATAATAGCATTATATGGATTATAAAAGGGCAACTGGGCTCACTACCGATTTCGGGGCATTTTCATGAAAAGACGAGCCGTTCCAGAGAGACTTCTCTCCAAGATCGCGCTGGCAGGCTTTAAATTGGCTGTTTCAGTCAAAAGACGAGCATTTCTTTAATTTTCCTTTTCCTTTTCCTTTTACCTTTTACAGATCGTCCAAACCAAGCGATTTAGTAAGAACTGAAAAACAGGCTTGCTTTTGTAGATCTAGTCAAAGACGAAGCAGTGTGCTTCGATTTTCATCGAAGATCGAGTGCTTTACCACAAGCCTTCGTCAAAAACCGAGATCTAAGCGTCTAAGAGCAGAAAATGAAATAGGAATTCCAAATCCCGAAGCGGTTTTGAAACTTCTAGAACACATAATCAAGCAAAAATACACCGAAATCCAGCATTTCCGAGCGGTTTCCAAGAGCTTGAAAGAAAAGAAAAGAAAAGAAAAAGATGCGTTTTCTTCTACTTTGTAGGAATGACTCTCCTCGTAAACAGAAAAAAGAAATGACTTCTCTGACCTGTTTTTGCTTGCGAAAACAGCATCCAATGCAGAGAAATTGAATAATCATATCATTCCACGATATGACGGAAAAGAAAGCAGTTCTCTGCAGAAATAGGGACATTTTTTATGTGAGGAGAGAAAGAAAAGCGGAGAAGAGGCGGCATTTCCGCCATTTCTAAGCAGGAGAGAGCATAGAAATGGCAGCAGACAGCCAGGAAATTGCCATTAAAGCTCTCAACAAGCACTACCTCGGCAGCTCTCTTCTGCTAGCTCCTCTCTCTCTCTCTCTCTCTCCTCTATCTCTCTCTCTATCTCTCTCTCTAACGGATAGCAATAAAAAAATGGGCAGGCGGGAGAGGAAATCGGTAACGAGATCAGGAGAGGAAGAGGGAGATCGAGAGAGAGAGAGAGAGAGAGAGAGAGAGAGAGAGAGGATCGGGAGAGGGAGAGGGAGCGGGAGGTCGCGTGAAAATGTCGAATGAGGGTTTCAGCCCAAAAAGAAGGAGAAATCGATTCGGTAATCTGCGGCAAATAAAAACTACTGTGCCTCTAGAGCTGTGTGGGGTCCAGCGAGGTCTCCAAAACAAATCCAATCCGTCCATCTATTTTAAAATATAATAATAGAACATAATCATAAAAATTAGGAATATCCAAAACACAAGTGAGATACATCAACAAAATATCAGAAAGAGCAGCATTGGTTGTTAAAGCAGGTACAAATTTGAACACGGTTTAAAACCGTTTCAAATTATACACGGCTTTGAACCGTTTTCAAACCCAAATCCCAGCCGTTCCTGTCCAGAGATTTTGGTGTAGTGGCACAAGGTGGGCCTTGCTCCTGTGGGCCACCAAATGGATGAATGGTAAGGATAAAACATACATTAAGGTGGGGCCCATCCAAGTAGATAAATAATAAATAAATAAAAGAGAGGGAGAGAGGGAGAGAGAGAGAGAGAGATAGAGAGAGAGAAAATGGGACACGCATGATGGAGGGCTCCGCCACTATGAGCCCTCCTTACAAGCATCCCAATCATACATCAATGGGTCCTATTGCATATGGACCCTCCAAATCAAAGATCAACGGTGGAGATCCCTCTCCACCCAAAATGAACGGTCTCTATGACTCTATTCAAGCTAGGAAAGTAAACATCATGATGGGGTCCATGGAGAATAAGCCCCATCATGGAATGATATTGATAATCAAGGTGGGCCATCGGCCACATCTTAGGATCCAAAGTAAGATCCACACCATTGATCGGTAGGCCTCACTTGGCCCATCATAAAAATATGAAAACTAGCCTATAGGAGCACCCCCTAGCGATCTCCTTGGTCCGTTGGAATGCCTATCTCCTTGTGCTCCTCTTTGATGGTGGAGATGGGAAATGGATGGATAGGATGATGGGTTTTGGAATGGGAAAGGTGGGCCTCACACATGCATTTTTTCTCTCATGGAAGGCTTGTACGTGGGTGCTCTTGGTTGCTTGGAATTGTGGTGAGAAATGAGAAAGAGAGAGAGAGAGGGTTGTAAGGGAGAGAGAGTGATGGATGTGAGGTGAGTGATGTGAGGTGAGTGATGGGTGAGGTGAGTGATGGTTTGACTTTGGTGGTTGCTTTTACTTGTGGAGAAAGGAAGCATGGGTTGCTTGTACTTGACATTGAAGTGATTGATTGATTGATGTGATTAATTGATTGATGGGATTGATTTGACATTGTGTAGAGATTCTCTGGGATCGAGAAAGCGCGGCGTTTCTTCGAAATAAACGCCGACTCACATCTTCTAGTCAGGGTATCGGATCGGTGCGTGAGTCGCGGCGTTAGAACCGCGGCGACGGTGCGGTCGTAATGATACAGGTCTCGGATTAAACTAACTCGAATCTAAAGAAAATGACTTACGATCATGCGCAACGTCGGTTATCAGTCGTGGATTGTCGGACTTCGACGGAAAGGATCGCTGTAGTCGACGGAACAGTACGGACTAGGATACGGGTCTTACAGTTGCTAACCTCATGTCGTAGAAGTTCTCTCATGGTACATGTGGCAATTTGGACCATTGTTGATAGATGGACCATTGCGTGGATGGCTAGAACTGTAGAATATGCTTGATTTTAGGATATAGCTATGTGGCCCACTAGATCAACAGTCCTGTTCACCAAGAATAGAACTTTTTAAAGAATTTCTTCAATCTTCTATTGCCTTAAAGAGATAAAATTGCTTACTAAAATTGCTATGAAATTGCTATGAAATTGCAAAATTCTGAGCAATTTTTTGACATGACCTGTAATTTCCCATCAATTATCAAACAACAAGATGCAGTTATAATTCCTGTTTATAAAACATTACACTGTGTATGTACTGATGCTATTTGGTTTATTTCCTGATTTTCTTGACTGGGAATATTATTTGATGAAAGACCATCAATTTTTTGCTGACTTTTTCTATGGAAGTCGCAACATTCATATTGACATGAGATACAAGTGGAACTGTAGGCATTGGGATTCCATCAATGCCTAAGTTTTCATTAGCTTCTCTATTGTATACTGAGTTTTCATTGCTCGAGTGAGTTGCTTTCAGGTCCTAATGATGAATCTCCTGCAAACATTGAAGCCGCAGTAAGTAAAAATTCTCAATTCATTGATTTTCTTTGCTTACTCATTTGTTCATGATGGTCAAATAGGGTGGTATTGGAATTTCATAAATTCGAATGGAGCAGAATGACCTTTGGCCTGAATGTCTATACTGCTGTTTCTTTCCTTCAAAGAAATGGGCCGCCTCACCATTTCTAGCTGGTTTGACATTCCATTCTCTGTTCTCCTCAATGAGGACCAGGATTTTAATGAGTACCAAATGTCCAAGCTTAAAAGCAGTGAGGCATTCATGGCAGAAAGGGAGAGAGAGATCACAGGTAAAATAAAAATAAAAATTCAGCCGTTGATTCCTTTCTCAATCTGATATAGACCTTGTCCTTGTCTAACCTGAAGTGTCATTAGGTTGTCGAATCAGTAAATGAGCTTGCCCAAATCATGAAGGATCTGTCAGTCCTAGTCATAGACCAGGTTAGAAGGTATACCACCTACACCCTCTTCTCAAGCTCTACAACTGTCATTATTTTAGGATGGCTTATTGGGTCCATTTCCATGAGCAGGGGACCATCGTCAATCGGATTGACTACAACATTCAGAATGTGGCAGCTTCAGTGGTGAAAGGATTTTATTTATTTATTTGAAACTATTTGATTTATTATTGTAAATATTATTCGCGGCACTCGAGCTCGATGCATGTGAAAGGGCCACATAGACATGTATTTTTTTGAATAGGAAAACAATCACTAGGCACAATGACTTCCTAAGAGGAATGGGAAATCGAGTGGGCCTTGACCAAAAGGGTCAATGATAAGGTCCATCATTTTATTAGTTGGAGAGGCAGAACTCATAAAATTCACTGAGTCAGGCATCTATTTTGTGTCATTTTCTCTTTTATTATAAATTGAATGTTTGCAATCTAATGGGCCTGTACATCCGAAACTGCAGGCAACATGAAGTTGCCATAGGCAATGGAAAAGAGAGCTTAACTAGTAAGGCATAGAGAAAAGAAAAGAAAAAAAACCAAATCACAATTATAGATGCATTTACAAATGCATATGCATTATGGAATTAGGAACTTAAATGCTAATTGAAGTGTTAGTAAAGTTAAATCAGTCTCACAGCAATCAAGAGCCAAAAATTCAAATAGCACAACCTGCGGTACAAACTGTCGGCAAATCCCACATGCAGCGGCGGCCTGTACAAATGCCAGTAAATCCCACATGCAGCGACGGCCTGTACAACCGCCAGTAAAGGCAACACGAGGCTTTACCGGCTGTTGCAAACCACAAGCAAAGGCTTTACCGGCGGTTTTTTGGGCCTTTGCCGGCGGTTTTGACCGCCTGGTAAAGGCCAGTTTTCTTGTAGTGCAAGCGTATCAAAATGGGCCATTAGCAACCCAAAATCAATTGGATTAGTTGAACTCTTCTGGTTGTTGGGTCATTTTCCTTTCCTGTTATTGATCAAGAAGATTATTTATCTAATTGGACTATGCTCGTTTGTGACAGATTGCAAACAATGGGAATATATTGCTTATTGTCTTTCTCAACTATCGTTCACTGAAAAGGGAGTGAAAAAGCTTATGGAGTCTTTCAAAACCTATGAGCATGTCCTTTCTAAGGATTCTGTCATGGACCACTTCAGAAACATATCAACAAGGTAGTGAAGTAGTACTTTACTTTGTTACTTGTTTTAAGTGTGTTTACATGTAGTCAATGTAACTTTGTATTTAACATTTACATCATCAGGCTAAGAAGTTTGCAAAGCCAGAGCTTAAATCCATCATTGAGGAATTTGAGGAGAAGCTTAGCAAGTTCCACATGGAGAGGAAGGAGCAAGAACAGACTGCTAGAAATGCCCAGGCCCACCAGTAGAAAGTTGGCAGCATTGAAGGCTACATGGCTGTTAAGGAGGCTCTCTGTGGCAGAAGATGCAGATGCAGATATTACTGAAGGTAGGTGTAGAAATTCTGATGCCATCCTAGGACTACTCTAATTAATACTAGCTTGACTTTGCCATAGCCTGCTTGCAGATCTCCCTGGTTGCTATCCAATGAAAGCTTATTGGTTATTTTAAACAAACTGTGAGCTTTCAATTCAATTACATCCAAACGAATTCCTATTTTTAGTACATGCAAAAGTTTCTTGTCAACTATAATCAATTGCTTTGGGGCTGGTTCCTTTTTGCAGACAAGCAGTGATTTCGATGCTAGGCTATGGTTATGCTCTTGGGCTAGTACTCTACTGAGAGAACAACATTTACTAAACATTTGCTAAATTGCAGTTATCCAGGTAGATTAAACTGTTTACTTCCATTTCGCGATATATGTGCATTTATATGCATGTGCTTACCATTTCCATTGTTTTGAGCACGAGCGCACATCGGACCGGAACCTACGACTGACAGATTTGTTGTTGTTATGGTATGCACCCAAATCTCAAAGCTAATTATAAAATTTTGAATTGCTCTGACACCTTTAAAAAAAATTTTGCTCTCGTGTTAGGCTGATTTGGTGATTCCATTATGGACGTCAGGCCATTTTCTGGATTCGGTGTTCAAGAATCTAGTGTAGGTTGCACGTATATGTGGTCACGATCACCGGATATACGTTTAGGTTAAGGTTAAGGTTTGGATGGATGTATTTTGTGTTTGTATAAATGTAGTTTATGTTTGGATGGATTTACGTAGTTTGGGTTTAAATGAATGTGAATGTGAATATGATGAAATATATTATATAATAGGTGTATATCATGGTGAAATATATTGTAACAGGTGTATATCAAGAATTTTGTGAAAAGCAAAAAGACTTTTACCTACGAAAATATTCGTAGGGAAAAGTTTTGTAAATATTTTTACCTACGAAAACTTTCATAGGTATAGGTAAAAGTTCGGTAAGTATACTATTTTTAGCTATGAAAATATTCGTAGGTATAAGTTTTATAAATATATTAAAAAGTTTTTGTAAATATTTTTAGTTACAAAACAAGTTTTGTAACAATTTTTACCTACGAAAATATTCGTAGGTAAAAGTTTTGTCAATATTTTTGACTACGAAACTATTTGTAGGTATAAAAATATTCTTAGGTAAAAGTTTTCTAAATATGTTAAGCTACAGTTTTTACCTACAAAAATTTCGTAGGTAAAAAGTTTTGTTAATATTTACTAAATATGTTTAGCTACGAAAATATTGGTAGGTATAAGGTTTTACCTACAAAAATTTTCGCATGTAAAAAGTTTTGTCAATATTTTTAATTAGTGTTGGTAAAATATTTCGTTGCCAAAAGTCTTACGAAAATAACACTTTTGCCTACGAAAATTTTCGTTGGTAAAAGTGGCTTTTCTTTTAGTGTGGTGGCCGGTGCTCTATGGGCCCCACTATGATGTATGTGTTTCATCCATGCTGTCCATCTATTTTTCTAGATCATTTTATGGTATGAGACCAAAAATGAAGTATATCCCAATCTCAAGTGGACCACATTATATGAGACTGTTGAATTAACGTCAACCATTAAAAAAAAATTTGGAGGCAATAAAAGTTTTGAATCAAGCTGATCTTTGTTTTTTCCCTTCATCTGCATCTATATGATCTAATCAACAGATTGGATGTCAAATAAACAGTATAGTGAGCCTTAAGAGATTTAATGGTGGATATCTAATCACTGTTGTTTTCCTGTATGTGGTCCACCTGAGATTTATATCCCTCTCAATTTTCGAATCAAGAATTAAAATGATGTGTAAAAATGGATGAACCGAATGGATGAAACACTTACATCATGGTAGGGCCTACAAAGCACCGATCACCGGCCCACCCATCTCTCAGCGCAAAAACGTGCGCAGGCCTGCGACTGTCCGAAAATTTGGTGGAATCGGTGATCAACCAAGGGACCAAACCGATGATCCAAGCCATCCAATATGCTCGGGAGGAAATTTCGTCCAAAATCCAATCGGTTTCATGTACCCATATCGACAGTAAAAAACGCAAGGCAAGGAACAAGTTGCCATGTCTATTAGTGGTGTGGTCCACCCAGAATTCGGATCTACTTCAATCTTGGAAGAGTGACCTAAATTGACGCCACGAATCCAGTGAACAGGTCTGATTCTTCAGAAATCATAGAGAATGGGCCCCACCAAGCATCAGCGCAAGGAGTTTTTAAAAAGAGTCTTGGGGCTACGAACGTCCAACCGACCTTCGTTCCACCAACTCCACCTCTCCACGCACAGACTCCAACAACCTCTGCCTATCCGCAAGCGACAGGTCACAAAAAAAAAGTCCAACGCAGGCCCACTCTATCATTATAGAAAACCTTCAAATAATCATTTCCACAGCAGCAAATTTGTTGTCCCTATTGTTTCTTTCTTTCCATGGTCCCCCATATTCGCCACAACAAATTTCCATATGACCCTTGGATTAAAAGGGTCGTCAGACCACCCATCCATCTTATCCTTGAGGTAAGCATTCATATGCCAAGCAATGCAAAAAGATGCGGGAAAGCAAAGCAAACACAGACAATATGAGATTGTGGACCTCTTTTTTCTTTTTTCTTTTTCTTTTTTAGAGAGAGAGAGAGAAAGAGAGAGAGAGAGACAACAGTCAAGGGCATGTTAGCTCTGTATCCTGATTGCATCAAGTAATGATGAATGAAAAAAAAAGAAAAAAAAAAAAGTAATGATGAAAAAATATTGAATACCAGTAACTTACTTTTTTGTTGCAAAACTTGCTAAAAGCAATTCATTATTCATGAACAAGTATGTTACGAATCAAAGCAGACAAGAATGCATAAGATAACTTCTACTATAACAAACTTTCACTACTATAACAAACTTTCAGGCCAGTGTGCAAGACCGAAACATACCATCTGAAACCACCCAAAGGTAGGACTAGTGATCTTTGGATTGTTCGCCCCACAGTTTTGACATTTTAAAAATTTTCTCCATAAATTTATTCAAGATAGACTTGCACCTCATGGTACTGAAAAGAGGTCCAATTGGATGTGGAACTCCTTTCCTTAGTGTGAACTGAAGTATCTGTCACACCATCTTCCTCCTCACATAAGTCTCGTACAGTGTCGCCTTTTATTATGAGGTCCAGTTGGGAAGCATATGCCTGAACCTAAAACCAACAAATAGGACTAAAGTCATGAACATCATGAATGAAGAAAATCAGCTACAGTTTCACTTGTTCAACATATAAAGAAAAGAAATAAACTACTTACCTTTTCTCTCCGAAGCCTAAAATGATGACAGAAAAAACATGTTTTCCGTATAAGAGTGTGAAGAATCCTAAACAGCAAGGGGTTGTAAACTGGTGCCACCAGGTCAATATGACCACAATGACCTGGGCAGAGTAGAGCATTCTGACCGCATGACTTGCATCTACATAGAAACAAAACCTTTGAGATATCAGTCACTGATAAACTCAAAAAAAATTGTTGCCAGCAACCACACCTTAACCTAAGGGTACATGCATCCTCGGTGTGTGGGTGCTTCATTCCTGCCAGAACCATGGCAAGATACAATGAGCAGTCAACTGCAAGTCACTTTTATCTCACTGCTGATTTGGTTCAAAAATGAACGCACTGTCGCAATAGGAAGTGGCAGGCCCACATGTTTTTTGGCAACCCAAACACATGGACAAATGGATGCACACCAATTCCGCATGGACAACGGATAAGAAGTTCACTCACGGTTCAAAACCTATATTTTCTCATTCGGTGTGTTCTTATGCATAAAAAGAACTCAGACAACAAAGAACAGCAATGTGCCTCATGCGTAACAACAGCTATGGTCTACTGTTCAAAACTTATATGTAGACAGAACCTAACAGAGGGAAAAAAGCATATATGATAGTAGTAATGTTTTTTAAAAAAAATGGAATGGAGTAGGGTTTTATGGCTGTCACTTGTTCAAGGGCTGGTTTGGCATTGCTTAGCTAAACATTTTTTAGGCGCTTGTAATTCTCAAAATCACTAGCGTGATTAATATGTTTGGTTAGTATATCAAATTCATTGCTTATTTAAAAACAATTAACGAAATTTTATTTTTTTTCTCAACCACTTCGAGACCGTTACCGAGAAGCATTCTTCAAAAAAAAAGAAAAAAAAGAACGAGACTGTTTCTGGGAGGTGTTTTTGTGCTAAACAAGTAGAAGGCCATCTGAGGGGGCAGAACAGATCTGCACGTACAGCACATGTAAGAGATCCAGCCATTCAACAGGTCATGCACACTCTTGAACATGCAATAAGCCAAAAATCAGCATAGCACACTCATCAAGTGAACCCCACATGTTATGTTGAATGTGGACCGTTGGACTTTTTCTCCAACTGCCCATTTTTCTCATGCAAGTGCGCCTTGCCTGATCAACCATCCAACATCATTTTTAGGTCCATGGCAAGGTGTTCCAAAACGGTAACGGTGGCCGTAACAGCCACCACCATTACTGTTATGATACGGGCCGTAACGGCCATTATAGCCGTTTTTTTTATTTTTTGAAAATTGTTGTTATTGGACCGTTACAGGGCCGTTACGGCCGTTTCGACCCCGTAACGCGTAATGGTTATGACCGTTACCGTTACGTAACGGCCGTTACGTAACCAATTTTGAATACCTTGGCATGTCCACAACACACCTTTCTTCTTCTTTTCTTTGAAGATTGATAATTTTGTTAATATAAAGATAGATAAATGCAAATAGGCTCAAGACCTAATACAAGTGAACCTCTTGCCACCCAGGGATTAGTCGTGCATGAGATACAACATGGATATAAAATTACAAAAGCTAGGCCCAGTAGTGGCAATGATTTCAGACTACAACCCTCCCAATTGCTCAAAAGCTCCATCTTGGAACAACCTCGAAAATCTGGTTTTGCAAGTCCTCAATTAAAGATCATTTGTAGTATCCACCTCTTTATAGCTGAAAACACAAGATTCTGTATTCTCAAATAAACTAGGATTTTTCCTTGCATGTTTTTTTTTTGTATGAGAGGTAGCACTACCAGGGATTGAACCCCGGATCACTCACTCACACAGCACTGTCTACCAGCTCATCTAACAAATGGGAGATTCCTTATGGCCTTTGGACAGTCCAGTTAACCATTCAACCAATTTTTTTTAACAAAGGAAAAAGTGGAAATGGGAAAGACCAAGCTGCCCCAAAGAGCGAAAGAAAGCAAACTATATCTCCCTAGCCACCAAGCAGTGGAAAAATAAGTGACCGACCAACTCCTTGTCCATTTTATACATGATGCACATATTTGGGAAGGCCATTTTCCTCTTCTTCAGGTTGTCTGATGTAGCAATTTTGTTGGCCATAGCAAACATACAAAAGCTTTTACCCTTGGGGCTACAAGGGCTTCCACACTTTCACATGGAGGACATTTTGCTTCCAGCACCAATAAGACTAAGAAGGATTTAACTGAGAACATGCCACTTGTCATCCACTGCCACATTTTCTTATCCTCCATCTTATCTACATGTACCTCATTTACTTGCTGAAAAGAATGACATGCGTTCCCAATCCACATTGGATATGTTCCTTCTCATTCTAATATTCCAAACCGCAACTCCCCCAACTAATTTGTAACAATCCTTGATCTTTACCTCCTTACAGATTGCTAGCTCGAAAAGCTCCCAGTAAGAAGACTCCACAGGGCCATCATCTAACCACGCACCCGTCCAAAAGTGAATTGTGTCATCATTTCTTCATAATGCTTTGGTTCTTCCCAAAATCTTCGCCACCAATTACTCAATAACGCCCAATTTCCTTCCCTCACAATCCCAATTCCTAGGCCTCCTTCGCTAACAAGTTTTTGGACTTGTTTCCAATTAACAAGATGGAATTTCTTTCACTCCCCCTACCTTCCCTAAGGAAATTCCTTTGTAGACACTCGATTTTGTTTGCCGCTGTTGTTGGGATTTGAATAGGAATAGGAAATATACCAGAATATTTGAAAGGGTAACCTTAATGAATGTGATTCACCCACCAAAAGAGGGATATCATCGTTTCCATCTAGCTAGCTTCTTCTCAATCCTCTCTACAGCCAAAAAGAGGCAGTGTTCGGCTATCTCCAGATTCTCATCCCAAATGCCTTTAACCAATTCAAACTCCAAACCTCTCTTAATAAGCAAGCTCAAGCCTTCCACCACAATTGAAAATAATAAACAGAATACAGGGTCTCCTTGCCAAAGTCCTCTAGGAGCTGGTGAAGAAACCGACCAATGACCCATTCGCCAACAACAAGAAATAAGCATGGATATAGATTCTAACATCCACCACTCCATTTCTCCTCAAAACCTGTTTTATCAAGGGCATAACCCAGGAACTCTCAATCAACATGGTCATATGCCTTCTCCATGTCAATCTAGCATAAAATTCTAACCTCGTTATTCTTTGCCCTTATGTCCGAAAGCACATTTGCAACCAAGATGTCATATAATTTATATCTTTTATGAATGCCCCTATGAATGCAGATATAAATATAATAACTGCAATGACTTCCCAAAGCTTTAGGAGGAAACTCTTCCTAAAAGTGTTTTAAAATAATGCATTATTTCTTGAATTATTGCATTTTAAAAATTAGTGCATTAAAATCATATTAATTAGTTAAATATTTCTGTCCGGCAGTGCATAGCTCGGACCCCTATACAATGGAAACCTATTTTGCATACCAGTCTTTTGTAGTATTTTGAGTCTTTTAAGTGTGTAATCATGTGCTTTTAACATCCGATAAAGATTCACTAAAAAATACCATCATTATCCTAATGTTTCCCTTGAACAGCGATACATCCCCAGGTCATTGCGAGTTATCAACACTATTGATACTTTTCAGGAAGGAAAAAAAAAAAAAAAAAAATCATCGACGTAATTGATGCATGCGTCTGTATATTAACGATGAGATACATATAACAATAACAATACATAAAACTTTGGTTATGAAAATGTCATCAAATGAGACAACAGACCAAATTTCAGGGGCTCCACGTGTTCGACTGTCCATCAAGTGCCCGACATGCGCATCACGTGCTCCCATCCATTTTAAAGTGTTATACATGTGCACAATTAGGGCGCCATATGTGCAACAGTCCATCAAAGGCCCCACATGTGCAACAGTCCATCAAGTGCCCCACATGTGCAGATGTGCGACATGTGCCACATAGCCACTATTCATCTTTAAGCACTTCACATGTACTGCATGTGCCAATGTGTGACAGGCACAACATGTGTCACCGACCATCTTTAACTGCCCACGTGTGGAAACATCCATCTTGAAGTGCCCCACATGTGCCAATGTGACACATTAGCCACCAATCCATCGTAAAGCATTGTGCATGTACCAATGTACCACGTACAACATGCGCCGCCACCCATCTTCAAGTGCCCCAGGTGTCAATGTGCCCCAAGCCAAATGTGAGTAACATGCACAGCCCTCATCTTCAAGCACTCCACATGTGCCTATGTACCACATGCACTCTTTTCCCACATGTGCCGCCGTCCATCTTTAAACAACTTGACATGTACTACACATGCCAACATGCATATGCAACATGTATCGCCGCCATTCACCCTCAAGCAGCCCATGTATGCCAACGTCATATATGTGCCAATGCGTCATGTGTGACAATGTGACACGTACCACAATCCTCTTCAATGCACACACATGTCACCTACCGTCTTCAAGAACAATTTTCATGAAATAAAATAAAATCCTCCTTTTCCAAACAAAATATTTGGAAATGGTGGAAAATTTTTCAAGAAAATCTTGTTAAAAACAATCAAAGGAAATGGCTCTTCCCTTCCCACTGTCTTCTAGAAACAAGTGTTTCCCAAGAAACACAATTTCCTCAATTTTTTATCTCATGAAGCCAAACAGACCCATATGGATACCGGCGTGCACATGTATGGAAATTCGCAGCAGCATATTCTACAATGCGAAAAGAATGCAGTCGTTCGACACTTACGGTAGTCCATCGTCTACCGGGCCCAGCGCCTGGTCGTACAATCCACCAGGGACTGGTCTGCTCATATCATCAAAGGGAACAGGGCTGGTAATCTTCTTGAAGCTGTGGCTCCTAACTTCTTCGTCCGTAAAGAAGCTGAATCAATGCTCTCGGTCGCACCCTGCACCGGGAAACGAACTTACATGTGAACTGAAGCAGACTAAAAATCAAATAAATAAGGGCCTTTCTGGAAGAAAGGAAGGGGGTATTGGTGAAATACCTCTGATGTTAGGGGTTGAGCCATGTTCGCGGTACTGTGGAGGGGAGAGTGCAGGCGCGTTGCGGGACGTGCGAAGATCCGTCTCCTTTGGTCGCGACGAGGAATTTGGCTTTTAGGGTTTGGCGATTGGCGGTATCTAGGGTTTAAGGGCTTAAAGCCCTCGCTCAGCTGATCATGGGCAAGGGGAGCTCTTTTGACAGGACAATGGCTCACGTGGGGCCACCCGATCACGCACCCTCGCCAGAGATGGGGGTTCGTCTACAACAGCTGTTTTATGAGAGCGGATTAGGTGAGACCCGGCCTCACGCAAGACGGTACGGCCCTTACCGTGGGGCCCACCTTGATGAATGTATTATGTATCCACGCCGTCCATCCGTTTTTCCAGATCATATTATGACATCATCCGTGAAATAAAACAGATCCAATTATTAGGTAGACCATAACGTATGAAACAGTATTGATTCACCGTTAATGGGACACAAAAGTTTTGGATCAAGCTGATTTTTTTCCCCTTCATCCAGGCTTACGTGACCTTAACAACAGATTGGATCGTAAATAAACACTACGGAAGCATTAAGTTGCGCCCTGAGAAGTTTTTAATGGTAGGGTGGTCAATCACCACTGTTTCTTGGGACCTGCTAATTTTTGGGATGATGATCTGGAAAAATGGGTGGACGGCACGGATACATAATACGGACATCAAGGTGGGCCTTACATTAATCCCACTGTAACAGCCGTAACATATACGGTTTGGTCCATCTGATAATTGGATCTGCTTTATTTTTGGATGATGATCTGGAAAAATGGGTGGACGGCATGGATACATAATATGGCCGCAACGTCTCTTGGGTGTGGTTGGGTCTCATCTAAGGAAACGGATTGGCTACTCCCCCTGCCACCATGCCCGTGGCTGATGGTTGGTGCTATGTGGGCCTCACCATGATGTATGTGTTTCATCCATGCCGTTCATCCATTTTTACAGATCATTTTAGTGCTTGATACCAAAAATTAGAGGTATATGAGTCTCGGGTGGACCACACCACAGGAAAACAATAGTGATTGGATATCCACCATTACAATCCTCCTAAGGCCCACTTTACTGTTTATTTGACATCTAGTCTGTTGATCAAGTCATACAGACCCAGATGAAGGGAAAAGGCAAAGATCAGCTTGATCCAAAACTTTTATGGCCCCAAAAGGTTTTTAATAGTCAACATTCATTCAATACATGTTCCTGTAATGTGGTCCACTTGAGATTGGGATATACCTCATTTTTAGTATTATGGCATAAAATGGACTAGGAAAATAGATGTACGGCATGGATGAAACACATACATCATGATGGGGCCCACAAAGCACCAACCACTAGCCATTGGCTGGTGGGAGTAGCAGGGGAGTAGCCAATCCATTCCCCTCATCTAATCGGCTCTCCTGTTTTACCACCCAAGTGGGGTCCGACATGTTGAAGAATTGTGTAAAATCCACTAATCTCTAGGGTAATAACCATCATCCAAAGCGTGAGTAAGATACCTTGAAAACGGGCCACGCTAATGGAGAAGTTACAAAATTACTTTCAAAATCATAAAGTTTAGAGAGTGGACCGAATGGTATTTCTTTTTTATCACGCTGATTTTTGTATTACGTCCTGGTGACTTAAGAAAGATATGCCACATGGCAACCTAATACAAAAACCTTTGGCCAATATCCCATCTTAGTTGTTCCATGTGGTGTAGCCCATCTGAACTGTAGATCCAACTGGCCTAATGGTCTAACATTTGGGACAGCGTAGTGGTCTATATGATGGATGATCCACATCAAAAGTAGGCCTTGTATGATAATGACCCCATTTAAAGTAGGTTCATATGATGTACGACCCACTTCAAGAAACCATACATACGTTTTTTTACTTTTTGGCCAATGAGCGTATTGTTTACCAAACATATTTATCAGCTAATTAAGGGTTTGCCTAGTAAAATTTGATCTACCTTTCCATTGAAAAAAGTTCTTGCGAAGGCTTTTAAAGGCAACAAGCATCGATTGTACAGTGTATAACAAGCCAGCAAAGTAGGTAGTGTGGTTACATGGCAGGGTTTTGTGAGCTCACCATAATGTAAGTATCGTATGTTAGTTATACACGTATTTGTCAATCACGTGGGTATGTGTTTTAGTAAGTTAGTAGAACTATTAGAAGTTGAAGACTGGAGATAAGTACGTGAAGCATTAATGAGAAGAACGAGTAAATTGAGGTGTCTTGGTGATTCTAACCTTATACCTACACAACATTAACTTTTATATTATCCATTCCCTTATGGATAAATATGTAATTAATTATCCTTCAGCTTCAGAAGCTCAAATCAATCATGCTTAGACAGGCTATAGAAGTTCATAACTTATAAATTATATAGCCAAAAGATAATAGAACTCTCAGTGAGTTCAATCGATATCAATCATGATTAATCGATAATGACCAAGACAATTCAGCAGCATTTCTACCCAAAGTCAAATGAAATTCAATCAATCAACACATTGGTCGATCAATTGGAGGCGTTGTTTTTCTGTACGTTTTATAGCCATTGTAACTCAAGTCATTTATAAAGGACATTCAGACCTTGGGCATTTTGATGTTTTATTTTATTTTTTTGTCATCTAGAGTTTTGGCGATTCCACACTCTTAATCCATCGCCTAAAACTATAAACCTATGAGATTTAAGTCATATTAATTTATATTACAACTCTAATGAGGATTTCAGCCTCCATTACTAATATGCACTTGATATCCACCATTTTTTATATAATAAACAATAAACATATAGACATATTTTTTTCTAAACCCTAAAAAACACCCATTTGGGTGAATCCCCATTAAAAAACAATTATCCCTTTAATTGTATGAGATTTCACACCACCTCCCATCACCTTGGTCACCTCATAGGTACATCGCATGCATGGATTTTGTCGTGGAATTGAACCATTCGCATCAATGGTCATGCGAGCAACCAAGAAGTTGATCGAAGCACATGAGAGCATTGATCAAGTATCTCAAGCAAAAGATGATAACCGGGACTTAATCCGACAAGTAAGTTGTCATTTTAAAATCCGCACGTACTTCTTTATTGTGTGGGATTGAGTATAGAGTTTGTGACCCAAACTCGAATAAGTTATTATATTATGACCACTAGTGGTTGTTGGTTAGCAGATAGAAAACTTAATCTACACGAGAGCCATCGACACGGGGTGAAAATGCGTTCCTCCAACACGAAATAATATGTATAGGTTATTGTGCAGGATCATCATCGACGCATGTGTATTCGTGTATGTGCATCAAGTCCTTGTGTAGGCCTTTGACGAGAGTGTGTGCTTGTAAATGTTAGAGGCAAACTTGATTTAAAACATTCGAGACATGCATCCGCCAATAGTGGAGTGGACAAATAGCCGAACTACTGTATGTGACTGTGCTTGTGATCATCATTTATGCACATATACATGCTTATGAGTTTAATTGATTGAATTATGTGAATGCTTTAATGGATTGTATGTTGAGCATCTAATTGATTGCTCATACACATATACGAAATATCTATCTCACCTATAGAATAGTTGCTTATATTGCTACATCTATTACATCTTATGTGATTTGACCCACTTTAGCTTGGAGGCCTAAATGTTACTTGCCTTAATTGTTTAATTGATAAATTAATTAACTAGGTAAATAATTTTAAGTCGTCACATTTGAAATTGCATGGATTGTCTACCACGACACACATAAGTGTGGCTGAGCTTATGATCACGGTCAATTCCTATAGGGGAGGTGAATAAAATCATTTAAAAATTAATTGTCTAATAATCTAATCTATTAATTCAAAACAATAAGATGGATGACATTTATGCTTCTGAGCTAAAATGGGTCCAATCACATAAACTACAAGTGATGTAACACTATGAGCAAATATTTTATAAGGAAGAAAACGATCATGTGTGTAAGATGTGCTAATTATTCAATACCTAACATGCAATTAATTATGCATTCACATATAATTCAACAAATTAAGCTCACAAGCATAAAATAAAAATTCAAAGCATAAGCATATATAGTGGTTCGACTACTTACATACTCCACTCCTAGCGAACGTACTCTCCTTGAGTATGTCAATATTTCATTATCAGATGTTTTAAATCAGGTTCACCTATAACCTTTATAACGGTTTCTCCTAAGCTAACCACTAACATATACATATACTCCCGTGTCAGAGGAACACGTTTACACTAGTGTCAGTGACACCAGCAAAATTTTTGTTGATTTTCTATCAGCTAACAAACAACCACTAGCTGTTATAATCCAAGATCTCTTGTTGTAACGCTCCGAAAATTGGGGGTCGAGCAAGTTCAACTCCCGAGATCCAACGCATCACTTATGTAACATAGATAATGATGTTTAAATGTTGTCCATATTAGTGCATTAAACATGAGAGAGATTATACAAAATCAACATATCAACTCCAGAGTTAACGTAATTAAGCAAGTGGAAGACTGAGATAATATATAGAGTATATACATGTTTCATAACCTCCTGAGTATGAATATGTTTACCCGGGCTGAATATATATATATTTTGTTTTAAAATATATAAAATGACAAAATGTGAATGTACGACTAATCCATATAATCCCTGTAATCCTGATGACGTAGTTCTAGGTCTACACAGACCCGCCTGAGAGCTGCTCATAGGAGAACTCCTCCTCGCTGTCTATGAAATTTGGCTCCGTCGCGTAAGTCTCGCCAGAACCTGCATCTAAATCAGAGTCTGGTTGGTGTTTTAAAACACCATCCTAGGTAGGAATGAGTAACTAATTCAGTGAAACAATAAAGTAAAGGTTAACATGTTATCAATTCAATCAAGCAGTAATGATAAAGCAGTACAACAATTATGTCTTAAGTACTCTTATTAATGCATGGATGGTATGATGAAATAATGCATGCCCTCGCCTGCACTCCCTCAGCGACTTCATCAAACGATCGCACATGGAAAACTCCCTAAACGTGCACTTTCTCGCCAAAACACATGCAATGCGGTGCATGGTCGTGTTAGCTAAATAATTGATTAGGCTTATTCATACAGGAGGTTTGAGAAGCTAAGACACCTCCCTTTTTATCATTAACTCAAATGGGGATCCATTTAGGGTCGTCAATCCTAGTTAGTCACATACGATAGACAAGTTGTAGGCATCACCTCTAATGAAAAGCAGTCGATAGGCAAATTCAAAGGTTTATACTCAAGGTCACTCCACCAACGCTCTACCAACTAGAGCGTTATTTTAGAAGGGGGTCCAGATTAGACAGTTCACCCCAACCCATGCTGGGACCTAGCGAGGCTGCGCCGGTGTAGGCCGACAGCTCGAACACGGTGTTCCATACCACTATGTCCGGCTCACGAGTTTGGGTTGCTCACTGGTCACTACGGGGAGGCTCGTCACCCCAGCATAGGCCAACAGCTCAACCACGGTGTCTCATACCACCATGTCCAGCTCATGAGTCTTAGCGGATCGTGGTACCATGGTTAAAACAGGTTTTACATTGGTAAGTACTACCTTAGATTCAAGCAGTATCTTCCATACATGGTAAACATGCAATAGGCCAATCGGGTTATTTGGCAAGTTCGATTGGTACGAGCGCACACTAAATTAATCGACATGGAGTGCGTAAGCACTCCACGTGGTCTAACCACTGTCGACAGTCACCGTACGGCTCGGATTCATCGAACGTATCCAATGTAGCAAACTAGTTCGGCCACTCAATCAGAAATCGTTACCGATTGCCTGAACTACGTAGTAATCTCAATCATACTCAAATACAATAGGTAGTCACATATGTTAATTATAACAACATTTAACAAACAATTCAAACATAATTCTCATTTGAGCATTTTATCAAACACATTGAACATGTTGTTATGCATATGCATTTTGTCACACCCTGAACTAGGAAACCGGGCTCACAAAATTCCTGATCGCCGAATCCAGCGCCGACAGCCTCCGTAGTGCCCCATTCTCGGCTCTCGGCACCCATATACCAGGTTCCGATCCTGGGATACTACAAGGAGGATTTTTAATAATCAATTTAATTCGTAATGAGCATAACCCACGAACAATAACCACAAGAATACCATCACAAAATCTATTATGTTCAAAAACTTTTGAGTACAATGCGTCTGAAGGGAAATACAAGATAATGCAAATAGTGGAAACTCCAAAAGCTCGACCGCACACTCCTGCTGCTACTATGCTACGGCTGCGTCCTGGCGTCACCTACACGCATCAATCGTGCATAAGCTTATAGAAAGCGTAGAGGGTGGTGTAAACATCATTGCTTCCAATGCACGGCCCGCCATCGAGATCATCACAAGAACCACGGTGGAAACACATTATAATGGATCTTATGTATATCCCATTGGGCCTCGACCCATGGGCCTCCAATACGTCAAATGGACCTCAAATCATGGTCTCATATATATCAAAGTGGGCCTCAGTGGGTGGGCCACAAATACATCAAGTTGGGCCTAATCACATGGGCTTTGCATACGTCACAATGGACCTTATACAATTCAAGGTGGCCTCAACAACGGGCCACAAATACATTAAGATGGGCTTCAACAATGGGCCTTATACAAATCAAAGTGGGCCTCAATGGACGACCCACAAATACACCAAGATGGGCCTTATCACATGGCCTTAAAATAATTTCCAAAATGGTTGGACGTTTGGATGAAACACATGCATCATGGTGGATCCCATGGAAAGAATGGATGGCATAGATGAAGTACATACCTCGTGGTGGGGCCCACACTAAAGGAAGGTGTGGATTACAAAACATACATCAGTGGTTCCCATGTGGGCCCTACCATAATGTTTATTTTCCATCCAACCCATTGATAAGGTCACTCAGACCTGGGGCCCACAACAATATTTATTTGCATCCAATCTGTTCATAAGGTCACGTGGACCAGGGGGCCCACTATACTGTTTATTTGTATCCAATCTGTTCATAAGGTCACGTGGACTAGGGGGCCCACCGTGATATTTATTTGCCATCCAAACTGTTTATAAGGTCACGTGGACCTTGGGCCCACCGTGATATTTATCTGTCAACCAAACTGTTTATAAGGCCACGTGGACCTTGATTGAGGAAAAACAAATTTCATATTGATACAAAACTTCCGTGACCCATAAAGGGTTTCAATGGTAGGCGTCCAACCCATTGTTTCTTGTGATGTGGGCCACCTGAAATCTAAATACGGCTGATTTTTAGGTGGCCCACAATTGGGAGGAGGGCCCACCAAATGCAAGGTGTTGATGGTAGACACACGTCAAGGTGGGGCCCACGGCTAGGACCGTGGGTCCCTGCCAGGCCGTCCATCCACTAGGCGCTGCCTGGATTCTGTAGCAGCAGCGTCAGTTGCTGCTCCTTTTCTTTAAAAAAAAAAAGTTTTTTTGTGGTTTTTCTGTGATAGGGCCCACACCACATGGATCCGTCCCAGCCATTAGTTTTTGTGGCTCAATACCAACCTGTCGAGCCCAACATTGGATGGGTTTTGGCGTACCAAGACATCAAGGGGTATTTCAATGGTGAAAATTCTATTGTTTATACTATGGCCCGTCAAGAAGTCAGATTGGCCTCAAATTTTGGCTCAACGCCTAAAATGGCCTGAAGAAAAGGATGGATGGCTTAGATTAAGTACATGCATCGAGGTGGGGCCTGCATGAGTGGCCCACCATTTCCTTCTCTTTTTTTTTTTGTTAGCTTGCAAGTACACACCCATGTCAGTGCACATACTCCACGCTAGCCACACCCGTCCACGGCTGCACGTCCAGCGTCACTAGACGCTGGACAATGTTGATACAACACATGCACCATGGTGGGTCCCACATTTACGTGGCCCACCACCATACATATATGTATATATTAATATAATATTAATAATAAATATAATATATTATATAGCATGTGGGACTTCCCACCATCCCAAAAATGGACGATGGATTTCACCTGGAATGTGGTGGGCCACACCGTTTGATGGATGGAGTAGATTTAACGCGATTCGGTGGGGCCCACTTCATTCTAGGGAAGGATAGAGAGAGAGAAGAGAGAGAGAGAGAGAGAGAGAGAGAGAGAGAGAGAGAGGAGAGAGAGAGAGAATGACACGTGAAGGGGAGGGACCCCGCCACTCTTGGGCCCTCCCAATATAATGCATACATCAAGTGGGCCCTTAAAATTAAAATCAATGGTGGATCACCCACCTATCGGTCTTCTTCTTGGTCCCTTAGCCTCCTTAGCTCCTTGCCTTTACTTTTAATGGTGGTTGATGACGAATGGATGGTAGAGATGAGAGATGAGATGGTGGGAAAAGTGGGCCACACTTGAAGTTGGGAGAGAATATTTGGACGTTGGAGTTTTGGGTTGTTTTGGGAGATTTGAGAAATGAGAGAGAGAGAGAGAGAGAGAGAGAGAGAGAGAGAGAGAGAGAAGAGAGAGAGAGAGAGATGATGGGAATGATATGGATGGGGTGATGTAAGGAAGGGTATGGGTTGGGTTGAAAATTTGTAAAAGGAGTATGGTTGTGGTTGAAATTTTGTAAAGGGGAATAGTGAGGTGGAAAGAGAATTAACTTGAGGGAAAAAGGAGGGATGGGGCTTGTACTTGAGGTATGGTTGTACTTGACATTGATTGATTGATTGATTGATGGGACATGTTGTAGAGATTCCTTCAAAATTTGTAATGCGCGGCGTTTCTTCGGAACGAACGCTGGCCCACATCTCTTGGCCTGGGCATCGGTTCGGTGCGCGAGTCGCGGCGTTGGAACCACGACGACGGTGCGGTCACTAAGGTACAAGTTTCGGTTCGAGCCGACTTCGGTATGCAGGACTCGGCTTAGGATCGTGCGCAAACGTCGGAAAAGGGTCGAGGATTGCCGAGATTCGACCGGAATGATCGCGGAAGCATACGGAACGGTACGGACTAGGGTACAGGTCTTACACATTTCATCCACAAATCAAATAGTAGCAATTTATATTACATGCATGAAACTATAAATATGGATAAGGTAGTTGAGAATCCTATCTCAACACCCTTATTAAAAGCGATTCATCAAATGATTTCTCATTCAGACATTTTATCAAACACTTAGACTACACGTTACTACACATATGAACTAAATTAGTTATAGCATATATTATGGCAAATCCTTTCATAAAGGAGTTGTCATACATACGACAAACACGTATTCTAGATTAATAGTCATGGGAAGCATAAATCATAATTGCAATTTCATTCAAACATTTCAACAAACACATGGAATGCATTATATATTCACATAGTTCACATGCATATATAATTTATCGAATACATCGTAACTAAGATCATATGGCAGCAATCAAGTCAGACATAAATCATTAGCTGACATTGAAAGCATTGAAAACCATAACCTAAACGTTTATAGTCCGCACCTTTCGTCGAATTGCTCGTTTCGAATTCGGTTCAAATCCTACGCTCCCTTTTACAGAACAATGGTTACCTAAGTCACGAAATAGGTTAGCTATTTTGTCGATTCCTCTATTTGGATTCCTAAAATAAGATTGGGGTTAGGATTTCTTACCCAAATTGAAGTTGGAATGGCTCGTGTAGCGATGGTGGGGAGGCGATTCGGTATGTGGTGTAGTGGGAACGATCTCCTGAACTCTCACTCTACTCCTCACCCTTTTCTCCTCTTTTCTCTCTTCTCTCACATAGGGTTTGAGAAATTCGTATGAGAGGGGTGGGGTGGTTTAAGGGCCTTATATAGGCTCAGAAGTAATGTAAATGGCCCCAGGGCCATGGTATACTTGGGTTATAGCCAAAGGGCCACTGTTTCTGACGAATGGGGCTCATCTGGAGGTCCATTACCTGTCTATGTCACGGAGTAAGTTCCCTGACAATGGATCTAGGCCAGATTATGATTTCGATGCGATCGGATTAGTGGATCGACCATGGAGGACCCGTATCAGATCCACAGTCGTTGTCACTCGATCAGGGCCACAAGTATACGGATAAGAGCAGGAAAATTTCCCTGATCAATGGGTAAAGTTTGGTCAGAATCTGACGGTCTGAAGTCTTCAATTTCGTTCGCAAGCGAACAGTCCAATTCACTTAAGTTCTGGTTCATTTCCTAAAGATATTCACGTTTCTCACACACTTTACTTAAGGTTCAAGTTGTACGTTTCTGGATACTATTTGGGCTCGATTCCCGCAATGGTTGTCAAGTCCAATAAGACGGTCATAACCCTATAGTTTCACGGTCATCGGACTTTCGACGTGCGGTCTAGGTCCGATACGGAGTTTCAATGTGCTCCCGAGAGCAACTGAGTTTTGGGATTTCTCCTAGGTTTATAAGTAGTATTGAGTTAGTGATTCTGACAGTTTTGGGTCTGGTCATTTGTATAGATAGTGGTTCAAGTTAAATTTAGTAATTATTTAGTTTAGTACTTAACTAAAATCCGTCCTAATTTTGACAGAATAAGGTCCTAAGGTAGTTTTATGTCCTTTTTTGACACTTTTAGTTAGTATATCATTTTAATTCTTTTTTTAGTAGCTCTCCATCAGGTCTACTTTATCTACACTAAATTTCATTAGATTTCATGTTTTAGAAAAATTCTAAAAATTCTAAAAGTAGCAGTTGTCCGAACTAATAATTTTTAGATAGTTGTCACATCAACCTATATTCAACTATATTAAAAATTTTTATTATATTTTTTTACTTATTTTTATATGAAACTAGACTTATCAAGTTTCAATCTGGCTTTTGAATCACCTAAATCGGAGTTATATTGAGGGATATATAACTTTTTCAAGTCAGTCGAAAAGTGCAGCAAATCGCAGTGAGGGTCCACCGAAATCTGGTGCACCGGCGGCGCGCCGCAGTCAGGGCGGTGGCACCACACCCCGCTGTGCTATCCGGTGGTAGTTCTGCCACTTGATATTTGAAACGAGTATATTTTGTAAACCGGAATGAGTTATTCATGGTGTAATATATGATTTTGGGGTAAGAGAAGCTGCTCTATCCAAATAACCTATTTATTTTATGATATTCCATAAGGTTAATAGTCAAAAACCCATTTTATTTATATATTTATTATTTGTAGTAAATTTTAGTTTAAGGATTGTTCTTTATCATTTAAACTTTAGGATTGGTGTCTAATATGAAAGTACTTAGAAAAATTTGAAGAACAATGTGGTGAAAGGTGAGATTTTTGAAGCAAATGGGTTGAAAGAGGATTTGAAACTTTGAGATTGAGTTTTGAGAAGTCAATAAGGTTTTATGATCGACCCATTGCCTAAGGACGCCATCGCCAAGCTGGAAAAATCTGAGACGTTACACTCGTACACTCCCGCCGAAGGCTCCCAATGTAGACTAACACGTGCACACCTATATTTGGTGAATACGCTCATAATTAATGACCCTGCATACACTCTCGCTAGAAACTCCTAATGAAGGTTGACACGTATGCACTCATGTTCGAAAAATGCGGTCTTAATCCAATGCCCTACATACACACCCGTTGGAGGCTCCCCATGGAGACTAACACATACACACGTGTTCGGTGAATTCGGCCATACACAAGAGTCTAGGTAATACACGAGAACGTATTTGAGCTTGGGTCACGAACTCTGCACTTAATCTTGCACAAGAAAATAATGTGAATTTGACTCTACAACTAATAGGCTTACTTATCGAATTGAGCCTTATTATAACCCCTCAGTGAGATGCTTCTTCAATGCTCTCTCGTACTGGAATCAACTTCCCAATTACTTATACGTTTTTCTATGTTAATGGTTAAACTCCACGATCAAATACCATGCATGCGTTGTACAGTAAGGTGACCAAGGCGATGAGAGCTTGGTTGAATCTCCCACTATTAATGGTTTTAGTTGTTTCCTAATAGGGATTCTGTAACGCTCCGAATTTCGGGGGTCGAGCAAAGGCCCAACTCTTGAGATCCGTCACATCACTTAAGCAACATAGATAATGATGATTGAATGTTATCCGTATTAGTGCATTAAACATGAATGAGATTACACTAAGTCAGCATATCATACTCCAGAGTTACTTAAATTTAGCAAGCAGAAGACTGTGATGGATATAAAGAGTAAGTGATTTATCGATCTCCAGAGTATGAGTATGGCACCAGGCCAAAATAGTTACATGTATAGTTTCCAAAATGTTCAAAATGTCAAAATATGGCTGTCCGACTAGATCATAAAGTCTCTGTAACCCCGTCGATCGGAACGTGGTATATATAGACCCGCTTGATAGCTGCATATATGAGAACTCCTCCTCATCATCGTAGAAGTCAGGCTCCGCTTCGTAAGCCGCGCCGTCATCTGCAGCTAAAACAGAGTCTGGTTGGTATTTTAAAATACCATCCCAGAGTGGGAGTGAGTGATCAACTCAGTGGAGCTATAAGGTAAAGGTTAACATGTTATCAATTCAGTTAAGCAGTAATGATAAAGCAGTACAACAATCACGTCCTAAGTACTCTTGTTAATGTAGGAATGGTATGTTATAATGATGCATGCCCTCGCCTGCACTCCGAACCTGCCTGATAACTGCATATATGAAAACTCCTCCTCATCATCGTAGAAGTCAGGCTCTGCTTCGTAAGTTGCATTGTCATCTGCAGCTAAAACATAGTCTGGTTGGTGTTTTAAAACACCATCCCAGAGTGGGAGTGAGTGATTAACTCAGTGAAACTATAAGGCAAAGGTTAACATGTTATCAATTCAGTCAAGCAGTAATAATAAAGCAGTACAACAATCATGTCCTAGGTACTCTTGTTAATGCAGGAATGATATGCTATAATGATGCATGACCTCACCTGCACTCCCTCAGCGACATCATCTCACGATTGCGTCATGCACCACTCCAGACACGTGCACTTCCTCGCCAAAGCACATGCGATGCGGTGCATGATCTTGTTAGCCAATACTTAATTAGGTTTATTCATACAGCAGGTTCGGAAAGCTAAGGTACCTCCCTTTATATTACTTACCCAAACAATGATCCATCTTGGTCTGTCAATCGTAGTTAATCACATACGATAGGTAAGTTATAGGGCAATGTCACCCCTGATTGTAAACAGTGGACAAGCAAGTTCAGGTCGCTACAGGAGGCTCGTCACCTCGGCGTAGGCCTAGTTTATACTCGAGGTCACTACGGGAAAGGCTCGTCACCTCGGCGTAGGCCGACAGCTCGAATACAGTATTCCATACCACCGTATTTGGCTCACGAGTTTAGTTTGCTCACTGGACATTATGGGGAAGCTTGTCACCCCAACGTATGCCGACAGCTCGACCACGGTGTCCCATACCACCATGCCCGGTTCATGAATCTTAGCGGATCGTGGTACCAAGGTTAAATGGATTTTACATTGGTAAGTGGTACCTTAGATTCAAGCAGTAACGTCTATATATGGTAAGCACATATTAGGCCAATCGGGTTACTTGACAAGCTCGACTGGTACGAGCGCATGCCGAATTAATTAACATGGAGCGCATAAACACTCCGCTTAGCCTAACCACTGTCGACAATCATCGTACGACTTGGATTCCTCGAATGCATCTATCGTAACAAAACTAGTACGACCACTAGATCAGAAACCGTTACTGATTACCTGGACTATCGTGTAGTCTCAATCACACTCAATTTCAATAGCAAGTCACATATGATAGTAATAGCAGTATTGAACAAACAACTCAACCATTTCAGTCATTTGAGCATTTTATGAAACACAGAATGAACATATCATCACATATATGTATTTCATACGTAAATCACCTAATTGGATTTAAGATACATGGAGGAATTTATACATGTAGCTAAAGTAGTTGAAAATCTTATCTCAACACCCCTTTCAAATACAATTTATCAAACACTTACTCATTAGGACATTTTATTAAACACTTAGGCTACACATTTCATCATACTTGAAATAAATTAGTTATAACATATATTATGACGAATCCTTTCATCAAGGAGTTGTCGTATATATACCAATTATGTATTTTAGATTAATAGTCATGGCAAGCACAAATCATGATTTTACTTTCATTCAAACATTTCAACAAACACATGAGATGCATTATATTTCAACATAGTTCTTATACATATAATACATATAAAATATCGTATCTAAGTACATGTGACAACAATCAAGTCCGTCATAAATCATTAACTAACATTGAAAGTCTTGAAAACCATAACCTAAACGTTTATAGTCCGCACCTTCCGTCGATAAACTCATATCGAACTCAATTCGAACACTACGTCTTTGTCTACGGCACAACGACTACCTAAATCGTGAAATAGGTTAGCTATTTTGTTATTTCTCTATTTGGATTCTTAAAACAGATTAGAGTTAGGATTTCTTACCCAAAAACGGAATCAGAATCGCCGGTGTAGCAACACCGGAGAGGTGATTCGATACGTGGAGCAGCGGGAAGGAATCCCAACAACTATCTCTCACACTCTCTCTCTTCTCCTCACTCCTTCCTTCTCTTTTCCCTCTTCTCTCTCCTAGGGTTTAGGAAATTCGTATGGAATGAGAGAGGGGTGGGTTTAGGGTTTTATATAGGCCCAGAAGTGAACTCAATGGCCCCAGGGCCATAATATACTTAGGTTATAGCCAAAAGTCGACTGTTTCGGGCTAACGGAGCCCATCTAAAGGTCCATTACCTGCATACGGCCTTGAGAAAGTCCCCCGACGATGGATCTATGCTATGTTAAGATTTCGGTCTGATCGGATTTACGGATCGACTGTGGAGAACCTGTTTCCGTTCAACGGTCATTGTCTCTTGATTAAGGTCACAAGTACACTGACCTATGCAGGGAAATTTCCCTGATCCAAGGGTGTAATTGGGTCAGAATCTGACGGTCTGAAACCTTATATTTGGGTTGCAAGCGAACGGCTTAATTCACTTAAGTTTGAGTCCTTTTTCTAAAGATATTTGCGTTTTTCACCCACTTCGCTCTAGGCTTAATTTGTACGTTTCTGTATACTATTTGGACTTGATTCCCGAGATGGTTGTCAAGCCCAGTAAGGTAGTTATAATCGTATAGTTTCGCGGTCATCGGACTTTCGACGTACGGTACAGGTCCGATACGGAATTTCAATGCGCTCCCGAGAGCAACTGAGTTTTGAGGTTGATCCTAGGTTTTTTTAGGTAATGTTTTTAGGTAATGTAGAGGTAGCGATTCTATAGGTTTTGGGTATTACAGTTCATATTGAAAGTGATTAAAGATAATTCCACAGGTGATTTAGTTTAGCACTTAATTAATTTTCATCTAATTCCTAAAGGATTTGGTCCTGAGTGATTTCTGCCTGAGGTTATACTCGGGTCTTTGTACGAATTTTTCCGAGACATTACAATATGGGCATTATAGATGACATAGACAATGATATACCTACAAGCTCAATGTCTAATCTCTGTAAAATTGTGGAGATCAGGTGCATCTTCATAATGGAGGTTGAAATCCTCATTAACGTAGTAAAGCTCAAGAGGATGACTTAAATCTCATATGTTTACAGGCTCATGATAAGGGTTGTGAGTAAGGAATCACCCAAGCTATAGTGTCACAAAAAACTCATCATCTTGCCTAATGATCGAATGCTCGTTTTGTAGAAAAAAGTTTGTGACAACTATAAATTACTTGGTTCAACAGCACAATCGACATGATCAAACGAGTCTTTGATAATATCAAACTAACCTTTGATCCGACAAAGAAAATGCAGAAATATGCAGTTTGGTTGCTAAACCATTTTTTCGATTTTATCGAGGAGATTTTTTTATCATAAGTTCCATTGACAGCCTGTCGATAGGATTAAGATCTACTCGATAATTGATGTTTTGGACTATGTGTTTACAACAATTTTATACCTCTTAAAAGCATAACTTAATATATTCATTAAGGATATAAAAATTATACACATCATTTTATTATTTTTAAAGGATTTATTACTTCAAGCTCTGTTGTGAGTTGATACCTAATTACAATATGTAAACAAATTTCAAGTTATCCAAATATAGACAACTATTTTCATATAATTAGATTATGACTCTAAGCCAAGCAAGACTACATGTAAATACTTTACACCTGTAATCAGATTGCCTATGATTGGATTGCAACTTAATAGCCTTTACATGCATCCAAACGACCTCTTAAAAAATTCAGCAACTAATATTTCGAGCTTTTGATCGGGCCGTGGATTGTTTATTGCCACTCACCTTCATGCCACGTTTTGAGAAAACTACATGATCTCTACTCCGGAGAAAGATGCATAAGATATAATTCCTCTATGGTTATATGTAAAAAATTAAAATAAAAATCATAACCATCCCATTGATGCCCATCGTATGAATGGTTAAAAGAAGGGTAATAGGTTTCAATGGGGATGTTTCCATCCCCACTATTGCATATAGTGTGGCCCACTTAGAGTTCTGGATATCCCTCGTGCTTGGGGTCATGCTTTAAAATGAGCTCAAGGAAAGGATGGACAGAGTGAATATAACACTATTATTGTACCTACGATACAAGCAATTAAGGGACAACTTCAGTGGATCCCCCAATCTACCGAGGTTGGTAGATCCCTAATTGCGAGGCCCATGTAAATTTACATGCCTTACATTCATGTCGTCTACCCATTTCGACAACTCAATTTAGAGCACAAACCAAAAAAATGAAGCAAATCCAAATCTCAGGAGTTGTTTGGATGCCTGTAATTTTTCTAGTTGTAAACACATTACACCTTAAAAGAATTTTAGGTATAACTACTTTACATGCTATTCCGTTTGACTTTTAAGTGGTAATCTGTTTACAGGCAAAAAATTTGTATGTTTGGCTAACTTGTAAAGTGTTTGTAATGAATATAGTAATATTCATACTAGAGAGCTTGGGCGGTGAACCTTTCAAAACCTGTAAAAATCACATAAGAAATACTTGATTTGTTTAGTGCCCCAAGAGGGTGTTAAGTCATGTGTTCACTCCCCAAGTATAGGGTTGTGATGTAGTAATAAACTCGGTGAGACCGAGGTCGAATCCACAGGGACTGAAAATTGCACGTAATCTGAAACTAACTAGAACTAGAACTAGAATAAGATGAAATTTAAATCGAGTAAATATGAGTGAATAATGGTGAAGTAAGAACTAAAACTGGTGAAATTTAAAGGTAGGAAACTAGGGTGCCAAGGATCCACTTGTAGAGATCAGGGCGATCTATGCTTGATTCAAGAACACAACTGGACTTCGAGTCCCATCTTCATCCAGTTGGAAAATATAACCTGAAAATCGATATGAACTTCCTTTTGATCTAGTTTTCAAAGAGATGAAAGGTATAAGAATTAGATATGATTCCATCACAAATCCATGCCCATTAGACAAGGTAAACAACAGAACTAAAACCAATCCATAACCAATCAGAAGATGTATGAATGTTAGGAAGGATTCCATCATCCAACCATGTCCAAGGGGCAATGGAGGACAACAGGGCTTCCTAACATTAAAATAAAGGGAAAGAAAATACTCAAGTCATCACAGATCTACTGTAATTTCAGTCACAATAAACCATTAAAAACTAAAATAATTTCTTAAAATCAAACTAAGATTAAATTAGTTCATAAGTATGAATCCAAGCCATTGAATCAGCCCCATCACGCCACAAGCTTCACCTCTTAGCCCTTAGCTAAGAGGTTTAGCCCAACATGGATGGACTAAAATCCCTTAAACAAAAAAAAAAAAAAAAAAAAACAAACTCTACTTGTCTCTGTCTACGTCTAAGCCAAACCCGAGCCAAAATCCCCCTCTTTCTGTCCCTCGTCTTTCTTTTATACGAGCCAGCAAAGTCGGTCCCAAGTTTCTGCATAAGAGGCGGTTTATATGCATAAGTTTACGCAGCAAGGCCTTTTTAGAAACTCTTTTACGTACACCAAACTGCTCGTCTAAGTAATCTGACTTTATTCTGAAGTTGAAAGCCCATTTCTCAAGAGGTTGAACGGTCTGGATCATCAATCCGATCGTCCTTGAGATCACATAAGGGTCCACTGGAGTTGGCAACGTCCGAGTGTTTCCGGACTCTGTTACTTGCGTAACAGAATTGAAAACTCTGATTTTGCGTTACTGTGGGGCCCATATGCCATGGTTTTCGAAGAATCAGCGCTGTCCATTGAAATACCCTCGAAAAACCAGTCAAGAATGAACGGTTTTAGATTGGATTCAATGTGGCCCACGAATTTTCCCCTCTGCCGTCTATCCTCCGTTTGAACGACTAGTTTTAGATCCTCGCGATATTCTGTTATTCCGCAACCTAGTCAGTAATAAAAGGCTCGATGGGAGACCAATGGACGGTTCGGATCATGAAAAGGGACGATGTGTGGGGCCCACTATCAAAACCCAATCACATGAACGTTTTCACACTATTTGGATGTTTTGTACAAAAAATAGGTGGGGCCCACTTCTGATGCCTGTCCTAGAAATCCACTCCCTCTATCGGCTCCTGTACGTAATGTTGGCCTATGGCCTCTAGTTTAAAGTAGATCTGACTTCAGGGTGGGCCACACGCTCATGGACAACGTTCACTTTTAAAAACAAAATCTGCTTCACGTAGCCATGCATGACCATATATTTACAAATTTGCCATCCTATTTTGTTATAACTTCTGTCGTCCGTATATCCTTACTGTATCGTCCAAAAGAGGTGAAATTTGACGGGTATCCACCGTTTTTCATGCTCTTTCCATCGGTTCAGTTCGGGTCCCAATCTCCCAAGGATGTCCAAGATATTTTTTTAATGGTTATTGTCTGATCTTGTCTATTGGGTCACTTACACACTGATCCAAGGGTTGAATTTTGACATGTACGGTTAATTTATAGTCCTCAAGCCATATATGAAATTTCAAACCGAACGGATGGTGGGAACCCTGTGATCTTTCATTTTGGACGTCTTTCGGGTTACTTGAGCTTTAGTTTCTCGATTTTCTTGGATCTTTGGCGTACAAATATGTCGATCTTGGTCTCCTCAAGTCCATCCCATGCTTTGGTAAATTCGGAGTGTTAAATCTATGCATTTAGCACCCTTTTTCAGTCCAAGCTCTTAAAATCACCTTGCATCTCAAACACGATTAAAATAGGCTATTAAACAGTATCATGTTCGTAAATGCAGATAATAATTGGGGTCTGATATGTAATATTTGACTCTCAACATCATGCACACACTAAATGGATTGGATATTTTCCACCTATCACAGTGCCCCAAATGCAATATAGAAGTTTTTAATGGTGGACGTGTAACGTCGTGGATTTTCGCTATTTTGGATTTCAAAAAACTCTTGAAAATTTTCATTATAATTAACTTATACTGTCACTTACTGACCATTAACACTCGATGTTAGCCTATACGCGAGTGATACCAATAAAGAACCACACAAATCTGATTAATCAACCGTAAGAAGCCAACAAATCTAGTCGATCACTTAAATACCGAGTTTAGCCACATTATTTGTTCACATAGGGCCCACATCTAGTTGACCTACACTACACCAAAATCGCCAAACTGGTACGGTAGGTATTTTGGTTCAGAAACGGCTTTAAGCCGTTCCTGATTTGAAACGGTACCCACCCATGTCCTGATTGAGTGTTGGATCCTCTTATTTCTTACTATTATAGTTTATTGTATTATTTTGAAACAGATGGATGGAATGGATTCTATTATAACCCTCTAAGTGGACCCCACATGGCCCAAGAGTCACATTTATGTAAATCTGGTGCAGACTACTGGATTATTTTCATCACCAAAATGTCCTAAACCCCTCCAAAACGCCCAAAATGCTGAAACGCTCTCCCGACCTCCCTCTCCCTCTCTCAATCTCCATCTCCCTCTCCCAATCTCCCTCTCCCATCTCAACCTTCTCTCTCAATCTCCCTCTCACTCTCCCTCCCTCTCGATCTCCCTCTCTTTCGATCTCCTGATCTCAACCCTCTTTCTCGATCTCCCTCTCCCTGCAACATCCACCATCCCACGACAGTCCCCACACATGGGGTATCTAATATTGTAGAAGCAGCAGCAGCAGCTCCATATGGGGTGTGAGATCTGTCGTCAGACTGAAGGGAGGGAGTGAGTGCAACGGCAGCAGAAGCAACGTGCAGACAAGTACATCAGCAACGCACACTTTCTCTGTCTCTTTCTGATTCGTTTCTGCCCTAAATCATTTTGGACGTATTGAAGCTCCAGGGGGCCACATTAGGGGGGGAAAAAAAGAAGACAGGTAGAAATCCAATTTCTTTTATTCTTTCTTGCTGGAAATACTTAAGCTCAAGATTACAACACCAAATCGACCATATCTTGTTAGATTTCTAGTCAATTGATGTGTTCGTATAATTATTCTTTTTTTTAAAAAAAAATTATGTAATCTTCCTATTTTTTACATAAAATTTAGCAAAATTCTCCTCTTCTTCTTCTTCTTTTTTGTGGACTCTAGATTTACATATGTTAGATGAGATTTTTTTCATCTCATTTTCTATTTTCTCATTATTGTTTAATTTTGGGTATTTCCTGGATAAATAGTGCCAGTTTTAAATTTTCAACAAAATTCATTTTTTTTTTCTTTTTTGTTTTGAGCATCGATGGTTAGAATACATGTAGACTCGTTGTGTTAAATCGAATTTTTTTTTTTTCATCTCATTTTTCTATTTTTCATCACTTTTTATTTTCAGCTATTTTCTGGAATGAATAATGTTAGTCTAAATTTCCAGCAAAATTCAATCTTTTTCTTTAGTATTGATGGTTGGAATACATGTAGACTCTTTACATCTTCTACACATGCATGCATTAAATCAGATTTTTTTCATCTCATTTTCTATTTTTAAAATTTTTCTTATTTTCTGCTATTTTTTAGAATGCCAGTTCTAAATTTTCAACAAAATTCATTTTTTTTTAAAATTTTGTTTTGAGTGTGGATGATTGAAATACATGTAGACTTTTTACATTTACATCACCTTATTTATTTATTTATTTATTTATCTCATTTTTATTTTTTATAAGTTTTCTTTATTTTTGGCTGTTTTCTTAAATAGATGGTGTCAGTTTTAAATTTTGATTTTTTTTTTTCTTGTAATTCGTTGGGGTGAATGATGTTAAATACTTAGGAATATGCATTAGTGGAATGGTAGCCATTGATTGCATAAATTTGGGGGCGATTTAGGGGCATTCGATTGGTATGCAAATCATCAAACACGCCGAAAGAGCATTCTTACCAAAAAGTGGACCGTTACACCATCATAAACATGTTCAAAATAAGAAAATAACACATATTTAGAACCCTCTAAATATTTGGGATTTCCAAGGATGTTCCATGGCGAATCTCTCGTAAGACTAAAATCACTCTTAAAAAGAAAAGTTAGAATGCTTCTTGTTGAATTAATGCACTTTTGTGAAAAGGCACCTTAGTTGAAAAGGTTCATGTCTCTTTGTGAAGAGTCACATGTCCCTTAGTTGAAAAGGTTCATGTCTCTTTGTGAAGAGCCACATGTCCCTTAGTTGAAAAGGTTCATGTCTCTTTGTAGAAGAGTCATGTCCCTTAGTTTTTATGCTTTAAATATGTGTATGGATTTCATTTTTATATATGAAGAAATACTACAACAAAAATTAGTTTTCTCCTATTCCCTTCTAAAGTTATTTTCACCAAGTAAAAAGGCTACAATAGCCTACAAAGTGGTATCAGAGCACTTTGTAGGCTATTGTAGCCTTTTTACTTGGTGAAAATAACTTTAGAAGGGAATAGGAGAAAACTTACTTGCGATTTTTGCAAAAAGTTCAGATCTTACCTGCGATTTTTGCAAAAAGTCTGGCCATATTGAAAGTGAGTGTTGGAATCGAGGCAAACCTCAGTGTTTTAACTGTAAAAAGTTTGGACACATAAAGAAGGATTGTCGTTTCAAGGACAATCAGCATGCTGCAAACTTTTCTGAAGAAAAAGTTGAAGAAAACATGTTTTTTGCATGTCAATACTCACTCACTCAAACTGAAGACATATGGTACTTGGACAGTGGATGCAGTAATCATATGACAGGTGATGATCGGATATTCACAAATATCGACTCATCCATCAGATCTCAAGTCCGTATGGGAAATGGTGCTATTGTGGAAGCAAATGGAAAGGGGACAATTGCCATTGAAACCAAGAAAGGGGTCAAGTATATAAAAGATGTTTTACTTGTTCCTGACTTGGATCAAAACTTGCTAAGTGTTGGGCAACTTGTTCAAAATGGGCACTCTATATTCTTCGAAAATGATTCTTGCATCATCTATGACAAGAATGGCACAAATCAAGTAATTGCTAAAGTGAATATGGAGAAAAATCGTAATTTTCCTATTAAGTTGCGATATTCGATCGATTGTGCACGGAAAGTCGAGACACTTGATGAATCTTGGCTTTGGCATAAAAGACTGGGGCATTTGAGCTTTCATGGATTGAAGTTGATGGATCAGAAGAATCTGGTAGATGGTTTACCGTCTATTAAAATTAAAAATGACATTTGCTCGGGTTGTGCATTGGGAAAACATCATCGTGCACCTTTCTCAAGAAGCACGTGGAGAGCAAAGGCGCCCTTGGAGTTGATCCACACTGATATTTGTGGAAAAATGCAAAATCCATCACTTAGTGAAAACTTGTATTTTATCATCTTTGTTGATGATTATACAAGAATGATGTAGGTGTACTTCATAAAGCAAAAGTCAGAAGCTCTTTTGATCTTCAAGAGATTCAAATCACAAGTTGAGAGACAAAGTGGTCTCAAAATCAAGAAGCTGAGAAGTGATCGTGGCGGCGAGTATGTCTCTAAGGAATTTGAGACATATTGTGAAGAAGAAGGAATTGAGAGGCAACTGACTGTTGCTTATACACCTCAGCAAAACGGCGTTGCAGAACGGAAGAATAGAACAATTGTCGAAATGGCTCGTTCTATGTTGAAGGAGAAAGGCATTCCAAATACTTTCTGGGCTGAAGCCGTGTCTACAGCTGTTTACTTGCTTAATCGGAGTCCTACAAAAGCTGTGGATGGCAAAACACCGATTGAAGCATGGTCAGGTCACAAGCCTTCTGTAAAACATCTCAAAATTTTCGGTTGCATTTGTTATGTTCATATTCCATCTCAAAAGCGTCAAAAACTTGATGAAAAATCTGAAATTTGTATTTTCATTGGTTATAGTACTTCGTCAAAAGGTTATCGAGTATATAACCTTGAGACGGGGAAGCTAATGATTAGCCGAGATGTTTTGTTCAGTGAAAGTACAGGATGGGATTGGAAAAAGAAAAATATACAAGAACAAGCCGTTCTTATACAAGAAGATGAACCGAAAGCACTTAAGATGTGGAAGAAGAAGCAGAAGCAGAAAATGATGAAGAAGATTATGGAACCACAACTCCATTCTCTTCACCAGAAGCTACTCCATCCGCATCATCAAGTTCTCCCTCAACAACTTCAAGTATTTCATCTGAATCGCCCCCGAGAAAAATGAAGAGTCTGAGAGACATCTACGAGCGTTGCAATTTTTCGGTTGTAGAACCGGAAAGTTTTGAAGTTGTAGCTCGAGAAGACAATTGGGTGAAAGCTATGGAAGACGAAATTTGCATGATCGAGAAGAACTCTACTTGGGAGTTAGTTGATTGTCCAAGCGGCAAAGATGTTGTTGGAGTAAAATGGGTTTACAAGTCTAAACTCAATTCAGATGGCTCAATCCAAAAATATAAGGCAAGGCTCGTTGCAAAAGGTTTTACACAACAACCAGGCATCGATTATAACGAAACCTTTGCACCGGTTGCTCGATTGGAGACTGTACGAACCCTCATTGCACTTGCAGCTCAAAGGAAGTGGTCCATTTTTCAGCTTGATGTCAAATCAGCCTTTTGAATGGTGTCCTCGATGAAGAAATTTATGTTGCTCAACCACAAGGATTTGTGGTGGAGGGCAAAGAAGATAAAGTCTATCGGTTGAAGAAAGCGTTGTATGGACTAAAGCAAGCGCCGCGTGCTTGGTATAGCCAAATCGATGGATATTTTGCCAAGAATAAGTTTCATCGGAGCAAGTGCTAGCATACCTTATATGTCAAGACTGAAGGTACATCTATTCTCATCGTATCATTGTATGTTGACGATTTGATACTCATGGGAAATGATCATAGTATGCTCCATCAGTTCAAACTTGATATGATGAAGACATATGAGATGAATGATCTTGGCATGATGCATTATTTTTTGGGAATAGAAGTTTCTCAAGACGAAAATGGAATCTTCATTTCTCAAAAAAGGTATGCTGAATCTATTCTTGCAAAATTCAGCATGGAAGGATGCAACCCAGTTACTACTCTTGTAGTAAACGAGAAGCTGATAAAAGACGATGGTTCAAAAAAGGTGGATGAATCATTGTACAGAAGTATCGTTGGAAGCCTCTTGTATCTCACTACTACAAGGCCTGATATTATGTTTGCTGCGAGTTTACTCTCGAGATTCATGAATTGTCTAAAGCAAACTCACTTAGGAGTTGCAAAAAGGGTGTTACGATACATTCAAGGATCGTTGAATTATGGAATCATGTATACTCCTATTCCAAACTCAAAATTGGTAGGATATACAGATAGTGATTGGGCAGGATCCATAGATGATATGAAAAGAACATCGGCATACACTTTCTCTCTTGGATCCGGGATAATTTCTTGGACGTCAAAGAAACAAAGTACCGTTGCTCAATCTACAGCAGAAGCAGAGTATGTGGCGGCATCTCTTGCAGTTTCTCAAGCAATATGGTTACGAAGAATTCTTGAAGATATTGGCGAAAAGAAAAATGAAGGAACTACTATATATTGCGACAACATGTCAACCATTTCAATTGCAAAAAATCCAGTATATCATAACAAGACGAAGCATATTGCGATCAAGCATCACTTCATCCGCGAAGTTATTGAGGATGGCGAGATCGAGTTGAAGTATTGCAAGACGAAAGAACAAATGGCTGACATGTTCACCAAGGCACTCCCTAAAGAAAGTTTTTGTCATCTTCGAGAGATGTTGGGAGTAATTCAGAAAGTGCATTAAGGGGGAGTGTTGAATTAATGCACTTTTGTGAAAAGGCACCTTAGTTGAAAAGGTTCATGTCTCTTTGTGAAGAGTCACATGTCCCTTAGTTGAAAAGGTTCATGTCTCTTTGTGAAGAGCCACATGTCCCTTAGTTGAAAAGGTTCATGTCTCTTTGTTGAAGAGTCATGTCCCTTAGTTTTTATGCTATAAATATGTGTATGGATTTCATTTTTATATATGAAGAAGTACTACAACAAAAATTAGTTTTCTCCTATTCCCTTCTAAAGTTATTTTCACCAAGTAAAAAGGCTACAATAGCCTACACCTCTCTGGCTGTGGTATCTTTGGGTTTCCCTCTGACTATGTTTCTGTTGTAGTGTTTTACTTTTGTTGTTTCTGTTTTCTATGATAGCCTCTTTGAGGAGTAGCAAGACTTTTTCTGTTTCCGCCATCACTACCTTTGTTCCTTTCAGTTTTTCTTTAACGAAATTTATCATCTTTCAAAAAATATATAAATTGTCCTCATGTTTTCCCCACTACAGCCACCAGTTTTCTTACAATTTGGAAATGATACTAGAGGTGTCGTAATTGTGTTTACTGGTATGCAGAGGAGCTTGTGTCTTTTACGAAATCAGCTTGCTCTATATTTTGGTCCAGCCCTAACATAAATGATGTGATTCTACCAAGTTCCATAAAAGGAAAGCTAGGAGGCCCAAGTCAATGTCGGTTGGCTTCGTCAACAGCTACTGTTGTGTCACGAGCTGTATGTTTCTTTTCCTTTTGTTAATCTCTATCTGAATTAATTGCATGTTATAATCTGAGCATGACAAATTCATTGTATTTGTACTTGTCTTCATGAGATACTATAAAGAAATTGGACCATCTCTTATGTTATATTATCTGATAAGTCGAGGCCTTGATACTAGTACATCCATCTCTATCGAGGGTATTTTGGAGGGGGTGACCTTTGCTAATGTGTTGAATTCATTCTAGAGCATCATGATCATAATCTGAAGACATGGCCATCGGTGTAACTGTTCTTGTTTGGTTTAAGATTATTGTTGCACCATATATTAATCTTTATTCCAGCTTTTCTTCTTTATTTCCACTCAATTTTAGCAGATGGAATTACGTATGACATTTTTTACTCTAAATTCTCATAATAAATCAACATCTTTTGTAGGAAAATGATTTCCATAATGGATCATAAAATCCTTTGACCTGGCTGGTAATATCACTGCAGACAAATCAAAGCTTCTCTAGAAAATTAATCTTGGTGTCAAATCCTTCATGTGGTTGAACAGATTTTGTCGGTAAAGACGCTTGCCTCCATCTCATCGGTGTGCACATTTAAAAATTGACGTTTCCCTCAATGATGCCTTTACTTTCTTATGGAATTTCTCATGGAAAGTTATTTCGTCTCCATCATATGATTCAGAGGTATGTTCAACTATATATGGGATTTTGTCATGTTGATGTGATTTTGAAGACTGAATTTCCATGATTGCTATAATTTTTCATGACCTTCATTCACTGATTGATTTTTGGTCAAGCTATCAACACTGATTGATTTTTGCTTTGCTATGTCCCAAAGTAAACCGGAGCAAAAATTCGCCTAGCAGCCTATGAAGTGTTAGTGCCTGTTTTGAAAGCATTGTATACTGCTTTTTGTCCATTGGCTTTTGATATGATAATGACCCACAATAAATCAGCAATTACAAATGGAGGAGTCTGCTGGTCTTTGAATATTTACTATTGTCACTGCTCTCCATTGTTTACATGTGATTAGATTTTGGGAACTAGGTCTCTATTTGCGGATATTGTTTTACGAATATGTATGGGAGAAAGGGAGCTCGAATTTTGAGAGAATTATCCTGTGGTGAAACCGGACAGCTTACAGCTTTCAATGTAAGTTCCCTTGATCTGAGATGGTAGGTTTTAATACTACCAATTTTCCTGTACTGCAACATTTTGTAGAAGAATGAGGTTTTCTTGGTCTATTACATGGAACATGTTGTTGTTTCCTTTTTCTCTCTAGCAATAATGTCCATTGAAATTGAGAAAGTGTTTTGGATCTATCATGCCTTTTCAAATTCCTTCCTTCCATGAACTGCTACTTAACCATGAGTTGGGTGGTTGTTAACATTCTTTGAAGTATCATTGCTTCAAACCAAAGTCCAGCACTTTGGATTTGGACTTCACTTGTTGATTTTGTTTCTTTTGATTTGATGGTGTATTAAGAGACTGCAGCTGACTAGAACTGTTGAGTCTATAGGTAAGGCATATAGATACATTTATATTCTTTGATGTTTGTACTATTTAGTAATTGTCATTGTTGGAACTGTCAACAACTAGGTTAATTGTCCAAACTCCAAAGTGCCTCTCTAGGCTACTCTGCGCCAATCACCTCCATTTAACGCCCAGGACAAAAGGCATTTCTTTAGGACTTTTCTTGATATTCTCCTTCTGGCTTGCTTTTCCTCCAACTACAAAAAAAAAAAAAAAACCTTGAGCAAAGTAAAACTACCAGGGATGAACCGTGGATCACTTACACACACTACAGTCTCCACTAGCTCATCTACGGTAAAATGAATATGCATCTTTTCTGTTTTGCCAAGGTAAAATGATCAATTAACGGGATATTATTATGATAGATGATGTTGTTGTTCTTGTTTCTTGCAGCATTCATGTGTGTCAAAGAGTTTACGTTTCCGGTTGACAGCGTTTGTTGGTCCTCGTTCTTGTAAGATGTATGTACTCACCCCAACATGAATTGTATGAATGAAGAAGAAGAAAGAAGGAGCCTGCCTACAATTTATTAAAGAGGAATTTTAGGATCCCATTTCTTTAGATTTCAGTTTGTTTAAGTGAGTTCAATGAAATAATCCCGACTGCTGGTCTATTAAGCCCCACTGTGGATGGACCCTGCCCTGAAAATATCGTCAATAGGATAATTCCGACCATTCAATTTGTCACCTGCAAGTAGATGGCTGAAACGAAATGTAGCAATGGTCCATCTTCAACTTAGAAAAGGCCTGTAATTGGTGGCTTGGTTCTTCTGAACTGGGAGATCTGTTTCAGCATGATCTATCTTGGGTGCGCTCAATGGACTGATCGTCTGGATCACCGAATGATTGGGACCCACTTGTACAAACTGAAAAACCCAGTATAGTGCGCAAATCATTGTGCTGGGGATCATTGAAATCCTCTTTATTAAATAAATGATAAATAATGCAGTAGATTTCTATAAAATAATTAGTAATAATGCACTACTTATAAATTGTGCATTTTTTTTTTCTGAAACATGGAGTTAATAGTAGTTCAATAGCATTCGTTTAAGTTAATGAAGATTACAATTGTATTCGTTTGGATTTGAGAAAGGCATTTAGTGCAAAAGTGGGTTTTGAGAGAGGTTATTAAACGTTTGGTACAACAGACAACAACCAATATCCGTACTTTCCAAGACTTTCCTCTTCTTTTTTTTTTTTCTTTTTTTTTTTTTCTTTTTTTTTCTTAGTTGCCATTCTTGCATCATAGACAATTTTAAATTCTTAGACAATTGTATTCGTTTGGATTATGGCAGCTACTTTTGGACTTTGATCTTTGAATGGTTTTTAGTGGGTCAGGCTATGGAGCCTTTTTAGTGCTAGGTTGTGGTTTTGCTTTAGGCACATGGGGGAGAGCCTCTTGGATTTTTATTGGTTGGTTTGTATTTCTGAGGTGCCCTTTTTCTATTTAGGCGCCAGCTCTTTGTACTATTTTCTTTTATTTTTCAATAAATTTTTACCTTACCTTGCATCCTTAAAGTTAATATGGAAGTAATAATTTACTTATAATAATTGGATTATATGCTGTCAGGTTTGTCAATTCAAGAGTTCAATATCATGTTGTTTATCTATTGATCGTTTGGCCTTCAACGTTTGACACAATTCAAGAGTTCAATCGCAGCTTCCATCCCCACGTTTCAGCAGGTGATTCAACGTCTCCAGGTAGAAATCGATCATTTCTACTGAAAACTTCACCTCAAACTTATATACATTCACTCGTCAATCCAGTTATAGTTACTTTCTCGTTTTGTTGTAGTACAATTCAAATGGATTGGATGTGAACGAAGATCTTAGTTAATTGTCTGTGCTAACACTGTTGCTGAGTGTTATGATTTCGAGCATGTCGAATGTCCATTCATGACTAACTTCATGAAATGCAATGTTGAATTATTTGGTTACTATCGATTCTTGCATGTACTCTGTTTAGCAAGTGAATTTAGCTTAGTTTCAATCACATGGAATTAAACTGAGCTATGAGCATCCAATGGTCATGTCCTTTGAAAATCAATGTCAATTTTCTATTTGATTTTTATTGCATGTCTCAAAGTTAAGAAACTTACTTGCGTGATGTGAACAAACAGCTAGATCAGCACTTTACACATATAAAATCCGTACTCGAAAGAAGAATAGTTCACTGCATCTCCATGTAGGAGCTGGCATTTCTCATTAATTTTTCTTCTTTAAACCTCGAACTTGAATTTGCATGCAAGTTGGGTTTCAGTTTCTCTCTCTTGATTTGTTCCAGTGGAATTCAAATGCATTGGTTGGGAGCTAAGATCTATCATTGTCACTGGGTGCTGTAAGTTCAAGGACGTCCTTCATGGCTAGCTTTATGAAATTCCATATCAACTCATTTGGTTACTATTGATTATTGTGTGTGGAGTGTAGACTGTTTAGCAAGTGAATTTAGTTTTTGCATGAAATGAAACTAACGTCCAAGCATCCAATGGCGCATCTTTTGAAAATCAAGGTCCATTTTCTATTGATTTTGTTGTGTTTGTTTCAAAGTCAAGAAATGTATTTGTAAGATTTGAACCAAAGAAGCATAGTTCGCTGCTCTGTCTTTTTCCTGCAAAATTTGCAGTCCCGATTTGTCGTTCAAGGTAAAGGCAATATATTTTTTTTCTATTATTTGGGTGACGTGCGTTCTTTGGTTGTAGGACTATTGGGCTTCTGTCGGATGTGCTGTAATGCAATGTAGCAACACGGAGGTAGTGTTCTTGCCAAGCTTTCTTTTCATCACCAGTTTATTCTTCAAATTGTAGACAAAATATTTTTCTTATTAGCCCATTTTTCCAACTTCCTAGTGCATGGTGGTAAATGAGATTTGAATCCCATTCTTATGGGATTATCAATCCATTAATCAGGTTGGAGCTGGAACTATGAATCCCCTGACTTTTTTGAGAGTTCTTGGTCCGGAACCATGGAATGTTGCGTAAGTATGCTTTGGGGGAATGAATTTGTACAATGTGATGCATCGGTAACAATCACCGCTTCACTTTTGCAATTATCAAACGTGCACAGCAATAATTCATTACTCTTTCCAATGTAGGAGTGTTGTAAGGGTGTCTTAAACAATACATGTTTTTAATTTGTGAATTGGCATTATGTTGTTATATACAGGCATCAAGGTCTATCATAGCTGTAGTAGTTGATCACTAACATGAAAAGTGGTAGAATTCATTCTTTCCAAGATATGCCAAAATTGTTACGCAATGGTTACAGTAGTAACCGTTACGCATTACAGGGGTGTAACGGCCATTATAGAAAAAATGGCCCATAATGGCCCCGTAATGGGGCAGAAACAGGTTTTTTTTTTTTCTAAGTTTTATAAAGGCTATAACAGTCATCATGGCCTGTATCATAACAGTAATATGGCTACCATTACCGTTATGGAATACCCTGCTTCTTTCTCTCCCCAAAACCGCGGATCCAACATGAAATTCAAGTAGAATGTCTAAGGCATCTGCTAACCTTTTGTGTTTTCCAATTGGGATCATCACAAAAATTTGACACTTCATATTCCTATTGTATTGGAAATGTTGCGTTTTCTGCATTGGTTGTGAATGTTTTGTTCTTGCTTGAGGTCTGGTTGTTATTTAATTATGCCAGTCAACTCAAGATTTCATAGGTGTGAAGCCGGCGATGTCTTAAGTCAACTTTTATTTTTCTTGATTCGAATACTTACTAAAAAATCACAGATTGTAATCCACTTGTTGATTGTAACTGTAACGCTATGAAAATCGGGGGTCGAGTAGAAACTTAACACCCGAGTTCCAACACATCACTTATGCAACACATTTAATGATGATTGTATGTTGTATGTATTGGTGCGTAAAACATGAGTGAGATTAAGCCAAAACAGCAAACATAATCCATGGACAGTTATAATACGCAAGTGGAAGACTGAAAAAATATGTATAACCTTATAAACCATTCCAGGTCCCCAAAATATGTATGCATTGCCAGGTCAATAATTACAAGTACTGTTTCAAAATACAAAATGTCAAAATTGTAGTAGTCTGCTACAAGTGAAACCCTGGAGCCCCGTCGATCAGAATGGTCTAAATGAATCCGCCTGAATACTGCATATAAGAGTAGGCGTCCTCGTCATCCTCAAAGTCCGGCTCCGCTTCGTAGGCATCGCCACCACCTGCATCTAAGACAAGGTTTGGTTGGTGTGTACAACACCGTCCTGTAACGTGGGAGTGAGTGATCAACTCAGTGGAACAATAAAACAAAGGTTAACATGTTATCAATTCAATCAAGCGGTAATGATAAAATAGTAAATCACACATCCCTAAGTACTCTTATTAATGTAAGTATAGTATGTATGTATGATGCATGCCCTCACCTACGCTCCCTCAGTGACTCCTTACGATCGCGACATGCCACACTCCCTCAGTGCTTGACCATCAACGCCAAACACACACGTAATGCTGTGCATGAACGTGATTACCAAGTCCCTTATTAGTCATTTTCATACAGCATGATTGAGAAACTAAGGTACCTCCCTTATATCACTTCCCAAACAAGGATCCATTCTAGGGTCATCAGTCCTAGTAAACTCATACAATGATACGGTTCTAGGTCACTGCAAAGGGCTCGTCGCCTTATCAGTGCAGGCCTAGTTATACTCTAGTTGCTACGGAAAGGCTCGTTGCCTCACCGCAGACTTAGAGTATGCTCGAGGTCACTACAAAGGACTCGTCACCTTATCAATGTAGGCCGACAGCTCGAATACATTGTCCCATACTACCGTATTCGGCTCATGAGTCTGGGTTACTCACTGGTCACTACGGGGAGGCTCGTCGCCCTAGCGTAGGCCGACCGCTATACCACGGTGTCCCATACCACCATGTCCGGCTCATGAGTCTTAGCGGATCAAGGTACCGAGCTTAATAGGGATTTCGCTGGTGAGTTTGGTACCCTAAGTTCAAGCAGTAGTGTCCAAACATGGTTAACATACATCGGGCTAATCGGGTTATTTGACGGGCTCGACTAGCACGAGCACACATTGAGTTGATCGACATGAAGCCCATAAGCACTCCGTGTGGCCTAACCACTGTCACCAATCGATATGCGACTCGGATTCATCAGGTGCGTCTTATATGGCGGGACAAAGTCAGCCACTACTTCGAGGCCTATTACCGATTGCTTGGACTATATAATAGCCCCAAACACATTCAATTACAACGATCTAGCATATGAGATACTCAAGCAGTAATGGAGCAATGATTCAAATCATACAATCAGTTGAGCATGTTATGAAGTTCAACATAAACATGAATCCACACTTATGCATTTCTAGGAAAAAGTAATGAATAGGAAACAAGGCATATGGAGGAAATCATACACATCATTAGAGTGGCTGAGAATCCTATCTCAACACCCATTTAAAGAACAGTTTACAAGTATTTATTCATACAGACATGTTTACAAATACTTAGCATACACATTATATCATACATGGTATGTATTGGTTAGCATACGTATCAGGGCAAGTCCTTTCGTCAAAGGATTGCCGCCTACACAACAATCGCATAGCCACGATAGTTAGTCATGGCGTACACTAACGCAAGGTTTATACTCATTTAGCTTTTTTTTTTACTCAAACACTTAGGCTACGCATTGTAACATACACAACGTATGTTAATATAACATGTATTAGGCTAATCCGTTCATCCATAAGTTGATACACATGCATCTAGCATACATAGATAGCAATTAATCATGGCAAGCACAAATTTGAATTTCATATGTATACGGTATTTTCTACAAATACGAGGAATACAATATATTCAACTTAGTTAACATATAACTGAAAAACGGAACGGACATCACTTTATGCATGTGAAATAATGTCCACGTCAAGAATAAATCATTAACCGACATTGAAAGCCTTGAAAACCATAACCTATACGTCTATAGTCCGCACCTTACACCGATAAACGCGTAACGGATTCGTCTTAAACATGTAGTCTTTGTCACGGGCAGAATGACAACCTATAGCATGAACTAGATTAGCTATTTCATCCTTTCACTATTTGAAACCCTAGAACGGATTAGGGTTAGGTTTTCTTACCTAAGAACAGGATCGGTATCGCCGGCAGAGCGATACAGAAGTGATAGTAAGGCACGTGGAGTAGCGGGATCGAATCCCAGGAAGAAGCGCTTACTCTCTCTCTCTCTCACTTTCTCTCTCTTTCCTTCTCTTTCTCCTCTTCTCTCTCTTAGGGTTTAGAGAATTCGTATGGAGTGAGAGAGTGAGGGTTTTAAGCCCTTTTATACACATAAAACTGATGGGAATGACCCCAGGGCCAAGGTATACTTAGGTTATGTCCAAAGAGCGTCTGTTTCAGCTCAACGGAGCACTTCCGGAGCCCCCTTTTCTGCGTGCGGTCGGACTTAAGCTCAGTGAACTTGGATCTAGGTCGAGTTAAGTTTTCATTCCAGTCGGGTTTCCAGATCGCACGTGGCGGACCAGTTTCAGTTCAACGGTCACCAAAACTTGATCAGGGTTACAAGTACACTGCCATGTATGAGAAATTTCTCCCGATCCAAGGGTGTATTTGGGTCAGATTCTGACGGTCTGAATCCTTATATTCGGCCTGCAAGCGACAAGTCTCAGATTACTTTTATTTATAAAAATATCCACATTTCTCACACACTTCACTCCGGGCTCAAGCGAATAGTTTTGGAATACTATCTGGACTTGATTTCTGAGGTGGTTGTCAAGTCTAGCAAGACGGTCTTAATTATATAATTTCGTAGTGATCGGACTTTCGATGTGCGGTCCAGATGCGATACGAAGTTTCAATGTGCTCCCGAGAGCAACTGGGTAATGAGATTGATCCTAGATTTTAGGGTAACCTAGCGTCAATGATTCTACAAGTTTTGGGTCTTGCAAATCGTATTTAAAGTGATCAGTGCGGATTTCACAAGTAAACTAATTTAGCACTAGATAAAATTCGCCTAATTTCTAAAGGATTTAGTTCTTAGTGAGTTCTGGCTGAGGTGACACTCGGGTCTCAGTACGGATTTTTCCGAGACGTTATAATCCAACTTATGTAATTGACTATTAGATAGCGCCTGATTGTGATCAACCTATGTAGTAGTCTATTACATTGTGCCTGTGGGAGTTTTGTGCTCTCATTACCGGTCCCAAGCCCATACAAAGGAGGGTTGCTCTCATTACATTGTTCTCTGTCTGCAGCATCCTGAACATATTAAAAACTTGATTTTGGTGGGTCCTGCTGGATTTTCATTAGAGTCAGATGGTAAGTCAGAGTGGCTGACAATTGAAACGTTTACTTTCATGATTTCAGGTAATCCTTCTTTTCGATTTGCAAAAAAGGCACTCGAGGCTCAACCATGTTTATTTCTTATGGTGTGATGCGATGCCATGAAAATCCCCATTGGAGTGATTCCATGTGATTATCCCTTTAATAGATCAATGGTCTAGACAACTGAAACTTCTACTACTTTCATGATTTCACTGAATTTGAATTTGATACCTTTTTGTTTTTGTACTTATGGCAGTTCTTGTATACCACCAGTTCATGTGTCCCAAATGGCCAGGAAATCAAGCAGCTCTGCTAGCCATGTCGGCCACAATGATAATCAGGTGGGATAGCTTGACCATACATGCCTGAAGTTCCTCTTCAAATGAATTTTTACTATTATTATTACTGTTTGTGCATGACACAACGACTTTTACTTCAAATACCCTGTTTCAAATTGAGCTTCTACTTCAAGGTGACCATTTCAAATTGAACAAACAACAACTTTTAATACCTGAGCCAGTTGCACTCCAAATCTAATTTTAATTCCTTGTTTGGGAATTATGTTTTTCCTATGCTTTTTCTGCAGCTAAACCTCAACCAGAAGTATATAGTTGAATACTGATTTATGGTTAGTTTTGGCTCCTTATTTGGGCTTCTAGATCTTACTTACACCATTCATTTCTATCAGTTCCCCAGCTGCTTGACCAGATGCCAGTATCCATACAATTTCATTTTATTGGTCTTTATAGTAAAAACGGAATTAGTGATTGGTGTTAGTCCACTGGATCAATCCTTTCCTTGTTCTAATGTTGAATCATAATAAGGTGTGATTTTATATAAACGGATGGATTGATGGAAAAATATGTATTTTTAGTTCTTTCAACAATGTTGAGGTCATGATGCAGCGCAGTTCTTCTCAAGTTCCTTTGCTTGATAGTTCTTTCAGCGACTGCCTCGGCCCACAAGAAAGTGGTCAAGGGCGTGACTTATGATGGAAGGTCATTGATCATCAACGGACGAAGGGAGCTTCTCTTCTCATGTTCCATTCATTATCCACGTAGCACTCCTGAGGTATTGAATTGGATAATTGAGTTGTTTTCATTCTTTATTTTCTTTATGCCTATGAATTTGATTACTGAGGATGTGGGGTTGGATTTTTGTTAGACATGGCCACAAATCATTGCAAAAGCAAAGCATGGAGGGCTCAACGTCATCCAGACTTACATCTTCTGGAATGTTCATGAGCCTGTTCAAGGCCAGGTATAGCTCGTCTGATTGAAAAGGGTTTTGATAGTATTCTAACAAAAGAAACATACAACCATGTGTGTTTAGCTTGAAACTAAAATCACCAAACTGAGAGATATGCAACTGAAATTGGATTCTTGGCACCTCCAAACATAACCAATGTACTATGAGGACTGTTTGATCTGAATTGTTGAAATTGCAGTTCAATTTTGCTCGAAGGAATGATCTGGTGAAATTCATCAAGACAGTGTGGAAGCAAGGCTTGTATGTGACCCTTAGGATCGGTCCCTTCATTGAGGCTGAATGGAACTTTGGGTATCCAATATTTTCCTTCTAATCATATGATTGTTTTCTCTTCAATTCAGTTGTCTTTTAAGAAAAAAAAAAAAGCTTACTTTTCTTTAAATGTTCTAATATTGTCGGATGCACAGGATCATGGCGAACCTGGTGAAGCATCAGGATGTGCAGGCCAAGCTGATGGAAGAGATCGCTCGGGTTGTGGGGGATGGACGAGAAGACATTGAAGAGGAGGATTTGCAGCGGATGTAATATCTGAAGGCAATGATCATTCTAGAAAAGAGCAAGGAATTGTTGGATTATAGAAGCCTGGAAATGAAATGTTGTATTGAAATTGGAAATTGGAATTGAAATTGAAATGTGTACTAGAAAAGAAAATGATTATAATGTGTGTGAATCATTCTATTGTCTTGTTCTTCTATGTGTAATTATCTGACATATAATACAAGTAGATTACATACCCCACTCTCTCATACAATGAACAGAGGGGTTTAAAATTGTTCTTAAAATTCCGTCCTAAAATGTGACCGTTGGCAACATTAATAGGCATTCAAATCCGTTTCTAAAATTGTGCCTAAAATGTGATCGTTGGCACCAGAACGGTTTAAAACCGTTCCTAAAATTCCGTTTCTAAAAATTAAAATTGTACTGAAAACGGTTCTGAACCGTTCCTGATTTTCTGCTACGCCTCATTTAGGAACGGTATTAAACCGTTCCTAAATGACGATTTTGGTGTAGTGCTATTACTGACTAATCAAGGCAACCATATCTAAATAAAGACTTACCTAAAGTCAAGATAATTAGGGGTCGGATCTTAATTAATAGACCAAACTGACCCAATATCCTTTTAGCCTACGAACTAAAGGTTTAGAGTGATTATTTTCACTAATTGCAATGGCCACACTATGAACATAGTTAATCCAAACCCTAATCATTACGCACAGGAAATCTTGTTACCTAATTCATTCCAGAAATCCCTTGATTTTCCAAACGAGCTCTTGACCGCTCGTTAATGGACCACTAGTTTCGAAATTATAAAATAATGTCCGTCTTACTGGGCTTCACGTCCATCGCGAGGCATCCAGTCGAGATCGTGATTTAAATCGTTCAACTTGGACTTACAATGTCGGTGCATGAGTTGTGCGAATATTCTTGAAATTAACAAAGAACTTAGGTCACTTATCCGTGTTCGGTCTTTGCCCTAGTTGTAGCTTTCAGACCGTTAGATCACCGCCAAATTTGGGGCAACAACTTAGAGTAATATCCTACAAAAATCCGTAGAGTCACGGGCCCGATCGATAGTCGGTGACCGTTGAACTGGATTATGATCATACCCGTCGATCAATGCATCCAAATGGCAAACCGATTGTGTCTATGCATAGATCATCACTAGGGCCAACTATCCTATGGTGAGTGTCGACCCCTACGCCCCGTAATGGCCCCCAAATGGTAAAAACACACTCCCCTTGGGCCAGTATAGTGAAAACCCAACTCTTAAGGCCATTTGTACCAAATATGGTGCTATAAATAGGTAATTTTGGGGTCTCTTTTGCTCCCATACGAATTTGCAAGCCTTAAGAGAGGAGGAGAAGAGAGAAAGAAGAAGAGAGCAAGGGTGAGAGAGAGGGAAAGATCCTGGTGCTTGGGGATCTGTACTTCATCAATTAAACACCGGAACTTACCGAATCTTTCGTCAAATCCGCCGTCACTTACAATCGGAGGTAAGACTTGCATTCAACTATTCGATTTTGTAACTTATACCTACTTTATGTGCGATTAACGATACTTCTTTCCTCTACATTAAGAATTGGTGAATTTTCCCCAAAATCCCAACCCTAGGAGCTAAATATTTGAAATGCCCTCTTAAGGTGCAAACTATAAATACTTAGGTTACGATTTATCAATGCTTTTATTTCGGTTAATAATTTATGATTGTTAATGTAGAACTTCTTGTTGCCTTAGGTATACTTATGTCTCTATTTAACAAATTGATGAATTTCATGTTGTAGTGTAATGTTGTCTATGTGTTTGATGAAATGCCTAAATGAATAGTTTATTAAAACTTGCTTATCAAATGTTAACCTATATGTTATGAATATTTGTTAACATGATTTGGATAGGAATAGAGCTACGAGTGTAGCCAAGGTAACCGATAAACTTTCACGTTTGGGTGGCCGAATTGGGTTGGCCACCTTGGGTATATTCGACAGATACAGGTCAGACATTGACTATCGACAGTGACTAGGCCACGAGCTGTGCTTACGCGCTCCATGTCGATTATGTTAGTGTGACCCCGTACCAATTGAAATTGCCTAAAGAACCGGTTGACCCATTATATGTTCACCATATATGAGCGCAATTGCTTGAATCTAAGGTACCCCATCACTATTGTAAAGATCCACCTTTAACCATGGTACTATGATCTTCAAGACTCGTGAGCTGGGCATGGTGGTATGAGACACCGTGTCCATGTTGTCGGCTTACAATGGGGTAACGAGCCTCCCTGTAGTGACCGCGAGCACCACTTCTTATAACTTGCCTATCGTATGTAGTTATCTAGGATTGATGAACCTAGATGGATCAAGAACACGGGAGTAGGACCGCTGCAGTTGTCCAATGCCTAGTGATTCGGTTAGGATCGATGTTTAAAAGGGAGGTATCCTAGCTTCCTCAAATTACTGGATAGACATAATTAATCATCCGTCTAACATGACCATGCACCGCATTGCATTAGTTAGAATGTGACAAAAAGACGTTGGAGTCGCATGTTTGAGGAAGTGTTGTCATGTGCGAAACAGGTGGTCAGAGTCGTGTGTTGAGGGAGTGTCGATGGGTGAGGGCATGCATCATTACATAAACTTCATTCTCACATTAAAAATAGTAGTTAAGAAGAGATTGTCTTATATTGCCTTATCATTACTGTATTGACTGACTCGATAACATGTATAACTTTTACTTTATGTAACCACTGAGTTGATCACTCACTCCCACTCTGGGACAGTGTTTTAAAACACCTACCATATGCTAGTGTAAATGTAGGTACTGTTGATGCCGATATACTGGAGCAGACTTTCATGGATGAAGAGGAGGAATTCTCCTGTTTTCAGCTCTCGGATGGGCCGATGTAGGACACGTACAATTGGATAGGGAGCGTTGGGCATATGAGCTTATTTGGATGTTACATTACCACATTTTGTTTATTTTTTTGGAATTGTATGTATATACATTAAACCTAGCCATGAACCCATACTCTAGAAGGAACTTCATGATATATTTATGTTTTTAGTTTACACATCTACTTTAATCGCATTGAACCTGGAGTATGGTACGTTGTTTAATATAATTCTACGCATTGTCAAATAGCCAATATGAAAGAAATCAGGATATTGGATTCTGCAAAACATAAGTGATGTTTGGAATATCGGGATTGAGCTTTGCTCGACCCCCGAAATTCAGGGTGTTACAGGACGACCCAACCTTTTGCCATGTGATCCATTTGACAATGGGAAAGTAATTTTTTATAGGCCATAAAAGAGCATCAAGGAAAGTGCAATGAATAGATTGAATGTATCATACACATCAAGCAAATAATTTACTCACAAGACATGATTTTTTACCAAGTTTTATATTACAACATGTAAAGGCTTTACAGGAAAATATGTTAATCCAAACAATCCTTGTAATCAGATCATCTATAATCCCTTTACAACTCAAGTAGCTTGCATGCATCCAAACGGGACCTTAAGTGAATTAACAATGGAGATTCAATACCCACCGGAGATTTAGATCTGTTTAATTATTGGGATCATACCCTAAAAATGAACTGTCAAAACGGATGGACGGCGTGGATGCAAGTCACATTCATCAAGGTGGGCCCCACAGAGGGATTCAGGGATCCGCCGGAATTTCTGCAACCCGCGGTTGCGGGCGATTCGCATACGTCCCAGACCATTGGTCCCGATCAAAGTTCCGTGGGACCCACTTTTCTGTAAATTAGGGAAAAACGAAGGTTAAAGAATCTCTGGCCGAAGATCGCCGTGCTTTAAAGAACGGTTGTTAATGCCATTCCTTCCTTTCTTTTGTTCATTTAATTTTCATTTCATTTCTGTTTTTTTTTTCCCTCTTTAAATGCATACTGTTTTCCGCCGAACAGTTAATATGAGAGATTTGAAGATCTACACAGATAATGAGACGCGGAAGGCGCATGCTCCCAAATCTGCTGATGTCGACGACAAGAAGTAACACCATCCATCTATCTCGCTTTTTTTTTTTTTTTTTTTTTTTTTTTTTTAAAAAAAATAATTTATTTCATCTTTTATTTTGGGGTTTTTTTTTTTGTAATTTCATTGTTGGGGGAATATCTGTTTTTTTTTTTTCCCTTTTCTTGTTTTCCTTAGCACTTTTGTTTCTTTCCCAAAAGGAGTGCAAGAAAGCCTCTGATAGTGGTTCTGTAAATACCACCACAATGATCCTGTTCGGATTTGTGATTTTAAATTATGAGGTGTTGTATACAATGGTCAGTCAGAATTGGACAGCCCGTTAATGTGATTGAGGTTGATGACCAGTGTCCCGCTTAGGTGTTTGACTTCTCAGTGCCAATGCATGTGGGTGCACCCTAAGAATTGTTTGGGTTACTGAAGGTGGGCCCTATCAAATGAAATCATGTGTCCCAGTTTACATGTATCACCAGATACCAAAAAATTACGCTTATTTAATTATCTGAGTATTAGATTTGTAGACATTTTTGGACAGTTGAAAAAGAGAAAAAAAATCCAGTGGTCTTATTTCAACAAACAAGTGTCCATGAATCAAAGATTGTTAACCAGTCTGGTTTTGGGACTGTTACTTAAAGACAATGAGTTCCACAATTTAGTTTTAATTTGAATTAATGTATGTTGCATGTACAAATTTTGAGTGCCCAAGTATCAATCATCATACTTTCCCAAAGTATCAAATAACTCCCCAACAAAAAAGTGATTCTGCTTCATGCCGAGCACTGTATATATGGGGAATGCCGACGAGGCTTGCCCATGCTGCTTGCCCCTTCTATAGTTCTACCCTGCCATGTCTGATGGGCGTTTCATATAGAAGGGTCCCTCTTTGAATGGGCCACATGGAAAAACTCTCACTGATTTAGAGTTCCTTGCTGTCCACAGAAAGGTGCATTAGAAACAATGGTCTAATTTCAACAAATATGTATTTTTAACGCTTATGTATGGGCACAATGATAATTGATCAGTAAGATTTTCTGCATTGGGACCCACCCACAGAGGTATCTTCTTGATGAACTGCCGGGCTCAGCATGTGAGGGCAGCATGGGCTAGCCTCCTGTGTATCTCAATTCTATATTTCATTCCATGTATTTTTATTTTTTATTTTCCTTCTGTCAGAGCATTGACATTTTATTGTTTCTTTTTTCTTTTTCCTCTTCAAATTGAAGGAAACCGGTGCCATCTAATGTGGTTATGAAGAGGGCTGTGAGTGTCACTATCATTTTATTGATTTTTACCATTGATGTTTTATTTCCTTTTTAGTTACAAATACAATAGAGAGGTATTTCATCATGGCTTTGACATACTCTTTTTATAGGATAAGGGGAGATCACACTGAGCTGGCCACTCATTCATCAATGTTCAACCGTACAGAGGATGCAGGGACAGATGGAATTGTGATGGAGGCCGCGGACGAGGAGGAGCCTGGAAACGAGGAGCCATATCAGGAGGCAGCGGCGTATTATGGCCTTAATCAGTAGCTTTCCTTTGATAGTTTATTTAGAATTTATACATTGAACTTAAGGTTTTGTAATTGGCCCCCAGCTGAGTGGGCCAGAATATTGTTCGCATGTTGGATCAGATATATGTTATGTTTCATTTCCGCTATCTGCACTTTGATTCACTCGTTGATTACCATTATCATTAGCTAATTCCTGGGTTTTTAGAATCTGAGTCTTGTACTCAGGTTTTGAAAATCGGGGCGCTATAAAGTTGGTATCAAAGTGGAGTATGAGATAGCCTCGCTGTGAGATTAATACAAAACCTTGAGGGACTTACTTAGACAAAACTTAGGCATTTCCCTTTAGAAAGTAGGGAGGATGAGAAAACTTAAGGACAAAACACTTAGGCCCCCTTAAACTTTAGCAGGGCGAACATCCTCGAATAGTTAGGAAGAACTTAGTATATGAATCACCTAGAATCCCCTAGGAAATAACAAATTTAGAAACAAAAACCTTAGCCCCCCTGAAAAATTTAACCCAAAAATGCTAATTGAATGATGAACTCTCTCGCCATGCAATTGGCAAGATCTCCGACCCTTGTGATGCTTCATACTGACTGGAACTGTTCTTCTCCCCTCTAATTCCTGAACCACGAAAATCTAATCCCGCAGGAAGCCATGCCACCGGTAACGCGATCTCATCAGACCCATACGGTCGACATCCATCCCATCCCGTCGACAGAGCGCCAGCGGTATTTACATCCTAGCAACCTTTTAAATCGAGTTTTCTTTGGGATACCTGATTAATCAATATATTGTCAAAATCACCTTCGTTCCGTTAGTTCTCTCTTAAACCCTGATATGATTTTTTACTAAAATGATAAAAATGACCACAAACGAGGAGTTTTCTGTAGGTGATTGCACGGTAGGAATGTGGCCACTGGTTCGTAGTCCTTGGACCCACCATAAAGCACGTGTTTTATCCACGTAAGCTTAAAAGATGAGGTAGATCCAAATGTCAGGTGGACCACACCATAGATAAGAGTGATGATTGTGTGCATATTATTAAAAGCTTCTTAGGGCCCACTGTAATACCTACCATAATGTTTATTTTCCATCCACCTATCCGTTAGGTTAGGTAGTCTTAGATGAAGAGAAAACAGCAAATAGCCAACATAAAGTTTTTAGTGGTAGGTGTTCATCGCCACTGTTCTCTTGACTGTTATCAATTTGCATAGAGATTTAAATATTGGAAAAAAATGATAAACAGAAATGAAGTTGGAAAAAAAAAAAGAAAGTAAAACAGAGTGGGATAGTTGGAGAAGATCTGCCATAATAAGGTGTTGGTACAGCTCCACTTAAGATGACTTGATTTTGATCCCTAGATATAGATTTCAACTGCTAGGGGCTGGATCCGGATCTAGCTCAATAAAATAAAAAAGGATATTGATCTTAGCGGAAGTGTTCATTACCTACAATGGTAATTTAACCTTGAATATATATTTCAAGAAAGTGATATCAACAATTAAACAAATTTCCCTAGAAAGTTTATATCCAAAAATATATAGACAGTAGTTAAGGAACAAAGGTGACACAATTCTCCCTCAAATATGTTGCAATTAACTCAGATATCTAACTTGCATTGATCTTTCTGAAAATAAAACCAATCAGGAAGAATAGTCGAAAGAGAAGCGAAAACCAAACAAATTGTCTCTTTCCCATGAAGGGGGAATTTCCCTTGAAACCACGCCAAAAACGACAAACTAAAAACAGAAAAAAGTCTCTTAACACGTAATGTTAGACCTACATGCAAACATTCTTGGCATATATACAAAGACCAATTTTCCTTTTTCTCCTATTTTCCATTATGTATCTTACTATTTGTAGAGATATTTATACAAGTCACTGCTTGTTGAGCCTGTGAAGCGCCCGGCATTCTTTATAGCCTGGGGTTGAGCATAAGAAACAGAGTCTAGACAGGAGGGATACAGGATAAGAATGAAACTGAGGGAACACCGAAACTCTCTTTGCCAACATTAATTCCAGATATATATATGTGTTACCCTGCTCATCTACATGCCGCATGCCAAATGGCACCAGTGTGCTAGATCCAAGCCTTCCATGATGTTTTCCATACTGTCTAGATTATCTGGTCAAAAAATCAGGCCAGATAACTACAGCGAAAAATGGACAAAGAAACTAGCATTTATGATGTCCATTTGTTTTGTACACTCTTGACTACGTGACAAGTGGAGCAACCTTATTTTCCAGCCAGATGGTCTAAAAATTGTGGCCGATCTCATGGAAAGCTCAAATCTTATACACATTCTATGTTGGCACATGTGCTGCCGTGTAATGAGCAGGGCTGTACACACATGGGGGAGATAAAGTTACAAATTTGTTGGTAGAAATTAGTGTATCCCCCTTCTCAAACCCTGCAATGGCCAATAGAGATTGTGATTGGCAAATGCTTTCAACATTTTGGGGGGTGGCCCACCACCAGTGTAGGCATCCAAAAATCCGACACTAAAAAAGTGGTTATACAGCCATGCATACAATACATATTCATTTACCATGTATTAACAGTGATACTTCAGTCAAGCCCAAGGGGGGAATACTGATTACTCTAGCAGAGTGAAGATCCATGCACATGAATACACCCAAACTGTCCAACTGTTGACCAACTGTAGGTGGACCATTGTAACTGTCAAATTAGTGGCCGCCAAAATGACAGCTACAATGAGCAACAGACAACATTCTAAATTCAACAAACAAATGTCTATCAGTCAGAGGCTGGGATCATCCGGTCAACCTGATTTTTGGACACAAACCCATCACAGTGGGGCCCATGATTTGGGTTTAATGTACAAGTACTCAACATGCACAGCATTTGAGTGAATGCCTCATTCTCTGCCAGGGTATCAAGTAACACCTCTACACATCATAGAGGGGGGCCACATGCTATTAATGCAATGATAGCTTCAAGAAAAAGCAAGTTTAGGATGATTATACGCCCAAGCCTCACTGATGACATGCACCACCTGCCCATTCAGGAAATGGCATTGCAGAGGAGCACACTAGCATGCATCTCATTTAAACAACTGACCCAATTATGCCCTCTCTACTTCTTGTTTATTACTCTCCTCTCTTTACTAACATCATAACACGTGTGCACTAGGGCATAGCAACAAGGAGGTGGATATCCTAGTTCAACAATCTAAGCCATTGGTCTGTTGCTTCCGACCATGAATGGACCAACTACATCACTTTTTTCTATATTTGGCCATAAAATAGGTATTTTAAAGAGAGACACAAATGGTCCATATTCAGCTGAATAAAGTACTGGTAAAATGGTCCATAATCAGCTGAATAAAGTACTGAACAGTGTTGGTATTTGAGATCAGCTGAATAAAGTACTGTCAGATCGGTGTGATGTTTGTAACCCATTGAATGTGGGTTGGATCTAATCAGCGGTGTAGATTAGCGGATTGGAGAGTCTAGATGTCCCAATTTTAACTAGGAGCACAATAACTTATAGTGCTCTGAGAGTACTAGAGCATATCACTATTAATAATACATGATATATTACTATAACTGACCAGGGTAGGAGGCTACGCATATTACACCCAAGTAGACACAACCCGACCCACCCATTTTTTAACAGGATTGATATTGAACCGAATCCAAAACAATGTCTAACTGGGTCTATGAATTGGTGGAACTGGGTACCCATTAACAGCCGTATCTGAATGGTAAGTGAGCTCACTTCTTCAATTAAAGAAATGAGCACAACGGACATCCCACTCCATTCAAATATGTTGATATTCAAAGTACCCGATGACAAATAATATGATCCCCAGCCCAAGCATAAGAATAGTATCACTAGAAACTGAGACCCTGTACTGGTCCACAATTCAGTGATCCATGACACTATTAGCAGGAACAGATCATGCACCAAGAATCTCCAAAATTGGAAGATACGGGACATCAACCAACTTTGTGTTGCGCAGCACGCCAACAACGCAGTGAGCCTAGATCCAATTTAAGGCCTCACCCACAAACGATAGACAGGAAGAAATATAAACTAGAAATAGATCAAAGCAATCCAAAACAAACCACAAGACAAGATATACGTGGAAAAACCCCAAACTAGGGTAAAAAATCACGGATGCAAAATTCCACTATGAAGAGAAACGAAGATTACAAGGCAATATACTAACCTCTCCCTTGGAAGTACAGAGAAAATCCTTTGCCCACATCTCAGAATAATTTCCTAAAATTCACCTTAACCTAGAATAGCCCTAGGGACCCCAATTTATAGTTTTGGCAACTTCCCTTTCCGCATCCCAGTTGCGAAAGGACTTGCAACACGAAATCCGCGAAACTCCTTTCGCATCCCAGTTGCGAAAGGACTTGCGACACGAAATCCGTGCAACCTCGACTGGTCATGGGCGGCCCCAGATGTGGCTCCACTTCTCAACAATCTCCCACTTGGAGACACATCTCTATAAACCTTTGTCTTCTTCATCCGGAGTGCACCACCTCCTTGTCTTCAAGCCTGAAGACCAATCAAAGCTGAACAGAGCTTCAGCTTCTCCCTTGTGACTGCCTTGGTCAGCATATCTGCAGGATTCTCACTTGTATGAATCTTCTCCAGAGCAATCGATCCATCTTCCAGTAACGAACGTATGAAGTGATATCTGATGGCAATATGCTTGGTCCTTAAATGAAAGGCTGAATTCTTAGCCAAGTGTATTGCACTCTGACTGTCATTATACAGCTTGCAATCTGCTTGCTTCTTACCCAACTCTTCCATAAATCCTTGCATCCACACCATCTCCTTGCATGCTTCTGTAGCCGCAACATATTCTGCTTCTGTCGTACTGATAGATACTATCTTTTATAACTGAGAGACCCAACTGACTGCAACACTACCCAGAGTAAAAACATAACCCGTAGTACTTCTTTTGCTGTCGATATCTCTTGCCAAATCTGAATCCACGTAGCCTTGTAACTTGATTTTCGATCCACCAGAATACAGCCCTACGTCCTTAGTACCTACCAAGTACCTAAGGATCCACTTCACAGCTTCCCAATAATCCTTCCCGGGGTTGTTCATGAACCTACTAACAACTCTCACTGCTTAAGCAATGTCTGGCCTCGTGCTCACCATAGCATACATGAGACTCCCAATAGCTGACGCGTATGGGACTTTAGCCATGTAGTCCTGTTCCTCCTGCGTCTTTGCACCTTGCTCCTTAGATAGCTTGAAGTGGTTGGCTAATGGAGTGTAACCGGCTTAGCACCTCCCATATTGAATCGATCAAGTACCTTGGCTATGTACTCTGCTTGTGACAAAACTAATTTCTTGTTTTCCCTGTCACGCTTTATCCTCATGCCTAGGATTTATTTTGCAGCTCCTAAATCCTTCATGGCAAATTCTCTAGACAATTGTCTTTTGAGATCTGAGATGTCCTCCATGCTTGAGCCAGCCACAAGCATATCATCAACGTACAGAAGAAGGATGATGTATGACGTATCAAACTTCTTCAAGTACAACAGTGGTCTGCATGACATCTCTTAAAACCATTTCCCGACATGAAATTATCGAACTTCTTGTACCACTGCCTCGGGGCCTGCTTCAGGCCATATAGACTCTTCTTCAGTCTGCACACATTGTTCTCATTACCTGGTGCCACGTATCCTGTCGGCTGATGCATATATATCTCTTCTTTAAGGTCCCCATGAAGAAAGGTTGTCTTAACATCTAGCTGTTCTAGATGTAAGTCCTCTGAAGCCACTATACTCAAGACCATGCGAATCGTAGACATTTTCACTACCGGTGAAAATATTTCAGTGAAATCGATACCTGCCTTTTGTTGAAACACTTTCACAACCAATCTGGCCTTGTACCGTTTCGAACCATCGTGCTCCTCCTTTAGTCTATAAACCCACTTGTTATGAAGAGCTTTTTTACCCTTGGGTAGAGTGACTAGCTCCCATGTACGATTAGACTCAAGAGAGTCCATCTCATCATCCATGGCCTGCTCCCACTTAACCCGTATATCTGACTGTAACACCTCTTCAAAACACTCTGGCTCACCATTATCTGTCAGTAGTAGATAATGTAAGGAGGGTGAGTATTAGACCGTGGGTCTCCTCTCCCGAGTAGACCTACTCACAACTGGTGTATGCGGCTCTGCCTCATCCTGTGGCACTGTAACACCCATGTCCGGTAACTCTTTCAACTTTACGAATTCTTTTTCTCGGCCTTATTTTCCTCCACACTTCTTCTGGTAGCCCACCATCCAATGGTGCTGAGGGACTTCTATTGATGAGATATGTGGCAGTATTCACAGCATCTGCCCAAAAGGTCTTGGGCAACCCTGCATGTAACCTCATGCTCCTGGCGCGCTCAAGGATGATCCTGTTAATGCGCTCAGCCACACCATTCTGCTGTGGTGTCCCTGGAATCATTTTTTGATGTTTGATTTCATTTGCTGCACAATACTCCTCAAACCTCTTATCACAATACTCTCCCCCATTGTCAGATCTGAGACACTTTACTGTTTTACCTATCTCATTTTCTACCATAACTTTCCACTTCTTAAATACATCAAATACATCAGATTTATGTTTTAAGAAGTAGACCCACAGTTTTCTACTAGCATCATCAATAAAGGTAACAAAATAACGTGAGCCACCAAGAGATAATACCTGTGCCGGTCCCCACACATCAGTGTGTACAAGATCCAACAGATGTGTCTTTGGAGCGCGTCCCGTCTTCTTGAAGCTTACCCTCTTCTGCTTGCCATACATGCAATCCTCGCAGAATTCCAAGTCAATAGACTTCAGCTCTGGTAGCTTCCCTTTTGACAATAGCACTTTCATCCCTTTCTCACTCATATGTCCCAGCCTCTGATGTCATAACTGCCCATTCACTCCAGTTGATGCGACTGCGAGTGAACTATACGATCCTGAAGTCATATACAAAGTACCTTCCTTTTTGCCTCGAGATATTACCAAGGCACCTTTTGTGATCTTCCAAGAGTCACTGGTGAATGTCGTCACATAACCGGTATCAGCCAACTATCCCACTGAGATCAGATTACGTTTCAAACTCGGTACATGTTTGACATCCTTCAATTTCAAGACCGTTCCGTCTTTCTGATTTACATGAACATCTCCCTTTCCAACAATATTGCACGGCTCATCATCACCCAGGTAGACTCTCCCAAAGTCACCTGACACATAATCACGCAGAACTTCCTTACACGAAGTAGCATGAAACGAAGCACCCGAGTCTATAACCCAAGACTCATTCCTCGCATCAAGAGACAAGATCAACGCCTCTATGTCGCTCTCCTCAGACAGATTCACTGAATCTTTCCCACCTTGAGAGCTTCCTTCTTGTTTCTTGAGCTCCCTACAATCACGTTTCATATGCCCCTTCTTGCCGCAATGCCAACACCCGTCTTTGTCTTTCGGTCCCCTGGACTTATTCCTGGATTTAGAACGCCCGTGTTTATTGCCTCCTTTGTTCAGCGATCTTCCTCTTCCTTCAACGTTTAGAGCATTCCCTGAATCCCCTGAAACTCCTGATGCCTTCCTTCTAGATTCTTCGCTGAGAATTAGACCGGCCACATCATCAAATTTCAGCTTTGTCGATCCTGAAGAATTGCTCACAGCAATCACCAAACCATCCCAACTGTCTGGCAAACTGGATAAGATCAATAATGCCCTGACCTCATCCTAAAAGCAATGCCAACGGATTCCAACTGACTCGTGACTGTATTGAACTCGTTTAGATGTTCAGCCACTCTCCCACCATCTGACATCTTCATGTTGAATAGCTGTTTCATAAGATGAACCTTGTTGGATGCTGAGGGCTTTTTATACATGGTGGCTAGGGCTTCCATTAATTCTTTTGTCATTTTTACCTTGGATATATTGAAGGCGACGCTCTTAGACAAAGAGAGTCGGATCGTTCCTAAAGCCTTCCTATCCAGTAAAAACCATTCATCATCTGTCAACTTTTCTGGTTTCTTCTCTTTTCCTCCTAGAGGAATATAGAGGTCCTTCTGATATAGATAATCCTTCATCTGCATCTTCCAGAAGGCAAAGTTTGAACCATCAAACTTCTCAATTCTAGTTTTCCCATCTTCTGTCATCGCTCCCAATAGAACTAAACCAATAGCTTTGATACCAGTTGCTGCGCAGCACGCCAACAACGCAGTGAGCCTAGATCCAATTTAAGGCCTCACCCACAAACGATAGACAGGAAGAAATATAAACTAGAAATAGATCAAAGCAATCCAAAACAAACCACAAGACAAGATATACGTGGAAAAACTCCAAACTAGGGTAAAAAAACCACGGATGCAAAATTCCACTATGAAGAGAAACGAAGATTACAAGGCAATATACTAACCTCTCCCTTGGAAGTACAGAGAAAATCCTTGCCCACACTTCAGAATAATTTCCTAAAATTCACCTTAACCTAGAAATACCCTAGAGACCCCAATTTATAGTTTTGGCAACTTCCCTTTCTGCATCCTAGTTGCGAAAGGACTTGCGAGACGAAATCCGCAAAACTCCTTTCGCATCCCAGTTGCAAAAGGACTTGCGACACGAAATCCGCGAAACTCCTTTCGCATCCCAGTTGCGAAAGGACTTGCGACACGAAATCCGCGCAACCTCAACTGGTCGTGGGTGGCCCCAGATGTGGCTCCACTTCTCAACACTTTGGTCCTTTTTTCCTCAAGAATGTGGACCATTGTTGCATGTCTCTCTTCACCATCTCAGGAAACTGACCCAAAGGGTAAGAACTATCCATCTCGGAAATGTTCCAGCCAAGGTCCATCCATGGGGGACCCATTAGTTCAATGCTCCCGATCACCCAACTGCATGACTGACAAGTAGGTCATGGCCAAAGGATAGTATACATCTCCTCGTGGACCAAGGACTATATAATTCCTATTAAAGATGCAATCCAAGATAAAAAGTACCGATCAGCATCCAGTTATCAAGAAAAAGAAGTTGATTCTTACCTAGTTTAAAGCGAGAAAGCCATCCCTGCCATGGGGCCACTAATTTCATTTCTCATCAGCTTGGGCCGCTCCCAACATTTGCCGTGCAGCCAGTGGAATCAAAGGAGGCTGTGAACGAAGAGCAAGCAAAATAAATTAAATCATCAATACATCAGTTATACTTGGAGCCAAAATATACAAGAGTAAAGATATGCAAAACTTCAGTAATCAGCATCCACTAAAGTTTTCTGTATATTCGTCTCTTTTATTAAAGGGCCACAATGCTGTGTTAACCAAAATTTCTTAAATGGTGGTGATTCATCCACTGAGTACACACCATCAATGTATTGAAACTGAAACCGTCATTGAACCAGACAGTCATCCAATCTAGTCTGATCCAGTACAATCGCTGGTTCAGGAGTTGTGAATGTGATTTTGGAAAATAGGGAAAAAAAAAAACATAAAATATAACCAGGTCCAACAGAAGCGCGCGAGCACGCCCACACACACACACACATATATATATATATATATATATAGAGAGAGAGAGAGAGGCATGATCACCCTGCGCACTTTTGCACACGTGAGAGAGAGAGAGAGACATGATCACCTGCGCACTTTTGCACACGTGTCATGGGCCTCTAATCCAAACAGTCCATGTGATGTGGCATCCCATGAAACCCCCAGGGACCAATTTTCACCTTGATCTAAAACTTTGGTGGGCCATAGCAAAGAGAGATGCAAATCCAGGGAGGAAACTGTTTTCTTTTTCTATGGCCCACCAAAGTTTTGGATCAAAAGTAAAACTTGGGCCCTGGGGTTTCAAGTTCACACGAGTTCTGTGTCTCGTGTGAAGTGGTGCGCAACTGAGCATTCGACTATATATATATATATATATATATATATATATATATATATATATATATAGAGAGAGAGAGAGAGAGAGAGAGAGAGAGAGAGAGAGAGAGAGAGAGAGAGAGAGAGGGAAATGGTTCTATACAGTCGAGCTCATGGGAACTTCCCATGAGGTCGAGCTGTGTGGGCCCCACCATTATTCGTGTCGAACATCAACACCGTGCATTTGATGGGTCCCCTTTACATGATGGGATATCCCAAAAATCAGCCTTATACGGAACTCAGGTGGGCCATAATATCTAAAATCATGTGAAGACATGCCTAAAACATATAAAATCACTTGACGGGGCACACCTAAATTTTGGATGCATTTGAAACTTGGTCTGACCCCTCATCCAAGTGGGATGCACTTAATGGAAGGGCTGGATTTGTGAACCACACCTCAGTGGGCCCAACAAATGATTATGAATGTTTTAATGGGAGGGTGACCCCTCTCAACTTTCGTAAGTGGTGTGGCAGACAAAAGTCATCAATTGACTTGATTTTAAAGCCCGAGGCCCACCATGGAATGTTGCATCTGACGGATGAGGTAGATTTTTGATACGCATAACGGTGGGGCCCACACAGCTCAACCGCATAGAACCATACACACACACACACACACAGAGAGAGAGAGAGAGAGAGAGAGAGAGAGAGAGAGAGAGAGAGAGAGAGAGAGAGAGAGAGAGAGAGGCTCACCCAAGAACCAGTTCTCACGGAAATTTCATGAGAACTTCCGACACATGATGTTGGCACAAAATCCGGACGGTTAACTAGATGAGTCACTTCATGAAACCCCCAAGGGTCACTTTTTGGCCTGATCCAAAATTTTAGTGGGCCATAACAAAATGAGAGGCAAATCAAGGGCCTAGAGATTTTCACTTTGCTATGGCCCACCAGATTTTTAAATCAGGCCAAAAAGTTAGCCTTGGGGATTTTTGATGAGATGATTCATCTAGTGGACCATCCAGATCTTATGCCCACATCACGTGTCAAAAGTTCTCACGAAGTTACCATGAGAACCGATTCCCATGAGAGCATTTGTGTTTGGCGCGGGCGCATGTGTGTAAGACATATGAGATCAATGAGGCAAAAAGCCGAATTGAGTGCCATGGCTATTTTAACCAATGATGGTTCCAATCGATGTACATATAGTAACTTCCAAATGCGCTTAGTCTTTAGAAACAATGGCATTACAACAGGTGGGCATAAGGAACATGAATGGTTTCCAAAGTTTATCATGCACTTTCAACAACGTGAATTTATGTCACTGAAGTGAAGTCAATAATATTTTATGCAAATCCTGTGTTAAGAGGTTACGTCCATTTCCTAGAAAAAAAAAAGACAGATAAATATATGATACATCTAGGCCACAGAAGCTAGCCAAACAAGGATTGAGCCCATCAAAAGATGGCAATCAAGGATCTGGACCATCCAACCATCTAGATTGAAGAGTTGAACCGCACAACGGTTCTAGATTGATTTGATGGAAGGTCCAGATTAATAGTCATTTACTTCAGGAAGCCATTTACGAAAACAGAAAAGGGGGTTCTGGTCCTTCCAGAACCATGTCCTTTCTGAGAACCCTCAAAACGCTAAAATCCTCTCAAAATATCCAAAAACAAAAACGATTTTCATAGATTCTTCACCAAAATCGCCATTGGATTTGAAATTTATCATCTATTCGAAGAAAAAAGAATTGAAGATTTTTTTCGCATTTTTTTCACACTTACGTAAGAACAGCACACCGCTGTTGATTGATCGATTGGCCCACCAAATGCTAAAGTCTCCCCCCCCCCCCTTTTTCCAATTTTTTTTCGGTATTTACGCAATCTTTACATTTCCGATAACATTGGCCCTTTTATCGTATAAATGGGTTGTTGGCTACAACATAGCCCATGATAGGGTAGGTAGCTACAACAAATTGTCACTGACAACTGTAATTATCACGAAAAACGATAAAATCGTTGAAAATTCTCCGATATTTGTAAGAGATACGAAAGAAGTGAGTTTTTGTGTCGCAATGCCGACAACAACGATATTAACGACGGTATTATCTATTTCTCGTCGATAATACGAATACTGGTTATAGTCAGTATTTTAAATAGCTTCACTATGCAGTGTGTAACTTACAATGCATAGCGTAGCTTCGCCTCAATGCTGTGTAGCTCATGAAAACAACTTAAGTCGCATGTAACGCACTACATAGCCCCTATGGTACATGCTATGTGGCTTACGCTACAAGTTATTCTTCATTAAACATTAAAATCAATTAATGTTTTCATTGACTTGTTATATTTTTCAATTTTCAATAAAAATTAGTTAATCTTTTCAATGATTTTAGTAAAATAATATAAGTAAATAGTATTAAATCGATTATTTTGCTCTTTCTTTGCCATTGTACTTCATCTTTGCCTATTTTTCCTATTATTTTGTGTTTAGTTGCACCAAATATCATGAAACTTCATTACTAACCATATTAATTTGGGGCAAAATATCATGATACTTGGCATAACCAAGCACAACCTTAATTAAAAATCTAGAAGTAGCATTGAGCTTTATGCTTAACACTTCATAGAGATGAATGCTACGCTAGAGGCTATTGACTATTTAAAACACTATTATAGCATTTATTGCTTCCCTTTTGGTGAGTGTTGCCAAACATAGTAGCAAGTAGCATGTTGGATACAAGTCCTTTATTTTTTACATTTTTGTTGTATTTGTGAAGAAATCTTTTGTGGTTTCACCTTCAAGAAGAAAAGGGATGTATTCAAATTGATATTTTCACATTAGCATTTGTGCATACTTTCCAAAGGACGCCCAAACGTCTATCCACGAGAAATTTTGACTACTTACCAAAGGAAAAAAAAAAATGTAATAACACCTAAAATCCTATCCTAGAGGCCATTTGCCCACTTTCCATGAGAAAAAGCAAGATAAGGTACCTAAATGTTTATACTTTAGACATCTTGCACACTTCTGAAGCTCAAGATCACAATAAAGGAACTGAAATTCCAATCCATGATGCCTCTTGTCCACATTTCAAGTTAACAATATTGGTAAAGGATCCAAAAACACCAATCCTTGAGGCATTTTGCCCACTTCTCAAGTTTAAGATATGGTTGAAGGCACCAAAAACACCAATCCTTGAGCTATCTTGCTCACTTTTCAAGATAAAAATCAAGGTAAGGGCACCTAAATGCTATCCCCAATGCATTTACCCACTATTTATGCTAAAAATTTATTTAAAAGCACCTAAACCTATCATTGAGGCATTTTGCACAATTTTCAAGTTTAAAAACTGGGTAAAGGCTCTAAAATGCCAGTCCGTGAAGCATTTTGCACACTTTTCAAGATAGAAATTTGGTTAAAGCCACCAATATACCAATCCTTAAGGCATTATACCCTCTTTTGAGTTAAAAATCATGTTGAGAGCAAGGTGTTCGAAAACGGTAACGGTGGCCAAAACGGCCACCATCGTTACCGTTATGATACAAGCCATTACAGCCCTTTTTTATTTTTTGAAAAAATTATTATAGGGCCGTTACGAGGCCTTTCGGCTTGTTTTTTTTTTTTTTTTTTTTTTTTTTTTTTTTTTTTTTTCTGTAACGGCCATTTCGGCCTGGTAACGTGTAACCGTTATGACCATTATGTAACCGATATTGAATACTTTGGTTGAGAGCAACAAATGCCAATCCTTGAGGCATTTTGCCAACTTTAAATGATAGAAATCAAGGTAAGGGCACCTAAATGCCTTCCCTAGGGCATTTTGCTAACTTTTCCAATTAAGAATCTATGTGTATCCTTAAGACATTTTTGTTGCGCAGCACGCCAACGATGCAGTGAGCCTAGATCCAATCTCAGGCCTCACCCACAAATGATAAACAGGAAGAAATATAAACTGGAAATGAATAAAAGCATTCAAACAAACCACAAGACAAGATATACGTGGAAAAACCCCAAACTAGGGTAAAAAACCACGGATGCAAAATTCCACTATGAAGAGAAATGAAGATTACAAGGCAATATACTAACCTCTCCTTTGGAAGTACAGAGAAAATCCCTTGCCCACACCTTAGAAATATTTTTCAATATTCACCTTAACCCTAAAATAACCCTAGGGACCCCAATTTATAGTTTTGACAACTTCCCTTTCGCATCCCAATTACGAAAGGACTTGCGACACGAAATCCACGAAAGTCCTTTCGCATCCCAGTTGCGAAAGGACTTGCGACACGAAATCCGTGAAACTCCTTTCGTATCCCAGTTGCGAAAGGACTTGCGACATGAAATTCACGAAACTCCTTTCGTATCCCAGTTGCAAAAGGACTTGCGACACGAAATCCGCGCAACCTCGACTGATCGTGGGCGGCCCCAGATGTGGCTCCACTTCTCAACAATCTCCCACTTGGAGACACATCGCCATAAACTTTTGTCTTCTTCATCCAGAGTGCACCACCTCCCCGTCTTCAAGCTTGAAGACCAATCAAAGCTGAACAGAGCTTCAACTTCTCCCTTGTGACCGCCTTGGTCAGCATATCTGCAGGATTCTCACTTGTATGAATCTTCTCCAGAGCAATCGATCCATCTTCCAGTAACGAACGTATGAAGTGATATCTGATGACAATATGCTTAGTCCTTGAATGAAAGGCTGAATTCTTAGCCAAGTGTATTGCACTCTGACTGTCACTGTACAACTTGCAATCTGCTTGCTTCTTACCCAACTCTTCCATAAAACCTTGCATCCACACCATCTTCTTGCATGCTTCTGTAGCCGCAACATATTCTGCTTCTGTCGTACTGATAAATACTATCTTTTGTAACTGAGAGACCCAACTAACTGCAGCACTACCCAGAGTAAAAACATAACATGTAGTGCTTCTTCTGCTATCGATATCTCCTGCCAAATCTGAATCCACATAGCCTTGTAACTTGATTTTCGATCTACCATAACATAGCCCTACGTACTTAGTACCTACCAAGTACCTAAGGATCCACTTCACAGCTTCCTAATGTTCCTTCCTGGGGTTGTTCATGAACCTGCTAACAACTCCCACTGCTTGAGCAATGTCTGGCCTTGTGCTCACCATAGCATACATGAGACTCCTAATAGCTGACGCGTATGGGACTTTAGCCATGTAGTCCTGTTCCTCCAGTGTCTTTGTACCTTGCTCCTTAGATAGCTTGAAGTGGTTGGCTAATGGAGTGCTAACCGGCTTAGCACCTCCCATATTGAATCGATCAAGTACCTTGGCTATGTACTCTGCCTATGACAAAACTAATTTCTTGTTTTCCCTGTCACGCTTTATCCTCATGCCTAGGATTTGTTTTGCAGCTCCTAAATCCTTCATGGCAAATTCTCTTGACAATTGTCGTTTGAGATCTGAGATGTCCTTCATGCTTGAACCGGCCACAAGCATATCATCAACGTACAGAAGAAGGATGATGTAAGACGTATCAAACTTCTTCAAGTAACAACAGTGGTCTGCATGACATCTCTTAAAACCGTTTTCCGACATGAAACTGTCGAACTTCTTATACCACTGCCTCGGGGCCTGCTTCAAGCCATATAGACTCTTCTTCAGTCTGCACACCTTGTTCTCATTACCTGGAGCCACGTATCCTGTTGGCTGATGCATATATATCTTGTCATGACTCAAAAAATTCCGTACAATGGCTCGAGTACCACCTCAGGCAGAAATCACTTAGCATCAAATCCTTTAGAAATTAGACAAAGTTAACTAGTGTTAAACTAGATTGTATATGAAATCCGCACGAATCACTTTAAATACGATCTGCAAGGCCCAAAACTTGTGGAATCGTTGACGCTACATTACCCTAAAATCTAGGATCAATCTCATTACTCAGTTGCTCTCGGGCGCACATTGAAACTTCGTATCAGATCTAGACCGCACATCGAAAGTCCGAATGATACAAAGTTATAGACTTAGGACCGCCTTGCTGGGCTTGATAAACATCTCGGAGATCAAACCCAGATAGTGTTCCATGGCTATTCGCTTGAGCCCGTAGCTAGGAGTGTGAGAACACTTGGTTTTCTTTTTAAATAAAATCTCAAATAGTAATCTGGCACGTGTCGCTTGTGGATCAGTTATAAGGATTCTGACCGTCAGAATCAGGCTAGAATACACCCTCGGATCAGGAGAAATATCATACACATGGCATTGTACTTAAAATTCTCGATCGAGTTTCAGTGACCGTTGAATTGAAACTGGTCCGCCACATGCGATCTGAGAATCCGCCTGGAACGAAAACTTAACTATACCTAGATCCAGCGTTAGTGAGCTTAAGTCCGACCGCACACAGAAAAGGGGCCGCCAGAAGTGCTCTGTTGAGACAGAACAGACACACTTTGGTTATAACCTAAGTATACCTTGACCTTAGGTCTATTTGGTGATGTTTTAGGCTATATAAGGACCTTAAACCCTCTCTCATTCAGCCCATACGAATTTGAAGAAACCCAAGAAAGAGAAGAGAGAAAAGAGAGAGAAAGTGTGAGAGTTGTGGGAGAAACTTCCTGCCACTCTATCCTCTTGCTATACAAGCTTAACCACGCCATTCTAATCGCTTTCCTGGCGATTCCGACTTCATTCTAGGTAAGAAAACCCTAACCCTAATCTGATTTAGGGTTTCAACTGATTCAGTTACCGAAATAGTTAACACTACTTGTGCTTTAGGTTGTTATACCGTTGTGGAAGAAAGCTTAGCGTTCCTACCAAGTTCATTACACTTCTACGACGTAAGGTGCGGACATTAGGTGTATAGGTTATGGTTTTCAACGCTTTCAATGTCAGATAATGATAGATTCATGATCTATATGTTATTGCACATGTATAAAGTGCCGTCCGTTTCATTTTTCGGTCATACGTTAACTATGTTGAATATACTGTATTCCTCGTATTTGTAGAAAGTACCATATACATATAAATTTTGAAAGTGTGTTTGCCTTGATAAATGACTATATGTATATGCTATATATGTGTATGATACTTTCTCTGCGAAAGGATTCGCTCTAATACATGTTCTTGCTAATATGCTCTATGGATGCTGAAAGAGTGTATCCTAAGTGTTTGTGAAAATGCTTGTAAGAGTAAGTACTTAGGGGATTGTGCTTTAGGTAGGTGTTGAGATAGGATTCTCAGCTACCTTAGAGATGTATATGATTTCCTTCATGATGGTTGTTTAATTTAATCGTTTACTTAAGAAATATATGTGTTTGTATTTCCTGTTATATTGTGCTTTATAACATACTTTATGACATGCTTATTAACATGCTTGAATTACTATGTTTATTATGCTTTACTCCACATGCTTCTGGTTAAGGACTAATTGTGATTGGGGCTATGATTATAGTTCAGACAATCAGTAACAGACTTGAGTACGTGGTTGAGATTTATTCGCCACATAGGATGTGTTTTGACGAACCCGAGTCGTACTTCAGTTGGCGACAGTGGTTAGGCCACGCGAAGTGCTTATGCACTTCATGTCGTTCAGTTGGTTGTGCGCTCGTGTTAGTCAGGCTCGTCAAGTAACCCGATCTGTCTAATGTATGTTCACCATGTTTGGACGCCTCTGTTTGAACCTAAGGTACCAAGCTTACCAGTGGAATCCCGTTAACCGTGGTACCTCGATCCGCTAAGATTCATGAGCCGGGCATGGTGGTATGGGACACCGTGGTCGAGCTGTCGGCCTACGCTGGGGCCACGAGCCTCCCCGTAGTGACCATTGAGCAACCAGACTCGTGAGTCGATTATGGTGATATGGGACACTATATTCTAGCTGTCGGCCTACACTGATAAGGTGATGGGGGAGTGGTGCAACGATTCCGTGTAACAGCCTTGACAGCCCTTTGTAGTGACCTCGAGCGTACTCTGAGTTTACGTGGGGGCGACGACCCTTCCGTAGCAGCAAGAGTACAAAACTAGGCCTGTATTAATAAGGTGATGGGGGAGTGGTGCAACGATTCTGTGTAACAGCCTTGGCAGCCCTTGCAGTGACCTAGAAACAAACCATCGTATGAGATTATCTAGGATTGACGACCCTAGAATGGATCATGTTTGGGAATGATATAAGGGAGGTACCTTAGTTTCCCAATCTGCTGTTTGAAAAGGACTAATAATAACTTGGTAGTCATGCTCATCATCGCACTGCATGTGCTTGGAAGATATAGAGCACTGAGGGATGAACGCATGCCGCGAACGTAAGATGGTGTCGCATGAGGGAGTATGTCGGTGAGGGCATGCATCACGACTGCACTTCATACTTGCATTACCAAGAGTACTTAAGATTGTTGATTGTACTTCTTTATCATTACTGCTTGACTGATTTGATAACATGTTAACCTATGCTTTATTGTTCCATTGAGTTAGCTACTCACTCCCACGTTACGGGACGGTGTTCTGGACACCCACCAGACTTTGTCTTAGATGCAGGTACTGACTATTCACTGGAGGCTGAGCTTGATTATTACAATGATCAGGATGAGTTCTCCTATATGCAATTCTCCGGCGGCTTTGCTTAGGCTATCGAATTGACGGGACTATTGGGCTATCACGACAGTTGGGCTATTTTTGACATTTTGTTTTTGATTTAGTACATGTATATGATGACTTAGTGAAGTAATCATACTTTGAAGACAGATCGAAATCGTTTTGTTTTTATATACATGTATATACATTTTTCAGTCTTCCGCTTGCGTTTTGTACAATGATCTGGAGTATGGATTACTGATTTGGTATAATCTCACTCATGTTGATCATTCTCTATGTTGCATAAGTGATGTTTTAGAACTCGAGAGTTGAGTTGCTACTCGACCCTCGAACTTCAGGGCATTATAAGTTGGTATCAGAGCATGATTTGGATTAAACCGGACCTGAGTTATGGTCCCACGACGTACACTGACGCATTTCGACTTAGGTGGGTGCGAGAACAATGTAGAAACAGTTTTAGGCAGTATTCATAGCATCTGCCCAAAAGGTCTTGGGCAACCCTGCATGTAACCTCATGCTCCTGGCGCGCTCAAGGATGGTCTTGTTAATGCGCTCAGCCACACCATTCTGTTGTGGTGTCCCTGGAATCCTTTTCTGATGTTTGATTCCATTTGCTGCACAATACTCCTCAAACCTCTTATCACAATACTCTCTCACATTGTCAGATCTGAGACACTTTACTGTTTTACCTGTCTCATTTTCTACCATAACTTTCCACTTCTTAAATACATTAAATACATCAGATTTATGTTTTAAGAAGTAGACCCACAGTTTTCTACTAGCATCATCAATAAAGGTAACAAAATAACGTGAGCCACTAAGAGATAATACCTTCCGGTCCCCACACATCAATGTGTACAAGCTCCAACAGATGTGTCTTTGGAGCGCATCCCGTCTTTTTAAGGTTACCCTCTTCTGCTTGTCATACATGCAGTCCTCGCAGAATTTCAAGTCAATAGACTTCTGCCCTGGTAGCTTCCCTTTTGACAATAGCACTTTCATCCCTTTCTCACTCATATATCCCAGCCTCTGATGCCATAACTGCCCATTCACTCCAGTTGATGCGACTGCGAGTGAACTATACAATCCTGAAGTTACGTACAAAGTACCTTCCTTTTTGCCTCGAGATATTACCAAGGCACCTTTTGTGATCTTCCAGGAGTCACTGGTGAATGTCGTCACATAACCGGTATCGGCCAACTATCCCATTGAGATCAGATTACGTTTTAAACTCGGTACATGTCTGACATCCTTCAATTTCAAGACTGTTCCGTCTTTCTGATTTACCTGAACATCCCCCTTTCCAACAATATTGCACGGCTCATCATCACCCAAGTACACTCTCCCAAAGTCACCTGACACATAATCACGCAGAACTTCCTTACACGAAGTAGCATGAAACGAAGCACCCGAGTCTATAACCCAAGACTCATTCCTCGCATCAAGAGACAAGATCAACGCCTCTATGTCGCTCTCCTCAGATAGATTCACTGAATCCTTCCCGCCATGAGAGCTTCCTTCTTGTTTCTTGAGCGCCCTGCAATCACGTTTCATGTGCCCCTTCTTGCCGCAATGCCAACACCCGTCTTTGTCTTTCGGTCCATTAGACTTCTTCCTCGACTTATAACGTCCGTGTTTATTGCCTCCTTTGTTCAGGGATCTTCCTCTTCCTTCAACGTTTAGAGCATTCCCTGAATCCCCTGAAACTCCTGATGCCTTCCTTATAGATTCTTCGCTGAGAATTAGACCAGCCACATCATCAAATTTCAGCTTTGTCGATCCTTAAGAATTGCTCACAGCAATCACCAAACCATCCCAACTGTCTGGCAAACTGGATAAGATCAATAATGCCCTGACCTCATCCTCAAAAGCAATGCCAACGGATTCCAACTGGCTCGTGACTGTATTGAACTCGTTTAGATGTTCAGCCACGCTCCCACCATCTGACATCTTCATGTTGAATAGCTGTTTCATAAGATGAACCTTGTTGGATGCTGAGGGCTTTTCATACATGGTGGCTAGGGCTTCCATTAATTCTTTTGTCGTTTTTACCTTGGATATATTGAAGGCGACGCTCTTAGACAAAGAGAGTCAGATCGTTCCTAAAGCCTTCCTATCCAGAAAAAACAATTCATCATCTGTCATCTTTTTTGGTTTATTCTCTTTTCCTCCTAGAGGAATATAGAGGCCCTTCTGATACAGATAATCCTCCATTTGCATCTTTCAGAAGGCAAAGTTTGAACTATCAAACTACTCAATTCTAGTTTTCCCATCTTCTGCCATCGCTCCCAATAGAACTAAACCAATAGCTCTGATACCAGTTGTTACGCAGCACGCCAACGACGCAGTGAGCCTAGATCCAATCTTAGACCTCACCCACAAACAATAAACATGAAGAAATATAAACTAAAAAGGAATAAAAGCATTCAAAGAAACCACAAGACAAGATATACGTGGAAAAACCCCAAACTAGGGTAAAAAACCACGGATGCAAAATTCCACTATGAAGAGAAACGAAGATTACAAGGCAATATACTAACCTCTCCCTTGGAAGTACAGAGAAAATCCCTTGCCCACACCTTAGAAATATTTTCCAATATTCACCTTAACCCTAGAATAACCCTAGGGACCCTAATTTATAGTTTTGACAACTTCCCTTTCGCATCCCAGTTGCGAAAGGACTTGCGACACGAAATCCGCGAAACTCCTTTCACATCCCAGTTGCGAAAGGACTTATGACACGAAATCCACGAAACTCCTTTCGCATCCCAGTTGTGAAAGGACTTGCGACACGAAATCCGTGCAACCTCGACTGATCGTGGGCGGCCCCAGATGTGGCTCCACTTCTCAACAATTTTTTACCCACTTTTTAGTTAACAATAAAAATAAAAAATAAAATAAAATAAATTGGTTACGGGCATCAAAATGGCAAGCCTTAATGCATTTTTCCCTCTTTTCAAGTTAAGAATCTCATTAGGGTCACCAAAATGCATATCCTTGATAAAATAAGAAACTAGTTTAAAAAATAAAATAAAATAAAAACAGTATAAGGGCACCAAAATACCAAACGGATAAGATCTCAGGCATGCATCGTAGATTGAAAGTTGCCATTGTTGGCCCTCTCATCTTCTCTGTTGATAAGGTCGAACCCCACCATGAGATGGGCCCCACCAAACCAGAAAAAGTGCTTTTCTAGTGGGCCTCGGGGTCAGCTTTCCATCCAAACGAATGGATGGGCCCCATGCAAGGGAGATATCCAATCTCAGTAGTGCACAGTGGGGGCATTTCCTAGCCATTGCTGCTCTCTCTCTCCCTCTATATAAAGAGCCCTGTAGCTCTTGGGGTTCACACCAAGGAGAAGAAGGAGAGAGAGAGAGAGAGAGAGAGAGAGAGAGAGAGAGAGAGAGAGAAGGAGAGAAAGAAAGGAGAGAGAGAGGAGTGTGCGGCCAGGACCCAACTTGCTACTCGACTCGGTCGAGCGTTGAGTCGCGAGTCAGGTGCGTGATTCCTCTTGAAATCTGATTCTAGAGAGCGGTGCACGACCTCCTTCAAGCCATGAAGGTAGGCCGTGCCAAGCTCTAATGGGCCATTGAGTCGAGTCCAGGACCAAGCCAATTAATGGTTGTGGGTCAGACTGAGAAAACAGGCTTTCATCACTCTGTTGTGGACTGAAACAATGGCCAAATGATGGCTATGATCAGACCCACAACGAGGCTAGGAAGCAGCTCGAATTCAGACCAAATCCAGGTCAACAATGGCCGTGCGTCAGGCCGAAACCAAGTAGTGTTGGAGCTCTGTTTTGAGCTGGAAACAAGCCAAGCAATGACTGTTTTCCAAGCTAAGAAACCAAGCCAATCCATGGTTGTAGTACGAACCCAACCAAAGCTAGAATAGCAGCATTTTGAGGACTGGAATAAAGCCTGTTTAATGGCTGCAAACCAAGTCCTAGGCTTAACTAACAACAGGCCCTGAACGAGCACCCCACCCAAGCTGAGAACGTCAGACGTTCTGGCTTCAAACTGGCTCTGAACCAGGCCAGAAACTGACCTCAGTTAGACCTCTATCAGGGCCATGAATCTGAGTTGCAAACGCCCCTTTGTCTGGGCCCTGCAATGGGCTCAAATCAGCCCCTGCATAGGCTCTGAATCACAGTAAAAAAAATAGGCCTTGAGAGGCTTTTTTTTTTGTGCTATGACTGGCTAAAATACATGGAAAGCCAGCCTCTGATCAGGCCCAAGCAAATGGCAACAATTCGGGTTGAATCCCGGTAGAATGGAAGCTCTGTTTTAAGCTAAAATCGGGCCAAGTTTGGGGCCATGTCTTGGGCCCGAATCGGACTGGAGTGGTACCTCTCATCAGTGCCTTAAGCCATGCTAAAAGTAAGCCTCATCTGGACCATGTTTGTTGCTGATAGCGCCCGATCAGTGGGCCTCCCCATGTTTTTCAAGAGGGCAAGAAAACAGCACCCAGCTGTTACATAAAACAGTCTGGGAAACGACCTTACCTGAGATTCAAATCTCAGTAGGCCACACCATCTGGAGCAGTGGGTCCTGCGTGAGATTCAAATCTCGGTAGGTTGTACCACATGCATCCGTGGGCCTCAGTCCTCACTGCTATAGGTTGCTCGTTGTAATGGGCCGCACCTGAGCGTTAAATCTCGGTGGGCCACACACTAATAGCAGTGGGCCTCACCTTAGTTAAAATAAATTCAGGTGGACTACACTTACCTAGTGGGCTACATCCATGCAGCTGTGGTCTGCAGAGTTAGGGCCAAAGGCAGGGCCCACTATGGCCCAATTTTTGGGTCATTCATGGCCAAGCAAATGTGGGCCCCGATCGGGCCCAATTTGGGCTACAAACGGGCAGTCAGGATGGGCCAAGGGTAGGCCCAGTTTAGGCCTTGATTGATGGGCCAAGCTCGGCCCAAAGTTGTATGCAGGAAGGCCTTTATCAACTTGCTCTAATGGCCCACTTATTAACACAACTCTTGTTTGGAAATGATCTTAGGGAGTCCCTCGTACGGCGTTGGACCATCAGCTAACCTTAGAAAGCGAAATCAGGAAGGGAGTTATTACAAGTTGTCTGGTGATGATTTTCCTCCCCTTAAGCTTTCCATTACCACCTAGATTAGAAATAGTTGATTTAGTGATTTAATGGTTAGTTAGACTAGTGATAAATTGTGAGGAAATAGACTACACTTACTTGATATGTTTTGATTCTCCTATTTAATTCTTGCTTAGATCTTTGAACATGTGTACTGAACTAGCTAAATGATTAAATCAGTTACTCATTGTAGGTGGCATGTGTTAGCTCTGTTAGTATGGTATTTGTATAAGAAATATATGTGTTGTTCCTTATTCTTACTCATGATAAGATCCATGTTGTTGTTATGCTGTTATGACACACACATCGTTGGAATCTCTCCATGGGAAGTTCTAGCGAAGGAGAGTCCATGCTTGAGGTGTAACTGGACTAGCTGTGATGTGAGTAGGCCCCCAGCATGGAGGCTTTGGTTGTTGGCATTTGACTATGGGGTTTACCATACATGTGTGGTTTCGCCTAACTGACTTGGGATGAACTTTGCAACCTTTTAAATATCGTTGTTTACTCGTCTTTGAACCATTCATGTCGTCATGCTTTAATCGCCATATTTAGTGATTTCAACATTCATTCCCAGTCGGCATTGGTGGTGGCCCTTTACATTGAATTAATTGACCACATGTTGGTGGGTACTACACACACCCTAAGGCGGTAGCCTCATGGGCCGGGGATGGTGGTCATCGGACACTATGCCCGAGCCATCGGCTTACGCTAGGCTATGTGCTCCCCGTAGTGACCGTGAGCTTATTTAAATTGGTTGCACTACCAAAAAAAGGGGGCAAAGGATTCAGACCACGTTAGTGTTTTGCTACGGATATAAACCTTAGCTAAATTTGGTACGGTTTTAATCTGTAGCTAAAAAGTCAATACACCATTAATATTTAATATTGTTGTAAGGTGCTCTATGAGGCCTAAAAGAAACTATATATTCTATCTAAGTCGTCTATATATTTCTAAATATTACTTTAGTGGATGAGAAAAAACATTAGCTAGATTGAAGGCTCATGTGGACCACATGGTAGGAAACATTGATATTAAGTTACAGTTGCTTCTTATGGTGTGGTCCACTTGGATCTTCAATATGCCTGAAAGTTGGTATAGTAAGCGAAAATAATTTATTAAAATTATGGATCGGAATGGATTGAGGAAATACATCATGATGGGCCCCACAGAACCCCTGATCGGACCGTCTACGTCCGTCCGTCCGTCAATTTGGGGGAACGGATTGGCTACTCCCCCTGACACCAGTCATTGCCTAGTGGTCGGTTCTCTGTGGGGCCCACCATGATGTATGTGTGTCATCCATGCCGTCCATATATTTTTATATATCATTTTATGATATGACAAAATAAATGAAGTATATCCCTATTTCAAGTGGACCACATTATAGGAAAAAGTTTTGAATGAATTTTGACCATTAAAAACGTTTTGGGAGCCATAAAAGTTTTGGATCAAGCTGATATTTATTTTTTCCCTTCATTTGGGTCTTCATTACCAAATCAACAGATTGGATGTCAAATAAATAGTACAGTGGGCCTTAGGAGGATTTTAATTGTAAACATCCATTCATTATTTTTGTCATGTGGTGTGACCCACCTAAGATTTATATCCCTATAATTTTTTATATCAAGCCCTAAAATGATCTGTAAAAATGGATGAACGGAATGGATGAAACACATACATCATGTTGGGGCCCACGGAGCACCGACCACCAGCGTCAGGGGGAGTAGCCAATCCGTTCCCCAAACGCGTATTTGCTCTCTCTCTCTCTCTCTCTCTCTCTCTCTCTCTCTCTCTCTCTCTCTCTCTCCCTCTCCATTCCCTGATTTTTCCCTGATCGGCTTCCCTGATCCTGGGTGCGGGTATCGGAGCATTCTCTAAGCTCTGATGCTACACGGGTATCAGAGCATTCCCTAAGCTCATCTTTCCCTGATCCTCTCTCTCCCTTCCGATCTCTACTCCATCTCTCTCATTCTCCTCCCTCTCTCTCCAATGCGTCAGCCATCAACGCCCTCTTCTCTCTGCCCGAAGAAACACATGTCGTGAAGCTCCTCTCCATAGGTTTGATATCTTCTTCTATTTGTATCTCTTTTCCTTTCTTTCAGATTTGAAATGGCATGCTATCTGTTTGTTGAAATGGCATGCTATCCGTTTGTTGAAATGGCATTGTATCTATTTCACTGTTTGATGAAATGGCATTGTATCTATTTCACTGTTTGATGAAATGGCATGCTATCTGTTTGTTGAAATGGCATTGTATCTATTTTATGAAATAGCATTATATCTATTTGATGAAATGGCATGCTATCTGTTTGTTGAAATGACATTCATGCCAGGAGATATTGAACAGGTTATATATATATATATATATATATATATATATATATATATAATATATGTGTGTGTGTGTGTATGTGTGTGTGTGTGTGTGTGTGTGTGTGTGGTGTGTGTGTGTATTTTTTAATGCAACGTTCCCATCCCATTTAATTTGTAAGCCTTAATTGAGACTTTGAACTGAAGACTTTGGCATTTACAGCAGCAAAGCTAGTTTTTCGGTTCACCATGATGGGGCCCATAAGATCAGCACTCTGGATAACTGACCATAAGTTAGCTCCAATGCGTCTACTTGGCACAGCACGTTTGCACATGGCAAACAGGAGAATACAGTAAATAGTCTATACATTTAAGGTTGCTTAAACGTATATCAATGGTTAACAGCATTCTAACTTAAACACTACCGTATTCGTTTATATCACTCCTCTTGTTGCACACCAAAGTACGTTAGCTATATGCACTTGATTATATAGATATAGGATTCTAGCCGTTGAGGTTCATACCCATTGCCAGCCCGGCATCAATTTGACCATTCTCACATGACTGGATCTTTCCTAGTTGTTGCGGGAGACTCACTCAAGTGTGGCAAAAAATAGGGCCATGTGACCATGCTAATGCACAAAACACATACATCCATTACATGTATCAACAGACTGTCCATGTGACGGCCATCAATCTGATGGTGATCGCATCATTTGATTAGTGTTATTGTGGTCTGGACTCTGCCCACTGTGGAAGTTGCATAGGCTACCTTGGAGCAACTTTGAACTGAATACTGTTCCCCATTAACATTGTAATGGAAGACTGCTATGGATGCTAGTATAAGTAGCAAATCCTTCTCTTCCTTGGCCATTTTGAGATCAGACATGTTTGGAAAGCTAGATTCCTGTGCAATTCAATGTGAATGGAAACCAAATAACTTGCTTTGACATCTTGGCATGTTTGGATGGTGTTGAATCATGAGGATTTCCTTGAAAGATTTAACAAATCTGGCATATACACGATGCAGTAGATATGGGGTTGTGAGATACGATTCCATAATTTCCACATTTCAACATGATTCCCAAACAAACCCATCAAAATGGAATCTTTGTTAGCACAGTATGAAGCACAGTATGAGAATCGTTGGGTAACAATGAATTATTCCATTTACACACCTTGGATTCCAAAGTCTTGTGATTAGTTTGGTCTCTTAATTCTATTGGGTTTGTTTCTATTACTGGGAGTTTTTTTTTTTTTTGTTTTGTTTTTTTATTAGCTTGTTAGTACACCCATTGTCAGTTCACACTTCACTGTTAGCCACCCCCTCTAGGGAATCGATACCAAGACCTCAGTGTTGAAACGAGGTATCTTTCACTCAGTCTACCACTTGATCAACATCTAGAAAGATGGTGGTTGTGGTGATGACAACAATGATGAGACAATATCCTGCACTCCTGAAGCAGTTATAAAGGCTAGTAGTTTACCTGATTCCATGCACATCTTGAAGCAGGTACGTGAACCCACCAAACATTTAGCAAGAACCATGAATCAGTTTGGTCCAACTGGGTTAGATGAGTGCCCAAAAACTTAGTTGGTCCACTTGTCAGGTGCACCACCCATATGTACCAAATGCAAACTGCTAGCAATTTTCTTCAACCGATTAGATAAATGTGTAGTTCACACCTGATGAATTCACCAGCCTGATTTTGGGCCGTAGCCTTTGGATCCCAAACTGCCAGTTCAGTACACATGGCTGCAAGCAGAGGTGTGTGTCAACAGGCATCCAAGAGCTTAGAAATGTTCTTGTCCAAGGAGACTCGGTAAGCGGAACAGAATCCAAATAGTCCAACAATCCCAAACTGATGTAAGTTTTCAGCTATTTTTTGTTACATATGATCTTTTATGTGATCCTTGTCAAGTAAATGGTGGTAATTTGCAGTGATTGGGACTGGAGTTCTGGTGGCATCTGTTTTTTTTTTTTTTTTTTAATTATTATTTTTTTTAATCTTTAATTATATACTCAACTGCATCTTACCAGAAAAAATGTAGAACTTGAAATACTTTTTTTTGGTGTAGATTATTGTGCTCTCTGCAAAACAACCTTTTTCATTTGTTGTCCTTTGATATGGTGGGGCAATACCTTCACACGTTTATATCCAAAACTAGTTTTTCTATTCATCCATTCCTTCTTTCTTAAGTGAATGGAGACCAGAAGTAGTTCATCTGTGAGTTGTGTTCCAGATTTTCTGTTCATATGTTCTTTCATGACGAAGAAGTTGCATTCTTCTTCTTCTTCTTCTTCATGGAGTTATTACAATAGAAAATGTTTCTGTCAGATTATTTTGGCTACTTTGTGAGGTGATATTAAACTGTTTTAGATTCTTTTGGCTACTGTGTGATGTGACATTAAACTGTTTTCAGACATGATAGATGAAATTGATACCGTACATTCGTGATTTTTTTGTTTGGTAACACTGTTATTCATTAAAACTTTTTTTTTTCGGCAACTATGTTTAAGATTATAAGGAGATGCTCCCAGCAGATGTCCGCGTCACTAGAGATGGTCCCACCTATATCTTGCATCTCCACCATTCACATAGCAATCATGTAGGATGATTTTTACTATTGATCTAAAGGTCCACCGCATGCATGGACCACCACCACATCATGGTTATTGGACGATCCTGGCCAGAAAATCTTAACCCATTGAATATAGATTGTTTTGATTAATATTTTTAAGCCACCCATTTTCACTCCAATATCCATTCTTGTGACAGTAATGTCAGTTCAATATTCCCAGATTGTGTTATGACCCCTGCATGTGTTGTCTCACATATCAATGGCGGAAGTTAAGTTTATCCTGATTTGTCACTCCCATATAGATGTTCATTTGTCTTACATCATTCGTTCAATTGGCGTGGCACTTTTGGACATTTCTTATGGTTTCCTTCTACAAATGATTGTTTAATGGATATATGTAAATAAACGGTTTTTAAAATTTGATAGAGCCATCTCTCAGTGGCATATGGGTGTGGAATATAACGTTGGTTTTGAAAATTTGAAAATTGGGTTGGAAATTGAAAATTGAAAATTTTTTGCATCAAATTTTTTTGCATCAATTTCTTCTCGATCCAGATTATTTTGGTATATAGCCCCAGATCAGGGCTGATCCAAATTTTAAGTGAGCCACATATATATATATATATATATATATATATATATATATATATATATATATATATATATATATATATATATATATATATATAAAGTCCATTGAATACTTCCTATGGCCACCGTAACGTTTATCTCCCTGCAATGAATGCAGATGTTAGTGACCAAATCCTCTTTAATATATATATATATATATATATATATATATATATATATATATATATATAATATATATATATATATATATATATATATATAGAAAAGATGGAGCCATCATTCTTACCTTTTTGAGCTACTGGACCTCAACGTGATACATGTGATTTATCCATCGCCTTCTAGATTGTGGGGCCTGCTACTGGAACCCACCTTGATGCCTGCAGTGTAGGTTGAACATCCACCATGACCTTTCCTAAGGTCCACCTCGTGGCATGCATGTGTTTTCTCCGAGCTGTTCATGTAGTCTGGGGTCCACCATGGTGCATATATATATTATCCATGCCATCCAATGGGTAGTACACACTGTAATGTATGCGTCTTTCATCCGTTTTGACGCCAAGTGGGTGGGGCCACTATGATCCACGTGTTTCATCTGAACCACCCATCTGTTTTAACAGCTCAGTTAGAGCATGTGCCCATAAATGAAACTCAAATCTCGGGTGGAACCTACCACTAGCAGGAGACGGTTGAAACTCTGTACGACTCGACAATCTGGACCCCACTGAAATGTTTATTTGCCACCGATCTGGGCCTCACCTACGAGTTATATGTTTTATCAATGCCATCAACACCGTCCACGAAGTAATGCCCATTAATGAACTGAAAACGCAAAAATACCAGCCTGATTCAAACTTGTGTGGCCCCTTGAGCGAGGGGCCCACTGTGCATATATTGGGGCACGTTGTCTGTTGGGCGGTAGCCCACCTTGTTGCATTGAAGTCCATATTGTTCATTGGATAGTGGGCCCACCTGACTATGGGAGATTGTGATTTCTGGTGGCCCATCTAAAATAGGTGAAATATTCCTATCTTTTTAGGCAAATTTTACTTTTGGTGGCCCATCTCGTGGTGTAGATTTGTGGTGTTTTGGGGCGTACCAAGCTAAATGAAATTTTTGACATTTTGATGGCTGCAAATCATGGATCATGCATGATGTGGATAGCCCTAAATCATGTGGATATGTGCGGAATATGTGGCATAATAATATGTTTTGTTACATAATAATATGTTTTGTTACATATTATTATACCATCCATTTCTTCTTTGAAGATAATGATTTTAATGGTTTTGTTGCTCAATTTGGTTTTCTACCTATGAACTCATTTAATCAGTTTCTTCCATGTAGATTGAAATGCCAATGCCTTCACAGTTGTTGCATCAATATTCAAAATTCAACATGCCTTCTCTTGCAGTTTTTGGACCAATCCTTATTTGTATATGTATGTTTAGCTATTTGATTTCTTGCTCAACAAATTCATCAATGAGAATAGGCCAAGCACCTTTGGTGATGGTAATGTTTACACGGGAGATTTTGGAGTCATGGCCCATGTGGAGAAAATCCCGACACTTGAGCATGGCTTTGGTGATGTAACGTTTACACGGGAGATTTTTTGCAGTCTTTGCTATCAACACATTTGCTAGGATGTTGGTAATTAACAGCCTGTTCAACAAGGTGACAGCCAAAATGTATGTTAGGGATCTACTATCTTTGAAAGTTTTGGTTAGGAGGTTTTTGGAGTCATGCATATTGAAGAACATTATAATTTTCCTAAAGATGTTAGCAGCTGTGTGGACATTAAGGATTTCTTTTAATTAGCTTTAGAGAAGAAAGAGGTATAATGTGATGCTCAACCAGGTAGGTGGCACCCACCTTTAAGTAACCTAAGTTGTTCATCTGGTGCTACCAATCATAGGATTGGCCATGCCTTAAGAAGTCCCCTTTCAGATGATCCTAGCCATCTGATGAAAATGGAGAACTATGATTTTTGGTCTAATTTAGCAGGGGCCACATCAGACGATTACGATCATCTAAAGGGAAAGATTTTTTGTGTATCTCCCACTCACCATGAATGATTTGAATTGCTTGAAGGTGAGTCCTGCTCATGCAATTTGATGGGACAAACAAAACCTTGAATTTGATTGAGCATTGTATATTTCATTGACCAAGGTGTACTTGTATTATGCATCTCTGCCGAACACCATGATATTTTCTGTAGTTCCTACACAATTTCATCATTATTATTGTTATTGTTATTGTTATTATTATTTTGAAGAACGTAGTATGTACACCTTTTGTTGGAGGCAACTCATGGAAGGCAACTGCTTTTCAGGTGAAGGCAAGCATTGTTTTGATTGAGACTGCAGAAGTTCAGAAAGGAATTGTAGAGCTTGTGTCAAGACACGTAATTAAGAAGCTTATTATGGAAGCAGCACCGAACAAGTAAGTATTTTTCCTTGGACAATATCAACCTGAATATGATTTTACTCTGAAGGACTTTCCACTCATATGGATTTGGCAAGTGAATCACCTAATGTAACCTTGTGACTTTTGGGATATAACTCAAATGCATGAAGCTGTTAAATAAAAAAGAGAATAACTAAATTATGTTCCTGCTTTTGTGGGTATAGACATCAAACAATAATAGTTATTTCACAAATACTCAGAACCAGCACTATCCTTCTTTACATCATTTACAGAACTTCAAGATAATTGTTCGTGTTTATGCACACGGGCAGAACTTTGTTTAAATGTTCACATTTGATATGAGCATTTTTAACATAAATTATCAATGGCTGGCAATTCAAAGAAAAAAAACGAATATACAAATAACTGTATAAATGAATCGTGTTGTTTGATTCCTTAGGAGCATGTGCAAAGTCACAAACATGAATATGAGGTGTAAATCTACCATGGAGAAATGCCATGGCTATTCACACAGAGAGATGGAAGAGGTGAATAGTAGGACACGTGCTCATGTGGTACGTTTGTGTGACAATCATTAGGCAGGGCCAATGGTTACCATGCCTTGGGTCATAAATCAAGCCAATCCAGTCATCAGGTGGTCATACTTGCTTGAGGAAAATGAATGGTTAAGAAAGAAACCACCAACCACCTATATTCAGCATACATGTAGGGATATCTTGCACGCATGTTCCACTTTGGTATGTGTGTTGCAATTCACCTCTTCATTCTCTCCTCTCATGAACGATTTTAGCATTTCTCCATATACACTAAAAGAAACATGTAATTGTCTAAGTCTTTTATCCACAAAATGTATCGAGAGAGTTTTCTAAGGCAAGTAACCCCAAAGAGTGTCAAGAGACCCGTTCACAAGTCACTTGCTGTGCATAGTAAGGATCTTATACAAGCGGAACAACATTTATACAACCATCATTCTCTGGATTATTTGTAACTTGAGCATATTTTCATGCATCCATCAGTGAAATTGAAATTTAGTTCCCAAGGATTGGGACTTGAGGATTGGAGCATATTTCCATGCATCCTAAACCTATAACCTAAACCTATACCTAAACCTAAACCCGAAATCTTACATAGATTAAACAATCCATGATTGGGACTTGAGGAAAAGTTGAGGTGTATTGTTGTCTCCAGTCAAGTCATTAATTTTGTTTGAGGTAAATTTGTGTTTGGATTATTGTTTGTTGTAGTTTGATGCAAGAAAGGTGTTTATTACCTAGGAGTTTCTAAGGATGTTCCGGTGTCTTCTCAGCCATGGACTTCAAGCATGTTGTTATTGTTGGGCGTTAGTGATCTCTTTTAGCCCTGTAGTGGTGTTGTGGTTATAATTGAAGATAGTTGTATAGCCTTCTTAACCTTAGGTAGTAAGGATCCTTGGAGTCTTTATCCCCGATGTAACTCATTCTTGATTCTTTCCATTAAGTCATGCATGATATGCTTGATACAAACCCATGAACATGCCATGCTAGAGGTCGATCCCACATGTGTCAAAATGGCATTTATGTCCAACATATGAGCGGTGACCCACACAGCACCGGTGAGTAGGCAATCCAGGTCCCACGTGATATGCCCATGAAAAGTTGAAGCTATTCAAAGACTAAACTCCAATGATAGTCATAGATGCATGTGTTTAGAATTAGATTCGTGAATGAGTGAAAAATAATAATAATAAATTTTTTTTTTGTAAGGTGCAGGTTCAAAATGAACCCTGTGGTTAATCAGGATCCGGCTATAACAGATAGGGAGTGGATGACACTAAGTTTTCCGAACCCTCATTTTATTTCTGGAATCAAAAGCTTTGTGAAGTTTGCATGAGAACACCTTCCTGGTAGAGAAACCATTCTTTGTCCATGTGCCACTTGTAGATGTTTACGATTACCGATTTCTTATGATGATTTGGAAATACATCTAATGAAAAATGGATTTGACGAAGCTATAGGGTTTGGGACATGCATGGTGAGCATGTATCACCTAAGCGTACTGAATGTGCATCAAGTTCCCAACAGTACCACAATGTCCTGAACTTAAATGAGGTTCACAATGTGATTGGTCAAGAACTTGGTGGTAATAACCTAGATGAAGTTGTACAGGATGAGCCGAATGTGACCCCTGTAGTCGAAGGCGTCTTTGGGAAAAATGAAACTGATGAGTTTGAAGAAAATCTACGAGACGCAATGACTGAGCTATACCCAGGGGCCCAAGATTTCACTGTGCTGACTTTTATTGTACAACTTTTCAAATTAAAGGTGAACCATGGATGGAGCGAAAAAAGCTTTACAGAGCTCCTTCAACTACTAAAGAAGGTGTTACCTTCTGGTAACAAGGCCCCTACTAATACCTACCAAGCGAAGAAGATCATTACAAAGTTGGGTCTTGATTATGTGAAGATCCATGCTTGTCCAAATGACTGTATCTTATACTGGAAAGAGAACGAGATGAAAATCAGTTGTCAAACTTGTAAAGCTCCTAGGTTCAAGATAGAAATGAATGTTGAGAAAAAACAATCTCGAGTACCTGCCAAGGTGTTAAAGTATTTTCCATTAACACCAAGGCTACGAAGAATGTTCAGTGTGCCATGGTTAGCGAAAGAAATGTCCTGGCACTCAACCAGAAAATTGCAACCTGAAAAGATGGAGCATCCGGCTGATTCTATTGCATGAAAGAATCTTGATGAGAAGTATATGGATTTTTCAGCTGAGCCTCGCAATGTTTGATTGGGCCTGGCTACAGATGGGTTTAACCCATTCAGTGCTTTCACTACAGCTCATAGTTCATGGCCCGTTATGTGTGTGACGTACAACCTTCCGCCAAAGCTTTGCATGAAACCTCAGTTTACTATGTTGGCTTTGCTCATTGAGGGACCACAACAACCAGGAAAGGATATTGATGTTTATCTACGACCATTGATTGATGAATTGCAAGACTTATGGCATAAAGGGGTCACGACGCTTGATGCATATCATAAAAATAAATTCAAGATGTGTGCCGTTTTGCTCTAGACAATCCATTACTTTCCAGCATATGGTAATGTTTCTGGTTGTAGGACCAAGGGTAAGTATGGTTGTCCTGTATGTGGTCCTAACACAGATTCCTTGCGACTCCAATATCGAAAGAAACATGTTTATATGGGTCACAGACGATGGTTGCCAATGTCAAACCAGGCAAGAAAGGACACAAGTGCTGACACATTCAATAAGAAGGTAGAGATACGACGTCAACCCATTCGTCTGGACAGGATTGAGGTCGAAACACAGATTGCGAACCTGCATATGCAATGGGGGAAGACTGAGAAGAGGAATATGAGGGGTATTGATGGAGGCTGACAAGAGCTAACGGGTGTTGTTGAATCACCGTGGTTCTTTAAACGGTCTATATTATTTGATCTAGAGTATTGGAAAGATATTCCGGTGCGTCACAACCTTGATGTTATGCATGTCGAGAAAAATATATGAAAATCCTTATCGCCTTGTTGTTGAACACACCTGGCAAGACCAAGGATGATGCTAATGCGCGCAGGGACCTGAAACATTGAGAATTAAGAAGCGTCTATGGCTAAAAAAGAGCAATGGCAAGATGATTCAGAAACAAGGTCCTTTTTGTTTAAGAAAAGAAGAGAAAAAGCTTTTCATTCAGACTTTGCATGACCTGTGTGTTCCAGTCGATTTTAGTGCAAATTGGAAGACCATCATAAAGGGAGATTGCGTGGATTTAAAGGGAATGAAGTCTCATTCTTACCATGTGTTGATGCAACATTTACTCCCAGTTCTCATCCAGCATGCATTCAGGGATAGGAAAGTCATTCGTCCTATAATTACAAGCTTTTGCACCTTCTTTAATGCCTTGTGCTAAAAACAGTAGACGTTCAAACGCTCCTCACTCTTGAGAGGGGTATGGCTAGGACCTTATGTCAGCTTGAGATTATATGCCCTCCATTTATATTTGTCGTGATGATGCATCTGTACATCCACTTGGCTTACGAGGCTCGTATATGTGGTCCTGTATACTATCGATGGATGTATCCATTCGAAAGGTACGCTATAAGTTTAGTAAGAATAATCCGGCTTAACATCTACAGTTGTATGTATTTGTAATGTATCATTATCTTTGTCAGGTTCATGAAGACATTTAAGGCCTATGTCCGTAACAAGACGCGACCTGAGGGTTGCATTGCAGAACAATATATCCAAGAGGAGACGATTATATATTACAACCAATACAGAGGAAAACAAAAAACAAGCCTCTTGAAAAAATTGGAAAAACGGTTTGATGGAGTCATTTCAGGACTACAAAAGTTGCAAGATGTCGTTGATGACAATAACAATGATGACGATGTTGGTCCAATAGGTTCAGGTCAAAGTGTTATCCTAGCGGGTATCGAATACGAACAGGCTCATACATGGGTATTGAAGAGTCATCCCAGCTATGATGTGTGAGAAGGGTATGCACAATTAGCTCATTTGTATATATTTTCTTTACTTTATGCGATTTCAATATAACAATGGTATTAAATAATGCGCAGGAAGCACAAAGATTTCTTGCAGCGATGTTACAGGAGAACCAACAGGGTGCCTAGTTTGGATGAATTGATACCTTGGTTGAAGAGGCAACCAGAGTTTAGCGAATCTGACGATAAAGAATTTAAAGATATAGTGAGAGGACCTCTAGCTTTTTGTAATCAATACAATAAGTATTGTATTAATGATTTTCTCTTTGTCGCTAAGGACTATGAGGAGAATAAAACGAACCAAAACGGTGGGGTTATGACAGAGGGTATGACTACCTTTCGATCTAGTGCTAAGGATATGAATACAGTGGATGAAAATCAACCTTACTACGGAGTCCTTCGTAGAATTATCCAATTGGAGTACAGAACAGGGTACAAGCCCGTCTTATTTAAGTGTGATTGGGTTAAGGTGACACATCATGGTGTTTCTTTTGATGTCGAAGCGAATCTGAGATTAGTAAATTTGTCCAGTCTTTACAGTTCAGACAAATTAGGTGACGAGCCGTTCATTCTTGCGGAGCATGCCACACAAGTTTTCTACTCCAGAGATCCCAAAAATCCTGAATGGCATGTGGTATTGGAAGTTCCAAAAAAGATTTTTATCGAAGAAGAGACATGCCCTCTATCGGAACGGTTTAAGGATGTAACTGATGCCGATGCAGGACCTAATCTCACCTCATTAGCAATTGTTGATGAGTTGATATTCAATGAACCTGAAGACATCAGTGTTGTAGTCGAGAAAACCTAGAAAAGAAAGCGATCAAGGAGAATCTCTTGAATTGTTAATATTTTCTAAGCATGTAACAATATGATATTTATTGGAGGAAATCCAATCAAGGTATGGATAATATAGTGAATTGTTTGTACTTTATTTGTTATCCAAGTTATTGTTTTAATCATTAGTGTTTTTATTTTATTTTATTTTAATTTAAACAGGCACATGGATTCACAACCAGAGGCATTGGGTGTGCACTTGACCGAGACTATAGATGCGAGCAAGACCAAAGGTAATATGATAGTTCTCCTTAATTAGATATGTAAATTTCAATTTTCTTATCATTTGAGGGTAATCAACGATGTGTATATATAACTGTTACTCTTTTTATGTTGTTGTGCCAGCTTCTTCTTCTTCATCAAGAAAGAGAGGTCCTACTAGGGGTGTTTTTTTACATGAGCAACTTGATAGGAAAAAAGTCCTAAAGACGAATGAATTCGGACAACCGAATGAGGATTGTCCTAAACAAAAGCAATTTGCATCGCATATCGGTATCCTCACCCGTACTCATATCCCGATCACATACCAGGACTTTCGCCAGGTGCCTCATGCACACATTCAAATGATCATAGAGTCATTGTCACGGGCTTATGAGTATGGGGGTCAAAGTTGGGATGCGAGTCTTACATACATAACAAAACGCATCAAGGAAACATGAAGGAATTACAAGAAAAGGTTGACTGCAAAATATATTAAAGACAAAGATCCTGCAGTTGTGAGAGATAGTCCTGCCCCCCCTGGTATCCTTATGGAGGATTGGTTAGTCTTCGTGAATCAACATAGCACTGAGGAATTCAAGAAATCAAGTGAAAGGAATAAAGTCAATCGGTCCAAGCTAACGCGACCTGCGTGTCTTGGGAGGAACAACATGGCTGTTATTCGCCATCAGATGATATGTATTATTTATTTATAAATATAGGTATTATAGTTTAATATTGAATTTACTTTTGAATTATCACTCATCTAACTCCATTAATATGTAATGTGCCAAAGGCGAAGGAGAAGAATCTTACCTCTGATGTCGAGATAGGTAGATGTGATGTTTACTTAAGAGCCCATACAAGCAAGGACAAAGTTGTCCAGTATCCTGACCTTATTGTAAGGACATCCCCTTCTACTACTAACCAGTACCTTTATGAGATGCCAATGTATAAGTTTGAATTATTTTACATCCATTTGTATTTTGTCGCAGGAAAAATTAAATGAGCTTTATTCTATCAATCCTTCTTCTAAGATTACCGGCATTGACGATGCCCTTACACAGGTAATAATAAAAATTAAAAATTACAGTGAGATTCATGGTAATTATGAATTTTCTAATAACTTGATTTGCAATGTCTTACAGTTGGTTGGTTCTGACAGTAGAGGGCGAATACGAGGTCTAGCTTGCTCGATAACCAAGACAGGACTGAAGATGTCAGCCCCTGCCCGTTCAAAGGTAGAGAATTTGACAAAAGAAAGAGATGGCCTAGTGCAAGAGATATTTGATATAAAGAAATCATTGTCCAAGATGAAGGCCTGGATGGAGATGCAGCAACACGCACAATCTACGCAAAAACTCTCATCACCAACAATTGCTAAATCTACTCAGGCATCGTCGGTATGCAAGTGTAAATTTGGTACTGTATTGAACTTACAATTATTTTATAAACGATAAAATACTAATGTCATTTTATATGTGTACATGTAGCCGGATGTTATATATATCGGTAAGAGATGCGACTTGCTTGGTTGGAGAAATCGTGATGTAGTTGCTCGTGGTCAAGTACACGAAGTTAATCCAAATGCAGTTGTCCATTGCGAACCAGTGGAGGATGGAGCTTTTGTTATTACCCTGACTGAGATTATACATCCTGACACTCGTTTATGGAAAGAAGATGGGTTCGCATCTACACTTGGAGAGGCCAGTCCGGGATCACTTGTGCAATGGGGGAAGGAATCTTTGAGATTTCGATAATTCAAACAAACTTAGTACTCTATAATTGAACTTGGTGTGGATGCTTTTTTTAGTTACTTTATATATATATGATGTTTCGCTTGTTTTTTTTTTGGTTAATTTTGAACTAATTTGACACTTTAGTTACTTTATATTGATGAACTCAGAACTTGGTTTGGTTTTAGTTACTTTATATTGATGTTTCTCTTGTTTTTTTTTTTTTTTTTTTTTGTTACTCTATATGTTGTTTGGTTTCATTTTTGTAATTTTCGAATGAATTTTATACTCTATATGTAAACATATTAGACTCCATTTGGTCGTCACAAACCAAATGGAGGCTAAGCCCCTTTTTAACTCCACCAATGCAACTCCTTGCATTGCCGGTCCCAAGCCCGGGTAAAGGAGGAGGGAGAATGGGCATCAAGGTGAGTTGTATGCAGGCTCATGTGTTTTTAGTTTACTGGCTTCTTCTATTATCATTTGAGGACCTCAAAGGCCCAACTAACTTGAGATTTTTATATGCAGGCTCATGTATTTTTAGCCCCACAGATCAATGTTGCCACTACAAGGTTCATATTGAAATGGTAAAGTTTTTAACTATTTATTTTATTTTGAAATTGTTATTTTTTCATTCATATAATTTTTTCTGCTCTTTCAATGCAGCTAGGTACAACATTAGTGCAGTTATCTTGCTCTGGGCACCTATAGTCTTGGTATGTCTCATCTATTATTTATGCAACTAATGTCTTGGAATGTTTTACAATCTTTAAAATCTTTATATGTAAATTTGTGCCCATTTACATTGTAGGAGAAACTAAAAAATTTACTCATTCTCAAATTGCAATGTGGAATATGCATCCATTATTCAAAGAAAGGGCGACATTCCAAGCACTCACACTTTCTCTCCTTGCTAGCTAAATTGGTGAGTCTTCTTTCCTTCATACTATATGATTCATTGAAGAAGTGGCCTGGCCATTTGGACAGGCCCATGTTTATATATTATCAAGAAATTGATGAAGTAGATCCGGATGTGCGTTGGAGCTATCCGGATGTGCAGCGGGGGTCCTTGGAAGGTGGGAACCGCTGTTATGACCATGATGAAGCTGTCCATTTCCTATAAACAGCATTGGAGGGGCCTGGCCATTTGGACAGGCCGTGTTTATGTATTTGCTCGAAATTAATGGAGCAGACCCGGATGTGCGTCGGAGCTATCCGGATGAGCAAGGGTCCCTGGAAGGTGGGAACCGCTGTTATGACCATGATGAAGCTGTCCATTTCCTATGGACAACATTGGAGGGGCCTGGCCATTTGGATATGCCGTGTTTATGTATTTGCTCAATATTAATGGAACAGACCCGGATGTGCATCGAAGCTATCCGGATGAGCTGGGGTCCCTGGAAGGTGGGAACCGCTATTATGACCATGATGAAGCTGTCCATTTCCTATGGACAACATTGGAGGGGCCTGGCCATTCGGACAGGCTGTGTTTATGTATTTGTTCAAAATTAATGGAGCAGACCCGGATGTGCGTCGGAGCTATCCGGATGAGAGGGAGGTGCCTGGAAGGTGGGAACCGCTGTTATGACAATGATGAAGCTGTCCATTGCCTATGGACAGCATTGGAAGGGCCTGGCCAATTGGACAGGCCATTTTTATATCTGTATTTACAGGGACCATACCCTTAACCTAAACCTAAACTTGAAAACCCAAACCTAAACCCGATGCCAAACCCGAACCCGATTTCCTAAACCTAAACCTTAAACTATTCTCAATTCCTTAAATCTATAACCTAAACCTAAAACTTAAACCTAAACCTAAACGAAAACCTATAACCTAAACCTTAACCTTAATGTATTCACAAATCCCTAAACCTAAACCTACACCTAATCCTAATTTCAACTCCCTAACCTAAATCGGATCCAAAACTTGAAAACCCAAACCTAAAGCGATCCCGAACCCGAACCCGATTTCCTAAACCTAAACCTTAAACTATTCTCAATTCCCTAAATCTAAAACCTAAACCTAAAACTTAAACCTAAACCTAAACCAAAACCTATAACCTAAACCTTAACCTAAATGTATTCTCATATCCTTAAACCTAAACCTACACCTAATCCTAATCTCAACTCCCTAACCTAAACCGGATCCTAAACTTGAAAACCCAAACCTAAATCCGATCCCGAACCCGAACCCGATTTCCTAAACCTAAACCTTAAACTATTCTCAATTCCCTAAATCTATAACCTAAACCTAAACCAAAACCTATAACCTAAACCTTAACCTAAATGTATTCTCATATCCTTAAACCTAAACCTACACCTAATCCTAATCTCAACTCCCTAACCTAAACCGCATCCTAAACTTGAAAACCCAAACCTAAATCCGATCCCGAACCCGAACCCGATTTCCTAAACCTAAACCTTAAACTATTCTCAATTCCCTAAATCTATAACCTAAACCTATACCAAAACCTATAACCTTAACTTAAACCAAAACCTATAACCTAAACCTTAACCTAATGTATTCTCAAATCCCTAAACCTAAACCTACACCTAATCCTAATCTCAACTCCCTAACCTAAACCGGATCCTAAACTTGAAAACCCAAACCTAAAGCCGATCCCGAACCCGAACCCGAACCTGATATCCTAAATCTAAACCTTAAACTATTCTCAATTCCCTAAACCTAAAACTTAAACCTAAACCTAAACCAAAACCTATAACCTAAACCTTAACCTAAATGTATTCTCAAATCCCTAAACCTAAACCTACACCTAATCCTAATCTCAACTCCCTAACATAAACCGGATCCTAAACTTGAAAACCCAAACCTAAAGCCGATCTCGAACCTGAACCCGATTTCCTAAACCTAAACCTTAAACTATTCTCAATTCCCTAAATCTATAACCTAAACCTAAAACTTAAACCTAAACCTAAACCAAAACCTATAACCTTAACTTAAACCAAAACCTATAACCTAAACCTTAACCTAAATGTATTCTCAAATCCCTAAACCTAAACCTACACCTAATCCTAATCTCAACTCCCTAACCTAAACCGGATCCTAAACTTGAAAACCCAAACCTAAAGCTGATCCCAAACCCGAACCCGATTTCTTAAACCTAAACCTTAAACTATTCTCAATTCCCTAAATCTATAACCTAAACCTTAAACTTAAACCTGAACCTAAACCAAAACCTATAACCTTAACCTAAACCAAAACCTATAACCTAAACCTTAACCTAAATGTATTCTCAAATCCCTAAACCTAAACCTACACCTAATCCTAATCTCAACTCCCTAACCTAAACCTTAACCTAAACTTGAAATCCCAAACCTAAACCCGATCCCGAACCCGAATCCGATTTCCAAAACCTAAACCTTAACCTATTCTCAATTCCCTAAACCTTAACCTAAATGTATTCTCAATTCCCTAAACCTAAACCTACACCTAATCCTAATCTCAACTCCCTAACCTAAACCGCATCCTAAACTTGAAAACCCAAACCTAAAGCCGATACCGAACCCGAACCCGATTTCCTAAACCTAAACCTTAAACTATTCTCAATTCCCTAAATCTATAACCTAAACCTAAAACTTAAACCTAAACCTAAACCAAAACCTATAACCTAAACCTTAACTTAAATGTATTCTCAAATCCCTAACCCTAAACCTACACCTAATCCTAATCTCAACTCCCTAACTTAAACCGGATCCTAAACTTGAACACCCAAACCTAAAGCCGATCTCGAACTCGAACCCGATTTCCTAAACCTAAACCTTAAACTATTCTCAATTCCCTAAATCTATTACCTAAACCTCAAACTTAAACTTAAACCTAAACCAAAACCTATAACCTTAACTTAAACCAAAACCTATAACCTAAACCTTAACCTAAATGTATTCTCAAATCCCTAAACCTAAACCTACACCTAATCCTAATCTCAACTCCTTAACCTAAACCGGATCCTAAACTTGAAAACCCAAACCTAAAGCTGATCCCAAACCCGAACCCGATTTCCTAAACCTAAACCTTAAACTATTCTCAATTCCCTAAATCTATAACCTAAACCTAAAACTTAAACCTAAACCTAAACCAAAACCTATAACCTTAACCTAAACCAAAACCTATAACCTAAACCTTAACCTAAATGTATTCTCAAATCCCTAAACCTAAACATACACCTAATCCTAATCTCAACTCCCTAACCTAAACCTTAACCTAAACTTGAAAACCCAAACCTAAACCCGATTCCAAACCCGAATCCGATTTCCAAAACCTAAACCTTAACCTATTCTCAATTCCCTAAACCTTAACCTAAATGTATTCTCAAATCCCTAAACCAAAACCTACAACTAATCCTAATCTCAACTCCCTAACCTAAACCGGATCCTAAACTTGAAGACCTAAACCTAAAGCCGATCCCGAACCCGAACCCGATTTCCTAAACCTAAACCTTAAACTATTCTCAATTCCCTAAATCTATAACCTAAACCTAAAACTTAAACCTAAACCTAAACCAAAACCTATAACCTTAACCTAAACCAAAACCTTTTACCTAAACCTTAACCTAAAGGTATTCTCAAATCCCTAAACCTAAACCTACACCTAATCCTAATCTCAACTACCTAACCTAAACCTAAACCTAAACTTGAAAACCCAAACCTAAACCCGATCCCGAACCCGAATCCGATTTCCTAAACCTAAACCTTAACCTATTCTCAATTCTCTAAACCTTAACCTAAATGTATTCTCAAATCCCTAAACCTAAACCTACACCTAATCCTATTCTCAACTCTCTAACCTAAACCTAAACTTAAACTTGAAAACCCAAACCTAAATCCGATCTTGAACACGAACCCGATTTCCTAAACCAATACCTTAACCTATTCTCAATTCCCTAAACCTTAACCTAAATGTATTCTCAAATTCCTAAACCTAAACCTACACCTAATCCTAATCTCAACTCCCTAACCTAAACCTAAACCTTAACCTATAACTTATAACCTAAACTTATAACCGATAACGTAACCTATGGATTTTGCTATAGTTTAAAAGATTTGTAGGTACATTTTTTATTTCTTTATATATAATTGTTTTTTTTTTTCAGCTCTTTTTTTTTTGGTCTTTCTTCCTTTTGAGATGTGTACAAAGGCATGCTTGTTTGATTGTGTCTACAATTGATGTTTTATACAGGTTGACAAGCTAAAGAAGTTAGTGGATGATGAAATTCGTTTTCTCAAGGGAAGGGTTTTGAAACTTGAAAGTGATCTTGTGTCAAAGTCTACAGAAGTTACTTATGCAGTTTCAAGGAAAGAAGAAGCTGTATCTTCTGTGTTTGCTGAACTTGACCGTCTGAAGAAAGAAAATTCTGCAAAAGCGCGAGCATTATTTAATGCATGAGGGCACGCCTTAGTTGTAATTCTTATGATAGGTTGAGCAAAGTGAAGTATTGTTTATTTAGAAATGTGAATGTAGGATGTATTGTAGATTTGATTGTTATTGTAACAAATGCATCATTTTTTTTCTCTGATTGCATTAAGCTTAGATGAGTTATCAATCATAACAGGTTCTTGCAATGGAAACAGGGAAAATAGCTACGAAATATAATCCGTAGCAAAGCTACAGCTTTTCGCCGTAACTATTACTATCTATAGCTACGGATTATATCCGTAGCTATTGGTATCTATAGCTACGGACTATATCCGTAGCTATTGGCATCTATAGCTACGGACTATATCCATAGCTTTTCGTATGTAGTGTTGCAAATACCGTAGATATTGGTATCTATTGCTACGGATTATATTCGTAGCTATTGGTATATTGCTACGGATAGAATCCGTAGCTATTTTTATATATGGCTACGGATAGAATCCGTAGCAATTTCTGTATATGGCTACGGACAATATCCGTAGCTAATTGTATCTATTGCTATGGAAAAGATCCGTAGCTAATTGTATCTATTGCTACGGGAAAGAACCGTAGCTAATTGTATCTATTGCTACGGATATTGTCCGTAGCTAGACCTTTAGCTACCCCACCAATTGCGACAGACATGACACGGACCAGATCCGTAGCAAAAGGGCTTTTGCTACGGATCTAGTCCGTAGCCTTTGCCCATTTTTCTTGTAGTGTTGGTTGCAATTGGACTAATAACGGGTTGGCTAATCATGCACACATAGCACAAACCAACATCTACTACTATTGTACGTGACATACATAATCGCCTGTCGTGATGTTTTACCCAGGGCACAGACCAGCATCTATTGTTATTGTACGTATTTGACTGTCTGGATGTTTTTCCCGGGTCGATGATTGCATTCACGCACTTAATAAGACTGCATCTACTGCGTTTTGGATTGTTTGTATGTTTTTATATTATTTCTTATTTAGGGCGGCGATGTGTAATCTTGAGGGGAGATCACACTGAGCTGGTCACTCATTCATCAATGTTCAACCGTACAGAGGATGCAGGGACAGATGGAATTGCGATGGAGGCCGAGGACGAGGAGGAGCCTAGAAACGAGGAGTCATATCAGGAGGCAGCGGCGTATTATGGCCTTAATTAGTAGCTTTCCTTTGATAGTTTATTTAGAATTGATGCATTGAACTTAAGGTTTTGTAATTGGCCCCCAGCTGAGTGGGCCAGAATATTGTTCGCATGTTGGACTAGATATATGTTATGTTTCATTTCCGCTATCTGCACTTTGATTCACTCGTTGATTACATTATCATTAGCTAATTCCTGGGTTTTTGGAATCTGTGTCTTGTACTCCGGTGATGAAAACCGGGGCGCTATAAAGTTGGTATCAAAGCAGAGTATGAGATAGCCTTGCTGTGAGATTAATACAAAACCTTGTGGGACTTACTTAGACAAAACTTAGGCATTTCCCTTTAGAAAGTAGGGAGGATGAGAAAACTTAAGGACAAAACACTTAGGTTCCCTTAAACTTTAGCAGGGCGAACATCCCCGAATAGTTAGGAAGAACTTAGTATATGAATCACCTAGAATCTCCTAGGAAATAACGAATTTAGAAACAAAAACCTTAGCCCCCATGGAAAATTCAACCCAAAAATGCTAATTGAAGGATGAACTCTCTCGCCATGCAATTGGCAAGATCTCTGACCCATGTGATGCTTCATACTGACTGGAACCGTTCTTCTCTTCTCTAATTCCTGAACCACGAAAATCTAATCCCACAGGAAGCCATGCCATCGGTAACGCGATCTTGTCAGACCCATACGGTCGACATCCATCCCATCCCATCGACAGAGTGCTAGTGGTATTTACATCCTAGCAACCTTTTAAATCGAGTTTTCTTTGCGATACCTGATTAATCAATATATTGTCAAAATCACCTTCACTCCGTTAGTTCTCTCTTAAACCCTGATATGATTTTTTACTAAAATGATAAAAATGACCACAAACGAGGAGTTTTCTGTAGGGGATTGCATGGTAGGAATGTGGCCACTGGTTCGTAGTCCTTGGACCCACCATAAAGCATGTGTTTTATCCACGTAAGCTTAAAAGATGAGGTAGATCCAAATGTCAAGTGGACCACACCATAGATAAGAGTGATGATTGTGTGCATATTATTAAAAGCTTCTTAGGGCCCACCGTAATACCTACCATAATGTTTATTTTCCATCCACCTATCCGTTAGGTTAGGTAGTCTTAGATGAAGAGAAAACAGCAAATAGCCAACATAAAGTTTTTAGTGGTAGGTGTTCATCACCACTGTTCTCTTTAGTGTGGTCCACCTTAGAATTAGATCTGAATTTTTTTAAGGCATATGCCCTAAAATGATTTGAAAAAAAATGTATAAACGGTGTGGATTAAACACAAATCATGACAGGGCCCACAGTGTACCGTATGTCACGTGATTTGGTGTCTTTGCAGGAAGCAGAGGGCAGGGAAAGTTCCTACAGCCTGTTGGGGCCACAAAGATGCTCATCACAAATCCACTCCGCGCATCAGTTTTGCTAGACAATAAAATATCATGCAGATCAAAACTCATGTGGGCCACGCCACACGAAAACGGTGGGAAAGGCAACCTCGACCATTGAAACCTTATACAAGCCGATCATGATGTTTATAAGGCTATCCAAACCGTTCCCAGTGTTATTACCATTCAGATAAACTGCAAGCATCTTCATGATACAAAACTTCTTTGGCCCCACACAGATCTCAATGGTGGGCATTCAAACCCTGCTTTTCATGTGGTATGGCCCACATGTTTTTTTTTTTTTTTTTTTATCAGCCTGACTTTAGAGTCCCATCCTATCGTTGCCTTGAAAAACTGATGTCACGATAATCTTTGTGGGCCCATTAGAGTCCAAGGCTTCAGGATTAAGTGCCCCCTCGAGTTCATCCAACACGGTGCAGCCCTGCCTGTGGGGCCTACTTTGATGTATATATTATATATCAAGACCGTCCATTTTAGTTTATTTTAGAGCATGAGTTTAAAAATGAAATAGATCCAAATCTCAAGTAGACAATACAAGAGGAAATAATGGTAATTGACAATTAAAAACTTTTTGTGGTTAACAAAAGTTTTGGATCAAGGTGATTTATTTTCTTCTCTTCATCAAGACCTAGTGTACTTATCAATGGGTTGGATGGAAAATAAAAATTACAACCACCACTATTTAGAGGCCTAGGATGTTTTTAATAGCCAGGGTTCACTTAGTGGAGGGACCACATTACAGGAAACAGTGTTGAATGGGCGTAGACCATTAAAAACTTTTCTGGGGCCATAAAAGTTTTGGATCATATGGGCCTGCATGACCCAATTAACATATTGGATGTCAAATAAACAGTACAATGGGCCTTGGGAGGATTTTAACTGTGGCTATCCAATCACTATTGTTTTCCTTTGATGTGGTCCAAGATCTTTGCATTTCTCTCTATTTTTTTTTCTTTTTTTTGCAGTCACGTTCAGTGCCCAGGGAGGGCGAATCAATGGCATAGAAGAAGGCTTCAAACTAATGTGTGATTGGGCCGAAGTGCATCTCCCGCTGTCTTTGACTGAACAATCCAAAAAAAGAAAAAAAAAAAAAAAAAAAAGGAAAAAAAAAGGAAAGAGGAAAGGTTGATTGCTAGCTGCAACTCAACGGAGCCTTCCTCAGCTTGTTTCTGTAGGATCTTCATACCGGTTAGACGAAGATGCGTCTTGCTGGCTAGGAATTGTGTTGACATGAAAAAGAAAAAAATTGGACCGTATCGAGTATACAAGACGGTATTGATTTGGTTAGTTGTAATGCTTTAAGGAAATCAGGAGTACGCTTGATATTTCGCTATCTACTCTCTCTGCTTTTTTCTTTTCTCTGCTCACAATGGCTTGCAGCGTTGTGACTGCAAATCCCACTTACTTGATCCTTCACAAGAAAAGTAAATATATTATAAACCTTTTAAATGAAAATAATATAAACACATGAGTTATTAAATATTAAGAAAATCATATTCTTAAATATAGTTTGATTAGAATCTAAAAATAAATAAAAATCCATGAAATCAAGCAAACACAATAATTAGGTGGACAAAACCTATAAATCGAGACAAACACATGTGTACTGCTTTCTTTCATTTTTAATAGATGCATTCACACCCCCACGCACTCACACTATACCATTGTGCGAGTTCACCCCAACGGCCACTTGAACCAATGACCTTGAAACTCTTGCCAACTACCTCTTTAAGCCTGATCACCCTCTTCTTAATGTATCTAATCGTCAAAACGCAGCACAATGACCTTGGGTCAGGTCCACTCAAGGGACAGGTTAGGCTTCATACTTAATTATGGTAAATATAAAACTAATAATAATAGTAAATATTTAAAATAATTACAATTAGTAATAGAATTGAGATTTTTTATATTTTTTATTTTTACATAGAAAAGAAACGATACCAATATAGCATGTAACACTGCATAGTAGAGTTATGGTATTTGTGCATAGACCAGCTTAATGAACATGTCTCACTCTCAGACATGCCATTGCATAAGTGAAGCTTAACCTCCTAGCGCCTAATTTCAGGACGAGGGTAGTTTCAGAAGACACAGTCCCTATTTCCGACAAAGGTAACATTGCACATGTGCTGTTTGATCCTTCTCTTAGATCTTTTTAAGGTATGTGAACAAAGGTGAGGTAGATCCAACATTCAAGTGGATATGCCTCATTTTTATACACATACCTTGAAATGATACGAGACAAGGCATGGACAACATGGATAAATGGACACATAACAGTGGGCCTAGCCACATAACTGCCTGTTCGTGGCTAGGGCCAGAGACGGGTGTGGGTGTAGGTCCATGTCTAGGCTAGGTGTGTTGGATGAAAAAGGAAAAAATATATATACAAAATAATACCTCATTAATATGGTATTTACATTTTAGTAACCTTTTAAATCAAGTTTTCATTGCACTACCTGATTAATCAATATATTGCCAAAGGCACCTTCCGTTAGTTTTCTCTAAATCTGATTTTTTGTTTTCCTAGAATGATAAAAATGCCCACAAACGAGGAGTTTTCTGTAGGGGATTACATGGTAGGAATGTGGCCACCGGTTTGTAATCCTTGGACCCACCATAAAGCATGTGTTTTATCCACGTAAGCTTAAAAGATGAGGTAGATCCAAATGTCAGGTGGACCACACCATAGAGAAGAGTGATGATTGTATGCCTATTATTAAAAGCTTCCTAGGGCCCACGGTAATACCTACCATAATGTTTATTTTCCATCCAAACTATCCCTTAGGTTAGGTAGTCTTAGATGAAGGGAAAACAGCAAATAGCCAACATAAAGTTTTCAATGGTAGGTGTTCATCACCACTGTTCTCTTTAGTGTGGCCCACCTTAAAATTAGATCTGTCTTATTTTTAAGGTGTATGCCCTAAAATGATTTGAAAAAATGCATAAACGGTGTGGATTAAACACAAATCATGGTAGGGCCCATAGTGCACCGTATGTCAGATGCTTTGGTGTGTTTGCACGAAGCAAAGGGCAGGGGAAGTTCCTATAGCCTGTTGGGGCCACAAAGATGCCCATCACAAATCCACTTCGTGCATCAGTTTTGCTAGACAATAAAATATCATGTAGATCAAAACTCATGTGGGCCACACTACACAAAAACAGTGGGAAAGGTAACCTCGACCATTGAAACCTTATCCAAGCCGATCATGATGTTTTTATAGGCTATCCAAACCGTTCCCAGCGTTATTACCATTCAAATAAACTGCAAGCATCATCATGATACAAAACTTCTTTGGCCCCACACAGATTTCAATGGTGGGCGTTCAAACCCTGCTTTTCATGTGGTGTGGCCCACATGTTTTTTTTATCAGCCTGACTTTAGAGTCCCATCGTATCGTTGCCTTGAAAAACTGACGTCACGATAATCTCTGTGGACCCATTAGAGTCCCAAGGGCACAAACAATCCGTGTCTGTCAAGGCTTCAGGATCAAGTGCCCCCTCGGGTTCACCCAACACGGTGCAGCCCTGCCTGTGGGCCTACTTCGATGTATATATTATATATCAATACAGTTAATTTCAGTTTATTTTAGAGCATGAGTTTAAAAATGAAATAGATCCAAATCTCAAGTAGACAATACAAGAGGAAATAATGGTTATTGACAATTAAAAACTTTTTGGTGGTTAACAAAAGTTTTGGATCAAGGTAATTTATTTCTTTTCTCTTCATCAAGACCTTAGTGTACTTATCAAGGGGTTGGATGGCAAATAAAAATTACAATGACCACTATTTAGGGGCCTAGGATGTTTTTAATAGTCAGGGTTCACTTAGTGGAGTGGACCTCATTACAAGAAACAGTGTTGAATGGGCGTAGACCATTAAAAACTTTTTGGGGGCTATAAAAGTTTTGGATCATATGGGCCTGTGTGACCCAATCAACATATTGAATGTCAAATAAACAGTACAGTGGGCCTTAGGAGGATTTTAATGGTGGCTATCCAATCACTATTGTTTTCCGTTGATGTGGTCCACCTAAGATTATATTCATCTCATTTTTTAGGATCAAACCCTAAAATGAACTGTAAAAATGTATGAACGGAATGGATGAAACACATACATCATGGTGGGGCCACATAGCACCGACCACCCGGTGGCAGGGGGAGTAGCTAATCCATTTCCTCACTGAGTACAGTTTCCTAAACTTTTGGTATAGTCCATCTCAGATTTGGATCTGCCCGGTGTTTGGTTTCATGCTCTAAATTAAGTGGCCCCTGGCCACACCATGTTGGGTGAGGCTTCAAATAATTCCGAAAGCCTTTTTCATGTGTTTAATCCAGGTCGTCCATCCAATTTGCAAGATGATCTGAGTGCATGAGTCGATGAATGAGGAAGATCCAAATGTTTTGGGTCATGCGTTTCATTTTTATTTTTTTATTTTTTTATTTTTTTAAACCTTCATTCAGATCTCTATGTCCTTATAATAGTCTGGATGGCAAATAAATATTATGTTGGGCCCTATGAAGATTTTAATGGTTGGCATTCAATAAACGTGTTTCCAATGGTATGGGCCAGCTGAGATTTGAATTTGAATAAATTTTTGGTTTGTCCAGAAAGAGCAGGTAAAAAATACATACCCCACAGTCAAGGCCTGCACCCTGCTAGGTCCGGACCGGAACTTCAGTTGCAGGTCCGAGGTGCTCATTAAAATAATATAAATATGCTTGTTTTCAGGTAGAAAGTTTGTTGCGAGATGTCTTAAATCTGAGTCCTTTCGCAACTGGGATGCGGAAAGGAGTTTCGCGGATTTCGTGTCGCAAGTCCTTTCGCAACTGGGATGCGGAAAGGAGTTTCGCGGATTTTTTAACGCAAGTCCTTTCGCAACTGAGATACGAAAGGGAAGTTGCCAAAACTATAAATTGGGGTCCCTAGGGCTATTCTAATATTATTTCCAAGACTTCCTAAAGGTATTCTAAAGGGTTCTAGGGTTATCAAAGGGTGTAGCAAGGGTGAGATTCGAGGTTGTTCGAATCGGGTAAGTCCTTTCTCTTTGTAATTGATGCTTTCATAGTGGTGATCTGTCGCTTTGTGCCGTGGTTTTTTTCCCGAAAGGGTTTTCCACGTTAAATCTGTGTGTTCTCTTTTTTTGTGTGTGTGCTTGGTGCCATTGTATTGCTATACTAGATCTAGATCTGTGTGATTCCTCAGGCCAAAAATTCCCAACAAATGGTATCAGAGCTAAAGTTGGGACACAGATCTGAATCTGAGGGATTAGTAATAATGGCGAGCATCAAGTATGAGTTTGAGAAGTACTCAGAGAAAAATAATTTTGAGTTATGGAAGGTTAAGATGATTAGCCTGTTAACCAAGCAAGGCGAGGATGGTGCTCTTGAGGAGCGAAAATCTACTATGACTGATGATGAATGGAATACTCTTGATAAGAAGGCTTTATCATCGATCCGTTTATATCTCACGGATGAGGTTCTCTACAACGTCATGAGGGAGAAAACTGCGGCTAAGTTATAGGCGAAGTTAGAGGATGTCTATGCGAAGAAATCCTCTGAAAATCGCCTACACTTGAAGCGGCAGTGGTATAACTTCAAGATGGCAAAGGGTGGAGATCTGGAGGCTCACATTAGCAACTTTAATAAATTGATTTGCAAATTGCTGGATAGGGAGGAAGTGATGAAAGATGAAGAACAAGCATGTATGTTGCTGAATTCTCTCCCGGTGTCCTATGAGTCATTCAAGGACACTATGTACAGCATGAATAAAACCCTGAGTGTCGACACTGTTATCTCAGCCCTTCAAGGGAAGGCTATGAGACAGCTAGACAGCAACATGGGGACATCTTTTGATGCACTGTTTACAGTGGGTAGGAATTCTGGACAAGGTACAGGTTCTTCTGGTTCTATATCCAAATCCAGGGACAAGGGCAAAGGAAAGGTAAAGTACTGGAACTATGGGAAGGAAGGACATGTGAAGAGGGATTGTGAAAATCATAAATCGAAGAGGGAAGATTCTGAGGCTTCATACAAGGAGGCCAACGCTGCCACGTTAGATGTATGTGATGGTGATGTTTTATCTGTGTCTTCGCTCTAGCGGCCATACGATGATCGTAAGGACGAGTGGATGCTGGACACAGGGGCATCTTTTCACATGACTCCTCATCGGAGTTGGTTCACCAGCTATAGGGAGTGCAATGGTGGACATGTGTTTATGGGCAATGGCTTTGCATGTAATATTATGGCTGTTGGTTCTGTACGTATCAAGATGTTTGATGGGGTGGAGCATACCTTGACTGATGTCAGGCACGTTCCTGATTTGAAGCTGAATCTGATTTCTCTTGGTGTGCTTGAGGCAAAAGGATGCAAGTACACAGGCATTGATGGTGCTCTTAAGGTATCCAAGGGGGCACGGGTAGTCATGAAAGCGCAACGACCCGTTCATGTTTACAGGTTGATCGGGAGCACTTCAAAAGGTGGAGCTACGATGGATGTAGCGAATTCCACCTCTGCACGTGTGTGGCATGTTGGGTATGACCACATGAGCAGGCATGGTAGAAAGGCTGAGACGTGCGGACAAGGATACAGAGCAGGTATAACAGCCACCTGTGAGAAGAACCACATGGCATGATAGCAAGACATCGGCGAGGTACATGGACGACTCCAATATTGCAGGGGATTCATCTTTTATTCAGATGACTCTAAGTGAGCCTGGTGCTGAGAAGTGGAATGTGACTATGGACGATGATGGATTCGTTGTACCAGACCGACATATGGGAGCAGGTGGAGCTTCCAGTGGGCCGGTGAGCGGTTGGATGCAGGAGGATACAGTATAGATACAGGGCGAGGTTGGTAGCGAGGGGTTATTCTCAGAGAGAAGGGATCGACTTCTCAGAGATATTCGCGCCGACGATATAGCAGATATCTATCAGATCCGTGATTGGCGCTGGTTGGCCAACGTGATCTTGAGCTATGATGTGATGCAGAAATAAGATAAGAGGTCAAGAAGCTACACGGTTGAAGATTGAAGACATGGTGGAGATTGTTGCGAGATGTCTTAAATCTGAGTCCTTTCGCAACTGGGATGCGGAAAGGAGTTTCGCGGATTTCGTGTCGCAAGTCCTTTCGCAACTGGGATGCGGAAAGGAGTTTCGCGGATTTTTTAACGCAAGTCCTTTCGCAACTGAGATACGAAAGGGAAGTTGCCAAAACTATAAATTGGGGTCCCTAGGGCTATTCTAATATTATTCCAAGACTTCCTAAAGGTATTCTAAAGGGTTCTAGGGTTATCAAAGGGTATAGCAAGGGTGAGATTCGAGGTTGTTTGAATCGGGTAAGTCCTTTCTCTTTGTAATTGATGCTTTCATAGTGGTGATCTGTCGCTTTGTGCCGTGGTTTTTTTCCCGAAAGGGTTTTCCACGTTAAATCTGTGTGTACTCTTTTTTTGTGTGTGTGCTTGGTGCCATTGGATTGCTATCCTAGATCTAGATCGGTGTGATTCCACAGGCCAAAAATCCCAACAAGTTCTGCAAGACTGAGGCTTGGGCCGGCCTGTTTACTAATCGTCTTCAAGTGCAGTTCATATTACTAAGTGATCTCATAAGTTAAGCAGAACCAGGTGGTGAATGACCATTAAATATTTATTGTGGGCTACAAAAGGATTTAGATCAAGCATATCTTTGTATTTCCCCTCTATCCTTATCAAGGGGTTGGATGGAAAATAAACATTAATATAGGCCCTAGGAAAAATTTAATAATAGTTCAATGACATGACCGTTTCCTGTAGTGTGGTCCATCTGAGATTTGTATCTACTTAAATTTTGAAACCCATTATCAAAATGAGTTGTAAAAATATATGGATAGCATGGATATATGAATATCTATAAAGTTACCACAGGGTAACACCTAATCTACTCCCCTGTTGCCATGTGTGCAAAAATGCTGCAGCCCGTGTAGATGGGACACTTGACAAACAGGTTTGATTAGGTACTCTTATGCTTTTCAGAAACTCATACTGTCCATTCATTCTGGAGGTCATTTTAGGAGGAAGCGGATTGGCTGGTGTACCACACACCACCTAGCCGTTGTCAAGTTCTGTGGTCCCATCATGAGGTATGTGTTATATCCAAACTGTCCATACATTTTGGGAGCTCGTCCTAAGGCTTGAGCCAAAAAATAAGATAGATCTAAAGATAAAATAAACCACACTGCAAAAAAGCAGTGGGGATTGAACATCTACTATTGAAACCCTTTTGGGGGCCACAAAAGTTTCGGATGAATATGAAATTTGTTTTTCCTCTCCATCCAGTTATTTGTGACGTATTTGTGACCTCATGAACGGATTAGATGAAAAATAAGAGTTATGGTGGGCCCTACCAATTTGTCTTTTTGCGACACGTATCTACTCCAGCTATACAGTTGGTGTGGGAGGCGGATTGCGTCCTACCCCCGCCCGGACGGTAATCCGTCCGGGCAGGGCTCTGTGGAGCCCACCGTGTTGTAACTGTTTCATCCTGCCGTCCAACCATTTTTTCAGAAAATGTAAATGTGTGAACCAAAAAATGAGGAAGGTCCAAGGCTTGAGTGGACCACAAAGTGAGGATTGAACGTCCACCATAAAAGCTTCTTGGGAGCCAGAGAAGTTTCAGATCAAGCTGATATTTGTGTTTTCACTTCATCCACGTCTACGTGACCTTATGAATAGGTTTTATGGTAAAAAAAACATCAGGTGGGCCCTTAGAAAGGTTTCAACGGTGGGTGTCATATATGTGTAGGTTCCTTTGGTGTGGTCCACTCAAGCGTTGGACCTTCCTCATTTTTTGGATCACATGTTAAAATTTTCTGAAAAAATGGTTGGACGGCGGGATAAAACAGTTACATCACGGGGTAGGACGCAATCCGCGTCCGTTGGTGTGTGGTACACCAGCCAATCCGCTTCCATTTTAGGACACGCTTCCGGAAATGATGCGGATCCTAAACTCAACTGGACCATTCGATTCAAAATAGTAGGGAAATATTCAAATGGCCACAAATGTTTTTATCAAGCTAAGATTTTTTGTTTTCTCAGATCATCCTAGGTGAGAGTGACCTTATAAAAGGTTTGGATGGCATATAAACAAGGTGGAGCCTGCCAAAGAAGGTTTCAACGGTAGACATTTCTTTCCTAGGTTTTTACTCTCCTATGGCCCACTTGAATTTTGTATCCGCGGCGTATCTTAAAATGAGCTCTCAAACGGATGTAATGAGTAGAAATATGAGCCCGTCAATCACTACTGTTTCCTTAGGTGTGGTTCACCTGGGATTTGGATCTACTTAATTTTTTGGACCATAGCCCATAATGGGCTGAAAAAAAAAACCCGGATGGACAGCATAGACATACAACACATCATCAAGGTGGGCCCCACTTTAAGGATAACACCCACTAATGGATAACACGAGTACCGGTGACGGACGCAGATTGCGTACTGCGAGCTTCAGTAGCGAGGTGGCTACAGAAAGAGCTATGTGGGCCCGTTATGATCTATGTATGCTGTCAACACCTTCCATCCATTATTCCAGACTATTTTATGGCATGGGCCAAAAAATTTATGGCATGGGCCAAAAAATGAAGCATATCCAAATCTCATATAAACCACACTATAGAAAAGAGTGTTGATTGAATATTCACCATTAAAAACTTCTTTAAGGGCTACAAAAGTTTTGGATTAAGCTGATATTTGTTCTCTTCATCTAGTTGTGCGTGATCCAATCAACAAATAAACATTACAGTCAGCCTTAGGAAGTTTTTAATGGTGGGCATTCAATCACCACTCTTTTCTTGTGATGTGGTCCACTCGAGACTTGGATATCCCTCATTTTTAGGCTCTAATTCTACAATGATCTAAGAAAATAGATAGACGGTTTTGATCAAACACATATATATCATGTAGGGCCACAGAGTAGTCAGTAGCCACCTACGCTGTGAGTACGAAATCCACGTACTTAGAAATTTAAATAATAAATAAATAAAAATGGGCATGGAGTCTCAGAAAATCTCCTATTTTAAGGATGCAAGTTACGGCGTGACGGTAATCCGTCCGGGCAGAATCTGTGGGGGCCACCGTGATGTAAATTTTTTATCCATGCCGTTCAACACATTTCTCAGATCATTTTAAAATATAAACCAAAAAATGAGGCAGGTCCAAGACTTAAGTGGACCATAAAGTGGGGATTAAACGTCCACCATTAAAAACTTATAAGGAGCTGGAGATGTTTCAGATCAAGCTGATATTTATTTTTTTCACTTCATCCACGTCTACATGACCTTATGAATAGGTTGGATGGTAAAAAAAAAAAACATCACGTTAGCCCTTGGGAAGGTTTCAATGGTGAGTAATATTATCAGTGCAACTTCCTTTAGTGTGGTCCACTGGAGCTTTGGACCTGCCTCATTTTTTTTTGTTCATATCTTAAAATGGTACGAGAAAATCTTTGAACTGCATGGATAAAACACTTACAACGGCACACTTTGGATAATCCAGCCTATCAATCTAGACTGTTCATTCGTTCCAACACAGATATCATATGACCAGGTACCCGTCCCACCATTCTGACGATCATAATAATCCAATCTTTAGCCTCTAAAAATATGAAGGGTCATGATCATTAACACAAAAATAAGTCCAACAAACATTCGACCAATCTACTTGTCACTGACCATCATAAGCAATGGCTGTGATGAATGTGATTTTTGCTTGGTATCCCCGATGTGTTCGGGACTCTATCAACAGTTCAACTCGATTGACAGTACAGTCTAGGCAAACAACCAGATGCAACTAAGAGCATTATGACTTTCAGTACTGCTCCCAAAGTATTAGAGCATTTTCCACTAAGCATATTAGGATTATCGAAAGATTTAAAAAAAAAAAAAAAAAAAAAAAAAATGGTTTGGGTGGCAATGGGCAGGGTCTGGACCTGTCGAGCGATCCAAACAGGTAAAACGCTCAACTTGGTTTTGGATTTTGGACCGGTTCTTCTGTTGTAAGAGCAAGACCGCCCATTAAAATAATATAAATGAGCTTCTTCTCACTTAGAAATTTTTGCAAGAATTAGGCATGGTCTTATATTACTGGTCCAGCCCGACACGGAAGGACCCGATGAAATCCAAATGGCCAACCTGTCCGTTACCACTCGAAATCCATACCTTGTGAAGGAGACATCACATTGTTCCCATGGACGGCTGAGGATGAAGCACCACAAATAACACACTACCTTCACAGCAAGGTTTTTCTGTTGTGCAGCATACCAACAACGCAGTGAACCGAGATCCAATCTCAAGCCTCACCCACAAACGATAAACAAGAAGAAATATAAACTAGAAAAGGAATCAAAGCATTCTAAACAAACCACAAGACAAGATATACGTGAAAAATCCCAACAAGGGTAAAAAACCACGGATGCAAACTTTAACTATGAAGAAAAACGAAGATTATAAAGCAATATACTAACCTCTCCCTTGGAAATACATAGAAAACCCTTTGCCCACACCTTAAAATAGTTTCCCATCATACCTAGAAAAGTCATAGGAACCCTTATTTATAGTTTAGGCAACTTCCTTTCGCACCTTGCTAAAGACCGACTCCAAAATCCGCAGTCCGCATCAAATCCGGAAACGAATCTACGTAACCTCGACTGGTCGAGCAGACTGCACGACTGGTCGAGCGGACCCAACGACCGGTCGAGCATGGGCCACGACCGGTCGAACACCTCGGAAACCAAAAGTGATGCTCGCTGGACTTTGAGTCGAGCTAGTACACAACTGGTCGAGCCGGACCTCACGACCAGTCGTGTAGGCCCCAAATGTGGCTCAATATCTCAACAATCTCCCACTTGGAGACACATCGCCATAAACCTTCGTCTTCTACATCCGGAGTGCACCATCTTCCTGTCTTCAAGCCTGAAGACCAATCAAAGCTGAACAGAGCTTCAGCTTCTCCCGTGTGACCGCCTTGGTCAACATATCCGCAGGATTCTCACTTGTATGAATCTTCTCCAGAGCAATCGATCTATCTTTTAGTAACAAACGTATGAAGTGATATCTGATGGCAATATGGTTGGTTCTTGAATGAAATGCTGAATTCTTAGCCAAGTGTATTGCACTCTGACTGTCACTGTATAGCTTGCAATCTGCTAGCTTCTTACCCAATTCTTCCATGAAACCTTGCATCCACACGATCTCTTTGCACGCTTCTTTAGCTGCAACATATTCTGCTTCTGTCGTACTGATAGATACTATCTTCTGTAACTGAGGGACCCAATTGACTGCAACACTACCCAGAGTAAAGACATAGCCTGTAGTGCTTCTTCTGTTGTCGATATGTCCTGCCAAATCTGAATCCACGTAGCCTTGTAGCTTGATTTTCGATCCACCATAGCACAACCCTACATCTTTAGTACCTACCAGGTATCTAAGGATCCACTTCATAGCTTCTCAATGTCCCTTCCCGGAGTTGTTCATGAACCTGCTAACAACTCCCACTGCTTGAGTAATGTCTAGCCTCGTGGTCACTATAGCATACATAAGACTCCCAATAGCTGACGCGTATGAGACTTTAGCCATGTAGTCCCGTTCCTCCCACGTCTTTGCACCTTGCTCCTTAGAAAGCTTGAAGTGATTGGCCAATGAAGTGCTAACCGACTTAACACCTCCCATATTGAATCGGTTAAGTACCTTGGCTATGTACTTTACCTATGATAAAATCAGTTTCTTATTTTCCTTGTCACGCTTTATCCTCATGCCTAGGATTTGTTTCGCAGCTCCTAAATCATTCATGGAAAATTCTCTAAACAGTTGTCTTTTGAAATCTGAGATGTTCTTCATGCTTGAACCGGCCACAAGCATATCATCAACGTACAGAAGAAGGATGATGTACGACGTATCAAACTTCTTCAAATAACAACAGTGGTCTGCATGACATCTCCTAAAACAGTTTTCTGACATGAAACTGTCAAACTTCTTGTACCACTGCCTCGGGGCCTGCTTCAGGCCATATATACTCTTCTTCAGTCTGCACACTTTGTTCTCTGTTCCTGGTGCCACGTAACCTGTCGGTTGATGCATATATATCTCTTCTTCAAGTTCCCCATGAAGAAATGTTGTCTTAACATCTAACTGCTCTAGATGTAAGTCCTCTGTAACCACTAGACTCAAAATCGAGCTCCACGCCTATAAAAGGGCTGCATTTTTCTCAGGATTGTAGCCCAGAAACCAGGGAATAGAGAAAGAAAGAAGGAGAGAAAACGAGAGAAAGAAAGAGGGCCGATGTTGGGCTCGGGTTGGTGTCGCACCACATCAGCGGCCTGAGTTAGCTCAAAACTCGGTTGAGTTGGGGTGGCCAGTAGCCAATTCTGAGAAAGATGCAGAAAAGAGAACGAGAAGAAAGGAAGAAAAGAAGGAGAAGGGTGAAGAGAGAGAGAGAGAGAGAGAGAGAGAGAGAGAGAGAGGGGGGGGGGGGGGGGGAGGACGACACCTCTTTCTGCTAGCCGGCCCACTGCCGAGTTCGGCCTGAGTTGGGTCTGGGCTAGGCCAGGGACCTTGTTGGTGTGCTGGTTCGAGCGTTGCTGGGCGTTGTAGCATAGTAGGAGGAAAGAGAGAGGGAGAGATGGAAGAAGGAAGATGTAACATCCCGGATTTTTTGCCAACCTGGGATTAGACGTCCTTAGGCAATAGGTCGATCCTAATACCTTATCAACTTGTCAAAACTCAGTACCAAAGGCTAAAATCGCTTGTGAACCCATTTCTTTCACAAATTCCATCCTTCACCACCTTGCTCTTCAATCTTTCTAAGTACTTTCATCCTAGACACTAACTTAAACTAGCTAAGTAGTATAACTCGGATCACTTTATATATAAACTACAAAGGCCCAGGTTACCACCTCAGACAGAAATCTTACAGGACTAAATCCTTTAGAAATTAAGCGAGATTTAGCTAGTGTTAAACTAGAGTGCCTGTGAAATTAGCACCAATCACTTAAATACGATCTGCAAGACCCAAAAGTTGTAGAATCATTAACGCTAGGTTACCCTAAAATCTAGGATCAATCTCATTACCCGGCTGCTCTCGGGAGCATCTCGAAACTCCGTATCGGATCTGGACCGCACGTCGGAAGTCCGATTAACAGAAAGTTAAGGAACTAGGACCGCCTTGCTGGGCTTGACAACCATCTTGGAAATCAAATCCAGATAGTGTCCCAGCGCTATTCGCTTGAGCTCGTGTAGTGAAGAGTGTGAGAAATGTGAAATTAATTCAAAATAAAATATCTTGAATAGTAATCTGACACCTCTCGCTTGCGGATCAGTTTTAAGCAACCAGACCGTCAGAATCAGATCAAATTACACCCTCGAATCAGGAGAAATTTCATACACATTTATATGTACTCGGAATCTCCAATCGAGATCCGCTGACCGTTGAACTGAAACTGGTCCACCACGCGTGATCTGGAAATCCCACTGAAATGAAAACTTAATAGAACGTAGATCCAGCGTTAGTGAGCTTAAGTCCGACCTTTGGCTCAAGGAGGCCAGCCAGAAGTCCTCCGTTGAGCTGAAACTGACCCGTTTTGGTTATAACCTACGTATACTTTGACCTGGAGTCTATTTCGATGAGTTTTTAGACTATATAAGGACCTTAAACCCTCTTTCATTGCAGCCATACGAATTTGAGAGAAACCCTAGAGAGAGAAGAGAGAAAAGAGAGAGAAAGTGTGAGAGTTGTGAGAGACCCTTCCTGCCACTTTTCCCTGCCGCTCCACGAGCTCCACCGCTCCGTTCTCATCGCTTTCCCGGCGATTCCAGCCCCATTTTTAGGTAAGAAACCTTAACCCTAATCTGATTTGGGGCTTGGGTGGTTGTAGGTTATGAAATAGATAACCTATTTCGTTCTATAGGTTGCCAAACTGCCGAATACGGAAGCTTAGCAAACCTATCGACTCTGTTACGATTCTACGATAAAAGGTGTGGACTTTAGGTGTATAGGTTATGGTTTTCAACGCTTTCAATGTCAGATAATGATAGATTCATGATCTACATGTAATTGCACATGTACAAAGTGCTGTCTGTTTTCCGTTTCGATTAAAGATGAAAAATATGGAATTCTACATACTCTAGGTATTTGTAGAAAGTACCGTATACGTACAAATTTTGAAAATGTGTATGACATGATTATTTGTGGTATAAATATATTATATGTGGATAAATTACCTGTTTGGTGAAAGGACTCGCCCTAATACATGTTTTGCTTATATACACTATGTATGTTGAAATTGTGTATTCTAGAAAATACCATATACGTATAAATTTTGGAGATGTATTTGTTATGATTATTTGTTGTATGAATATGTTATACATAGATAAAATACTCGCTTGGCAAAAGGATAGCCCTAATACATGTTTTGCTAACATACACCATGTATGTTGTAATAGTGTATTCTAAGTGTTTGTGAAAATGACTGAATGAGTATAGAATTCTCATTCGTGCTCGTCATGACTAATTGTCATGGATATATGGTTGTTGTAGTGGCGATACTCCTTTGACGAAAGGATTTGTCCTGAATCACGCCACGGCTACTATACGCTATATATGTTGAAATGCGTAGCCCAAGTGTTTGTGAAAATGTTCAAATGAATATGGAACTTGGATTCCTATTTTCCATGACTATCCATCATGGGTGTACGCGTGTTATGATTGGGGCAACTCCCTAGTGAAAGGATTTGGCCTAATGCCTATGTGATCAACATATGTCACGTATGTTGATGTATGTATTTTTAAAGTGTTTGTTGAAATGTCTGAATGAGTAGTAGTTAGTAAATTGTAATGTATAAGGGTGTTGAGATATGATTCTCAACTCCTTTAACTATGTGTATGATTTCTTTGGATAGCTGTGTGATTAGGAATTAAATATGTACAAACTCATGCTTGTGATGTGCTTCATAACATGCTCAACTGCTTTTATGATTTTATCTATGTAATGCATATGTTTAAATTCATGTTACGTTGTATGATCCGTCATGGGTGATGGGGGAGTGGAGCAACGAGTGCGTGCAACAGCCCTGGCAGTCCTAAACGGATAATACCAGACTTTGATTGTATGATTTGAATCTTGATCCATTACTGTTTTATCTACCTGCAATTGATTGTGTTTGGAGCTATGATTATAGTCCAGACAATCGGTACCAGAATTGAATTCGTGGCTGTGATTCATTTGCCACGTGAGATGTGTTCGACGAACTCGAGTCGTACTTCGGTTGGCGATAGTGGTTGGCCACGCGAAGTGCTTATGCACTTCATGTCGTTCAACTTGTTGTGCGCTCGAGCTAGCCGAGCTCATCAAGTAACCCGATCTGTCTTATGTATGTTCACCATGTTTGGATGCCTCTGCTTGAACCTAGGGTACCAAACTTACCAGTGAAATCCCTTTTAACCATGGTACCTCGATCCGCTAAGACTCATGAGCCGAGCATGGTGGTATGGGACACCGTGGTCGAGCTGTAGACCTACGCTGGGGCCACGTGCCTCCCCGTAGTGACCAGTGAGCAACCAGACTAGTGAGCCGATTATGGTGGTATGAGACACTATATTCGAGCTGTCGACACCTATGGCGAGAGCCGAATACGGTGAGACCTGTATTCGTGCTGACGGGCGACGAGTCCTCCGTAGTGTCTTCGAGTATACTCTAAGGTCTATGACTGGCGACGAGCCCTTCACGGCAACTAGAGCATGAGTTGAGCCGAGTACGGTGAGATCTGTATTCGAGCTGACGGCCGGCGATTGAGCCGAGTACGGTGAGACCTATATTCGAGCTGACGGCCAGCAATTGAGCCGCATACGGTGAGACCTGTATCCGTGCTGACGGGTGACGAGCCCTTTGTGATGCCTTCGCTATGCCTCTCAAACCATAATATCGTATGAGATTAATTAGGACTGACGACTCTAGAATGGATCATGTTTGGAAATTATACAAGGGAGGTACCTTAGTTTCCCAATACTGCTGTTTGAAATGGACTAATAATTACTCGGTAATCATGTTCATCATCGCACTGCATGTGTCTGGTAGATGTGGAGCACTGAGGGATGAACGCATTCGCGAATGTAAGATGGTGTCGCTTGAGGGTGGTTTGGCAAGGGCATACATCATGTCATTTCATACTTGCATTAAATAAGAGTAGTTAGAATTGTTTGATTGTACTGCTTTATCATTACTGCTTTACTGAGTTGATAACATGTCAACCTATGTTTTATTGTTCCATTGAGTTGATCACTCACTCCCACGTTACGGGACGGTGTTGTACACACCAACCAAATTTGTTGAGTTTCAGGTGTTGGCGATGCTTATGAAGCAGAGCCGGACTGCTACTATGATGTTGAGGAGTTCTCCTACATGAAATCTCTGATAGGTCTATGAAGATCTAGTATTGAATTGACGGGGCTATGGTACTTGGGATAGCAGACATTACACTTACACATTTGGTATATTTTAGAAATGTACTTGAATTTATTAACCTGGTAATGTTATCACACTCTGGAGACTCACCACAGTTTTTATATATTTTATATATCTATCACAGTCTTCCGCTTGCAATTTAACTGTCTCTGGAGTATGATATGCTATTTTGGCTTAATCTCACTCATGTTCAATACACTAATGCAAACAACATTAAATCATCATTATCTATGTTGCATAAGTGATGTTCTGGAACTCGGGTATTGAGTTATGCTCGACCCCCGATTTTTCGGGATGTTACAGAAGAAAATAGATGAAAGAGAAGAAGAAGGAGAGGGTGAGTGCGAGCGGGAGAGCTGCACACGCTGCCGAGTCCAAGCCGAGTCGGGCCTGGTTTGGTTCGGTTCATCCCAGGGAAGAAAGAAAAGAAAGAAAAGAAACGGAGAAAGAAAAGAGAAAGGAGGATGAAGTGTGGTGGGTTGAGCCGAGTCAACTCGACTAGAACCAAGTCAACTCGGTTTGAAACCTTGAGTCGAGCATGGGCCCTTAGTTTCATACTCAAGGAAATGGAGGAAGTAACGTGCTCATTTAGTAAGAGGAACTTGCTCGGTAAAGGAGGAGAATCAACTCACTCAACTCTAACTGAGTCGACTTGCTGTCGAGTCAACTTACATGGGTCAGCTTTCTCTCCTAACATAAATTGTTTGATTCACTATTATCGTTAGTGTTATTATAACTATTATGGTTATTAAATATGATTAGCTACTAGAGGGCTAATTTATGCTAGTACTAGTTACTATAGAACTACAACGTTTGGATGATTAGATATTAGTATTTATTCTTAAGTATTACTGGCCTACGCTGGGCTACTAGAGAGAGAGTGGGTTCGGACCCGACTCACTGTCGGATCAGCCCATCTGAGTTGGAAGCTTGCTGGACGTCACTGTTAGCGGGTCCTAATAACTGAGAGAGAAGAAAGGAGTGAGAGAAAAGAGAGAAAAGAAGAAGAGAGAAGAAAAGAAACTAGAGGGAGAAGACCGAGTCAACTCCGCTGGGTCTGAGTCCAGCTGGGCCAGGACGTGCTTGGGCCTGGTCCGGGCTTCGCTAATGGCAGGCTATGCTTGGGCCTAGTTCAGGCCTTATTGAAGTTGAGTTGAACTACCGAATCGACGTAGGTGAGTCAACATCTCCTTTTCCTAAGCTAGAATTGTTTTGATGCGTTAATATCAATGTATCACTCTTATTATGGGTATTTCTAATATTATATATGATTAGACACTAGTAGATTATTTATGTTAAAACCAGTTATTATAAACAAAGTTGTAATTATCAAATTAAAGTATTTATTATCCTTATCATATTACTGTTAGTAAGAATTTTTGTATTATTACTTGTATTATCTAATAGATTACTAGTCATTATAGGAATATTAGATAACATTGGTATATTTAAAGATGAACTTGTGAATCGTCATTATTAATATTGATCAATTAATACTCCCATTTTGAATATTATTTGATCCATTATACAATAATGATAATAATAATAGTAACAATAATAATAATTCAGGATTCAAATCTTAAAATCTAAGTTTAGGACTAAACTCTAAGATAAAACCCTAATTTTACATCAAAACCCTAAGTAATCCCGACCCTAGGTCAATACTCTAAACATAAATAGTGTATTAGGTTTGGATATAATTGTGGAATTTCATAATTCAGGGTAGGATCCAAGTCTAAGGGCGCATGCACCTCCTAACGATAACGTAGACGATTCAAAACACAAAGCGATGACTTTTCCCCTTAAGCTTTCCATTTCCAAATTAGTTTAAGTAATAGTCTTTAATTGAATTGCAGATATTATATCATAGCATGCGATCTTTTTTCAATTCCTAATGCATGGCTTATATTTGAATGATACTGACAGTTGTGAACCATGATTTCGTACAACTACTACTTACATAATGATTTTCATTTGAACTTCAATTGATAGTTCTTATCATGACTTATTACGATTATTATGAATCAACTTATGACTGACATGCTATAACTATATGTTTTCTTATGGATTGTTGTGAGTCGCTTATGAATATCTATTCACTATACTTATTAGTGAGTAATCCCTCTTGTGTATGTGAACCCATACTTAGGATGTAACAAGACAGAGTGTGAAATGGAATGGACCCTTAACTAGAGGTAATGTAAGACATGAAATATTAATGTGGGATTTACCATCCATAAGTCATACGACTTGAGCGGCCTAGAAATGACCTCTTTAACCGCTCTGGTTTAATCTTATCGACCCCTTTGTCGTTTCAATTTAATGTACCGAGCACTCTTTTCCAATGTGATTTAACGTCTGTCTTATGTTTTGGTGTTTGCCTTACGTGCCTTCGATGGCCTATAATCATGTGATGGAAATCCCTAATTATCGAATTTGATTGGCCACTGGTCGATGGGCATCCATTAAACATCCTAAGATGGGAGAACCTCATGAGCCGGGGATGGTGGTCATGGGATACTATGCCCGAGCTGTCGGCCTACGCTGGGTGACGAGCCCCCTCGTAATGACCATTAAGTTATTTAAATTGACTGATTGTAATTGGAATAAAAATAGTTTGGCTAATCATGCATCCATAGCATATTGGCGATGACGGGTGGCTAATTCTGTATATCGTAACATGTGCCCTAGAGTTATTGGGGTATCGTTTCGCTAGTTCCCAGACCATCGACTATCGGCCTATTTGATGGCTTGGGCACTATGTTGTATGAGTTATACTACGCTAGTAACCAATCTTATGCATGGATGACGAGCTCAAGTTCGATTGGATGAGCATTCCCAGGTCGATGATTGCATGGGTGACGAGCCCAAGTCCGACTGGATGAGCATCCTCATGTCGATGTGCATTCACGCATCCATTCATTTAAATAAGACTGCATCTTGTTTGTTTTGAATGCTTGTTGTTTTTAATTATGCTTAGCTAAGGCGACAATGTGTAATCCTGAGGAGAATTCATACTGAGTTGGCCACTCATCCATTAAATATATAACCATACAGGTAGCACAGGTAATTTAAGTGATACTCAGATTCAGACTGATGAGGAGCCGGGTATAAGTGTCAGGGATGCATGATTGTATTTCCAAGAGAAGCTGTGCGATCTTGTGGCTCAGGATTACATGCATTTATTATTTCCCTTGTGTAAATTATGTAATTTTTGTAATTGTTATTATATGAGACATGAGTTTGTACAAGTCATTATAGGCAGCTCTTGTACATTCTACATGTAAATGCAAATTTTCTTTTATGCTTACTTGTCCATTCTATGCTAATAAGCTAACTTTGATAAAAGAAACATATATATATATATATATATATATATATATATATATATATATATATATATATATATATATATATATATATGGAATTTGGTTCTCCGTATGTTAGCACTCCTGTTTTTTGGGAAACAAGTCATATACTTGGGTCCTGAAAACACGGGGCGTTACACTTATACAACAGGGTCATAGTTTGGTAAAGTTTGGACAGGCAGACAAATGTCGGTAGCTTAAAAGTGAGACCTACGATTAGCAAAAGCTCAGAACTAAAAGGCTAGATAGGCAGAAGAATAAGCTCTTGCTAATGGGGCAAAATGTTATTAAGATTAAAATTACTCCTCTAACTTGGTTGCAAGATCATGTTGAGTCCGACTAAAAAGACAAGGCCCAAATGAAGATCCAAAACAATTAGACTCACCTCATTAACATCAAAATATCCATTTATGCCCTAAAATAAAATAAATTTTCAATTAACAATAACAATAAATAATTAAAAACATATACTCACTTTTTTCCAACATTACCCATTCCAAATACTTCACATTCCATGAAAACTCCTGCACAAAAAGAGTAAATATATTATAAACCTTTTAAATGAAAATAATATAAACAAATGAGTTATTAAATCTTAAGAAAATCATATTCTTAAATATAGTTTGATTAGAATCTAAAAATAAATAAAAATCCACTGATTTCCAATAGGTCTGCCTCACTTTTATTGGACATGCATTCTTATCCTTCCACCAATGTGGAAGGTGCACAAGACATCCAAGTTGGGCACACTATGTTTTCACACAAAAAGAACTTGCCATGAAATCAAACAAACACAATAATTATGTGGGCAAAACCTATAAATCGAGACAAACACATGTGTACTGCTTTCTTTCGCTTTTAATAAGATGCACTCACACCCCCACACACTCACACTATACCATTATGGGAGTTCACCCTAATGGTCAATTGAACGTGTGATCTCATATTGAAACTCTTGTGAACTACCCTCTTTAAGGCTGATCACCTCTTTTTAACGTATCTTATCATCAAAACGCAGCACAATTACCTTGGGTTAGGTCCACTCAAGGGACTGGTCAGGCTTCATACTTAATTATGGTAACTATAAAAACTAATAATAATAGTAAATATTTAAAATAATTACAATTAGCATTAGAATTGGATTTTTTTTATTTTATTTTTTGAACATAGAAAAGAAAAGATACCAATATAGCATGTAACACTACATGGTAGAGTTATGGTGTTAGATTGGATCTAAGCTCACTGCGTTGTTGGCGTGCTGCGCAACAAATCTTATGTTTTTCAGAAACTCATCCCGTCCATTCATTCTGGAGGTCATCTTAAGGATGAAGCAGATGATTGGCTGGTGTACCACACACCAGCTAGCTGGTGTATTAACATCAACAAGTTCTGTGGGTCCCATCATGAGGTATGTGTTATGTCCTAAGGCTTGAGCCGAAAAATAACATAGATCTAAAAGTAAAACACACCGCAAAAGCAGTGGGGATTGAACATCTACCCTTAAAACCCTTGTGGGGCAGAAGTTTCGGAAAAATAATATAAATGGGTTTCTTCTCATTTAGAAATTTTGGATTTTGGACCGGTTCTTCTGTTGTAAGAACAAGACCACCCATTAAAATAATATAAATGGGTTTCTTCTCATTTAGAAATTTTTGCAAGAACTAGGCACGGTCTTATATTACTGGTCCGTTACCACTCCTTGAAATCCATATCGTGTGAAGGAGACATTGTTCCCACAAACGGTCGAGGATGAAGCACCACTAATAACACACTACCTTCACAGCAAAGTTTATCTCCCTCCCCCTATTACGAAGGGGTGCAGCGTTTTCTGCCAAGCTTCGTATTTATAGAAGATTGGTTGAGAAATTATAGCCAAAAGTGCATGAAAATTAGCCCATCCACATAGTTTGATCTGTACTCGTTGGAGTGTTGATCACCTATCAGGACTATACATCAGTCTAACTCCGTTCCACATGGGCTTCCTTGAAAAAATAATACGAATTGGAGGATCCGAACCTTCTACTCAGTGGCAAGCAAAAATGGATGGAAATGATATTAAATAGAAGTGGGCCTAATAAAGGAAGTTATCACAATCTGATTTGTATGACTTTTTCACAGTAGTGCAAAAACAGTGGACCGGACTTATTGGACGGTCCCGATAGGTTATGTTGGTACCAAAAAATTCCAGATACAACAATGTGCATGGAATAAGGTGTTTCTCACACGTTAGTGTAAGTAATGCAGGCAGGAACCAGCATTAATATGATGGCCTGGTTTAGGTGAGGCAGTGGCAACGGCTTAGGGGCTGTTTGGTAAATTTTATTTCAGACATTATCACCTGAATGGATATTTTCAGTAATTTTTTCTGATTTAGATCATTTGATAAATTCAAAAAATTATGTATTTAATTTTGATTTCGCTGGAAAAAAAATCAGTTTTTTAAGTTTTTATGTTCAAGCTTAATACTTAATGCTGAATGCATGATTTTTTTTTATTTTTTTTATTTTTTATTTTTTATTTGGTAAATGGGGGCGTGGATTAGGTACTACCCCGCCCGTCCCGAGCTCAGGACGGGCTGGACGTGTAGCTCGTTCAGCGGTGGAAAGTGATTACGTCGGAAGGCGCGTGGCTACGTCAGTAAACGGAGGTGTTAGCTCGCGTTTATACTCGGTCCACTGAGAACCCCAACCGTCTCCTTTTATTTTTGTTTACTGCCTTTTTCCGTCCGCGGAGGTTGAGTAGCGAGACACGCTACTAAAGTTTGCCAAGTTTTGTGGGCCCCACAATGATGTGTGTGTTCTATCCACACCGTCCATACATTTGGAAAAATCATTTTAGGGCATGATACAAAGAATAAGTCAGATCCAAGGCTAGAGTGGACCCCACCACGAAAAATAATGGGGAAAGTGATGCCTACCGTTGAAACCTTTCGAAAGTCCACCATGATGTTTATTTGAGATCCAACCTGTTCATGTATTAACTCAGACATGAAAGAAAGGAAAACACAAACAATAACTTGATCAAAAACTTTTGCTGCCCTTAGAACTTTTTAATGATGGACATCGCTCTCTCCACTATTTTGTATGGTGGGGTCCACTCGAGATTTGGATCTAACTCATTGTTTGGACCATGCCCAAATATGATCTCTCCAAATGGATGGACGGTGTGGATACAAAACATATATCATGGTGGGGCCCATAAAACGTCACTTCATAGCGAGTATGGCGGCTCAATCCGTGCACCAAATAGATAACGTGAAACCCAAATACGAAATCGGATTGCGTATTGAGTACGCTCTTATTATGAGTAAACTCTGTTGGCCCACTATGAATTCATGTGTTTTATCCACGCTGTCCATCTGATTTTTCAGATCATTTTTAGGGTTCAACCCAAATTTGAAGTATATCTGAAGCTTAAATAGACCATACTACAAGAAATAGTGGAATTATTTATTTCCACCGTTGAAACCTTTCTAAGGCCCAATGATGTTTATGTGTCATCCATACGGTTCATAAGATCACAATGACATGGATGAAGGGAAAACACTAATACAGCTTAATCTAAAACTTATGTTGCCTCTTAAGAAATTTTCAACAGTAGACTTCAATTCACACTGTTTCCAGTGGTGTGGTCCACTTGAGATTTGGATATGCTTAATATTTGGGTTAAAACCCTAAATTTATATGATAAAATGGATGGACAGAGTCTATACAATGCATGAACGACGGTGGACCTATAGAGTTTACTCAGTACGGTTAGCGTACGTTACTCAGTAAGCAATCCGTGTCCTGCAATTAACTGGATGGGATTCACGAATTAGCTACTAACAGGTTAAGTAGCGAGACTGGCTTAATAATACTTTACCACTCTTTCCTTTCCTATATGTTAGGATAATTTTTCATACAACTTTCAATCCTTGTACAACATCATTTTTCCATACAACAATGCAAGAACTCTCGGTACAACAATTGTAGACTGCTTGAATATGCTTAGTAGGCATACTATAAGTATGACACTGGACAATCTGAATATTCAATGTTGCTGCTAGCTGGCTTTTAATTTCTCACTGCATCAATCATCCAATAAGTCTCCACAAACTAGAGTTAGGGGCTACTCAAAATGGAATTTAGACTGTTTAATCAGGGCGTGTTTTGGCTTGAACCCTAAAACCAGTGATGTTGGTGGTAAATTAGCCATGAGACTCACCTTAATGCATGTGTTTGTTTCGATCCCAAAGATTTAATAGCCTAACTTGATGTATGTTTTGTAACTCATTTGCTGCCAAGCATCTGAAAGGGAGACAATGCTTTATAACCCGAATGCATAAGCTCTTAGGCTTCTCATAGCTTTACTCTTATAATCCATGTAAGAATGTCCTTGAGAAAAGCTCTAAATGAATTGTACTACTTTCAAATAGGTCCCAACAAAATAAAAACAAAAGGGGGCCATGTCTATCATATGATGGAAACAAATACAACTTCTGCAAAGTAGAAAATAAAAAAGGAAGAAAAATTCGAGCATGCCTTAATAAAATAAAAACAAAATGGGAGCCATGCCTATCATATGGTAGAAATAAAGACAACTTCCTAACAAAAATTTTGAGAAGACAAAACATCCTGCCAACCACTTAACAAAACACTCAAACGCTAGCTTGCAACTCGCAGCACCACCACTTATCCATTGAAATTTTTTCTCCAAAAACACTACCGCATACAAAACCATCTAACTGCTAGCATGCAGACAAAGCAACATAGCAACCAGCCTGATTGAACCATGACTTGAAAGCAAATATGATCATGACAACACCTAGCTATCTGCAACATAAGAATACCAGAATAGCATTGCAGAAATTTCATTAGAATTGACAGTACTTATCGGCATAGAGTTATAAGGGACGCAACAAAAAAGGGGGAGAAAAAGAAGAAGAAGAAGCTCGTACAACCAATCTAACTTGTACAAAGCCAAAATTGTTGATAAAGCAAGCATACAATGTATATATGCTCACCTTTGATAAAAGAAAATCTATTTACTCGAGTGTAGGTGGTGATCTTCACACCCCATGTAACAGCCCACGCCCACACTGTATGATATTGTCCGCTCTGGGAATAGCCCACACGGTTTTGTTCTTAGGGTTTCCCCCAAAATGCCTCATTCAGTATAGGGTGGCAACTCCACATATAACCACCACAACTTCAGACGACACTTCCGATGTGGGACAAAGTTTCACCTTCACTGTGTGCACAGTAGCCTGCCTGCCAGCCATCTTGGGGCCCGCCCACATGTGTGCCCGCTCACATGTGACCACAGTGATGGGGCGTCACAATATCCCCCATCGAGGCTAGAGCCGTCCTCGACTCTGATACCATTTGTAGCAGCCCACGTCCACACTGTATGATATTGTCCGCTCTGGGCACAGCCCACACGTTTTGTTCTTAGGGTTTCTCCCAAAAGGCCTCATACAGTATAGGGTGACAACTCCACATATAATCACCACAACTTCAGACGACACTTCTGATGTGGGACAAAGTTTCTGTAACGCCCTGAAATTCGAGGGTCGAGTAGCAACTCAACTCTCGAGTTCCAAAACATCACTTATGCAACATAGATAATGATGATTAAGTGTTGTCTGTGTTAGTGCAATAAACATGAGTGAGATTATACCAAAACAGTAATTCATACTCCAGATCAATTGTATAAAGGCAAGCGGAAGACTGAAACTGTATATAATTGTATGTAAAAGAAACAAAACCATCTCAATCTCCAGAGTATGAACCCAACTGAGTCACCATATACATGTATCTGTTTTACGATCAAAATGTCAAAAGTACAACTAGAGAAGTAAGCCCTGTAAGTCCCGTCGATCTAGGCAGTCTAGGCAAAGCCACCAGAATACTGCATATATGAGAACTCGTCCTGGTCCTCGTCGTAGTCCGACTCAGCCTCCTGAGTCGTCACCTCATTTGCACCTAAGACAGAGTTTGGTTGGTGTGTACAACACCATCCCGTAACGTGGGAGTGAGTAGCTAACTCAGTGGAACAAAAAAGCATAGGTTAACATGTTATCAATTCAGTCAAGCAGTAATGATAAAGCAGTACAATCGAACAATCCTAACTACTCTTATTAATGCAAGTATGAAATGCAGTCATGATGCATGCCCTCACCGACATACTCCCTCATGTGACACCATCTTACGTCCGCTGTATGCGTTCATTCCTCAGTGCTCCACATCTTCCAGGCACATGCAGTGCGATGATGAGCATGATTACTGAGTTGTTATTAGTCCATTTCAAACAGCAGAATTGGGAAACTAAAGTACCTCCCTTGTATCATTTCAAAACATGATCCATTCTAGGGTCGTCAAACCTAGATAATCTCATACGATAGTGTGGTTCTAGGGCGCTGCAAAGGCTGTCAGGGTTGTTACAGGCAATTGTTACACCACTCCCCCATCACCTTTTTAACGGTTCATCACTAAATTGATACAGGCCTAGTTCATACTCTATACACCGCGGCAAAACTCGTCGCCTCACCGCAAATTCAGAGTATGCTCGAGGTCACTACAAAGGGTTGTCAGGGCTGTTACTCGCAATTGTTGCACCACTCCCCCATCACCTTATCAATGTAAGCTGACAACACGAATATAGTGTCTCATACCACCATAATCGGCTCACGAGTCTGGTTGCTCAATGGACACTACGGGGAGGCTCGGGCTGACGCACTCGCACACCACGAAACCCCAGCGTAGGCCGACAGCTCGACCACGGTGTCCCATACCACCATGCCCAGCTCATGAGTCTTAGCGGATCGAGGTACCATGGTTAACGGGATTTCACTGGTAAGTTTGGTGCCCTAGGTTCAAGTAGAGGCGTCTAAACATGGTGAACATACATAAGACAAATTGGGTTGCTTGACGAGCTCGGCTAGCTCGAGCGCACAACAAGTTGAACGATATGAAGCGCATAAGCATTTCATGTGGCCAGCCACTATCGCCAACCGAAGTACGACTCGGGTTCGTCGAACACATCTCTCGTGGCGACTGAATCTCAACCACAAATTCAGTTTCGTTGCTGAATGCCTGGACTACATCATAGTCCCAAACTCAATCCATTCATCATGTAATCATGTGAGACGATCCACTGTAATGGATTCCATAGTTCAAGAATTCCAAATACATAGGCATATTATGAAACAGAATTTACAATCAAAGCATATTGAAACACAAACATGATTTCACACATAATCAGTTCATACATACAACCAAATTTATAATAAAACGTACATGTAGGAAATCATTCACACAATTTAGGCAACCGAGATTTGTATCTCAATCCTCATACAAAGTGTACTAGGTAATCCCTAGCACATTCAAACATTTTCACAAACACATAGACTACATACATCATCATACATGATGTATGATGATTACACATGTGTTAGGCCAAATTCTTTCACTAGGGAGGTACCCCGTATATCACGTACATACACCTTTGATGGATGAACCTGGCATACATGGATACAAGTTCCATGTCTAGTGAAACATTTTCACAAACACTTAGGCTATGCACTTAGTCACATATATGTATTTTTGCCATAACATGAATTAGGGCAAGTCCTTTCGCTAAGGAGTTGTCACACATGTACTAAGCATATATTTATGACAAATAAACATGTTGAACACAAATCCAAATTCCAAACATTTCCAAACATTTCAACATATGCATAGATTAGCCTAAATCGTATATAGTTCATGTAAACCCATATAACGAAATAGACGACACATTTTGCATGTGAAATAGCATCCACGTCAGTCATAAATCATTAACCGACATTGAAAGCCTTGAAAACCATAACCTATACACCTAAAGTCCGCACCTTACGCCGTAGAAACGTAAAGAACGCGATTGATTTGCTAAGCGTTCGTATACGGCGATTCGGCAACCTAGAGAGTGAAATAGGTTAGCTATTTCATCACGTACAACTATTAAAACCCCAAATCAGTTTAGGGTTAGGGTTTCTTACCTAGAAACGAAGCTGGAAATCGTCGGAAAAATGATGAGAAGTGAGCGGTGAAGCTTGTGTAGCGGCAGGGAAAAAGGGTAGGAAGAATCCTCCCACAACTCTTTCACTTTCTCTCTCTTTTCTCTCTCTCTCTCTCTCTCTCTCTCCTAGAGTTTTCTGAAATTCGTATGGGCTGGATATGAGAGGGTTTAAGGTCCTTATATAGGCTAAAAAGTCACCAAAACGGACTTAAGGTCAAGGTATACTTAGGTTATAACCAAAGTGAGTTCGATTCGATCCAACGGAGCACTTCTGGTGGCCCCTTTTCAGTGTGCGGTCGGACTTAAGCTCACTAATACTGGATCTAGGTACCATTCAGTTTTCGTTCCAATAGGGTTTTCAGATCACAAATGGCGGACCAGTTTCAGTTCGACGGTGAGCGGATCTCGATCTGAAATTTCAAGTACATGGATATGTTTGGGCAAATATCCCTGATCCGAGGGTGTAATCTGCCCTGATTCTGACGGTCAGGTTGGTCAATACTGAACCGCAAGCGTCACATGCCAGATTTCATAAATCCTTATTTATTTTGGAATTATTTTCATATTTCTCACACTCTTTGCTCTAGGCTCACGGTGAACACTTCTGGACATAGTTAGGACTTGATTTCCGGGGTGGTAGTCAAGTCTAACTAGGCGGTCATATCGATGTAGGTTTGGAACAATCGGACTTTCGACGTGCAGTCTAGATCCAATACGAAGTTTCAAGTCATTCTCGAGAGCAAACGGGAAGAGAGATTTATCCTAGATTGTAGGGTAATGTAGTGTCAATGATTTTGCAAGTTTTGGATCTTGCAGATCGTATTTAATGTGTTTAGTGCGGATTTTGTATGAACTCTAGGTTTGCACTAGGTAACCTTGTCTAATTTCTAAAGGAATTGATCCTAAGTGATTTCTGCCTGAGGTGGTACTCGGGCCATTGTACGGAATTTTTCGAGTCGTTACAGTTTCACCTTCACTGTGTGCACAGTAGCCTGCCAGCCATCTTGGGGCCCATCCACATGTGTGCCCGCCCACATGTGACCACAGTGACGGGGCGTCACACCCCACCGATTGATTGTTATCATGTAGTGTTGAATCTTTACATAAATTGATACTTGGTTCGTGGTTGCAAGGGGCCAAAGGGGCACTCATGAATCCACTTGGACCACTCCCAGGTATTCCGCAATGACTCCCTCTAGGAACATTTGAACTCTGGTAAAGCAAAAACACAATAATAAAAACTTCAATGAGCACAAGTAATACAAATGTTATATTTAATATTACAAAACTATTAAATTAAATCTCATTCTTACCTGAGGTCCAATGTTGGCAGGGTTTTGTTGAAACATGCGAACATTAGGTAGTTGGTACCCACTTTGAGGCATTGGAGCATTGATGAATCCACTAAGGCCAGAAGTGTAGCTCATCACCATTTGATGACCATGTCTTATAGGGTATCCACTTGGTAATCCAAAAGAATTCATCACCATAATATGTGAACCCTAATAGAGAAGAAAAAAAAAATAGAATAAGAAACTTTAACAAAGTAACCATATACCATGATAAGCTTTAATAAACAAGTTTGCAACAATACCGGATTGAAATAACCCAGTTAGGGGAATGCAAATGGATAAGGTGATGGTTGAAATGAATGATGGTGCATAATGTTTGATGTCTCTGCCTTTGTCTGCTTCTCATGATTTGTTTGTGGCTGAACAGATTTAATTTGAGATCTTTTCTTCTTTATTTTATCCAGCGGATTTCTAAATGCACGACGGCTACCTCTAACTCTAGGCTTTACTTTAATGCCAATTGCGGTTCGTGAACTCAAACTATCTACAAAAGTAATTTGCTTTTTATTTTCAAGGCATGCATTTTCAGTTGGCTCAAAGTGTGCACGTTCAACATCTACAATTTTGGTCATCTTAGGGTGTGCAAGTTCATTGCTCATACTTTCGATCGGTTCAAGGCATGCACAATCAGTATCTATACTTTCGTCATCGACTTGAGATGGCATCAATGAAGGTTCCTTGTGTTGAGAAGTGGAGCCATATGCGCGGATTTCGTGTGGCAAGTCCTTTCGCAATTGAGATGCAGAAAGGAGTTTCGCGGATTTCGTGTCGCAAGTCCTTTCGCAACTGGGATGCGGAAAGGAGATTCTCGGATTTCGTGTCGCAAGTCCTTTCGCAACTGGGATGCGGAAAGGGAAGTTGCCAAAACTATAAATTGGGGTCCCTAGGGCTATTCTTGTGTTAAGGTAAATATTGGAAAATATTTCTAAGGTGTGGGCAAGGGATTTTCTCTGTACTTCCAAGGGAGAGGTTAGTATATTGCCTTGTAATCTTCGTTCTTCATAGTAGAAGTTTGCATCCGTAGTTTTTTACCTTAGATTGGGGTTTTTCCACGTATATCTTGTCTTGTGGTTTGTTTTGGATTGCTTTGATCTGTTTCTAGTTTATATTTCTTCATGTTTATCGTTTGTGGGTGAGGCCTGAGATTGGATCTAGGCTCACTGCGTTGTTGGCATGCTGCGCAACAACTGATATCAAAGCTATTGGTTTAGTTCTATTGGGAGTGATGACAGAAGATGGGAAAACTAGAATTGAGAAGTTTGATGGTTCAAACTTTGCCTTCTGGAAGATGCAGATGGAAGATTATCTGTATCAGAAGGACCTCTATATTCCTCTAGGAGGAAATGAGAAGAAACTAGAAAAGATGACAGATGATGAATGGTTTTTACTAGATAGGAAGGCTTTAGGAACGATCCGACTCTCTTTGTCTAAGAGCGTCGCCTTCAATATATCTAAGGTAAAAATGACAAAAGAATTAATGGAAGCCCTATCCACTATGTATGAAAAACCCTCACCATCCAACAAGGTTCATCTTATGAAACAACTATTTAACATGAAGATGTCAGATGGTGGGAGCGTGACTGAACATCTAAACGAGTTCAATACAGTCACGAGCCAGTTGGAATCCGTTGACATTGTTTTTGAGGATGAGGTCAGAGCGTTATTGATCTTATCCAGTTTTCCAGACAGATGGGATGGTTTGGTGATTGCTGTGAGCAATTCTTCAGGGTCGACAAAGTTGAAATTTGATGATGTGGCCGGTCTAATTCTCAGCGAAGAATCTAGAAGAAAGGCATCAGGAGTTTCAGGAGATTCAGGGAATGCTCTAAACGTTGAAGGAAGAGGAAGATCGCTGAACAAAAGAGACAACAAACACGGGTGTTCTAAGTCGAGGAAGAAGTCTAAGGGATCGAAAGACAAAGATGGGTGTTGGCATTGCGGCAAGAACGGGCACATGAAACATGATTGCAGGGCGCTTAAGACACAAGAAGGAAGCTCTCAAGGCGGGAAAGATTCAGTGGATCTATCTGAGGAGAGTGACACAGAAGTGTTGATCTTGTCTCTTGATGTGAGGAATGAGTCTTGGGTTATAGACTCGGGTGTTTCGTTTCATGCCACCTCATGTAAGGAAGTTCTGCGTAACTATGTATTAGGTGACTTCGGGAGAGTCTACCTGGGTGATGATGAGCCGTGCAGTATTGTTGGAAAGGGAGACGTTCATATAATTCAGAAAGACGGAACAACGTTGAAATTGAAGGATGTCAGACATGTACCGAGTTTGAGAAGGAATCTGATCTTAGTAGGGCAGTTGGCCGATACTGGTTATGTGACGACATTCACCAGTGATTCCTGGAAGATCACAAAAGGTGCCTTGGTGATATCTCGAGGCAAGAAAGATGGTACATTGTACGTGACTTTAGGATGGCCTGAAGCAGGATACGCATCAGCCAACAGGATACGTGGCTCCAGGAAAGGAGAACAAGGTGTGCAGACTGAAGAAGAGTTTATATGGTCTGAAGCAGGCCCCGAGGCAGTGGTACAAGAAGTTCGACAGTTTCATGTCGGAAAACGGCTTTAGGAGATGTCATGCAGACTACTGTTGTTACTTAAAGAAGTTTGATACGTCATACATCATTCTTCTTCTGTACGTCGATGATATGCTTGTGGCCAGTTCAAGCATGAAGGACATCTCAAATCTCAAAAGACAATTGTCTAGAGAATTTACCATGAAGGATTTAGGAGCTGCAAAACAAATCCTAGGCATGAGGATAAAGCGTGACAGGGAAAATAAGAAACTAGTTGTCACAGGCAGAGTACATAGCCAAGGTACTTGAACGATTCAATATAGGAGGTGCTAAGCAGGTTAGCACTCCATTAGCCAACCACTTCAAGCTATCTAAGGAGCAAGGGGCAAAGACGCATGAGGAACGAGACTACATGGCTAAAGTCTCACACACGTCAGCTATTGGGAGTCTCATGTATGCTATGGTGAGCACGAGGCCAGACATTGCTCAAGCAGTGAGAGTTGTTAGCAGGTTCATGAACAACCCCGGGAAGGAATATTGGGAAGCTGTGAAGTGGATCCCTAGATATTTGGTAGGTACTAAGGATGTAGGGTTGTGCTATGTGGATCAGAAATCAAGCTACAAGGCTACATGGATTCAGATTTGGCAGGATATAGTAACAGCAGGAGAAGCACTATAGGTTATGTCTTTACTCAATCTAGTGTTGCAGTCAGTTGGGTCTCTCAGTTACAGAAGATAGTATCTATCAGTATGACAAAAGCAGAATATGTTGCGGCTACAGAAGCATGTAAGGAGATGGTGTGGATGCAAAGTTTCATGGAAGAGTTGGGTAAAAACCAAGCAGATTACAAACTGTACAGTGACAGTCAGAGTGCAATACAGTTCGCCGATTCAATATAGGAAGTGCTAAGCCGGTTAACACTCCATTAGCCAACCAGTTCAAGCTATCTAAGGAGCAAGGGGCAAAGACGCAAGAGGAACAGGACTACATGGCTAAAGTCCCATACGCGTCAGCTATTAGGAGTCTCATGTATGCTATGTTCAGCATGAGGCTAGACATTGCTCAAGTAGTGGGAGTTGTTAGCAGGTTCATGAACAACCCCGGGAAGGAACATTGGGAACCTGTGAAGTGGATCCCTAGATATTTGGTAGGTACTAAGGATGAAGGGTTGTGCTATGGTGGATCGAAAAACAAGCTATAAGGCCACGTGAATTCAGATTTGGCAGGAGATATTAACAGCAAAAGAAGCACTACAGGTTATGTCTTTACTCTGGTAGTGCTGCAGTCAGTTGGGTCTCTCAGTTACAGAAGATAGTATCTATCAGTACGACAGAAGCAGAATATGTTACGGCTACAGAAGCATGCAAGGAGATGATGTGGATGCAAGGTTTCATGGAAGAGTTGGGTAAGAAGCAAGCAGAATGCAAACTGTACAGTGACAATCAGAGTGCAATACAGTTGGCCGATTCAATATAGAAAGTGCTAAGCCGGTTAGCACTCCATTAGCCAACCACTTCAAGCTATCTAAGGAGCAAGGGGCAAAGACGCAGGAGGAATGAGACTACATGGCTAAAGTCCCATACGTGTCAGCTATTGGGAGTCTCATGTATGCTATGGTGAGCACGAGGCCAGACATTGCTCAAGCAGTGGGAGTTGTTAGCAGGTTCATGAACAACCCCGGGAAGGAACATTGGGAAGCTGTGAAGTGGATCCCTAGATATTTGGTAGGTACTAAGGATGTAGGGTTGTGCTATGGTGGATCGAAAATCAAGCTACAAGGATAGGTGGATTCAGATTTGGCAGGAGACATTGACAGCAGGAGAAGCACTACAGGTTATGTCTTTACTCTGGGTAGTGCTGCAGTCAGTTGGGTCTCTCAGTTACAGAAGATAGTTTCTATCAGTATGACAGAAGCAGAATATGTTGCGGCTACAGAATCATGCAAGGAGATGGTGTGGATGCAAGGTTCATGGAAGAATTGGGTAAGAAGCAAGTAGATTGCAAACTGTACAGTGACAGTCAGAGTGCAATACAGTTGGCCGATTCAATATAGGAAGTGCTAAGCCGGTTAGCACTCCATTAGTCAACCACTTCAAGCTCTCTAAGGAGCAAGGGGTAAAGACGCAGGAGGAATGAGACTATATGGCTAAAGTCCCATACGTGTCAGCTATTGGGAGTCTCATGTATGCTATGGTGAGCACGAGGCCAGACATTGCTCAAGCAGTGGGAGTTATTAGTAGGTTCATGAACAACCCCGGGAAGGAACATTGGGAAGCTGTGAAGTGGATCCCTAGATATTTGGTAGGGTACTAAGGATGTAGGGTTGTGCTATGGTGGATCGGAAATCAAGCTACAAGGCTACGTGGATTCAGATTTGGTAGGAGATATTGACAGCAGAAGAAGCACTACCGGTTATGTATTTACTCTGGGTAGTGCTGCAGTCAGTTGGGTCTCTCAGTTATAGAAGATAGTATCTATCAGTACGACACATGCAAAATATGTTGCGGCTACAGAAGCATGTAAGGAGATGGTGTGGATGCAAGGTTTCATGGAGGAGTTGGGTAAGAAGCAAGTAGATTGCAAACTGTACAGTGACTGTCAGAGTGAAATACAGTTGGCCGATTCAATATAGGAAGTGCTAAGCCGGTTAGCACTCCATTAGCCAACCACTTCAAGCTATCTAAGGAGCAAGGGGCAAAGACGCGGGAGGAATGACACTACATGGCTAAAGTCCCATAAGCGTCAGCTATTGGAGTCTCATGTATGCTATGGTGAGCATGAGGCCGACATTGCTCAAGCAGTTGGGAGTTGTTAGCAGGTTCATGAAACAACCCGGGAAGGAACATTGGGAAGCTGTGAAGTGGATTACCCTAGATATTTGGTAAGTACTAAGGATGTAGGGTTGTGCTATGGTGGATCGGAAATCAAGCTACAAGGCTACGTTGTTTCAGATTTGGCAGGAGATATTGACAGCAGAAGAAGCACTACCGGTTATGTCTTTACTCTGGGTAGTGCTGCAGTCAGTTGGGTCTCTCAGTTACAGAAGATAATATCTATCAGTACGACAGATACAGAATATGTTGCGGCTACAGAAGCATTGAAGGAGATGGTGTGGATGCATGGTTTCATGGAAGAGTTGGGTAAGAAGCAAGCAGATTGCAAACTGTACAGTAACAGTCAGAGTGCAATACAGTTGGCCGATTTAATATAGGAAGTGCTAAGCCAGTTAGCACTCCATTAGCCAACCACTTCAAGCTATCTAAGGAGCAAGGGGTAAAGACGCAGGGAAACGTGACTACATGGCTAAAGTCCATACGCGTCAGCTATTGGGAGTCTCATG
>JAJHSJ010000001.1:71562096-71602696 GCA_021015155.1 Magnolia officinalis
ACCAGCCGTGGGGTTGTTGTACTGACACTGTGGTGACAACCGGCAAGAGGGTCTGATCACAGGGTATGTGTAACATCCAAACCGTTCATCTCCACCGTTCGCTGACTAGGATGGTGGAGATCCCACTTTAATGTATATGTTTTAACCACGCCATCCAGCGGCCCACCCTGACTGAGGACTATCCAACCGTCCATCCATTTGGCTAGCCTGTCTCAAGGCTTGAGACTAAAAATAAGACAGATCTAATATTCAGTGGACCACACTGCAGAAACAGTGGTATGAACATCCACCAATGAAAAACCCCTCGAGTTACAGGGTTTTGGACCAATACGATATTTGTTTTTCCCTCTATATCCAGGTCTTTTATGACCTTATGAACAGACTGGATGAAAAAATTAAATGCTATGGTGGGCCCACTGGAATTTAATAGTGGAAATCATCATCACCATTGCCATTCGTGGTATGATTCGGATGATATTTTGATCTGATTCATTTTTTAGATAATGCTTTAAAATGATATCTATCGATGATGAATGGTGCGGCCCAAGCAGTGCGGCCTACCTGTTATATTTGGGAGGCCTAATACCACGTATTCGGGACTCATGGGTTGAGGCCATTGTGATGTTTTGGAGCCCATGGGTAGAGGCTCATAGTGTTGTGTATTCGGCCCATTTGTACCGGACCAATTGATTCGGCTCCTTTGATTCGGCCCAATTGATTTGACCCATTTGATCGGCCCATTTGATGCATTTATGAGGCCCATTGATATGCATTAAGGGACCATATGCAGGGCCCACCTGTTATGTATTTAAAGCCCGTGCAATAAAGCTCATTGCGATGTATATTAGGCCTTTGTGTGAGGCCATGGGCCCACTATATGTTTGGCTCTATGTGGGCCACTCCTTGGGAGCAATGTGGGTTAAATGGTCACATTGATGGGTAATGATGGTTTAATGTCCACATTGTAACCTTCCCTTAGGCCTTGTTCGTCCAATTATCGAAGCCGATTATCATGACCGATTGCCGATTTCGATTATCGAGGTCGATTATCAATTGATTCTGATTGTCGTGGCCGGTTACTGATTATGATTGTCGTGGCCGATTGACCGATTAGCGATCGAGGCCGATTATCGTGACCGATTGCCGATTCCGATTATCGAGGCCGTTTATCATGACCGATTGCTAATTCCGATTGATGTGACAAATTTGCCGATTTCGATTATTGACCGATGCCGATTGTCATGACCAATTTTCCTGTTCCGATTATCGATCGATTCCAATTGTCGTGACCGATTTGCCGATTTTAATTATTGACCGATGCCGATTGTCGTGACCGATTTGCCGGTTCCAATTATTGATCGATTCTAATTGTCGATTTCGATTGTCGTGGCCGATGGCCGATTTTGATTGACTTGACCAATTGCCGATTAGCGATCGAGGCCGTTTATCATGACCGATTGCCAATTCTGATTAATGTGATCAATTTGCCCATTTCGATTATTGACCAATTCTGATTGTCGTGGCCGATTGTCGATTAACAATCGAGGCCGATTATCATGACTGATTGCCGATTTTCGATTAATGTGACCAATTTGCCGATTCCGATTGTCGTGACCGATTTGTCGATTTCGATTGTCAAGGCCGAGTATCAAGGCCGATTCCCAGTGTCGATTCCAATTGTTGAGGCCGATTCCGATTGTCGAAGCCCATTGTGACATATTCGAGGCCCATGGGACGCGGCCCATTGTGATATATTTTCGGCCTATATGGTGAGGCCTGACTTAATGAATATTAGGCCCGTGAGAGCAACCCATTGCGATGTATATTAGACCCATGAGATGCGACCCACTTGATGTATATGTGGCCCATGAGTGAGGCCCATCGCGATGTGTATTAAGCTTTTGAGTGAGGCCCATGGTGTTGTATATTTGGCCCTGGAGTGAGGCCATAGTCCACTGTATGTTAGCTCTATATGGGTCATTCCTTGGCGGCAATGTTGGTTAATATCCACATTATTGAGGTTGATTCTCGATGCCAGTTATTGATACCGATTATGAGCATGTGACCGCATAGCATCATGATACATGCCCATACACATCATCTGCATGTTTTGTTATGAGATGTAGTTGACCATTGCATATGTCATTAGGCAGGTTTGTTATGAGACTCCCTAATAGGCGGAGGTTATCTCACGTGAGCGCACGGTATGCGCAGGATTGATGCATGACTAGATTATATGACTCATGCATCTTGAGTTATGATTACTGTATGCCCTAGTGACATAAGGGTCGTAGCCTCCACAGGCATATCGTGGGTGGCTAGATGGGACACCGGAAATGTTTAGTTCGAGCATCGGGCTGCCATAGATGGCCCTGGGTGAAAATCCCCAAAACCCTTTTGGTACCAGATGACATCCCAATGTCGAGACCGAGTGGATACATGAGCGCCTGAGTGTCGAATACCAGGAGGCCGCGTCACCCACTGTGTCGTGGTCAGTTGGGAGGGGGTGTGTCTTTACCCGCTCGAGAGTAAGGGGCATAGCAAGGCTGAGTTTGACCAGCTCGCAAATGGGTCCTTTATCAACGTGCCGGATAGGTATTGGCAGACTATTGGCCAGGTGGATAGTGAGGTTTCTTACAGTCACTTGGACTGTGCTGTTGGGAGAGGGGCAGTGCCATTTGGAGTGTACTAAACCCCGGTGAAGATCCCAGAGAGGAACCGTACTGATATGTGGGCTTATTGAGTATGAGTTGCATACTCATACATTCATTTCATTCACTATCCACTCGGGCTGGTGGTGCGCAACTAATTATTGTGTACCTTCGCATGGCCAGGATTTCGGTTAGGTGTGCGACTAACCTGAGATTAGGAGTTTACCACATTGAGTCTGACTATCCAAATTTAGGTATGAGATTGGTTTGGATAGAAGTCCCTTATGATGGACCCCATAGCCTGCGATCCTACATACTATCATCTTGACTTCACACTCCTATATGGTTATTCCATTCGCATCGCATATTACATTATATTCACGGCATATGGCATTTTGGGTTACCTGTGTTTCTGCATTTATATGGTTTAGATACGGCATCTGATATTTGACTCTTCATGATTCTTCATTTGTATAGTGGATCTGTATTACGTATTCTGATATTGTTTGACTCATGGACCTGTTAGTATTTTCGCTTACTCTGATAATATATGATTCATGACCTTGCGCCTATTTCGACATTGTATGATTATGACATTGCGTTGAATACTTGGCACTTACCTTGTGCACACACTTACACCACCCTTTAAGCTTTCTATAAGCTTATGCACGATAGATGCGTGCAGGTGATGTTAGGTTGCAGCAGTGTTGAGTTTGTAGCGTGCAGCGGTCTTCCGGAGCTTGATTTTCGATTTATGTATTTCCCTTTCAGCATTGTACTCAAATGATTATATTAGTGGATATGTAATGATGATGTCGCCTTTGTGAATTGGGTAATCTTGTGGTTATGCTTATTACGAGTTAAATGTACAAAAACAAAATCCTCTTTGTAGGATCCTAGGATCGGAATCTGGCGTATGGATGCTAAGAGCGGAGAATGGGGTACTACGGAGGCTATCAGCACCGGATTCGGCAATTGGGATTCCTGTGAATCTGATTTTCGGGTTTGGGACGTGACATTGGTATTGAAGTGCATTAAGTGTTCTTCTGGCGATCCTTCCCCATTAAACTTTTGAAAATCTGGATGCTAGAAGTTGGCTGGAAATGGGACATCTTCTACCTCTCTTGGATATGGTGTTCAGTATCTGAAGCGGCCAGTATTTTCACGCTCTCTTTCTATCCTGACAGCTTCTTCGATGACTTGTCTTACGTCATCTTGTGTTACGGTTCTCGTGGCTAGAACAAACCCTCATGATCCTGCCCCTTGTGGTTGAGAGCCTTCGGGCTGGTTTTCTTGTCCATTCATTGTGCCCATCATTGGTGGAGATACTATCTGGGCTACATTATGCGCAAGAGTCGCTAAAGCCTCTCTGAGGTTTCTGCACTCATCCATTAGTGCTCTTTGTGCTTCTGTCATCTCATTGATACGATCTTCTGTAATCGACCTATTTTCCTGATTTGTCTCAGCCATATACACTGCAGCTTCTCCACTTTCCAACGAAGCTATAGTTGGAGTGGGACAAGAGTACGTGGATGTGACAAGGCTTACGAAGAGAGGAGAGAATGGAGCTTCATTCGACTTCTATACGCTTCTGGTGTTATTACTCGATTGAAGCGATACAGACATCGGTGAACTTGCCTGGGGTGACACGGGCATTGGTGAACTTGTCATTAATGCTTTACCTTTCTGCTCTTTCGTCCATCTGACCCTTGGGGCAACCAAAGCCGAAAAGTCACGCGATGCGAACTGCGGAACTACTCGCTCAGGATATATCGCAGGAGGAGCAAGTTCATGATTCTTCCTAGCTGCATTATGTGTTATTGGCCCTCTGACTCTTGGCCAAGCCAGATTCATTCTAGGGCTTCTTGCATTCCATGCTTTCGTCCTACGAGACCTTACAACAGTCCAGCCTTTATCGCCTTCCAGCAGTTGAGGCGAAACAGATACAACCCCAGCTGTTACTCGAGTCAGGTTGTTTTCGCTTGTAGGAAATTGAGTCATGTACTCTGGGGTTTGGTTCAATGTGTATTCTATCACGAACCCAGTCGGAGTGAAACAGAAGCTCACTTTTCTTACAAAAGTTGTCATTGGTTATAATTTGTAGTTGGATTCAGAAACCTTCAAACATGAAACACAACTATAGTTAGTATTTGAAGAATCAAATAATCTATCTTAGAGATGATCAGGAGGATGTTCCCACTGAGAGTCGCCATTTTGGCGTCAAAAAGACACTAAATTATGATGAAAGTTCTATAACTTTCCCAATGTTAATGTTAAATAAGATAAAATTCCCTAGCAGAGTCGCCATTTTGTTTCAAACAAGAAACAAATGCATTCGATTTGGGATATTATCTTATCTAAACATAACAGAAAGAGAGTATGAAAGACAATCATCATATTTTATTAGTACTGAGTTCATTTGCATCCTCAAATATCCCTTGATTCTAAGATAGATCATTTAGAATGTACAAATTGATAAAGTTCAAATATTCAAGTCAGATATCAAATCTGGCAGCATTTCGACTCTTGATTTGATCATCTCTTTAAGAGGAATATGACTCGAATATCTCTTCTACTGGTTTCTTGCTCTCGAAGCTTTCTGATAGAAAAAACCTGGAGATTTAGCCATTTCAACAGCATGTCAACCCTTTATCTTCACAGACTGCAGGGCAGTTTAGTTGTGCAGACCCGCACAACTGGTATCGGTTGCGCAGACCTGTGCAAACCACCGGAACTTCCTCTCCTACATTCAGTCTTCCTCCTCGCTCTGCTTCCTCTCCAAAATCTTCAATTCATCCAAATGAAGGAGGGGATGGGGTATTTATAGGCCCTCGCACGTGTGGAACCTCGATTTTGGTGCCATGGGACCCACCTTTCAATTCTTTAGATCTTTTTACAAAGAACCACTTCTGTATTTCGTTTTGCAAACCCACGTAGCTGTTATTTCGGTTGCGCAGACCCGCGCAAACCACCCTTAAGCTATTTCATTCTCCTTCTCTTTTCTTTCTATCTCTCAATCTCCTTTTGCTTCAATCCTTCCTTCATCATTTTTTATGCCTCAACACAATGACTAACTCAACAAAAGGGAGAGTGGCAATGGCCAACTCAAAAGAGAAGAGTAGCAAGGGCTAACTCAACAAAATTGATAAGGCAAAGGCAAGACTTACATCCATTGCTCCACATAAATTCATAAGGATCACATGTAGTTAAAGTCATACCATAATTTCCAAAGGATAGACAATTGATGGTGGTAAAATCATACGATCGCATGGAGAAAATCATAGTAACATAAAAACATGAGAAAATGGAATTAAACCATACCAACTTAAATTAAAGTAAGCTTAAAGGAAAAACCCTCACCTTTGGTTATCTTGCTCATTTACTACCAATGTTAAATGCCAGAGACTCCTTACGGCCCAACTTTACCCTAATTCAAATGTTTTGAACTTGTTAAGATTATGATAAGTCATGATTTATGATAGCGTTAGATCTAACTAAATCGAATGGAAACCTTGGTTTAGGCATAGCTTGAATGTGTCATATACTTTATGTGTTTTGTCTAGAAACGCTAAATTTCGATGTGTCCTTCCACCAAGTCGACCCTAGTTCAACCTGTGTAACGCCCTGAAAATCGGGGGTCGAGCATAAACTCAACTCCCGAGTTCCAACGCATCACTTATGCAACAAAATGAATGATGATTGAATATTGCTGGTATTAGTGTAGTGAACATGAGTGGGATTAAGCCAAAACAGCATATCAGACTCCAAAGACAAGTGAATTAGCAAGCGGAAGACTGTGATAGATAAATAAAATATAAAAACTGTGGTGAGTCTCCAAAGTGTGATAATGTTACCAGGTTAATTCATTATGAGTACAATTTCAAATTATACCAAGTTGTGGAAGTGTAATGTCTTCTATCCCAAACACATAGCCCTGTCAATGCAATACCAAGTCTTCATAGACCTGTCAGAGAGCTACATGTAGGAGAACTCCTCCTCAACATCATAGTAGTAGTCCGGCTTTGCTTCATAAGCATCGCCATCACCTGAAACTCAACAAATCTGGTTGGTGTGTACAACACCGTCCCGTAACGTGAGAGTGAGTGATCAACTTAGTGGAACAGTAAAGCATAGGTTAACATGTTATCAATTCAGTCAAGCAGTAATGATAAAGCAGTACAATCAGATACTCCTAACTACTCTTATTAATGCAAGTATGAATGACATGATGAATGCCCTTGCCAAACCACGCTCATGCGACACCATCTTACGTTCTCAACATGGGTTCATCCCTCAGTACTCCACATCTACCAGGCATATGCAGTGCAATGATGAGCATGATTACCGAGTAGTTATTAGTCCTTTCAAACAGCAGGATTGGAAAACTAAGGTACCTCCCTTGTATCATTCCTAAACATGATCCATTCTAGGGTCGTCAGTCGTAGTTAATCTCATACGATGGTGTGTTTCTAGGTCACTGCAAAGGCTGCTAGGGCTATTACACACAACCGTTACACCACTCCCCCATCACCTTTTTAACGGTTCATCACTAAATTGATACAGGCCTAGTTCATACTCTATATACTGCGGCAAAACTCGTCACCTCACCGCAAATTCAGAGTATGCTCGAGGTCACTACAAAGGGCTACTAGGGCTGTTGCTCGCAATCGTTGCACTACTCCCCCATCACCTTATCAATGTAGGCCGATAGCACGAATATAGTGTCCCTTACCACCATAATCGGCTCACGAGTCTGGTTGCTCACTAGTCATTACGGGGAGGCATGTGGCCCCAGCGTAGACCGACAGCTCGACCACGGTGTCCCATACCACCATGCCCGGCTTATGAGTCTTAGCGGATCGAGGTACCATGGTTAAAAGGGATTTCACTGGTAAGTTTGGTGCCCTAGGTTCAAACAGTAGCGTCCAAACATGGTGAACATACATAAGACAGATCGGGTTGCTTGACGAGTTCGGCTAGCTCGAGCGTACGACAAGTTGGACGACATGAAGTGCATAAGCACTTCGTGTGGCCAACCACTATCGCCAACCGAAGTACGACTCGGGTTCGTCGAACACATCTCACGTTGCAAATGAATCTCAGCCACGCATTCATTTTCGTTTCCGATTGCCTGGACTATAATCATAACCCCAAACACAATCAATCCATGACCAGAAGCATGTAAAGTAAAGCAGAATAAACAAAGTAATTTAAGCATGTTGACAAGCATGTCATAAGACATGTAATAAAGCACAATATAAACAGGAAATACAAACACTTATATTTCATAAGCGGTTAAATTAAATAAGCAACATGGAGGAAATCATATACATCTCTAAGGTAGCTGAGAATCCTATCTCAACACCCTTATACATTACAATTTACTAACTACTACTCATTCAGACATTTCAACAAACACTTTAACTACATACATCAACATACATGACGTATGTTGATCACATAAGTATAAGGCCAAATCCTTTCACTAGGGAGTTGCCCCAATTATAACACGCGCGCACCTACGACGGATAGTCATGGCAAGCAGGAATCCAAGTTCCATGTTCCTTTAGTCATTTCCACAAATACTTGGGCTACACATTTTAGCATATATAGTGTATATCGGCCGTGGCGTGATTTAGGGCAAATTCTTTCGTCAAAGGGGTATCGTCAATACAACAATCATATATCCATGACAATTAGTCATGGCAAGCACGAATGAGAATTTTATACTCATTCAGTCAATTTTACAAACACTTAGAATACACTCTTTTCAACATACATAGTGTGCATTAGCAAAACATGTATTAGGGCGAGTCCTTTGCCAAACAAGTATTTTATCCATATATAATATATCAATACAGCAAATAATCATGGCAAACACATTTCCAAAATTTATACATATACGGTACTTTCTACAAATACCTAGAGTATGTAAAATTCCATATTCTTCATCTTTAATCGAAACGAAAAACAGACAGCACTTTGTACATGTGCAATTGCATGCAGATCATGAATCTATCATTATCTGACATTGAAAGCGTTGAAAACCATAACCTATACACTTAAAGTCTGCACCTTTTGTCGTAGAATCGCAACGGATCCAATAGGTTTGCTAAGCTTTCGTATTCAGCAGATTGGTAACCAATAGATTGAAATAGGTTAGCTATTTCATAACTTACAACTATCAAAACCCCAAAATAGGTTAGGGTTAGGGTTTCTTACCTAGAAATGACGCCGGAATCGCCAGGAAAGCGATGAGAAGGAAGTGGTTAGGCACGTATAGCAGCAGGGAAGCAAGGCAGGAAGAATCTCCCACATCTCCCACACTTTCTCTCTCTTTTCTCTCTTCTCTCTCTAGGATTTCTCTCAAATTCGTATGGCTGTGAGAGAGAGGGTTCTAAGGTCCTTATATAGCCTAAAAACACACCGAAATAGACTTATGGTCAAGGTATACTTAAGTTATAACTAAAGTGAGCCTGTTTTAGCTCAACGGAGGACTTTTGGCGGGCCTCCTTGAGGCAAAGGTCGGACTTAAGCTCACTGACATTGGATCTAGATTTGGCTAAGTTTTCATTTCAGTTGGATTCCCAGATCACGCGTGGCGGACCAGTTTCAGTTCAACGGTCAGTGGATCTCAATCGGAGATTCCGAGTACATGGATATGTTTGGAGAAATATCCCTGATCCGAGGGTGTAATTTGGTCTGATTCTGACGGTCTGGTTGCTTAATACTGATCCGCAAGCGAGAGGTGCCAGATTTCATAAATTTTTATTTTATTTTGAATTAATTTCACATTTCTCACACTCTTCACTCCGGGCTCAAGCGAATTACACTAGGACACTATCTGGATTTGATTTCCGAGATGGTTGTCAAGCCCAGCAAGGCGATCCTAATTCCTTAACTTCGTGTTAATCGGGCTTCCGACGTGCGGTCCAGATCTGATATGGAGTTTTGAGATGCTCCCGAGAGTAGCTGGGTAATGGGGTTGATCCTAGATTTTAGGGTACCCTAACGTCAATGATTATACAAGTTTTGGGTCTTGCAGATCGTATTTAAAATGATTGGTGCTAATTTCACAGGTACTCTAGTTTAGCACTAGCTAATTCTTGCCTAATTTCTAAAGGATTTAGTCCTGAGTAATTTCTGTCTGAGGTGGTACCTGGGCCTTTGTAGTTTGTATATAAAGTGATCCAAGTTATAATACTTATCTAGTTTAAGATAGTGTCTAGGGTGAAAGTACTTAGAAAAAATTGAAAGAACAAGGTGGTGAAGGGTGAGATTTGTGAAGGAAATGGGTTCAAAAGCGGTTTTAGACTTTGAGATTGAGTTCTGACAAGTTAATAAGGTGTTAGGATCGACCCATTGCCTAAGGACGTCTAATCCCAGGTTGGCAAAAATCCGGGATGTTACAACCTGGTGGAATTCCACACCTTTGTTGCTGAAGATAGAAAATGATAGAAGATAAAGGAGAAGAAAAAAGAAAAGAAAAGGAAAAGAAAATACTACGAAGCTCGGACCTGGACAGTTCTCGGGTAGCAACTCGGAAGGTTGTTGCACCCGTCTTTTTCTTCTTCTGCTTCGCTGCTGGTGGTTGGCTAGAACTATTCCGACAGGCCAAGAACTTCTTTTGCTACCGTGGTTGGCTCTCTCTCTCTCTCATTTCTTTCTTTTTTTTCTTCCTTTCTTTCTCTCTTTCTTGTTTCTCTTTCCCCTCTTAGTTGGACGCTGAAGTTTTTATAGGTACGAGGGTTTCTAGACTCTTCTTGCAATCAGTTTACGCAACTCTTATTGCGTAGCCACGAACGCGGAAGAACCTTATGTGGCTTTCTGTTTGCACTGCCAGGAAAGACGATTGGGCCAGCGTTTCTTCTTCCGGATCTTCCTTTTCTCTCCATAGGTTCTTTCGGATCTAAGCTAGTCCATTGGGATTGATTTGACCCACTAGATCAGCGGTCTGGTCACCCGCAGTTGTGAAGAACTTCCGCATGGTCGATTGTTTCGTACGCATGTTCGGCGGGTGCCAAGTCTTCCGTCCCACTTTCCCTCCTTTAGTCGATGTAGAGAGGATCGAAAATACCCTTTCCAGGGATTGGATGGCTCAAATTGGAGCTGGGTTCCTAGGTTTGGGCAAGGAAGTCCCTGGAATGCGGCTGGCTTCTTGGTGAGACGTCTTGCGGAGGGATTCCTTACTTCCGGAATCATGGAGATCTCCCAAAATTTCCAGCAACCTTTGGTTGTAGTCGAACTCCCTCATGCATATATTGGATGGTTGAGATGGCTTTCATCCAATGGTTAGCGTTGCAAGAGTGCACGTTAACAGCGACACAAACCAACGTGTTTATATTTTCGGTTTATGCAGTCCAGTTGTGACTAGGTTTGTGTCCTTGTGAGAGCTTGTCTTCACGTGAATTAGCCTAGATTATGTTCGAAATTGGTCCAGCTACAGGATGGATGGTTCAGATCATCCGAGATGATCATGATGGTGGGCCACAGTGACTCCAAACGGACGTTGTCCGTTCAAGCTGCGTGCGGCAGGAGGCTTTCTCCTTCTTTTCAGGATTTCACTGGTCAAACACGATCAATCCAATGTGCTAGGGTGTACACGCAACTTGTGCACATGCACCTGGATGTGGGGTCCACAAGGGTATTTTAAGGAATCTATTCCATCCATTCGTTTTGTCAGCTATCATAAGGGCTTATCCCAAAGTATAGGGAAGATAAAAATCTTAGGTGGGCCATACTCGATCAATTCAAGTTATCTGGTCTCGGAATATGACAATTCCAATCAGGAATTAAAGATCTCTAAAGTACCTTTCAGATGACCAAAAATGGACCCAATCCGCCATCAAACGATGGAGTTATGGGCGTCTCTGTTCGATCGCGCGATTTCAAAAGATTAACAATCCATATTGAAAAATGACTATCGAAGAGTTCCAACGTGCTTTTGGGATTTCGAACGGTATCTGAATTGGGCAATTCTGGTCCCATTTGGAAGCTTGACAAGTTACCATTCCAATGACCCAAAATAGTCTGAATTCGACCTCTGAAGAGAGAGTTATGAGGGCTACTATTGGACAAGGAGATGAAGGAAACTTTCAGGACCGACGACTGCGATCCCACTTACGGATGCCCAAATGGTCTCGGAATATGATGATTCCTGTCAAGAATTAAAGAGCTCTAAAGTAGCTTTCAGATGACCAAAAATCAACCAAATCCAACATCAAACATTGGAGTTATGTGCGTCTCCGTTGGATCGCGTGATTTCGAAAGATTAACAATCCATATTGAAAAATGATGATCGAAGAGTTCCAACATGCTTTTGGGATCTCGAACAGTATCTGAATTAGGCAATTCTGGTCCCATTTGGAAGCTTGACAAGTTGTCATTCCAATTACCTGAAATAGTGTAAATTCGACATCTAAAGAGAGAGTTATGAGGGTTACTATTGGACAAGGAGATGATTGAAACATTCAGGACCGACGACTGCGATCCCACTTTCGGATGCCCAAATGGTCTTGGAATACGACGATTCCAGTCAGAAATTAAAGAGCTCTAAAGTATCTTTCAGATGACCAAAAATCCACCCAATCCAACATCAAATGATGGAGTTATGGGCATCTTCGTTGGATCGTGCGATTTGGTAATATTAACATTCCATATTGAAAAATAACGATCGAAGAGTTCCAACGGGCTTTTGGGATATCGAATAGTCTCTGAATTAGGCAATTCTGGTCTTATTTGGAAGCTGGACAAGTTGTCATTCCAATGACCTGAAATAGTTTAAATTCAACCTCCGAAGAGTGAGTTATGAGGGTTATTATTAGACAAGGAGATGAAGGAAACAGTCAGGATCGACGATTGATGAAGGAAACAGTCAGGATCGACGATTGCGTTCCCACTTACGGATGCCCAAATGGTCTCATAATATGACAATTCCGGTCAGGAATGAAAGAACACTAAAGTACCTTTCAGATGACCAAAAATCGACCCAATCCGACATCAAACAATGGAGTTATGGTCGTCTCTATTGGATTCCGAGATTTGGAAAGATTAACAATCCATAATGAAAAATGACGATCGAAGAGTTCTAATGTGCTTTTGGGATATCGAACGGTCTCTGAGTAGCCAATTCTAATCTCATTTGGAAGCTTGACTAGTTACCATTCCAATGACCTGAAATAGTGTAAACTCGACCTCTGAAGAGAGAGTTATGAGAGTTACTATTGGACAAGGGGATGAAGGAAACATTCAGGACCGACAACTTCGATCCCACTTACGGATGCCCAAATGGTCTCGGAATACGACGATTCCAATAGGAATGAAAGAGCACTAAAGTACCTTTCAGATGACCAAAAATCGACCCAATCTGACATCAAATGATGGAGTTATGGGCGTCTCCATTGGATTGCGCGATTTGGAAAAATTAACAATCCATATTGAAAACTGACAATCGAAGAGTTCCAACGTGCCTTTAGGATATCGAATGGTCTCTGAATTAGGCAATTCTGGTCTCATTTGGAAGCTTGACAAGTTACCATTCCAATGACCTGAAATAGTCTAAATTCGACCTCTGAAGAGAGAATTATGAGGGTTACTATTGGACAAGGAGATGAAGGAAACATTCAGGACCGACGACTGCAATCCCACTTATGGATGCCCAAATGGTCTCGGAATACGATGATTCTAGTCAGGAATATAAGAGCACTAAAGTACCTTTCAGATGACCAAAAATCGACCCAATCCGACATCAAACGATGGAATTATGGGCGTCTCTGTTGGATCGCGCGATTTGGAAAGATTAACAATCCATATTGAAAAATGAAGATCAAAGAGTTCTAACGTGCTTTTGGTATATCAAACAGTCTCTGAATTGGGCAATTTTTATCTCATTTAGAAGCTTGACAAGTTACCATTCCAATGACCTGAAATAGTGTAAATTCGACCTCTTAAGAGAGAGTTATGAGGGTTACTATTGGACAAGAGGATGAAGGAAACATTCAGGACCAACGATTGCGATCCCACTTACAGATGTCCAAATGGTCTCGAAATACGATGGTTCTAGTCAGGAATGAAATAACACTAAAGGACCTTTCAGATGACCAAAAATTGACCCAATCCGACATCAAACGATGGAGTTATGGGCATCTCTGTTGGATCATGCGATTTGGAAAGAATAACAATCCATATTGAAAAATGATGATCGAAAAGTTCCAACGTGTTTTTGGGATATCGAAGAACCTCTGAATTGGGCAATTCTGGTCCCATTTAGAAGCTTGACAAGTTGTCATTCCAATAACCTGAAATAGTGTATATTCCACCTCTGTAGAGAGAGTTATGAGGGTTACTATTGGACAAGGAGATGAAGAAAACATTCAGGACCGACGACTGCAATCCCACTTACGGATGCCCAAATGGTCTCGAAATACTACGATTCCAGTCAGGAATTAAAGAGCTCTAAAGTACTTTTCAGGTGACTAAAAATCGACCCAATCTGACATTAAACGATTGAATTATGGGCATCTCCATTGGATCGTGCGATTTCGAAAGATTAATAATCCATATTGAAAAATGACGATCGAAGAGTTCTGTTTCGAACAAGAAACAAATGCATTTGATTTGGGAAAATTATCTTACTCGAATATAACAAAGAAAACATATAAAACAATCATTATATTATTAATACTGAGTTCATTTACATCCCTCATCCCTTGATTCTAAGATGAATCATTTGAAGTACATGAATTGAAATTAACAAAATTCAAATGTTAAATCTTGAATTTTGCAGCATTTCGACGGTTGTTTCGATCATCTCCTTAGGAGGAATGTCGTGTCGATTAACTTCTCCACTTTTAAGCTTGTCCTTTATGTAAAGGAGAGCTTAGAGCAATGAAGGTCGAACTAGATGATTTCAGCAACATCTTGACCCCTTTTATAGCTAGCCACATAGTGACCTAATTGCACGACCCGCACAACCAGCCAATTAGTGGGTTGCGCAGGTAGCGTAACTGATTCCCCTTTTTTACTCCTCACCTTCAGTCTTCTCTCAGAGCTCTGCTCCTCTTCCAGAATTCTTCTCTCTCAAATGAGAGGGAGAGTGGGGTATTTATAGGCCTCCACACGTGCCAACCCTCGATCTTGGTGCCATGGGGCCCACTTTGCATCAAATCTGACCGTTAATCTTGATTACTCTCTGCTCCTGATTATGTGACCCGCGCAACAGTGAATTTGGTTGCGCGATCCAGGCAACGATGCAAACATTTGCGCGATCCGCGTAATGAATGAAGTCCCTCGCCCAGTCCAAATAACTCATTAGGTTATTTGTGTGATCTACGCAATGATCTCTAGTTGCGCGTCCCGCACAACTGTCATATAAAAACACTTTGATCTTCTTCTTTCTTATTTTTCCACTCTATGTTTAGTTCCTAATCTTTAATCTTTCTTCATGATTTTTATGCTCCAACAGATGCCCCCTTTATCCGCTCTTTGTTCCTTGAATCAAAGAATCAGGATCAATCTTTGTAATTTTCCAATCTTCCTAAAGACGTTACGCGACCTGCGCAACGAGCGCCAGAGTACCGTACTCGGCCTCATCCCTATAAATGATTGGACTTGGTTCATTCTCTCACTTTGCATTTCCTGTAACGAAGCTCTGTCTCGCTGTTTTTCCCCCTGCACAACTGAAACTGGTTGCGCGACCCGCGCAACGGTAATCCTGTTCGCGCAATTCACAAACCCATTGCGCGAGTCTGCACAACGAACTTTAGTTACACGACTCGCGCAACCAATCCTTCATCCATTTTTTCAGAATTAGCCAATTTCCAAACCTTAGTCCTACAAATTTAACCTTTGATCTTTCTCATCATGGCCCGCACAAAACGAACCTTCATTCCCATCGATCCTCCCACTGAACATCCTTCTCATCAAGTATTGCCAAACCCTGAGCCCTCTTAAGCCGCAACATCTCAAGCAACAGAATCCCCATCATCTCCAGTTCAACCCTCACGCAAACAATTTAAAACAAACACTACGCGCCCTGCTTACATAAAAGAACCAGTACTCCCCACCTTTGACTTCACCCAGTGTATTGAAACATTCTCCCATCCATAGAGCCATCGCGATGGGCGATCTTGAGAGACCCCCAAAACATAGTTGTGAATACGACTGGGAAGAACGGCTGAAGACGACAGCGCATTATTAAACAATCAGCCAAAAGCCGCCTGCTAGAGAAGATACTCCTCCCCCCTCTAGACCAAAGAAAAGTTGTCGAAACAAGACTCAGGAGTTTCAAGAGAAGATCAAGGAACACAATAGGAAGAAGCTTCACAATTCCTGGGACTCGATCCGCGCAGTTCAGGGTGTCATAAAATTTGACAACCCCTACAAGCAGGGCATTGTAGTAATTCCAGTCAATCTCTATCGCCACCATTCTAGATTGATTTGTGAGCCTAAGGATTATCTGACCTTAGAAAGATTGGCTTACACAGAGTCTTGGTCGTTCAGGGAACCAAGACTATTAGAAGGCATCCTGTGGCCGCCAAAACCAAGACGGCAAATTAGTGGCATCCATTCTATGATTTTCCTTGTCCCTTCCTACGACCTTCATAATCTATATCCAACTTGCTTTTATGAAACACTCCAACAATGTTTCAGCCATTGCCGCCTCATCTGGAGCCGAGAGGAATTCAGAACAAGAGGTCTTCTGACTCCTCGCAATTATTATTCTGAATGGGCTATCACAGTTCTGGCAAAACATGCGGGGACTTTGTCGAAGATCGATATTTTCACCACGATTGAAGCAACGTCACATCCCTTTTACCCCTCACCTAAATCCCTCACAAATTGTCTATCGTCGGCTGCCTTCCGCCTTCCATCTGCTTCGGAGCCATTTTAGGATACTTGACTATTTTAGAATTGTCTTCCGATAACTGTTCACCTATAATCATATTCACCGATGACTCTGCCCCCAATCCTTGAAATCTTCTTCACTTTTCCTGACCGACCCCAATAGGAATTTGAATTCCTCTCCCATGATTCAAGTCGGTGGGTTCTTCGTAATCAAAACCCATGTTCTTCATGATCTTCTTACTTGCCGGACTATATTTTTTGAGGTCTTGCGATGTCAGCCTACCGCGGTACACGTTATTCTTAGTCTCTTCTTCTGCCTTTGCTTCTACTGAGGCTTAAAATTCGATTGGCTATGGGTACTTCACGCTATCCTTGACCTGAAATCTTCCTGGAGTGGCCGAAAATGGCTTGTGCCTTTCAACATACCGCAATGGCACTGTATAATTGGACTACAAAATTTGCAACAGTTTAGGCGATAATAGGGTTAGCGGCGGTTGCCCCGGTTGTCTCAGATGTTTCGGCACAAAATATAATTTTTTCCTTGCTTCTACAGTCCTGGATGATTCCGCGTTTTCTATTTCTTCTTTAATCACGTTTACTTGAATGTCCTTTAGGACTTTGCTTTCATCATTCTTTCTTTCTTTTCAGCGAACCCTTTATAATAACTGGCGTCAGCGAAGAAGGACTTGGCCTCGTATATGGTTTCACATCGGCCATTATTTTATACTGTATTCCACCTTTAGAGTATTTGAAGCATTGATGCAGAGTGGAAGGTACGATGCTGTACTGATGTATTAATGGCCTTCCTAGGAGATTGTATGTCCTCATCGCATTTATAATGTGGCATACGACATCAGTGGTCAGTTCCCCTATCTCTAGCGTCACTGTAATTTTACCAAGCGCACGTTGCCCATCTTGATTGAAGCCCTGTTTTATCATTCCACTGGGGCGTAGGTCAGAACGACGATAACCTAGTTTAATCAACATCGAGAGTGGTAAGAGCTTCACCGCCGACCCATTATCTATCACAATCCGCTTAACCTTCTTTCCACGGATATGGCCTTCTATCATTAATGGCCTGTTATGCCCTGTCTCGCAGATCAAATCATCATCGGAGAAGGAAACGACTGGTAAGTGGCTTTCTTGCTCATCGTGCTCTTCGCATTCTAGTTCTGCTAGTAAAGTTTCTCTAACATCGTGATTGGACAATGCTTGGACCAAGCTCTGCCGAAACTCCTCTGACAACTTAAGCACATCATAGAAGCTTAATCGAGCCGGTATGCCCTTTAAATGACTCACTACATCATAGGTCACCTTCGCCGTCTCATTCTTCTTTCTTTCTCATCATCATCGTTCTGCCTTTCAACGACCTCTCTTCTTGTAATCCTTGCTTTCTGCTTCACAGGACTTGTTATCTTCTTCCCTAATCATAATGTAACCACTGTTACTTTCTTTGTCGCCTTACGGTCCTCCTTCTCTTTCACTTCTCGGGCCTTTTCCCGAATTGTAAGCATATTCACCATCGCCATCATACCCCTTTCTTTTTCTTTGCCAATTACTATTTCGTCCATGTTTATCATTCGCTGTACATTTCAATGTATAACCATTCTCCATTGGATGCCCTACCAGGCAATGATAGCGGCAAAAATCTCTCTCTTGTTCTTGTCACATCTTCAGGGCATTTGGGTTCTGGTAATTCCATTGTGCCGACTTTTATCAGTTGGTTCATCATAGGAACGACATCTTCCCTGTCGAACGCGAACCCCTCGAGAGAATTAAGCATCCTGGGCCTTTTTCCATTGTATCTGCTTCTTGGCTGATTTGATTCTTCTTTCCGTACCGGCCTCTTTTCCCTTGAGTCCCTTGTATCTTTGCTTCTCTTGTCACGATCGACGGCATTTACAGCCATCCTGTTGGGTGCCCTCCTAGCTGTTTTATAAAGGTTTTTCAAACCAGAAGAGGTCTTTATCTTCTTTATCTTTAAGTATTTCCAACTTCCAATTTTCTTGATACCATTGATTCCCATCTAGTTTGTCTGGATCCCCCTTTTCTTCCAAACAAAGGGAAGGGTCTTTTTCGGTGGATGCCTCTTATTCCTGTTTAGTCCCCTTCGTTTCGGAAATTATTTCGAACAAACTGAGAAGTTGGGAGGATATGTCCATCATCAGCAGGAATGTCTTCCACAATGTAACGCCCCGTGTTTTCAGGACCCGAGTATATGACTCATTTTCCAAAACCCGACTGTTAACCTTAAAGGATGGGAAGATTCAAGTGTGTATATATATATATATATATATATATATATATATATATATATATATATATATATATATATATATATATATATATTATATATATATATATATATATATATATATAATATTCCTTTATCAGAGTAAACAGATGAGCGTAGAGTGAACAAATCAACATAAGGAAAATTTTATTATCATTCAAATATACAAGCAGCCCATAATGACTTATACAAACCAATGTCTCAACATTAACGATTATAAGATTTGCACATATAAGAAATAACAGAAAGCATATAAATGTAGGCCGCATGACCATGCAGTTCCTCTTAGCAATATGGTCATGCATCCATGGCACCTGCACATCTCCTCATCAAGTCTGATCATATACATCATCTGGGCCACCTGTTCTACCTGTACGGTTGTATTTTGATGGATGAGTAGCTAGCTCAATGTGAATTCCCCTCAAGATTACACATCGCCGCATTAGGTAAGCATAGTTATAAAACAACAAAGCAATCAAAATAAAACATGATGCAGTCTTTTTAAATGCATGGATGCATGAATGCACATCGGCTTGGGGATGCACATCCAGCCGGACTTAGGCTCGTCGCCCATGCAAATTATCGACTTGAAAAAATCATCTAGTCGGACAGGGGTCGATAGTCAGTGGTCTGGGAGCTAGCGAAACGATACCCCAAAGATCCAAAGGGCATATTCTACAATATCCAGAATTAGCCACCCGTCATCGCCAACATGCTATGGGTGCATGATTAGCCAAACTGTTATTAGTCCAGTTACAATCAGCGAATTTAGGTAAGCTCAAGGTCACTACGGGGAGCTAAGAGCCCAGCGTAGGCGGACAGCTTGGCATAGTGTCCCATTACTACCATCCCCGGCTCATGAGACTACCATCTTGGGATGTTTAATGGAAAACCGTCGACTAGTGGTCAATCATATTACAACATATGGGGCTTACCATCGCATGGTTGCACAGGATAAAATATCAAACCCACATAGGAAAAATACGAAAACAAAACCACGTAGGGTGAGTATCAAAATATGCCACATAGGGCCGATATCAAAACTATACGATAAAGACCATCCTTAAAAACCATTGGACACAAAAACCCTGGATGGTAGGCCCACATCAATGGTAAATCATTCAATAACCACTAAGCCGAAGGTTCATTTTAATCACAATCAATCGGGTTACATCCCAAGTATGGGTGTACACTTATAAGTGGGGGTTTCCCACTGGTGTACCAGTTTAAGTTCCGTAAGCAATCCATAATAATAAATCCACAAGCATGAACAATTATACAGGATAATCGTAAAGCATGTAATACAACAATTCAATTTCCACCAGCTAATACATGTGATTATAAAAGGAGAGATCAATTATGAATTTAAAACTATAACTTAAGCTAATGAGAAGATGGAAAGCTCAAGGGGAAGAATCATCACCTTGATCTCAGCACACCCTGCAGCTGCTAGTGTCGGTCCATACCACAGCCAAAACGTGGCTAGCTTCGGCCTGCCTCATGTATAGTTGAATGTTGTATAACAACCTAGTTGGCATTCATTTCTAGCCCTGGTAACGGCCCATATTTCAGCCATTACATGGCCTGATGAAGATGGAAGGGGAAGCTACCTGGCTTGGCTCAACATGATCGATCCAGGTCGGGTTGGTGCAGCAGCCGCACCACCTTCTTCTTTCTTTCCTTCTCTTTCCATTTTCTCTTTTTCTCTTTCTTCTTCTTTTCTTCTCTATCTGTCCCAGCACCATCACCAGGTGGTGGGAGCCCGAAAACAGCATCCCAAACCGTGCCTGGCTCGGTTTTGACCGGTGGAGAGGACGAACGCCATTAATGGCAGATTCTCCCTCATTGTTTCTTTCTTCATTCCGTCAGCATGGGAGGCTTTCTAAGCTTGTAATAGAGCTAGGTGAATGGTCGGATTGAAGCTTGGACACCGTTTGGTGAGTGGGTTCGGTTAGAGCAAGAAATCAGCATTTTCTTTCTTTCAGCCACAAGGAGGTCCAGATTATCTTTAAGAAACTATTCTTTCTCCTTTGTAGGTTGTTGGATGGAGAATGGGTGGTCCAGATTGCACTAGATTTGAAACCGTTTCCAGGTACCGCCCCTAGGATTGAAACCGGCCACGGTTTTGGTTACTGGTTTTCTCAGAAAACTATGATCCTTATAAACAACAATGGACGGCTGATATCTCTCTGGTTTGAACGATGGAGATGCAAAGGGAAACAAGCACGTGGATTGCCCTGCTGGCGCACGAAAGGCAATTTCAGTTTTTGGAAATAAGTGTTAGTAGGGGCTGCTTGTGTCAAGAACCGTGTGCACGCACATGTGTTTCCACGTGCGGGAGAGGTTGGGTTTTAGTCAAGACCTTTCTATGCACAAGATGGACGGATCAGATCACTCGTCTGATTATTGACGGTGGGCCGTAGTGCGTCCCAAACGGACGTTGTCCGTCAGCCGACGAAAACAGTGAGAGAGAGAGAGAGAGAGAGAGAGAGAGAAAACTCTCTGTTTTGGGAAGGTGTGGGTCAGAGGAGTCTAACCGAGTAGCTCCGTACAGTGCACATCGAGTGCACATTCCTCCTGTGCACTCGCGACTCGAGGTGGGGTCCATCATGATGCTTACATGAAATCCACTCCGTTCATTCCATTTTGGTGGTTCTAATCAGGTCTTCTAACAAAAATTTAGGCATATCTAAAGTATAGGTGGGCCCCACAGCTCGGTTTAGGTCCTAATTGTGGACTCACGTCGATCTAACGGTCAGATTGTTCTGAAATTGAATGTCAACGGCTAAAATAGTCCCTGGAATTTACCAGACGATTGGGTCCACATGTTGTAGGGACATGGTGGTGGAAACCACAGTCACTTCTGGTTTCTGAAGGTTTCTTCATGTTGCTGTTCAAAATAGGTGCGGTCCACCTGTGATGATCTTTCAGAGAATCCATGCCATTCACCACTTTTGTATCGCTATATTAGGACACGGGGTCAAATATGAGACGGTTTGGTTAGTCGAGTAAGTCGTACGGTGTGTCCAATAGCAACCAACACTCACCGTTAAACCCCATGCACGAGAGACGTAGCTTGCTGTGAAAATTTGAATGAATTGAGTTATTTTGTGTGAAGTCCACTTTACTACTTATAGTTGTACGATCCGCTCTGTTCATTGTTTTTAACATACCCCGCTAGGATTAAGGTCCAAAAATGGGGCAGATCTGTTGATCGGGTGGGCCATAGTATCCGATCAAGCATCAATGGTGGCATGTAGTGGCATTCACTATTTACGAACTCGCCATCCATTTCTCAACAGGCATTCGACGCCCGTTATGTCGAAATGTGTCGTCCGAATGTCTTGAAATGTGGCGAACATGCATCATTTTTCGTGCTCTTTCCTGTGATCCAGCTTGGGTCCCGATCTCTCGAGGATGAATAAGATGTTCTTTTAATGGCTAATATACTTCAAAATTCCAAAATAATATTTGTACACCTCTAATTAACAAGTGACCAGGCAGTTTGGACTTAAAACCTAAGATCTTCATGATGATCGGTTTACCGTGATGTTCTTGTGGCCTGTTTAGCGGATCCTAATATGACTGGGGTTAGATGACTTGCTAAAAATAAGGAAACTTGATGGTTAGCACTATTACTATGTATATAGGTGGGTATGCGGTCAGTTTCGTAAACGAATAATATGTAAAGCGGGCTTTCAGGCGGATTAGGGGTAAAGCTTGTGTATCGTCGGATTAGAGTGTCTTATTCACACGTGTAGGTTTCTTAGATTGTAATTCTAATGGTGGGTTAATCATATTCATATGGTGTGAATAAGATGAACAGATCAGAATCTTGGTCTGATAAGTGTACGGACGGATGTAGGGATCAAGTTGCTAAATTAATGCGATCTAAGGGCTAAAATTTGATGTGTACGGTTAATTTATGATAATTAGGCCTGGTATGAAGTTTCACACGAAACGGATCATTAGAACCTTGTGAGTTGGAATTCAGGGTATAGGTTGATGGCATTTTCGTAATTATTGCTAATTTAAGAGTTTTGTGAAATCTAATGGTTCTAGATGATTATATGTCATTTTCTAAACAATTCTTAAAAAAAAAGACTTATATTTAAATCATTATAAATAAAGACTTATTCACTGATTTAGTTAAAGGAAGGTACATATATCGAACTAAATAAGCAATGGTCGGACGACATGATTTATGGATGAATATCATTCATAATCGGTCATATTCATATTGGAGGATGGATGGAGGGTTAGGTTGACTAGATTGGTACCGTACATGTATATATAATAGGTTAAATTTATGGTAACACTCGAGGACTTTCAATACTCGGGTGTTGAAAAGTTCGGGGTGTTACAATCTACCCCCTTAAAGAGAATCTTATCCTCGAGATTAAGAACAATCTATCTCACGGTGTCCGTATGCATCCGCTGGTTTTCTGCATTAAATTTATTTGTATAAGTGCTCATAACTCGCCACTAGAACTAGAGTCATTGCAAGCTACCCCCCTTAAAGATTTCAAATTTCCAATGTTCAGGCTAACACGAATAGATGGTCGTAGTAGGTTTAAGCCCGATACATCGATCATCTGTCTGCACATGACAGAGGATTTTAGTATCCATTCATAATCTTGTTAAATCTCGATCCTTTACTTGATCAGAGCATTGGAGTCATTGAGCTTCGCTAGGACTTAGAATTCGAGTTAAACCATGTAAACTTCGTTTAAATATGGTTCCATCAATCCATGATCCCGATTATTCTGGACTCCTGGAAAATATCATGTAACCTTATATCCTCAAGTCTATGAGGCCCATTACACTTCCACTGCGCGCTCTGATCACCTAATGCACTACTTGGAAGTTTCAAGATCAGGATTGCTATATGGAACCTGAGTTTGAAATTTTGGTAATTTATCTAGGATTTGAAATCTAGTTCTAATATGCTTAGTCTCAGGTTGAAATTTACTCAGAATTCTATGACTTCGTCACTAATTAATCTTAAGTGTTGAGATTCATGAAAACTCTTGTCTCTTTTTAACGAGATGCGTTAGAGAATTTAGACTATAACCCCTACTATGATTCTTCAAGTTTGAGGAACATTCACGACTGACCCACGACTGACCTAATGTACGATGTGGTGAGTAATAGGATTTCCTTACAATGCCTAAGGTGATCTCATTCCCTGGAGATGACAACAACATGATTTCTAACTACAAAATCTTTAAAGAAGTTCAAATTTCTAGATTTATAAAATTTGTTCACCAAGGGTCAAGTCCAAGGAATGTTCTCGTTGGATCTCAAATACGTCATGGTGGGTATTTATTCTTCCACAGTACCTAAGTTTATCTTCTAGTTCAAATGACCAAACATGAGATTTCTAAGGGAATCTAAGTTCCATTCCTAAGTCTTAAGATTATCCCAAAATGTGCTAGAGGCCTAAGATTTGGAATTTCTATATTCTCAATTTCTCCTAACTACAGGGGAAGTTCAAATGAGTTCAAATGGTTATTCTAATAATTTCTAAGGGGGACCTAAGTTCATTCCTAAGTTCTTCAGTCCTCCAAACAAGTTTCTAAGGGGCCTAAAGTTTTGGGTTCCTGTATTCTCAATTACTTCTACATATAAGGGATTCCACATCATTTCAACTGACTATCTTAATTATTTATGAGGGGAAACTAAGTTTGGGTTTCTACATTCTTCAACATTTCTCTAAGTCTAGGGGAGATTTACCTAAGTTCAATTTCTAATTTCAAACATCCAAATTTAAGACATTTAAAGTTTGTATAAGATCATTTTCCAAGGCCAAGTTTGTCCAAACTATGCTCTGATACCAACTGTAACGCCCCGTGCTTTCAGGGCCCGAGTATATGACTCATTTCCCAAAAACCCGAGTGTTAACCTTAAAGGATGGTCAGATTCGAGTATATATATATTTTTTCCTTTATCAGAGTAAGCAGATGAGCGTAGAGTGAATAAATCAACATAAGGAAAATTTTATTATCATTCAAATAAACAAGCAGCCAATAATAACTTACACAAACCAATGTCTCAACATTAACGATTACAAGATTTACATATATAAGAAATAACAGAAAGCATATAAATATAAGCCACATGACCACACAGCTCCTCTTAGCAATACGACCGTGCATCCATGGCACCTGCACAGCTCCTCATCAAGTCCGATCATATACATCATCTGGGCCACCTGTTCTACCTGTACGGTTGTATATTTGATGGATGAGTGGCCAGCTCAGTGTTAATTCTCCTCAAGATTACACACCGCCGCATTAGGTAAGCATAGTTATAAAACAACAAAGTAATCAAAACAATACATGATGCAGTCTTTTTAAATGCATGGATGGATGAATGCACATTAGCCTGGGGATATACATCCAGCCTGACTTGGGCTCGTCACTCATGCAAATCATCGACCTAGAAAAATCGTCCAGTCGGACAGGGGTCGATAGTCAGTGGTCTGGGAGCTAGCGAAACGATACCCCGAAGATCCTAAGGGCACGTGCTACAACATCCAGAATTAGCCACCCGTCAATGCTAACATACTATGGATGCATGATTAGCCAAACCGTTATTAGTCTAGTTACAATCAGCCAATTTAAGGAAGCTCAAGGTTACTATGGGGAGCTCAGAGCCCAGCGTAGGCCGATAGCTCGAGCATAGTATCCCATTACCACCATCCCCAGCACATGAGACTACCACCTTGGGATGTTTAATGGAAAACCGTCGACTAGTGGTCAATCATATTACAACATATGGAGCTTACCATCGCATAGTTGCACAAGATAAAACATCGAACCCACATAAGGAAAATATGAAAACAAAACTACGTAGGTGAGTATCAAAATATGCCACATAGGGCCGATATCAAAACTATATGATAAAGACCATCCTTAAAAACTATTGGACACAACAACCCTGTATGGTAGGCCCACATCAATGGTAAATCATTCAATAACCACTAAGCCGAAGGTCCATTTTAATCACAACCAATCGGGTTACATCCCAAGTATGGGTGTACAAATATAAGTGGGGGTTTTCCACTGGTGTACCAGTTTAAGTTCCGTAAGCAATCCATAATAATAAATCCACAAGCATGAACAATTATACAGGATAATCATAAAGCATGTAATACAACAATTCAATTTCCACCAGCTAATACATGTGATTATAAAAGGAGAGATTAATTATGAATTTAAAACTATAACTTAAGCTAATTAGAAGATGGAAAGCTCAAGGGGAAGAATCATCACCTTATACATGAATCGCTAACTGACGTTGCTAGGAAGCGCGTGCACCCTCAGAGTTGAGTCCTACCATGGATTGTGAAGTTGTACATGAGATCAATGTTCTACCAAGTGTTTATGGTCAAGATTTATACAACCTAGGGTTTGGATTACTTTTAGGGTTTTATTATAGAATTAGGGCTTCACACTAGGCTTTACTTATAGGCTTTGGATTCTAGGATTTAAACTATGAGGTATGTGCAACTTAAAGACAATATAATAGTATGGTTAGTTATAATTTAACGTTAATGATAAAATTAGTATTTGCGATCATGGTAATAGTAAGTATTCTAATGAAATAATATAGTCCATCATTAAAGGTAATATTTTTCAAGTGATGGATTCCATGTTAGTATCTAACATTAGCGTAGACAGTGTACTGATGGTTATTCGTGCTTAATAATTTCCATCAACCTTAATGATGTAGTTACTATTAACTATTATAATAATAATGATCGAGTAGTTTGATCCATCATTAATGGCTATGTTTAGGAATGATAAATAAATACTATTATCTACAATTAAAAGTTGTAGTTTTATTCATGATAACTATTACTTAGCATCCATAACCTATTAATGGCTAATCATATTTAACAATTGAATCAATTATACGAACACCAATAATAATGATAAGTCAGACAACTTACTTTGAGAGGGGAAGCTAACTCACGATGGTTGGCACAACAGCAAGTTGGGTTTTCAAACCCAATTTGCTTTAATCTCAGCATCGGGCTGAACCTAACCAAGTGGAACTGGGCCTGCATTGGGGTGACCAGGCCCACCAGCCATGGCTAAATAAATGAGGCCATTTTCAACTAAGTCTGGCCCGCTGTTTCATAGTGTGCGGCCCACCAAATTTATGGTGAGGTTTTCTATAGTTTAAATGTGGTGTAGCCCACCTGTTTTGAATGAGGTGCGGCCCCCAGGTGGAGATCGTTTTTCCATCACAGTTTTCACGGCCCATCTGTGGGTCTGTTTTAGCTCGGATTGAAGGCCCAGCTGAGAGTTGTCCTCAGCTCAGATTGTGGCCCATTTAGAGAACCTATTTCCCTTAGCTTTCGACCCATATAAGGCCCTATTTTCAACTTTAATTCAGACCAACCTTAGCCCAGATTTTTGGCCCAGCACTAAGATTGATCTCAGCACACCCTGCAACTGCTAGTGTCGGTCCATACCACAGCCAAAACGTGGCTGGCTTCGGCCTGCCTCATGCACAGCTGAATGTTGTATACACAGTCTAGTTGGCATTCATTTCCAACCCTGGTAACGGCCCATATTTCAGTCATTACATGGCCTGATGAAGATGGAAGGGGGTGTTACCTGGCTTGGCTCAACATGATCGAACCGGGTCGGGTTGGTGCAGCAACTGCACCACCTTCTTCTTTCTTTCCTTCTCTTTCCATTTTCTCTTTCTGTTTTTCTTTCTTCTTTTCTTCTCTATCTGTCCCAGCACCATCACCAGGTGGTGGGAGCCCGAAAACAGCATCCCAAACCGTGCCTGGCTCGGTTTTGAACGGTGGAGAGGACGAATGCCATTAATGGCAGATTCTCCCCCATTATTTCTTTCTTCATTCCGTCAGCATGGGAGGGTTTCTAAGCTTGTAATAGAGCTAGGTGAATGGTCGGATTGAAGCTTGGACGCCGTTTGGTGGGTGGGTTCGGATAGAGCAAGAAATCGGCATTTTCTTTCTTTCAGCCACAAGGAGGTGGAGATTATCTTTAAGAAACTGTTCTTTCTCCTTTGTAGGGTTCCTGCAGCGATCCTAGACCGTTGGATGGAGGATGGGTGGTCCAGATCGCACTAAATTTGAAACCGTTTCCAGGTACCGCCCCAAGGATTGAAACCAGCCACGGTTTTGGTTGCTGGTTTTCTCAGAAAACCAGGATCCTTGTAAACAATAATGGACGGCTGATATCTCTCCAGTTTGAATGGTGGAGATGCAAAGGGAAGCAAGCACACGGATTGCCCTGCTGGCGCACGAAAGGCAGTTTCCATTTTTGGAAACAAGTGTTAGTAGGGGCTGCTTGTGTCAAAAACCGTGTGCACACACATGTGTTTCCACATGCGGGAGAGGTTGGGTTTTGGTCAAGACCTTTCTGTGCACAAGATGTACGGATCAGATCACTCGTCTAATCATTGACGGTGGGCCGTAGTGCGTCCCAAACGGACGTTGTCCGTCAACCGACGAAAACAGCATGAGAGAGAAAATTCTCTGTTTTGGGAAGGTGTGGGTCAGAGGAGTCTGACCAAGTAGCTCCGTACAGTGCACAACGAGTGCACATTCCTCCTGTGCACTCGCGACTCGAGGTGGGGTCCATCATGATGCTTACATGAAATACACTCCTTTCATTCCATTCTGGTGGTTCTAATTAGGTCTTCTAACAAAAATTTAGGCATATCTAAAGTTTAGGTGAGCCCCACAGCTCGGTTTAGGTCCTAATTGTGGACTCACGTCGATCTAACAGTCAGATTGTTCTGAAATTGAATGTCAACGGCTAAAATAGTCCCTAGAATTTACCAGACTATTAGGTTCACATGTTGTAGGGGCATGGTGGTGGAAACCATAGTCACTTCCGGTTTCTGAAGGTTTCTTCACGTTGCTGTTCAAAATAGGTGGGGTCCACCTGTGATGATCTTTCAGAGAATCCATGCCATTCACCACTTTTGTATCGCTATGTTAGGACACGGGGTCAAATATGAGACGATTTGGTTAGTCGAGTAAGTCGTACAGTGTGTCCAATAGCAACCAACACTCACTGTTAAACCCCATGCACGAGAGACATAGCTTGCTGTGAAAATTTGAATGAATTGAGTTATTTTGTGTGAAGTCTACTTTACTACTTGTAGTTGTATAATCCGCTCTGTTCATTGTGTTTAACATGCCCCGCTAGGATTAATGTCCAAAAATGGAGCAGATCTGTTGATCGGGTGGGCCATACTATCCGATCAAGCATCAATGGTGGCATGTAGTGGCATTCACTATTTACGAACTCGCCATCCATTTCTCAACCGGCATCCGACGCCCGTTATGTCGAAATGTGTCATCCGAATGTCTTGAAATTTGGCGAACATGCATCATTTTTCGTGCTCTTTCTTGTGATCCAGTTTGGGTCCCGATCTCTCGAGGATGAATAAGATGTTCTTTTAATGGCTAATATACTTTAAAATTCCAAAATAATTTTTGTACGCCTCTAATCAACAAGTTGTCAGGCAGTTTGGACTTAGAACCTAAGATCTGCATGATGATCGGTTTACCGTGATGTTCTTGTGGCCCATTTGGCGGATTCGAATATGATTGGGGGTCAGATGACTAGCTAAAAATAAGGAAACTTGATGGTTAGCACTCTTACTATGTATGTAGGTGGGTATACGGTCAGTTTCGTAAACGGATAATATGTAAAGCGGGCTTTCAGGAGGATTAGGGGTAAAGCTTATGTATCGTCGGATTAGAGTGTCTTATTAACACGTGTAGGTTTCTCAAATTGTAATTCTAATGGTGGGTTAATCATATTCATATGGTGTGAACAAGATGAACAGATCAGAATCTTGGTCTGATAAGTGTACGGACGGATGTAGGGATCAAATAGCTAAGTTAATGTGATCTAAGGGCTAAAATTTGATGTGTACAGTTAATTTATGATAATTAGGCCTGGTATAAAGTTTCACACGAAACGGATCATGAGAACCTTGTGAGTTGGAATTCAGGGTATAGGTTGATGGCATTTTCGTAATTATTGTTGATCTAAGAGTTTTGTGAAATCTAATGGTTCTAGATGATTATATGTCATTTTCTAAACAATTCTTAAAAAAAGACTTATATTTAAATCGTTATAAATAAAGACTTATTCACTGATTTAGTTAAAGGAAGGTACATATATCGAATTAAATGAGCAATGGTCGGACGACTTGATTTATGGATGAATATCATTCATAATCGGTCATATTCATATTGGAGGATGGATGTAGGGTTAGGTTGACTAGATTAGTACCGTACACATATATATAATAGGTTAAATTTATGGTAACACTCGAGGACTTTCAATACTCGGGTATTGAAAAGTTCGGGGTGTTACACACAATTATATCATTTTCACTGCTAATATCGACTTCTCCCTCCTCATAATCGTCATCTTGATTTTATCCTTCTGTCTCATTTTCATCGAAAATAATATGTCCAGACGAAGAAGTTGAGCTTTCACCATCTGAAGCTCCTTCACTGGACTCTTCAACCACAATTAGTTTCCCCTTAGAAGGAAGAGACTAGTGGCTCTCCGATTGAGGATCTGCAGTAGCCAAAAGCGGAGAAGCAACAGCAGTGGTCCCTTCTTGAGGAGAAGCTTAGGTGCGCGCTCGAGATCTTGTCATTAGAGAAGAAGTCGGCTGTTGTTGAGGAGAGACGGTCCTGGGGGCAGGAGAAGAAGTCGGCTGTTGTTGAGGAGAGACGGTCCTGGGGGTAGGAGAAGAAGTTGGCTGTTGTTGAGGATGGGTAGAAGAAGTTGGCTAATCTTGAGGATTGGCGATATTCTCTGGCAGAGGAGAAGTATCTTCTATAGCTTCATTCCTTCGTAGACGATGGAGAGGGATTGGTTCAAACTCACGAATATCACCATAGGCTATCCATCCTTCGAGAGTGTTGTCGGGCTTCCTCTCACGAATAGGTTCATCCACAGATATCTTGACATAGTGATGACCGGCACAAGGGGCATGACTGGTCTCCGCTATGAAACCGACTCCATCTTCAATGGTGTGACCCTTAAGCCTGGGAGGTGGAAGCCATACGGGCTTAGCCACTGGCAGACCTTTTCTTACCAAGTATGACTGGTGCACCCATCACGTCATATGGTTATAAGAAGCCCTAGGAGTACGATCGCAGCCTCGAATAATGAAGGAAGAATTAGCTCAGCCTAATAATTGCTTCCAAACCATTACCCAATTAAATGGGTCAGTGTCGTAGCTCCGCATTCTTCGATTAACGAGCCCACAATCTTCTGGACCTACCTGATCGAAACCGAATTGACGAGCAAAACGGCTAGGATAATATGGTTCTCACGAGAACTCCATCCCTTCCCACGATGGGAGACTACATGAACTAATTGATAAAAAGAATCCCCTTTCCCCCGTGGTGAGTGATGCCATGTCTGATTTCTCTGTGTCTACAGTATAGCGAGACAGACCGAAATGAAAGTAATTTATCTTGTCATCAGAGGAGATGACATCTTTTGCCCAATCGTAGGATCTCTTTGCCATGGATCTCTTTTGAAAAAAGTAGAGAGGGACTTGAGAATGATGGACGTAAGCCTTTTCCGACACTTCGAAAGTCCACGGGAAATAGACATCGAGCCAGCCAAGGAAGTAATGTCATGGCATATAAGTCGAAGCAGAACCGACAGAGGGGCTTTTTATATGAGAGGCGATCTCTCCAAAACTCTCTCTGTAAAATCGAGCATAGCGCGGGAGGAGCAAGAGAAAATTTGATTCCCTCAGCCATGACACCCGCTACTACGAATAACGAAGGCGGATGACACTGCTGACTTAGAGCTTAGGAAAACCACTATGCTTAGCCAGTAAGCAATGAACGCTGCGAGCTCCCCATAAATAGAATACTCAACACGACTTTCATACCCTTCAGGAGACGTTCAAGCTCTCGTGAGTGGTTGCCATTAAACTTGGAAGAAAAAGAGATAAGCAAATGAAATGAGAATATGTATCAAGGTGTAATAGAGGCGTAATTGAAGAAGAAGAAAATTACCGGAGAGCTCTGTTGAAGTGAGCAGCCATTGCATGTCTGAATCTTGTGAATATTCAGAAAATTGGACATTCCCTAAAGAGTTCGGTGGTTGATTCTGAGATAGAGGGGATGCGGTCAGGCGAAGAGACGAAGGTAAGCTCCTCGTTTGTGGGGATGAATTCATCAAAGAATTTTCCAGTTATCGGCAAACCTGTAATTCTGTGAATGTCCCAAAGTGTAATGCTCATTTTGCCTTCAGGGAGATGAAAAGAATTGGTAGAAGGACACCAATAGTTGAGGAAAGCCTTCAAAATGGAAGATTGGTGTAGAAACACTTATCCTGATTGAAATACAAGTAGCATCACTCAGAGTGGCAGTACATCAGTCCATAATAGATAATGACAATGCAAAAATAAGGCTAAAAGAACTGGATTTGCTCGATGAGAAACGCCTGGCAGCCCAACAACGATTACAATCATATCAAGCAAGGATATCGGCCGGCTTTGATAAACGAGTTAAATATCGTTATTTTAAAAAAGGGGATAAGGTGCTGATGTTGAAAAGACCTATAGTGGTCACCCATCGAACAGGGAGCAATTCGAGCCTAAATGGGATGGGCCGTACACAATAATAAAAGAAGTATACTCCAATGGTGCAGACCAGAATCGTGGTTCAAGATGGACAGGTATCAGTATACCGGTCAATGCTCGCTTCATCAAAAAGATATTGTCCCTGAGGATGCTACCGATTTTGATCCAGAATATTATCAGAATAATGATTCTATATCAAAAGGGGGCAAAGGATAAACAAGATCACGGCTATGTATCGTCAGACGAATGAATAAAGAAGAAATTTACAAGCATGTCAAGGCTATGTACTAACAAGTATTGTGAAAAGAAAGTTACCATCGTCATCATCAAGCGAGCCCTGCAAAATTCTATTGAAATTGGTATCGTCACCAAGCTGATATATTATGAACAACACAGACGAATACCGATTGAAGATATTAACAGAAGTGGTGACGTATCAATCTCAGTCAGAGATGTCTATCATTCTCGCAGCAACGATGATCACACCTACTATTGTCTTTAAGGCATTTTAAGGCAGCCTAGCCAAGCCCTAAAAGGGCCAGCTATGCATAAGGCCTATCACTTTCGCCATTCGGGCAGCAATGAGAAGCCAGTGGCCCTAAAAAGCCCGTGAAGGCCATCATATGCATACCCATGCGGGCAGCTGATGGAGCCAGTGACTAAAAGCCTAAAAGGCTAAAAAGTCCTCAACGGCCAGTCACGCGTGAGACTAATGCCGTCTGTATTGCTTTCCGACAGCGTCACGGGGAACGGAAGAAAATGCCCTCCCGTGAATGGGCTCGACCTTGCGGACAAAGTAAAAACGGGTCGCAGTGTGAGCTCTTTGGCCATGTCCATAGATAGGCTAACCATGCATAAGACCCCCCAGATCTGTGGCTTGATTTCAGTATTAACTCATGAGGAAGGGCTTAAACCTACTCATTGATGGACTGGCGGCCCTAGATTTGGTACCCTAAAGGTCACCTTGCGAGCCCTGTGAACTCTAGAGCGTTACTGCGGCCAACCCTGTGCGCAATTCCAACCGAGTTCACGGCCCCGGTAGCTTCACTGGGCCCCTCTGATGGATCACGGTTTGTGAACTCACCAGGTTGTGAGAAGTCCAGTGAACTCCTAAGAGTTATACAAAGACTATCACGTGAGACCTAACTCCACTACTAAAGAGTCTAAAAAACTGCGTGGGCTCCACTACTCAAGGAGCTTAACTATGTGTAATTGACTAAACTAAATTTAATACCGCCATCAAGAAGATTAAGAATGTCATCTAGAAATCCCTTACTAACAAATCATAAGAAGGATTAAAAGAGAGAGAGAGAGAGAGAGAGAGAGAGAGAGAGAGAGAGAGAGAGAGAAGAAGAAGAAGAAGAAGAAGAAGAAGAAGAAGAAGCATAATGCATCATAACGCATCAATCAAAACATCACATAAACCAAGCAAGAGCATCATTATCAAAGCATTTATAGTAGCAAAAAAAAGAAAAAATATTAAAGTTATACATCTAAGTATTGTTGCAAATTCTCTTGAAGATTGACTTGAGCAGCCGCATGTTCCAGTCTGGTATTCGAAATCGTTTTGGTAGGATCTGGGATACCAGCTAATTTTTCTTCCAAAGAGGCAATCAGTTTTTTCCTCAGTGGCGCGACTCAGCTAGTAAACGCCGTCAATCCAGCTTTTACAATTTTTATTGGCAGTCAGATCGAGTTGTGGTTTATTCATGCCATCGATTCGTTTTTGCATATCATTTTATGCATTCAACCCAAAATTGATGCATATACAAAGCTCAAGTGGACAATACCACCGTTAAAAGTGGAAGTATTGATTTCAACTGTTGGAAAATTTTAAGGCCCAATGATGTTTATTTGTCATCCAACCTATTCATAAGATCAGAAGGACATGGATGAAGGGAAAACACAAATATCAGCTTGATCTAAAACTTCTATTGTCCCCAAGACTTTTTCAACTGTAGATGTTTAATTCACGTTGTTTCCTGTGGTGTGGTCCATTTAAGGTTTGTATATACTATATTTTTGGATTAAAGCCCTCAAATTATATGTTAAAAGAGATGAACCGAGTGGATACAATGCATGAATGACATTAGGCCCACTGAGTTTACTCAGTACACTTACCGTACTGAGTTACTCAGTACGCAATCCGCATCCACTTAGAAGAGTTCTAATCATGCAAATAGGGATTTCCCATTTGCCCCACTAGGACATACACTATTGCAATGATGTCATCGGTGATAACATGCAAAGAAAATGCGAAAAACGGAAAATTCCTCCAGCAGCAGAGGATCCGGATTCAGTAAAACAGACCTAGATTTTAAGCTCGAGCTGACCTTAGGTAGGCCTGATCCTCTAACGCAAGGGCGGCCAGAGATGCGCCCTTATTGACAGCCCTACGTCCAACCATTTCGCAAGCTCATTCTACGGCAACATCCAGAAATTGCATCAGATCCAAATCTAAGGTGGACCACACCGTAGAAAACAGTGGTGATTGCTATTGTAAACTTCTTAACAAAAGTTTTGAATCAAGCATACTCACGTGGTCCCTTCATCCAAGTCTCTATGACCTTATCAACGGCTTAGATGGCTAACAAGCATTCTTGTTGCCTCCAATTAGTTTTTTTTAATGGGGGCATTCAATCACTACCGTTTCCTGTGGTATGGTCCACCTTAGATTTGTATCTGTTGGATATTTGAACTGGAGAAACAGATGAACGGCGTGGATGTAAGACACATAGGGCCAGAGTCAAATGCCACCATCTTAGCAGTGGGAACGGATTGGCTACTCCCCCTGACACCAGCTCCGTGGCTGGTGTTCGGTGCTTTGTGGGCCCCACCATGATGTATGTCTTTCATCCACTCCGTTCATCCATTTTTAAAGATCATTTTATAGTTTGATTCCAAAAATAGAGGGATATAAATCTCAGGTGGACCACGCCACATGAAAACAATAGTGATTAGATATCAACCATTAAAATCCTCCTATGGCCAACTATACTGTTTATTTGACATCCAATCTGTTGATTAGGTCATACAGGCCTAGATGAAGATAAAAAACAAATATCAGCTTGATCCACAACTTTTATGGCCCCCAAAATGTTTTTAACGATCGACCCTCATTCAACACTGTTTCCTGTAATGTGGTTCACTTGAGATTTGGATATACCTCATTTTTGGATCCATACCGTAAAAGGATCGGTAAAAATAGATGGATGGCATGGATGAAACACATACATCATGGTGTGGCCCACATAGCACCGACTACCAGCCATTGGCTGGTGTCAGGGGGAGTAGCCAATCCGTTCTCCTTAGCGGTGGCATGACAACTTGTCCGAATCTATCCTCAAGTACGAATGATTCCATGTCAGAGGGATTGTCACTGAAACCACATCAGTCACCTTTGGATGTTAAGATCAAAAGGGTTCGGCCCCTTTCAATGCAATCCCATTCCTTTCCCCCAGCTTCAACCCTACGTCATGATATTGCCAAAACCGTAGTTTAGTTAGGAAGGATTTTGTCAAAGGCAGGGGCACCCTCGTCATTCTCCCATATATAGCATATCTTGAAAGGGCGGAAACACACGAAAATGCTCCCCCGCCAAAAAAGGACGGGAACGCGCACGAAACCTGTTTTACGCACCGCGTACAACACCCAAGGTTCACAATATTTTTTTTTATATAAAATCCACTCCGTCCATCAGGTGAGAACCATTATTATAACGGTTCTTTACAATATAACCACGTTAAAAGGTCATATATGCCACACTAATGAGAAGGATGTGAATTACTCCCTAAATCGTAGGTTGTAGCCCTCCTGATTCCTGTATGAGTTACACCTGATTATATCCACCGTTTTTCCAAGTTTTGTAGCCCATATTAGAGGTAGATATGATTGATTTTTATTTAAGTATCCTAAAACAGAGAATAAAACCTGATGAACAGATAAGATTTTACATATACAACATCTTGGCCCCCGCATAATGGGGTGTTTGACGCGCTGCGTAAAGCAGGAGTTTGTAGACGATTCTTCCGGCATAACGGAAAAGCTAGCGAAACCGCGTACAAGTTTTGACGGCAAGATCCCTGCTGACGTCACCCTTTCTGCTCATATACTTTCGACAGCTGCATAAATGCGGAGAGAAAATGTTTTGGTACTCTGGCGCCATAAGACAGATAATACACATACGGTTATAAATTATTGACAAATTTACAATCATGGCAACAACCATGCAAGTATTCAAACGTATTATGAACCCAAAATCTTATATTAGAATACGGCATTCATTGAACGGTTTAAAGTTGAAAATATTGGATTTTGTTATTTCGTAAAGCAAGCGTTCACAAAATCAATGGTTAAGATCCTTTGACCAGTCTGTTTTTTTTTTTTTTTTTTTTTTTAATGATAATTCAGTCACCGTGGTTCCACAGTTTAGTCGGTCTAATTAGATTTAATATAACCTGGTAGATCGTTTCTAAGTGCGTGTGTATCAAATGTCATGTTCAACCAGAGTATAAAAACAACTTTGCGGATGAGAACGCTACTCGCGAGTATGTGCCCATGTGTCAGTTGTGTGTGCGTAGATATGATTACGCAGACGGCCATTTCTTTCCCATCCGGGAGTCTCATCAGTTGCAAACGGAAAAGGTGGGCCACACCAATATCATCAGTACATGAAATCGGGAGCGGATTACGTGAGACCCGGATTCACCTAGGGAAACGGACTGGCTACTCTCCTGCCACCAGCCATGGCTGATGGTCGGTGCTTTGTGGCCCCACCACGATGTATGTGTTTCACTCATTCCGTCCAATGATTTTTTTTAGATCATTTTATAGTTTGAGACAAAAAATGAGGTATATCCAAATCTCAACTGGACCACATTATAAGAAAGTGTTGAATGAATTGTCGACCATTAAGAGGTTTTTGGGGGGTTCTAAAAGTCTTGGATCAGTGTGCCATTCGTTTTTTTCTTACCTCCATCCAGGTCTGTATGACCTAATCAACGTATTGGATTTCTAATAAAGAGTACAGTAGACCTCAGGAGAATTTTAATAGTGGATATTCATTCACTATTGGGATCAAGTCATAAAAGGATCTCTAAAAATGGATACACCGTGAAACACATCATGGTGGACTCACAAAACACCGACCAGCAGCCACCGAGCTGGTGGCGAGGGGAGTAGCCAATCCGTTTCCCACCGAGGTGCGTGTGACCCTGACTGTGGGGCCACTGTGATGCATGTCGCTACATCCTCCCCGTCCGTCCGTATTGAAATCTCATTTTAGTGTATGATTCAAGAAATGAAGCAGTTCCAAATCTCGGATGGACCATAGTACAGTAAAAGATGATTGACCATTAAAAACTTCTTGTGAGCCGTAAAAACTTCATTGAGCCGTTTGTGACCTTATGAACGGGGTGGATGGAAAATAAACGTTTACGTGGAATATATAAAGTTTTTAATGGTGGGGAGTCAATCATGACGGTTGCATGCAGTGTAGTCTATCTAAGATTTGAGTCAACTTCATTTTTGGGATCACGCATTAACATAATCTATCGAAATATTTGAACGGGGTGGATTTAAGGCATATACATCATCGTGAGCCTCACAGTCAGGGTTCCCACCACCTAGGTGGATCCCTGGTCTCACCTAATCCGCTCCCTATGGAATCCTACCCAAGTACTCATCAGGTGGGCCATACAATTTCTGGAATCATGCCATCCGCTGTATTGAGAGACAGCAGCTGCACGTGATCCTGATCATTTCTAAAGGCGAAAAAGTTCATTGGGTCATCAATGGAATCCCCGGTGAGTATTGGCGGGCGTGGTATAAGTTGGGTCCCCGGATCCAACGGGTCGGTGGGACTCTAAATTGGCCCACTTTGATATATGTTCCTTACATCTGCACCGTTCATCTATTTTGATAGCTCGATTTAAAGCATGATTCCAAAAAAGAAGCAGAACCAAATCTTAGCGGACCGTACCAAGAAACAGCGGCGGTTGAATCCCCACCGTTGAAAACTTCAAGGGGCCGTCGACGTGTTTATTTGTCATCAACCGGTTAAAAAGACTGTTTTCGTAACAGATGGACGGCATGGATATAAGGCAAATACATCACAGTCGGCCCCACGGTCAGGGATCCCACCCACCAAAGCCGCTCCCCGCTTTGGGTGGGATTTGATTCACACGTGTAGCCCAACTGGAAGACCAGACCATCCGTGTTTCCGGAAGATGGCTCGAAAAATATGGGCCTACCAATCCTCATGGACGTAGGGCCACAAGCTCTGAGGACCATCATAATGTATTTGCTTTATCCAAGCTCATTTGGAACACAATAAAATAATGAGGCAGATCCATGTACCAGACCATTGGAAAAAGTAGCATTGGACACCCACCGTTAATAAATAAATAAATAAATAAATAACCCTTCTTGAGGCCGGTACCACGGAAACGGATTGGCTACTGACCATGCCACTAGCCAATGGCTAGTGTTCAGTGCCCTGTGGGCCCCACCATAATGTATGTTTTTCATCCATTTCGTCTACCCATTCTTCCATATCATTTTATGTTATGAGCCCAAAAATGAGATTGATTGAAATTTCAAGTGGACCACATAGTGTTGATTGAACGACCACAGGTAAAATCTTTTTGGGGCACAAAGTTTTGGATTGAGCTTTATATATATATATATTATATATATATATATATATATATATATATATATATATATATATATATAATATATATATATTTATTTTGCCTTCATCCAAGTCTGTATGACATAATCAACGGGTTAGATGTCAAACAACCATTAAAGTGTGTCCCAGGAGGTTTTTAACGGTGGACATTCAATCATTATTGTTTTGCAATGGCGTGGTTCAACCTGTGATCTAGATTTTGAGATCAAGCCTTCAAATTATCTTTTAAAATAGATGGACGGCCTAGATAAAACACATACATTATGGTGGGGTCCATGTAATACCGACCACTAGCTACCTGGCTGGTAGCAGCGTGATTAGTCAAACCGTCCATCCATTTGACGAGCTCGTCTTAAGGCTTGAGACGAAAAATAAGACATATCTAATTATCAAGTGGACCTAACTGCAGAAAGAAGTGGGGGATTGAATTTCTACCATTGAAACCTTTTTTAGTTCACAAAAGTTTTGGATCAACATGAAAAAAAAAATAAAAAATTCTTCTTCATTCAGGCCTTTGTAACCTTATGATCAGATTGGATGGAAAATAAAAGTTACGATGGGCTCTACTAATTGTTTGACGGTGAAAGTTATTATCTCCGTTGTTATTTGTGGTGTAGTCCCAATGATCTTTGGATATGATTCGTTTATCAGATAATGCCCTAAAATGATTTCTAAAAATAGATGAACGGGATAGATATAACAAATACATCAATGTGGGCCCATGTAACTTTGATCTCCTATGGACCGTTCGTACGACTCGGAGCTGGAGGAGCGTTAGTGCTCGTCTTTCGCACGACACGTACCTACATCAGCTATATAGCTGATGCATGGTACATCAGCCAAACCGCTAGCAAATCCTACATGGGCGACGCATGAAGACGGAACCTTGCTGTTGTACGAACCACGCGGGTGGAGTTTTTATGAGATCCACTCCGTCCATCAAACTATGCATCATTTTCACCGTAAAATCAAAAAATCAAGAGCATCCAGAAATTAGGGAGCCACACGCTAGGAACAAATGTTGGCATATGTCGCCCCGCCATTAGTTTTGTGTAGCGCCATCGGTGGAGTTATTATGCCAGCTGACGTGACTCATTGTCCTAAAATTCCAGTATTCCAAAACTTAGGTGAAATCACGTGAATTTAGATGTTGTTTGGTATAATTCCATGGCGTGGCCCACTTAAATGCTGAATCAGTATGAATTTTGGGATCAACGCCAAAGGAGTGATGCACATGTTGGACGTCGTGGATTTCATTCTCGTTCAGTCGTTTCCCTCACAGTAGGGAAAGTAACAGGTGCCTAGCTCAAGGCAGCGGAAAAGATAGAGAAATTTACGACTGTGGACCCCACCTTTTATCCAGTGGTTTTTTTTGAAGCAATACAATTTAGAATAGGCACGAGAATTTTAGGATGAAAATACCTCTCCTTTCACATCTATGGCTTTTCCTCTCCCTTTCCACTGCTTGTTTTTTCAATGTTGCTTTCA
>JAJHSJ010000001.1:71602796-71649353 GCA_021015155.1 Magnolia officinalis
AAATTTCTAATAATTTCGAAACTGATTAATTAATTCATAAAAACGAGTTCAGCCCTTTAAATAGGGGTACAAGCAATGGGAAAGAAATCAGAATCAAACTACAACTACAACTCCTAGAATTCGCGACTTATTATAATTACTATTTATAGACGGTCGTGATGTCTACTAGTGCGCAAGGTTTTCGGCCAAAAATAGTAAGTGTCCTATTTGGCTTCACCAAACCGTTCTCCTAATTATTCTAAGCTCTTTTCACGTTGGGCGCAACTCCTAAAGCCCAACGGATGAAGAGTTATAATCAAACTAAAACTTACTATTTATAGTAAAATTGAAATTAAAACAGGGAAACGACCGTCAATCCAGGGGTTTTTTCGCAATTTCGGGCGTCGCAACCGCATAGCGGGGTTGGTTGGCTAAAGTAGCTCGTTCTACCCCAAAATCATATATTTTTCGTCCGCTAACTCATCCCGGATTGCGAGATACGCCTGATTTAAGGTCTGATGGTCCAGATCACTTCTGTCGCCGACCGGGCCTTTTCTGATCCATCTTGGCCATGTAACTGTTCGCGACCCGCTCTACATCAGTCTCCTCCACTTCAAAGAACTCGTCCTCGAGTTCTCGTCATGCTCTGGTTCATGATACTCGGTCAGGTCCGCGACATTGAAAGTCCGTGAGATCGCCATGTCATCTGGAAGATCAACAACATAGGCGTTGTCATTGATCTTTCGAATGATTGGTACCGGTCCAATCTTTTTATTCTTCAACTTGTTGTACGTTCCGGTCGGAAATCTTTCTTTGCGCAGATGGACCATTACTTGGTCGCCCACCTCGAACACTTTTCGTCGCCGATGCTTGTCCGCTTGCTCCTTATACTTCTCGTTCGAGGCATGTAACTTGGTTTGTACCTCCGCATGAATGCTCATGATCTTGTCTGCCATATGTTCTGCTGCAATGCTCATGCCTGGGAGCTTGGGCAGAGGGACCAAGTCTAGTGTGTGGCGAGGTACTCGTCCGTAAATAACCTGGAACGGGGATTTTCCTGTCGAGCGGTTTACCATGTTGTTGAATGCAAACTCCGCTTGAGACAAAGCCAAATCCCACTGCTTCGGTTTTTCTCCTGAAATACATCGAAGGAGGTTTCCCAACGTGCGATTCACAACCTCAGTTTGACCGTCAGTTTGTGGGTGGTAGGCGCTGCTGAACTGAAGTCGTGTATCGAATCGAGTCCACAAAGTCCGCCAAAAGTGGCTTATGAACTTCGTGTCACGGTCAGAAGTAATAGTCTTGGGAACCCCGTGTAGCCGCACAATTTCTCTGAAGAATAGATTTGCCACGTGTGTTGCATCGAGAGTCTTCTTGCATGGAATAAAGTGCGCCATCTTGGAGAAACGATCTACTACCACGAACACTGAATCCATGCCGCGTTGTGTTCGTGGCAGACCAAGCACGAAGTCCATTGATAAATCCTCCCAAGGACCGTCAGGCACAGGTAACGGGATGTAGAGGCCCGTATTCTGAGATTGCCCCTTAGAGGTCTGACAAACATGACAACGTTGTACGGCTTTCCCCACATCACGTACTAATTGCGGCCAGTAATACCGCTCTTCCACAAGAGCTCGCGTCTTGTCTCGCCCAAGGTGTCCACCGAGGCCACCTCCATGTAGCTCCTGAATAATCTGCTCCCTCAGGGAACTTTGGGGGATGCACAATCGATTCCCTTTGAAGAGAAAATCGTCCTGTATATGAAGGTCGCTGGGGTGACCTTCTTGGCACTTCATCCAAGAATCTTTGAAGTCTTCATCCTCGGCATACAGCTCCTTGAGACAGTCGAAGCCGACCACCTCGTTGCTCATTGTAACCAGTAATGATGCACGACGGCTAAGTGCATCAGCCACCTTGTTCTGCTTCCCTGACTTGTGCTTCAGAACGAACGTGAATTCCTGTAAAAACGCAACCCATCTAGCATGCACACGATTCACGTTAGTCTGACTATTAATAAACTTTAATGCTTGATGGTCAGTGTACAGAACAAACTCTCTTTGAATCAGATAATGTCGCCAATGTCACAGCGCCTGAACAACTGCGTACAACTCAAGCTCATAAGTCGACCACTTCTTTCGGGCTTCGCTGAGCTTCTCGCTGTAGAAGGCTACCGGCCTGCCTTCCTATGATAATACTCCTCCAATTCCGATGAATGAAGCGTCACAGTCAACCTCAAACAATTTGTCAAAATTAGGAAGCACTAAGATCGGTGTTGTAGATAAACGATGCTTGTTCTCATGAAAGCTCTTGTCAGCTTTATCGGTCCACTGGAACGGTCCCTTTTTTCATGCAATCTGTTATGAGCGCGACTATGGTGCTAATTAAAATCTCGCACAAATCGACGATAAAAAGTCGTCAACCCGTGAAAACTCCTCACCTCATGAATGTTTGTCGGGATCGGCCATTCCCTAATAGATCGTACATTTTCATCGTCCACACGAATGCCTGTGGACGTTACAGCAAATCCTAGAAACAATAGGCTGTCAGTTAAAAAACTACACTTCTTCAAGTTGAGGTACAACTTGTTAATTTGTAGGACCTGCAGCACCTGCCTGAGATGTTTCCTGTGCTCCGCCTCATCCTGGCTATATATCAATATGTCATCAAAATATACTACCACAAATCGGCCAGTGAACGGTTTTAGAACTTGATTCATCAAACGCATAAAAGTACTTGGTGCGTTCGATAGGCCGAAGGGCATGACCAGCCACTCATACAACCCTTCCTTGGTCTTGAACGCCGTTTTCCACTCATCACCGGGTCGGATACGAATCTGATGGTACCCGCTCCTTAGATCAAGTTTAGAGAACACCTTGGCCCCTTCTAGCATATCGAGCATGTCGTCCAACCGTGGTATTGGGAACCGATATTTGATGGTGATTTTGTTGATTGCCCGGCTGTCGACACACATGCGCCAGCTTCCATCTTTTTTTGGCGTTAATAATGCTGGTACGGCACATGGGCTCATGCTCTCTCTCAAGAGACCCTTACGGATCAATTCCTCCACTTGCCCCTGAAGTATCTCACACTCCTTCGGACTCATCCGATAATGAGGGCGGTTGGGCAGGCTAGCCCCAGGGACGAGGTCTATGTGATGTTGGATGTCCCTCATGGGGGGCAATCCATCAGGTAAATCTTCAGGCCAGACTTCTTTGAATTCGTTTAGCAACAGCCTTAAGCTTGGAGGGATGTTTGAGGGTTCCTCTTCCTCGCCCTTCACCACTACGGCGTATACCTCGCCGGTTTCCTTGGATTCCTCCATGAAATCCCGAATGGTCAAGAGGGAACTCCCCTCCACTTTAGAAGCTTCAGGGTGGTTCTCTGGTGCCATAGGGGCAAGGATTATTTTTCGACTATCCTTGACGAATATGTAGACATTATCTCGTCCCCGATGGGTCGCATCACGGTCCGACTGCCAGGGTCGACCGAGTAGCATATGACAAGCTTCCATGTCGACCACGTCACAAAGTATTTGATCCTTATAATTTTTGCCAATTGAAAATGAGATAGTGCATTGTTCAGTTACCTTGGTCTCATTCACCTTTTTTATCCAGCCAATTGAGTACGGGGAAGGATGTTTCGTCGTTGGTAGCCGCAACTTGTTCACCATCACTCTTGAGACGATGTTCTCGCTACTACCGCTGTCTATGATCACATCACAGACCTTTCCATTGACAGTGCACCGAGTACGAAATATATTGTGTCGCTGTGGATGTAATTCCTTTCGTGGGGCATACAGTAATCGCCTCACAACTAGAAATTCGCCACGATCCTCGCCCGTCACTTCATCTCCACCTGCTATTTCTTCAGTGGTTTGTTCATGTTCATCAAAGCCATGGTCTTCTTCTGCGGCCTCATCTTCAGTGCCCCCTTCGTTTATAGTCAAGTGTGCTGCGGGACGTTGAGGGCAAGTGTTTGATAAGTGGCCTGGCTGGCCACATCGGTAACAATTGTTCGACCTTGGCCGAGCATAAGGATTTGGAACCCTACTCGGGCCCGCTGTTGTGGGTGTTGTACGTTGAGGTCTGGATGAGCCGCTCCCCGTATCACGGTTTGCGGTTGTAGGAAGTTGAGGACGTTCTCCTACTGGATCTTTTCCTCGTGCCAGCACTGGATCCTGCGTGGGACCCGTCATGGGGGTCGAGTTGAAGGATATGGACGAGCAGGAGCTCTTGCAAGTTGTGTTTCTGCCCTACCCGCCAATTGAACTGCTTCATCCACGGTCCCGACTGGGTACATCTGAACTCGGTCCTGAATTATCGGCCGCAACCCACCTATAAATCGTGCCACTTTCTGTGACTCAGATTCTGACAGATCGTTTCGTGTAGCCAACCGCTGAAATTCTTCTGTGTAATCTGTGACGGTTCGATTTCCTTGTCGGCAATTTTGATATTGCTGGAATAGTATCTGCTCATAATCACTGGGGAGAAATCGTGATCGAAGAAGACGTCTCATCCGTGGCCATGATGAGATAGGCGCCTTGTTCTGACGGGCTCGTGAGAGTTGTAATTGTTCCCACCATGCAGAAGCACCAGATTTTAATTTAAACGCTACCAATTTTACCCTTTTATGATCTGGCACGTCCATGTAATCAAAATATCTCTCTACTTCGGCTAGCCAATCGAGGAAATCTTCTATACGTAATAAACCATTAAAACTAGGAAGTTCAGCCTTACCTCGGTAGTCTCTTTCAGCACGATCTAGATGATCGCCTCCATGGATTGGTCGTCGGGCAAAACCCTCATTAAGGTCTTCGTCGCTAGAACTTGAATCATCTGGTGTAGCCCTACGGTTTGCCACTGGTAGTGCTCTACGAAAATCGGGGTTGCGTCGTACAGCAACCATGGGGGGGGTGGTGGAGCACCGCCTAGGGCTCGGGGCGGAAGTAGCGCATCCGCAAGACGGTCGAGCGTTACCTGCAGCCCTTGCATGGTCAACTGACTCTCCCGGTGGAAAGCTTCCATTCTTTCCGAAAGATAACGAATCCCTGGATCACCGTCCACAGGATTTTGATTCATACCTTCGTTGTTTGCCATCGGCCCGAGGGAAATCCTCGCTTTGATACCAATTGACGCAGGGATGAACGTGATGAGGATAAATACTCCGAATCCACGGAGCTTCTCTGGACTCCTCACAGAGACTTCTCGAATCCACGAGGAAAGAAAACAGAAAACAGAAATAATTTCTAATAATTTCGAAACTGATTAATTAATTCATAAAAACGAGTTCACAGCCCTTTATATAGGGGTACCAAGCAATGGGAAAGAAATCAGAATCAAACTACAACTACAACTCCTAGAATTCGCAACTTACTATAATTACTATTTATAGACGGTCGTGATGTCTACTAGTGCGCAAGGTTTTTGGCCAAAAATAGTAAGTGTCTTATTTGGCTTCACCAAACCGTTCTCCTAATTATTCTAAGCTCTTTTCACGTTGGGCGCAACTCCTAAAGCCCAACGGATGAAGAGTTATAATCAAACTAAAACTTACTATTTATAGTAAAATTGAAATTAAAACAGGGAAATGACCGTCAATCCAGGGGTTTTTCGCAATTCCGGGCGTCGCAACCCGGCATAGCAGAGTTGGTTGGCTAAAGTAGCTCGTTCTACCCCAAAATCATATATTTTTCGTCCGCTAACTCATCCCGGATTGCGAGATACGCCTGATTTAAGGTCTGATGGTCCAGATCACTTCTGTCGCCGACCGGGCCTTTTCTGATCCATCTTGGCCATGTAACTGTTCGCGACCCGCTCTACATCACTTAGCCTGGAGATGTTCATGCCTACAATCGGGCTGATGAATTTATCTGAACATATGACGGCAGTGATGGCCTTTTTCATCACAGGTTTGCTAAAATACCTCCCCAAGCACTGCTCTAAAACAAGCCCGCAACTTTAGCCATTTGATCAGGTTCTTTTCCAATGATCCAAGCCGTATGTATGATAGGCTTCAAAAGTTGACTGGGGATATCAAAGAATCTCTGCTTAACCGTCCATGCTTGAAGGAAAACATTCAACTAATCCAAGGGTCGAGATATTCCAACTAAGAAAGTTGGAATATCCTGTGGCCATCCTCATCCAATTTGAGACCCATTGTATAAACGGATCATTGAAAGATGACCATAAATCCTAAAGCTAAAAGTTCCAAAGGATCCTCACGTATCCTAGCAAACCTCTTTTAATAACCAAACATATATTGGAAGCGGATTGGCTGATGTACTACACACCAGCTATAACTGGTGTATTGACGGCAAAAAGTTCCGTGAGTCCAATCATGAGGTATGTGTTGTGTATCCAAACTGACCATTCATTTGACAACGTCGTCTCAAGTCTTGAACCGAAAAATAAGACACCAAGCAGACCACACTGAAGAAAACAGTGTGGGATTGAATGCCTACCATTGAAACCCTTCGGGCAGTCACAAAAGTTTTCGATATATATGAAATTTGTTTTTTCACTTCAACCATGTATTTTTAACCTTATTAATAGATTAGATGGAAAATAAATGTCATGGTGGGCCATATGAATTTTTTAACGATGGAAATCATTATACCTGCTGCTGTTTTTGGTGTGGTCCATTTGATCTTTGGATATGATACATTTCTTGTCTATTGTTTTAAAATAATCTCGAAAAATAGATAAACGGTATGGATATAATAAATATATCACTTACAGGCCTATGTAACTTTTGATCTCATTTGAGCTATTCTCACGGAGTACGACATTAATCTATACCAGCTATATAGCTGTTGTGTGGTACACCAGCCCATCGGCTTATGGTCAAATTCTCAAGGGTGGGCTTCTGACAAGCTTTGGGTAAAGGAAAAAATTTTAGACCAAAATGCCTGGTCTTTAGATTAGTAATTGTACGGGGAAGAAGTCTTCTTGCCCTTTTGAGCATGGGCAAGGCTTAACTCGTGCAGCCACATTGATTTATGTGTATAATCCATGTTGCCCATCTTTTTTGTTGTCATTTTAGGATTAGAGCCTAAATATCAGCCTGATCCATAACTCATGTGGGCCATATAATAGAAAATAATGGCGACAGTAACATCCACTGTTGAAACTTCCCAAGCTCACCGTGATGTTTGTTATAAGTGGACATTGCCAAAGTCAGGACTTTTTGGGCCTAAGGTGAGCTGGCTGATAAGGTGGATGGAATAAATCACCCCATCGTGGGTATTAGACTGAAGCGATTTCTGATCGATCGGGGGTTGTAAGAGTGATTATATTCCCATTAGAGGTACAAAGAGCAATTACGGGCACGTCGAAGTTCTTTAGATTCATTATGGGTTCCATGAGGTCTCAAGAGCGATTACGAATTGATCAGAAGTCAATGGAGAGATTACGGTCACGGGAGCGATTAAGGGCCTCAGGAGCGATTACGGACCGATTTATAGTAATAAGAGCTTTTACATTCCAAAAGTAGGAGGTCCTTGGTTGGCCTGATGTTCTCTCCCCAAGTGCAGGGTTGTGATGTAGTAATAAACTCGGTGAGACCGAGGTCGAATCCACAAGGACTGAAACCTGTACGTATTCTGAAACTAAGTAGAACTAGAACTAGACTAAGATGAAATCGAAATCAAATATAATTTGAGGAAAATTTGTGAAATATTAATTTAAAACTTAAGGAATTCAGAAATAGGAGACTAGGGATTCAGAGGATCTACTTGTAGAGATCAGGGAGAACTACTCTTGATTCATGAAAATCAACTGAACTGCCATTGATATAGTTTTCAAGAGATGAAGGGTATATGAATTAGAATGGATTCCATCACCACACCATGCCCAGGAGACAAAGTAAACAATAGAATTAAACTAATTACTAACCAATCAATGTATGAAGGTTAGGAAGGGTACCGTCATCTGACCATGCCCAGGAGACGATGGTGAACAACAGGGCTTCCTGACGTCATAACATAAAAGAAAAAGAACATGCTAAAAGCTATCGCAGATCCATTGTAATTTTAGTCACAACAGACTATTAAAAACTAAAAAAAAAACATTCCCTTAAAATTAAACTAAATCAAGTTCAATTCAGTGTAAATAGAAAGCACAAGTTAAAGTCCCCCATCACACTACAAGTGTGACACCTCGTCACTGTGGTCACATGTGGGCGGGCACACGTGGGCGGGCCCCAAGATGGCTGGCAGGCTACTGTGTGGCTGGCAGGCTACTGTGCACATAGTGAAGGTGAAGCTTTGTCCCACATCGGAAGTGTCGTCTGAAGTTGTGGTGGTTATATGTAGAGTTGTCACCCTATACTGTATGAGGCCTTTTGGGGCGATCCCAAGAACAAAACCGTACGGGCTGTGCCCAGAGCGGACAATATCATACAGTGTGGGCATGGGCTGTTACAAATGGTATTAGAGCCGAGGACGACTCTGCCCTCGGTGGGGGATATTGTGACGCCTCGTCACTGTGGTCACATGTGGGCGGGCCCCAAGATGGCTGGCAGGTTACTGTGCACACAGTGAAGGTGAAGCTTTGTCCCACATCGGAAGTGTCGTCTGAAGTTGTGGTGGTTATATGTAGAGTTGTCACCCTATACTGTATGAGGCCTTTTGGGGTGGTCCCAAGAACAAAGCCGTGCGGGCTGTGCCCAGAGCGGACAATATCATACAGTGTGGGCGTGGGCTGTTACAACAAGCTTCACCTCTTAGCCCTAGCTAAGAGGTTTAGCCTAAAATAGACATGATTAGGCTAAACAAATTAAGGGAAAAAAATAATAAACAACGAAATAAAATAAATAAGGATTACTCTCTCCCTGCTCCTCGTCAAGCCCCAAGCCCAGATGATCCCTTTCCCTAACTTGTTCTTTCCTCTTATAGAAGATTTCCGTCGGTGGGGTAGAGTTCTCCCGCAACTCGTCCGCAACAGAACCGGACTCTAGGATACGCACCGTCCTGCGTAAGGAAATAGCCTTTTCTATGCATCAACCGACAGAACCGAGATCTGGGAATCCTGTCCAAAATCTGATCCAGGCAGACCTCTTGAAAGTGGTCGGTGGGGCTATGAACGGAGTTTGGACGGTCCAGATGGACAGACCGATCTTTGCCAAGCTTCTCAAACGGACCGCAGCGTCCGGATGTTATAAACAGGGGCCCTTCCTCTCTTCGCTATGATGTCAGTGGGACCCATAAGGGGATCGTTTGAGAAATCCAATCCTTCTATTGTCTTCAGGACACAAAACCAGTCGAGAATGGTCAGTTTATATTGAGTTCGGTGTGGTCCACAGAGTTTTGTATTTGACCGTCCATCTTATGTTCAATGGCTAGGATCTTTCGCTGGCTTGCATGGGGTCAAACTGACACCTAGGAAAGGATAGGCGGATCGGTGAGATTCCAACCAACGGTCCGAATCGGGCCGTAGATGTACTGTGGTGGCCCACTATCATCCAACCGCAGGCTCTATGCAGACAGAGCTTCTGCGTCAGCTCTGTGATGGACCGTGGCCAACTTATTGACGAGGACAGAGGAATCCATTACGTCCATTGTATTCCCCTCGAAAAACCACTAGGAATGGACGGTTTTTGGAGCATTTTAAATGTGGCCCACGAGATCTTTCACTCCACCGTCCATCCTCCGTTCAACGATGGGATTTAGCTCCTCGCGATATTCTGTAATTCTGACACCTGGGCATGGGTTTTGGCTAACCTTAGTGACGAATGGACGGCTTGGATCTTTCAAATGAGTGAGAGGTAGGTCAACTGAAATCAGCGTCCGCACGGTGCGGACGCTGTTGAGTTTCTCAGTTTGGGAAGAAAGGTCGGTCAAAGACCTTTGACCAAGTTCTCTTGGTCCGGTACACCGAGAGTGCACTAGCAACTGCAAGTGGGGTCCACTCATGATGTGTGTGGAAAATCCGCTCCTTCCATTTGTTTTAGAACCTCATTTAAGGGTTGAGACTAAAACTGAAGTATATCCAGATTTCAGGCGGGCCCCAAATCATGATTTTAGGGGCTGAACTGTCCTTCGGACCACTTTCACATGGATCTAATGGATCAAATTTGACGTGCACGGTTAAATTATGGTCCTCAAGCCATGTATGAAGTCTCGAGCCATTCAGATTGTGGGAACCCTATGATCTTGCATCCTGGGCGTTTTTCAGGCCACTTGAGCTTCAGTTTCTTGATTTTCTCGAATCTCGGCCGTGTAAAATCGTCGATCCCAATTCCCAGGAGTCTGTCTCTTGCCTTGGTGACTTCAAAGTATCAAATCCATGCTTTTAGCACCTCTTTGTAGTCCACACTTGCAAAAGTACCTTGCATCACAAACACGATTAAATTGGGCTTTTAAACGGTGGCATGTTCATAAATCCGGTAATAACCGGGGTCTAATATGCAATATTTGACCCTCAACACAACCCCCAACCAACATTTTGCTAGTCCCGAGCAAAGTATGCGAAAAATAAGTTGAGAATTACAGGGCAATTTCCATGAAACCGAGTGATATTTTTGAAGAACGATTCAGATATGAGAAATCTAAGATTCATGAATGTTGGGCATAAGTTTCTCCTGAAGGTAAGCGCATGGTAGACTTCATAATCAAGTTCATAGTATTAATCCATCAATTAAAAAAATTATAAACATTGAGTTCCATGAGTGTATAGTCAAATCTCGGCTTACCATTATTAAGAGATCCAATCGTCACTTTCCATGATAACATTGACGATCAAAAGAGCATTCAGGACAACCTAAACCAGAACTTGCCTTACAGTTCTCCTTTTCATTCTTCCAGCCCTTTGATTATTTATTTATTTATTTTTCATCGATGAGCAGGGTAATCGAATCATCACTTATAGGAGCAAACCCGCAGTGAAGACAGTACACCCAACCCATCCTAAATATCAATATTGGGGGCTTAAGTCCGTACCTTATAGGGAGCAAACCCATGGTAAAGACCATTTGCCTAATCCTTTTCTAATAACATTTATTTATTTATTTATTTATTTTTATAAGGATATGATGGACAAATTCCTCAGGTTGGTTCCTTCCATTCTTAATGATCATCAAGTTGTAATTCAATATCGAATTGAAACCTCAATGTGCAAGCGAGACGTGTCCTGTGAAATCATGACTCAATCAATGTTTACAACTTCTACTAATAGATTAACAATTCAAACTCAACTGTGAAATCTAACAGATAACTGAATCCAAAAGCCATAAATTACAAACATCACGTATCTTGCAATTCTAAATCCAAATTGGTTGTCAAAATCACTTCGAATTCACCAGAAAAATTTTAAAAATTTTCACAATTTTGTTCAAGATGAAGAAAACACTGATTAGGTAACCTAATCTCCCACCCCCAACCTAAAAGCTACATTGTCCTCAATGTAAAAGATATGAGCATGCAATGCACATAGGACAACGAAAGTAAATGCAAAGTGATGGGAAGATAGTACCTGGATGATGAATTGAGAGGGACTTTCCAAGAGATAAAAGCATGGAATCCGGTAAGCACAAGAGAGAGAGCAACACAAAACTAACAAAAAATAAAATCCTATCTATACCACTTTTGCAGGCGCTCTCGATTGCATTTAGCGCATGCAACAAGCCTTTAAACCCCTAGGTTGCCCCTAATGGATGAGTTGTAGTCTCGTGAGGGTTTACAGTAATGTTACCCACAAACATTGAAGTAACTAACTAGGAAAAAGCAATTCAATAAAACAAAAGGCTGGGTTGCCTCCCAGGAGCGTTAAGTTTACCATCTTCAGCCAGACAAATAAAGCAAACTACCCTAGTCCTATGAAAGTGATAAACCTACCTATACCTCCATCAGACTAGGAGATCATTCCTGATAAACAGGATCAGTCAGAGGCATGGACATGTCCTCTGAATCAAATTTCTCGACGAATGGTTTTAATCGATGTCCATTTACTTTAAACTCCTCACCATTGTCGGGATCTCTTATCTCAACGAGCCCATGAGGATAAGCAGTAACAATAATGTAAGGGCCGGTCCAACGAGATCGAAGCTTACCCGGAAAGAGATGTAATCGAGAATTATACAAAAGGATTTTCTGACCTGGCGTGAATGATTTCCGTAGAATATGTTGGTCATGAAACGCCTTCATCCTGTCCTTGTAAATTCTCGAGTTCTCGTACACGTTGTTCCGGATTTCTTCAAGTTCATTTAATTGAAGTTTGCGTAGCGAGCCACGTTATTTAGATTGAAATTCAGATTTTTGATCGCCCAGTAGGCTCTATGTTCCAACTCCACAGGCAAGTGGCAAGCTTTCCCATAGACGAGTCTAAAGGGAGACATTCCAATAGGGGTTTTAAAAGCAGTACGGTAAGCCCATAAGGCATCGGTCAATTGGATTGACCAGTTTTTAAGATCAGGGTTAACCGTTTTCTCCAAAATGTGCTTGATCTCCCTATTAGAAATCTCAGCTTGCCCACTTGTCTGTGGGTGGTATGGGGTGCTCACCTTATGAGAGATACCGTATTTCTTCATTAAACTCTCGAATGACCTATTACAAAAGTGTGAGCCCCCATCACTAGTGATGGCTCGAGGCGTTCCGAATCGGGAAATGATGTTTTCTTTTAGGAATTTAATGACCATGCGATGGTCATTAGTTCGACACGGAATCGTTTCGACCCATTTAGTGACATAGTCTACGGCAAATAAAATATATAAATTCCCAAAAGATTGGGGGAATGGCCCCATGAAATCGATGCCCCAGCAATCAAATGCCTCTATGATAATAATGAGATTCAAGGGCATCATATTTCGACGCGAATAAATCCGTAGCTGTTGGTACCTATAGCTACGAACATAATTGCTACGGATTCAATCCGTAGCTGTTGTGACCTATAGCTACGGATTAAATCCATAGCTATAGGTTCCAGACCTATTGTTACTGCACCTACGACTACGGACGTGCTACGGACTAGAACCGTAGCCATAGGTCTAAGGCTACGGATTTAATCCGTAGCCTTTGTCCCTTTTTTTGGTAGTGAATTCCCCCAATTTTTGACAAAGCTCACAAGCTTTGCAAAACTCATGAGTGTCCCTGAACATAGTGGGCCAATAGAAGCCACACTGCAGGATCTTGGCCGTGGTCTTTTTTGCAGAAAAGTGACCACCACAGGCCTGTGAGTGACAAAAGGAGATGACACTCTGATGCTCATCGTCTGGCACACATCTCCTTAAGATTTGGTCTGGGCAATATTTAAACAGATATGGATCGTCCCAGAAAAAATTGCGTACCTCGGTAAAGAATTTCTTCTTATCTTGTGCGGTCCAATGTGTCGGTATGGAACCTGTAGCGAGATAATTAGCAATATCAGCGAACCAAGGTGAATGAGAGATTCTGAATAGTTGTTCATCAGGGAACATGTCGTTGATATGGGTCGCCTCAAGAGAATCAGAGGTATTAAGGCGAGAAAGGTGATCGGCCACTACGTTCTCTACTCCTTTTTATCTTTAATTTCCAAATCAAATTCTTGGAGTAGAAGGATCCATCGTATCAGGCGGGGCTTAGAATCATTCTTAGAAAGAAGATACTTAAGTGCCGCATGATCTGTATAGATAATGATCTTGGATCCGATCAGGTAAGACCTAAATTTGTCCAAAGCGAACACTACGGCTAAGAGTTCCTTTTCCGTAGTCGAGTAATTCACTTGGGCAGGATTTAAAGTCCTACTCACGTAATGGATGACGTAGGGCCTCTTATCTTTTCTCTGGCCTAGAACCGCTCCAAGAGCATAATCAAAAGCGTCGCACATAAGCTCAAAAGGAAGGCTCCAGTCGGGTGGCTGCATGATTAATCTCTCTCTCTCTCTCTCTCTCTCTCTCTCTTGGAGAAAAGCTACTTCTGATTAATATCAACCGCTGAAAAGTACATCCATTGGGGAGGGCCCCCCATAAAAATTCAGGGACTGCACCTATCATATTACCAAAAAGGACAAGACAACCAAACAACAAAGAACACCCCCGAAAACCCCAGCACCACTATCTAACCGCTGAAAGAGAGCCCAACCATCATCTAAACGATCGAAGCGCACCCAGTCCCGTTCTGTCCAGGAGAATCTGCCCCCTTATGAAACGAGAGAGAGAGGACATGCTTTGGAAGAGCCTATCAGTTTGCTGTTTACTCCCTAGCTTATCAAGACTGTCTGCCGGGCCGTTGGCTTCACGCAGGACATGACTCAGCGAGAAGGATCCCTTGGTCATTAGAGATCTGATTCTACTGAGCCAATAGGTCCATTTCCAGGAAGGGGAGGAGAGCAACTGCAGACTTTGGACAACCCATCCTGAGTCAGATTCCACAACAACGGTATGAAAACCATGATCAAGACAACACTTGATGCCATCATGAAGAGCTCGAATTTCAGCTATGTTATTGGAGGCTGTTCCGTACCCATGAGAAAACGCAAAGAGCAGGCTCCCGGAATGATCCCTACAAATCCCACCGCCACCAGCCAAACCAGGATTAGAGAGGGAGGAACCATCCACATTGAGCTTCGCAAAACCAGCACATGGTCTTAACCACTTGACAAGAATGAAGTTGCAGGAGGACTGAGGAGCACGGCGAGAAGTGGGAACAGTGGTGGAGGCCTGAAACGGAGAGAGAAAGGATCCCGCAAACATAGGAGAAAAGGACATCAGCCACCTGCTAACCTTGGAAAAAATGGCGGGAGGGGAGGCCGTCTGCCCGTCATATCTGAGACCATTTCTCGTCTTCCAAATTTCCCAAATGACGAAAGCTAGGGCGAGACAAAAATGAATTGAAAAGGCCTTTGGGGGCAGGGGCCTGGTCTACCACCAAATGAGTTGATGGCGAATCGATACGTGGTGAAACAGAGGGATACCAAACATCTTAGCAACTGCACTCCACACACAAGAAGCCATCTCGCCATGAAGGAAGAGGTGGGAAATGGTCTCCCCTTGCAGCTCGGGGGAGGAAGTGGATGAACAACACATACACCTGGAGGCCAGGTTGACACCCTTTCCCTGGATGAGAGAGTCAGTGGGAAGCGCCAGATTTAGCAATCTCCAAACGAATAAAGAGATTTTTTTTTTTTTGGGGGGGGGGGCAGACGAGTACCACACAAACTTGAACCAGGGAAACAACTAGTCAGCCTGATGGAGAAGGTCCCAAGAAGATTAAACAGAAAACCTGCCCGAGGGTTCAAGGGGCCACACGATCTTATTGTTACAATCAGATGTGCAATACCCTCCTTGAAAGATTAGACGACTGAGCCAATTGGTATTGCTGAAGGCAAAATCTGTTTGAGGCTGTTGTTGTCGATGAAATCTGCCACCTGAGACGTATTAGACCCGGCCGGGATAATGGTGGAAGATTGCTCGTGTAATGGCCCAAGCCCAGTCCAGTTGCTCTGCCACATACTACATTCCCTTGGACCGATGATAACCTGCGCATGCTGGTCCAACATTGGGAACAACTGCCAAATCATTTTCCAGATAGGGGACGCGAGCTGCGGGGCAGCCGATTGCGAAACAAGGCTGGGCTGCTGATATTTCGAATGCATGAAAGTCCCCCAAAGGCTGTTGCCTCAACCAAACTGAACTCCCCAAGCCAACTTCAAATGGAGAGAATGCATTACCTCCCCGATTCTCCTCACGCCAAGGCCTCCTTCAAGAAATGGCCTAGTGATGGAATTCCAATTCCGCCAATGACGTTTCCGCCTACTGTCGAAGTAACCTAAAAAAAAATTCGAGAACATTCTTTCCATCAACTTAAAGACCTACTTCAGAACTTTCGTGCTGGCAAGGGTGTGAATGATTATTCCACTCAGAACGTGATTGATAAGAATAAGACGGCCAGCCTGAGAGAGGATCTGAGACCTCCATCCGCTCACCCTGGCCGCTAGCTTGGCCAGAAGCGGCGCAAAAGAGGAGCATCTGCTCTTCCCCTTGGTGATGGGGACCTCCAGGTAGGTAAGGCTGCCGCTGGCTCTGGCGATACCAAGGATACTCTCTATACTGTGAATCCTAGTAGGAGAGAGCTTAGAGGAGCAATAAAATGTGCTCTTATGCAGGTTAATCCGCTGACCAGAAAGAGCTTGGACCTAGGAGAGAAAGGAGGTAACCGCATGAAGAGACCTTTTAGAACCATTTAGAAATAGGATCGAATCGTCGGCGTTGAGAAGATGGGAAATCTGGTAACACCCCTGCTTCAACTTGTATGGGATGTAGTGCCTGCTAGAGACCAGATTAGCGAGGCCCCTACTGAAGACTTCAGTTGCCAAAATAAAGAGGGAGGGGGATAGGGGATCCCCTTGTCGAAGACCCTGAGTCGAATGGAAGAAACCGCAGCTCGAACCATTCATCAGGACAAAGAACCAATTGTCATTCCAAAAGGCTTCCAGGAGATGAATCCACCTCTCCGCAAACCCAAAACGCAGCAATACTTGCTTGAGGAAATTCCAGTCTACCCTATTGTAGGCCTTCTCCATATCTAGATTGACGACAATATTGCCCCCACGAACCTTTCTATCAATATCTCTAAAAACTTCCTGAGCAAGCGCAATATTCTCGGCAATGAAGCAGCTCTTAGTAAAAGCCCCCTGCTCCTGCGAAATTAGCTTGGGGAGCAAATCATTCAATCTGTTAGCCAGCACATTAACAAAAATCTTATATATCACATTACATAGACTTATGGGTCTATAATCGGAGAGAGAAATAGCCCCAGCTCTCTTCGGGATCAGACAAATGACCGTAGCAGAGAAAGCTTTGGGAAGCACATCACACCCAGAGAAGTCCATGACCCCTGCGTGGAGATCCTTACCTAGTATAGACCAGTAGCCAGAGAAGAACGCTGCAGAGAACTCATCAGGGCTGGGCGCACCGTCCTAAGGCATCTTGGAAATTGTAGCCAGGACCTCATCCATAGAAGGAACTCTAAGCAAATCAGCATTATCTCCCTCCGAGACCAGCGCCGGGATAAGGTCGAAAAGGGGGGGTCGAGGATAGGGCTGTAGGCGGGGCTGGGTCAGCCGAGAGGAGAGAATGAAGGAAACCACTTCCCTCTGAATAGATTGCTGGTCCGTCAGAACGGTTCCATCATCGAGACGAAGCTCTGAGATACCCAGGTGGCGCACCTTTCGAATAGGATCCGTTGTAAATTTGTGATGGATCTTAATCTGTAGCAGATCCAACGCAAACTTTCGATAGTTCACATTCATCGTTTGATTTTTACTGCATGGCAAATATCGACGGACCGAAACGGTCGTTAATTTGATTTTGTGATGGACATGTTCCGTCGCAAATTCACAATTTTGGCATATTGTCTGAAGCGATTTATGATCGATTGGAGGTTGTAGGAGCGATTATATTCCCATTAGAGGTCCAAAGAGCAATTACGGGCGCGTCGGAGTTCCTTAAATTGATTATGGGTCTGAGGAGGTCTCAAGAGTGATTACGGATTGATTAGAAGTCAATGGTGCGATTATGGTCACGGGAGCGATTAAGGGCCTTAGGAGCGATTACAGACCGATTTACAATGACAAGAGCGTTTACGTTCCAGAAGTAGGAGGTCCTTGGTTGGCCTGATCCTCGGAGTCATTCCAGCCTTTACATGATCAATCTCATGTATTTTTTTTATTTTTATGACGAATATGATCTGTCGTAAATTTGTGACGGATCTTAATCTGTCGTAGATCCATCACAAACTTTCGACGGTTCACATCCGTCGTTTGATTTTTGTTGCGTGGCAAATATCGACGGACCAAAATGGTCGTTAATTTGATTTTGTGACGAACATGTTTCGTCGCAAATTCATAATTTTGGCATATTGTTTGACGTGATTTCTGATCGATTGGACGTCGTAGGAGCGATTATACTCCCATTAGAGGTCCAAAGAACAATTACGGGCGCGTCGGAGTTCCTTAGATTGATTATAAGTCCCAAGAGGTCTCAAGAGCGATTACGGATTGATTAGAAGTCAATGGAGCGATTACGGTCACGGGAGCGATTAAGGGCCTCAGGAGTGATTACGGACCGATTTATAGTCACAAGAGCATTTACGTTCCAGAAGTAGGAGGTCCTTGGTTGGCCTGATCCTCGGAGTCCTTCTAGCCTTTACATGATCAATCTCACGTATTTTTTATTTTTTATGACAAATAGGATCCATCGTAAATTTGTGACGGATCTTAATTTATCGTAGATCCATCGCAAACTTTCGACGGTTCACATCCATCGTTTGATTTTTGCTGCGTGGCAAATATCGACGGACCAAAACGATCGTTAATTTGATTTTGCGACGGACATGTTCCGTCACAAATTCACAATTTTGGCATATTGTTTGAAGCGATTTCTGATTGATTGGAGGTCCTAGGAGCGATTGCATTCCCATTAGAGGTCCAAAGACCAATTACGGGCTCGTCGGAGTTCCTTAGATTGATTATAAGTCCTAGGAGGTCTCAAGAGCGATTACGGATTGATTAGAAGTCAATGGAGCGATTACGGTCATGGGAGCGTTTAAGGGCCTCAGGAGCGAATACAGACAGATTTATAGTCACAAGAGCGTTTACGTTCCATAAGTAGGTCCTTGGTTGGCGTGATCCTAGGAATCCTTCTAGCCTTTACATGATCAATCTCACGTATTTTTTATTTTTATGATGGATAGGATCTGTCGTAAATTTGTGACAGATCTGAATCTGTGGCAGATCCATCACAAACTTTTGACGGTTCACACCCGTCGTTTGATTTTTACTGCATGGCAAATATCGACAGACCAAAACCGTCGTTAATTTGATTTTGCGCAAGTTAACAATTTTGGCATATTGTCTGAAGTGATTTCTGATCAATTCGGGGTCGTAGGAGTGATTATATTCCCATTAGAGGTCCAAAGAGCAATTACGGGCATGTCGAAGTTCCTTAGATTCATTATGGGTCCTATGAGGTCTCAAGAGCGATTACGGTCACGAGAGCGATTAAGGGCCTCAGGAGCGATTACGGATCGATTTATAGTCACAAGAGCGTTTACATTCCAGAAGTAACAGGTCCTTGGTTGGCCTAATCCTCGGAGTCCTAGCCTTTACATGATCAATCTCACGTATTTTTTATTTTTATGACGGATAGGATCCGTCGTAAATTTTTTGACGGATCTGAATCCATCGCTGATCCATCACAAAATTTCGACGATTCACATCCATCGTTTGATTTTTGCTCCGTGAAAAATATCGATGGACCAAAACGACCGTTAATTTGATTTTGCGACAGACATGTTCTGTCGTAAATTCATAATTTTGGCATATTGTCTGAAACGATTTCTGATCGATTGGAGGTTGTAGGAGCGATTATATTCCAATTAGAGGTCGAAAGAGAAATTACAGGCGCGTCGATGTTCCTTAGACTGATTATTGGTCCTTTGAGGTCTCAAGAGCGATTACGGATTGATTAGAAGTCAATGGAGTGATTACGGTCACGAGAGCGATTAAGGGCCTCAGGAGCGATTACAGACAGATTTATAGTCACAAGAGCGTTTACGTTCCATAAGTAGGTCCTTGGTTAGCCTGATCCTCGGAGTGCTAGTCTTTACATGATCAATCTCACGTATTTTTATTTTTATTTTTATGACGTATATGATCCATCGTAAATTTTGTGATGGATCTGAATCCGTCGCTGATCCATCGCAAAATTTCGACGATTCACATCCATCGTTTGATTTTGCTGCGTGACAAATATCGACGGATCAAAACTATCGCAAATTCACAAATTTGGCATATTGTCCAAAGTGATTTCTGATCGATTAGAGGTCGTATGAGCGATTATATTCCCATTAGATGTCCAAAGATCAATTACGAGTGCGTCGAAGTTCCTTAGATTCATTATAAATTCCAGGACGTCTCAAGAGCGATTACAGATTAATTAGACGTCAATGGAGCGATTACGGTCGCGGGACGGATTAAGGGCCTCAAGAGCGATTACGGGTCGATTTATAGTCACAAGAGCGTTTACGTTCCAAAAGTATGAGGTCCTTGGTTGGCCTGATCCTCGGAGTCCTTCTAGCCTTTACATGATTAATCTCACGTATTTTTTTTTTAATTTTTATGACGGATTGGATCCGTCGTAAATTTGTGATGGATCTTAATCCATCGCAAACTTTCAACAGATCACATCCGTCGTTTGATTTTTGATATGTGGCAAATATTGACGGACCAAAACCATCGTTAATTGGATTTTGCGACGGACATGTTCCATCGCAAATTCACAATTTTGGCAGTTTGAAGCGATTTCTGATCGATTGGGGGTCGTAGGAACGATTATATTCCCATTAGAGGTCCAAAGAGCAATTATGGGTGCGTCGGAGTTCCTTAGATTGATAATGGGTCCCAGGAGGTCTCAAGAGATTACGGATTGATTAGAAGTCAATGAAGTGATTATGGTCACGAGAGCGATTAAGGGTCTTAGGAGCGATTACGGATCGATTTATAGCCACAAGAGCGTTTATGTTCCAGAAGTAAGAGGTCCTTGATTGGCCTGATCCTCGGAGTCCTATCCTTTACATGATCAATCTCACGTATTTTTTTAATTTTTTGACTATTAAGATCCATTGTAAATTTGTGACGGATCTAAATCCGTCGCAGATCCATCGCAAACTTTCGGCGATTCACATCCATCGTTTGATTTTTGTTGCGTGGCAAATATCGACGGACCGAAACCGTCGTCAATCTGATTTTACGACGGACATGTTTCGTGGCAAATTCACAATTTTGACATATTGTTTGAAGCGATTTCTGATCGATTGGAGGTCGTAGTAGCGATTATATTCCGATTAGAGGTCCAAAGAGCAATTATGGGCGCGTTGGAGTTCCTTTGATTTTTGGTCCCAGGAGGTCTCAAGAGCGATTATGGATTGATCAGAAGTCAAAGGAGCGATTACAGTCACGGGAGCAATTAAGGGCCTCAGGACCAATTACGGGCCGATTTATAGTCACAAGAGCATTTACGTTCTAGAAGTAGGAGGTCCTTGGTTGGCCTGATCCTCGTAGTCCTAGCCTTTAAATGAGCAATCTCACATATTTTTTAAAATTTTTATGACGGATAAGATCCGTCGTAAATTTGTGATGGATCTTAATCCGTTGCAGATCCATCGCAAACTTTCAACAGTTCACATCCGTCGTTTGATTTTTGTTGCGTGGTAAATATTGACGGACCAAAACGATCATTAATTTGATTTTGTGATGGACATGTTCCGTTGTAAATTCACAATTTTGGCATATTGTTTGAAGCGATTTCTGATCAATTGGAGGTCGTAGGAGTAATTATATTCCCATTAGAGGTCCAAAGAGCAATTATAGGCGCATCAAAGTTTCTTAGATTAATTATGGGTCCCAGGAGGTCTCAAGAGTAATTACGGATTGATTAGAAGTCAATGGTGCGATTATGGTCACGGGAGCGATTAAGGGTCTCAGGAGCGATTATGGACCGATTTATAGTCACATGAGCGTTTACGTTCCAGAAGTAAGAGGTCTTTTGTTGGCCTGATCCTTGGAGTCCTTCTAGCCTTTACATGATCAATCTCACGTATTTTTTTTAAATTTTTCTGACGAATAGGATCCGTCGTAAATATGTGACGGATCTTAATTTGTCGCAGATCCATCGCAAACTTTCGACGGTTCACATCTGTTGTTTGATTTTTTCTGCATGGCATATATCGACGGACCAAAACAGTTGTTAATTTGATTTTGCGACGGATATGTTTCGTTGCAAATTCACAAATTTGGCATATTGTCCGAAGCAATTTCTGATCAATTGGACGTCGTAGGAGCGATTATATTCTCATTAGAGGTCCAAAGAGCAATTACGAGCGCATCAGAGTTCCTTAGATTGATTATAAGTCCTTAGATTACTAACCATTTTATATTTATCCTGATACATTTTTTAATAGCTTTAACCAACTTTGTTAATAGGAAGTTAACATAATAAGTAAGATGACTCGGATTTCAATAAGGCATATGTTTATATATAGTGTTGTAGTTTTTTTCTTGAATCAAATTAAATACCTTGTGATCCCAGCTGAGATGGATGATTAAGATTGGATTTGAGAATATTGGTCATCTATTCAATGGCTGATTGTTGAGTGTCAAATATTGCATATTTTTCCCTGTTTATATTTTCATTTGATAAAAATAACAATGCGTAATTGGTATATTTTATACATGTTTATATTGCGAGGTGAATCTGAGAGCTTTGATTGAAAATAATGTCAAAAGTATGGATTTGATGCTCAAGAATCACCAAAGCAATGAGTGGATCTTAGTAGACCAATATTGAAGATTTCAAGACCTCAAGATCTAATAAAACCAAGTACAAAAGATAAAAAAAGATTGGAAAAAATTACAAAGTCCGCAACAGAAAAATAGGTTACTTCGGTCTGACCTATGCTAACTTCGGTTCGACCGAAATCGCACAAAACAGTCCAATAAGAAATTGTGATTTTCATAACTAATTCGGCTCGACTCGATCCAACCAAAACCAACTTTGGCTCGACTCGGTCCGACCTAAATTTGACAAATTTTCTGCACAGAATTTTTAGCATTAATTCGGTCCGACAGAAGCTGTTCACTCCCCAAGTATAGGGTTGTGATGTAGTAATAAACTCGGTAAGACCGAAGTCGAATCCACAGGGACTGAAATCTGTACGTAATCTGAAACTAACTAGAACTAGAACTAGAATGAGATGAAATCTAAATCGAGTGTAATTTGAGAAATAATGGTGAAATATTAATCTAAACCTAAAGAATTCAGTGGTAAGAAGTTAGGGATTCAGATGATCCACTTGTAGAGATCCAGGAGATCTTATGCCTATTTCAAGGGCTCAACTAGACTTAGAGTCCCATCTTCATCCAATTGAAGAGTGTAACCATAGAAATCAAACTGAACTTACTTTGATATAGTTTTCAAGAGATGAAAGGCATGTGAATTAGAATGGATTCCATCACCCAACCATGCCTAGGAGATAAAGTAAACAACAAAATTAAACTACTTAACAACCAATCAACATGATATGAAGGTTAGGAAGGGTACCGTCATCCGACCATGCCCAGGAGACGATGGTGAACAACAGGGCTTCCTGACGTCATAAACATAAAAAGGAAAGGAACATGCTCAAGCTATCGCAGACCCATTGTAATTTTAGTCACAACAGACCATTAAAAACTAAAAACATTCTCTTAATTAAACTAAAATCAATATCAATCCAGTCTAAACAAAAGGCACAAGCAAAGAGTTCTCCCATCACGCTACAAGCTTCACCTCTTAGCCCTAGCTAAGAGGTGAGGTTTAGCTACACATGAACATGATGAAGCTATCCTCAGATATCATAAAAAATAAACAGGAAATAAAACCAAAAGAAATCTCTAAACAAACTCTCTCTAGCACCGACGTCCAAGCTTGCCCTCCCAAAATTTAATCCATTCACGTTCTCTCTCTTTCTTTCTTATAGGCAACCGAGAGTCAGTGGAAACCTGCAGTGGGCGTTTTCTTTACGCACATCAGGTGCAGAAGTTTTACGCACTCCCTGCGTACAGTCTTACGCTGTGTTGAAAGTGGGGCCCATTTTCGGGAATTGCTGAAAAATCCAATCCATTCATTGGATCGCCCTTGAAAATTCAGTAAAATTGGACAATTTTTAGACCGAATTTGGTGTGTCCCACCCATTTTTTCGTTGCACCGTTGGTCTTCTATTTAGATGAATGGAGACTGATCTCCACTATCTTCTAAGATTCGGTCACCTAGGCCATGTTTATAGGGCCTCTTAAAGCCTGATGGACGATCCAGATTCATCATATGGACCATGATGGTGGCCCACAGAGATCAATCGCGACCACTGTTGCGAAACAGAGCCATTGCATCGTCTAGGTTGGTGGGGCCCAGAATCAGTGTCAGCCTGGAAATCCACCCCGTCCATTGCGTTGTCCTCGAAAAACCGTTCGAGACAGGATGATTTGTCTCGAGTTTGATGTGGCCCATGGTACCGGATCTTCTCGTCATCCGTCTTGCGTTTGATCATGAGTTACGTGTGTGTGCGCGCATGGGAACAGAAGAAGACATTGGACAGGGTCTTGGCCACCCTACGGAGCAAATGGATGGTTCAGATCGTCCGTTTGGGCGATGGATGTGGCCCACTGTGATCAGCCGGTGAGACAACGTGTGAACGCTGTCTCTGAGGAACGGGTCTACCCGATCTTTGACTGGTTCTCGATCCAGTGTACGTCCAATGCACATGCAATGGACACGCGCAGATCCCCATGTGGGGTCCTTTGTGATGTTCTTGAGAAATCTGCTTCATCCATCCGTTTTGAAACCTAGTTTAAGAGGTTGAGACCAAAATTGAAGTGTATCCAATTATCAGGTGGGCCCCAAATCAGAGTTTTATGGGCTGTTCTGTCTGTTGGGCCACTTCCATGCAGATCCATCGACTGAAATTTGACGTGTACGGTTAATTTTTGGTCCTCAGGCCAGATATCAAGTTTCGAACCAAACAGATGATGAGAACCTTCTGATCTTGCATTCTAGACGTCTTTCAGGTCGCTTGAGCTTCAATTCCACAATTTTCTCAGATCTCTAGCGTGTAAATCCATCAATCTTAGTCCCCTGGAGTCCGTCCCTTGCCTTGGTGACATCAGAGCATTAAATCCATGCTTTTAACATTCTTTTCAGTCCATACTCGTGAATTCACCTTGCAACACAAATACGATTAGAATAGGGCATTAAACAGTATCATGTTCGTAAAAACAGGTAATAACTGGGGTTTAATATGTAATATTTGACCCTCAACAGAAGCGAACTTCAGTTCGACCAAAATCGTGCAGAATTATCCAGTGAGAAAGTGCAATTTTCAGCCTTAATTCGGTCCGACCGAACCCAACTTCGGTCTGAGCGACGTGTTACTTTTTGCGTAAATTTGAGGCGGTTTCAAAATTGGTCCAAGCAAATACTATAAATATGGGTCTCTTAGTTGTTTCTAAGCACGAATTAGGGTTGAAAGAGTGGAGCAAAGTATTGGAGAACTTCAAGGAGTCCTTCTTTCTTCTCCAATCTTCTTCTTCTAGTTAATTTTTATGTTATAAGAGATTTAGTTGTAATCATGCCAATGATATGTTTATTTTGCTTTGATTATTGTTTATGTTAAACTTCATTGATTTCTAGTTTGAAATTAAAGAATATTTTCAGTTTTCTATGGTTTATTGTGATTCAAATTACAATAGACGCTATGATAGCTTTGAATATCTTCTTTTCCATTATGAGATTGTAAAATTGGTAAATCTTATTGTTCACCGTCGTCTCCTGGGCATGATAAGATGATGGAATCCCTTCCAATCATCACAATACTCCTTGTGTGAACTAATTCAATGCAAAGTTCATATTGTGTTTCAATTCTCGTATCTTCCAATTTGATAGGATAGGACTCCAATTCCAATTGTATTTATTAAATCAAGTAAGGTAGCATCTTGATAGCTATAAGTGGATCCTTGGCACTTTAGTTTCCTTTTGATTGATTGATACTTATTCACAATTACTTCTTTTATTCCAGATTTCTATTTTAGATCTTCTTCTAGTTCTGCTTCTAGTTATTTTCAGAATACGTATAAGTTTAGTCCCTGTGGATTTGACCTCGGTCTTACCACGTTATTATTACATTGCGACCCTACACTTGGGGTTGTGAACAAGTTTTTGGCGCCGTTGCCGGAGACTACGGCTACATTTTTTTGAGATTAATTAGTATTAGAATTAGATTAAGATTAGGGTTAACTTTTTAGTTTGCTTGTAGGTCAAGATTTTATAAATTATTTTTTGAAACTAACATTGTTTTCTATTTTGTAGGATCCTAACCAAGCAACTCTTATTTGGTAACTTCGTTCTAAATCTTTCTCTTTCTTTTCTGGATCTCTTATTTGCTTTAGCTTTCTTTTTTCTTAGGTTTAGTTTGGTTTAGTTACTTGAGGGCTGAGGGTGTTCCATGCCCAAGTGGGTCCGTGATAATACTCTACGTTTTTTGAGTGAACGAGGATTAGTCGAAGGGTTGCCTATCCATCACAGGATTAGACACTACTTGAGATCCTCTGAGTCAATAGAAGTGATGGCTGCAAATCAACCTCAACCACCGGTTGAGGAAGTTGAAGTTCAAGATGAAAACGAGGTGCATAATGCACCCCTGCATCGTACTTTATGAGATAATTTACAACCGGCGGGGGTGAGTACAAATTCCTGCATAGTTTTTCCACTTAACGCAGCAAACGTAGATACAAAACCTGGAGTGATACAACTCCTTCCTATATTTCACGGACTAGATTCTGAAAGTCCGTACTTGCACATCAAGGAGTTTGATGAGATAGTCGCCACATTACACTTTTCAAACGTGTCTGAGGACACATTGTGACTAAAATTGTTTCCCTTTTTATTGAAGGAGAAGGCTAAGATGTGGATGCACTCCTTAAAACTAAGATCCATCGACACATGGGCTGAAATGACTTGAAAATTTCTCAAAAAAAATTTCCGTTTTATAAAACTAATACTTTAATGAAGGCAATCATGAGCTTTGCCTATAAAGAGGAAGAGACCTTCTTCCAATGCTGGAAAGATTCAAGGAATCACAAATTCCTATTCACATCATGGCTATGAAATATGGCAAACAATAAGCTTTTTCTATAACGGATTAACTTCACCAATGCGCCAGTTCATAGAGATGATGTGTAATGGTGAATTCATGAATAAAGAGGCTGATGATGAGTGGGATTACCTTGATCAATTGACAGAAAATGTGCAGTCATGGGACACCTCCCCAAGACCCACCACTTCTAAGCCTACTCAAGGAATTTACGCTTAAAAAGAAGAAGATTATATGAGTGCAAGGGTGACCAATCTCACGAGGAAAGTGGAGGTCATGGAACTTAAGAAGGTAGAACCTATCAAACCCAGTAAGGCCGAGGAAGTTGTTTGTGGTATTTGTGCTTGCAACATACATACAACTGAAAATTGTCCAACAATACCCACTTTTCAAGAGATATTAAATGAGCAATCAAATGTAGTGAATAACTACCAAAGACCTTTTAAAGGACCAACCTCAAACACATACAACTCCAGCTGGAGAAACCATCCAAATTTCGGTTGAAGGAATGGACAAACGGCTAACCCACAAGAGGTCCTTACGCAATTCCAAAATCAAAAGAAGCCACAAGAGGATCTGGTTTTAAAACACATCCAAAACTAAGAGCTTTTCAATCAAGACACATTACAAGCATTTCAAGACCTTACTAAAGCCATTTAAAAGATTGAATCACACTTAACGATTAAAGAGAAGGGGATGCTTCCAGCCCAACCTCTCCCCAATCCAAAACCACAATGTGAAATTAGTGACCCAAGCTCTTTAAATCAAATAGAGCAAGCCAAGTCTATCACTACTCTTAGAAGTGGAAAGACAATTGACAAATCCATTTAGGTAAGGGCCGAAAAGCCTAAGGACCCAGAAAAAGATGAGAATGATAGACCTAGAATTGCCCAACATGGATTAGAATCGGAATCCCAAAGTAAGTTGATCACGCCATTCCCCCAACAGTTGATTGCACTAAGACCTCTCTCTAACTCTCAAGATATTCTAGAGGTGCTGAAATAAGTGAAAGTCAACATCCCTCTACTAGATGTCGTTAAACAAATCCCTTCATATGTTAAATTTCTGAAAGATTTATGCACTACCAAAAGATGGCAAAACATACAAAAGAAAATCTTTTTGACAAAAAAAGTGAATGTCGTCCCGAGGCAAGATGTGCCACAAAAATACAAGATCTCAATAGCTCAACCATCACTTGTGTAATTGGGAACTACTGGATTGAGCACACACTTCTTGACTTGGGGGCGAGTATTAATTTGATCCCTTTCTCGGTCTATGAACAATTTGGTCTAGGTGAATTAAAACCCGCCCGGATCACATTACAACTTGCCGATCGCTCAGTTCGTGTACCGAGAGAGATAATTGAGGATGTGTTGGTTCAGGTTAATAAATTTTACTATCCAGTAAATTTTATTGTCTTGGATACTCAACTCATCGTGGATATGAGCACTCAAATTCTCGTCATTCTTGGTCGTCCATTCCTTATTACATCAAATGTAATCATTAATGGTAGGAATGGAATTATGAATCTATCTTTTGGAAATATGACATTGAAGCTCAATATCTTTTTCAATATGTGCAAACCGGTAGAGGATGATGATGATACGCACACATTATTGTGATTAATTCTTTCATGGAAGATAGAGCCCTCATGACTCCATACTCTGACCCTCTAGAGACGTGCTTAGCCTACTCCCCTGATTTTCATGATGACATGATTATGGAATGGATGCGTTGCTCGATGCTACGCCGATACTTGAAGTTAACCGATGGAGGCCATAATTTGAAAATTTACCCCAAACTGATGTAGTGCCTCTACCGCCTAACCTCAAGTCACCGAAGCTTGACGTAAAACCTTTACTCGCTGATCTTAAATATGTTTACTTAGGCCAAGATGAGACATACCCGGTGATGATTTCTTCCCACCTTGAGAAAGAACAGGACTATGCTTATTTCTACTCTCGTTGAACATGAAGGAGCCCTTGGATGGTTGATCATGGACCTCAAGGAAATTTATCCTTTAATTTGTACTCACTGCATTAATCTTGAGGATAATGCGAAAACCTCCCCACAACCACAACATCAATTAAATCCAAACATGAAGTGGTTAAGGGAGAGGTACTTAAGTTGTTGGATGTGGGTATCATTTACCATATATCTAACAGTCAATAGGTGAGTCCAACTCAGGTGGTTCGTAAGAAGTCCGGAATCACCATCGTAGCCAATGCTGATAATGAACTTGTTCTAACTAGAGTCATTACTAGTTGGAGAATGTACATTGACTATAGAGAATTAAATACTGTCACAAGGAAGAACCACTTTTCTTTGCCCTTCATTGATCAAATTTTGGAAAGGCTAGCTGGTCACTCTTATTACTGCTTCCTTGGCGAGTATTTGGGTTACAATCAAATAGAGATAACCCTTGAAGATCTAGAAAAGACAACGCTCAAATGTCCCTTTGGCACCTTTGCTTATCGAAGGATGCCATTCGGACTGTATAATGCCCCTACCACTTTTTAGCAATGTATGCTGAGTATATTTTCTGATATGGTAGAGAAATTTTTAGAGGTCTTCATGGACGACCTCTCTATTTTTGGTTCATCCTTCAGCAAGTGTTTGAAAATCTTAAAAATGTGTTGAAGCGATGTGAGGAGAAGAATTTGGTTTTGAATTGCGACAAGTGTCATTTTATGGTTCCCAAGGAAATTGTGCTTGGACATATAATTTCGTCTAAGGAAATTGAGGTGGACAAGGCTAAAATTGATCTTATCTCTAACCTACCTCCACCCAAGAGCATACATGATGTGCGATCCTTCTTAGGACACGTAGAATTTTATAGGTGATTCATAAATGACTTTAGTCATCTCTCTCATTTTTTATGCACCATACAAGTGGACTGAGCAATGCCAGGAAACTTTTACTGAGCTCAAGGGCATGTTAACTACCACTCCTATCATGCAGCTACACGACTAGAGCATCCATTTTGAGATTATGTGTGATGCGTCTGACTATGTTATTAGGGGGATATTAGGCTAAAGAAACGAGAAGAAGCCCTATGTTATTTACTATGCAATTAGTAGAACTCTTTATCATGCCCAAGTGAACTACTCTGCAACAGAGAAAGAACTCTTAGCCGTAGTGTTCGCTTTGGACAAATTTAGATCATATTTGATCGGATTCAAGATCATCATCTACACTGATCATGCGGCGCTAAAGTACCTTCTTTGTAAGAATGATGTTAAGCCATGCTTGATAAGATGGATCCTCCTACTTTATGAATTTGATTTGAAAATCTGAGACAAAAAGGGAGTAGAGAACGTAGTGGCTGACCATCTTTTAAGACTAGATTTCCTGATTCCCTTGAGACGACACCTATAGACGACATGTTCCCTGATGAACAACTGTTTAAAATATCCCAAATACCTTGGTTTGCTGATATTGCAAATTATCTTGCACAAGTTTCACACCGACATATTGGACTACGCAGGATAAGAAAAATTCTCCGCCGAGTTACGTAAGTTTTTCTGGGATGATCCTTATCTATTTAAATATTGCCCAGACCAAATTCTAAGGAGATATGTGACAGACAATGAACATCAAAGTGTCATCTCCTTTTGTCATTCTTAGGCCTGTGGTGGTCACTTTTTTTACTAAAAAGACCACGACCAAAATTATGCAGTGCGGCTTTTACTAGCCCACTACGTTCAGAGATACTTATGAGTTTTGCAAAGCTTGTGAGTGTTGTCAGAAACTGGGAGGATTGTCCCATTGAAATATGATGCCACTAGACCCAATTCTTATCATTGAAGCATTTGATTGTTGGGGCATCGATTTCATGAGACCATTCACCCAATCCTTTGTGAATATTTATATTTTGTTAGTAGTAGACTATGTCACTAAGTGGGTTGAAGCGATCTCGTGTTGGAACAATGATCATAGAACGATTATTAGATTCTTAAAAGAAAACATCCTTTTCCAGTTCAGAACGCCTCGGGCCATCATTAGTGATGGAGGTTCATATTTTTTTAATAGGACATTTGCGAACTTAATGAAGAAATATGACATCTCTCATAAAGTGAGCACTCCATACCACCCGCGGACAAGTGGGCAAGCTGAGATTCCAACAGGAAAATTAAATAAAATTTAAAAAATAGTTAACCTTGACTGTAAGGATTGATTAATCCACTTGACTGATGCTTTATGGGCTTACCATACAACTTTTAAGACCCCAACTGGAATGTTCCCCTTTAGACTCGTCTATTGGAAATCTTGCCACTTGCCTGTGGAACTGGAGCATAGAGACTACTGGGCTATCAAAAATATGAATTTTTACTTGGACAACGCTGGCTCGCTGCGCAAACTTCAATTGAATGAACTCGAAGAAATTTGGAACGACACTTATGAGAACTTAAGAATTTACAAGGACATAATGAAGGTATACCATGGCAGGAATATCCTTCGAAAATTATTCATAACTGGTCAAAAAGTCATTCTATACAATTCTTGATTACATATTTTTCTGGGTAAACTTTGATCTTGTTGGACTAGCCCTTTCAGTGTTACTAATGTTTGTCATCACGGGGCCGTCGAGATAAAGAATCCGACGAATGACAACATTTTCAAAGTAAACGGACATCGCTTGCCATTTGTTGAGAAGTCTAATTCAGAGGACATGTCCATACCTATGACTGATCCTATGTACCATGATTGACCTCCTAATCTGATGGAGGTGTATTTAGGTTTATTGCTTTCATAGGATAAGGATAGTTTGATTTCAGTTTGTTTAGTCTTCATACTAACCCATCTTCACATTGAGTACTTTGAAAAAGCTTCAATTTGCTTTCTTCAAGTACTACCTTTCCATCACCATCCCTTTCTTTTCATTGTCTCATATACATTACATGCTTACATCTTTACATTGGAGACAATGTAGATTTTAGGTTCGGGGTGTGGATTAGGTAAACTAATCAGTGTTTTCTTAGTTTTGAGCAAAAATTGTGAAAATTATAAAATTTTCAAGTTACAAACCTATACGGTAAACAAAAGTTTGAGGAATTAATAATGTTTTGAGTATGATGATAAGACAAAGATTGAATTTTGAATTGTTGGAGTTTAATCGACTGAGTAAGCTATCACCTAAGTTCTTACACTCAATTAATTAAGTGGAAGTTTGAGTATCAAGTTGATCCAAATCACAAAGGTCATGTTTAATTTGCTTTCTGTGAATAATGCTAGAATTTCTAATGGTTAGTATGAGTATCGTTGATGAATGTTGAGAATTAAGTCTGCAGAATTGTATCCACCTTAAAAGATAAAAAGAACCGGTTAAAAAATAATGAGATCGACAAAAAGGTTATGTATAATGAATAGACTGGAAAAGAATGAAAAATCTGAAAAAGTCTAAAAAAGAATGAAGATGAAAAGAATGAAAAGAACGAATGAATAAAAAGGACTGTCAATATAAAATTAAAAACTAGAAAAAGAAGGAAAATGGGATAAGTTCGAAATCAGTACTTAGTTCTCAACTAATCTTGATATGGTGAACATGACCAACATTATGAAATGATAATATTTTTATGGAAAGTAAGTTGAAATTCACTAAGCACATTGAAAAACTTGATATATGAACTTATGCTCCCAAGTGATTAATAAATAACCTATTTGATTAAATATTGCTCATGTGATTTGGCTCTAGGTTTTCAAATTTTCATTCTCACTTCTTTGGATTATACTCATTCATACTTGCTTATACAAAAGATTGTTTTCTGAAAGAAGATTGCAATTCGAGAATTGAAGATTATGTCACGCATGTTTTGCTCGGGACTAGTAAAATGTTGGTTGGGGGTGTGTTGAGTGTCAAATATTACATATTTCCCCTATTTATATATAGGTGGTGGTCCAGCTGGGTCTGGCATAGGAAGCTCCCGCTTAAAATGTCGGTGTTCATTTGGAGACTGTTGCAGGGCGCGGTCCCAGTGGATGACAGAGTGCAGTCCAGAGGCCTTCAACTTGCCTCCATTTGCTCTTGTTGTGTAGAGAACGACTCCTTCAGGCCAGATACAGAGTTAATTCATCATTTGTTCCTTTATGGACAGACAACTAGACAGATCTGGAATCATTTCTCCGCCATAAGTGGGATCTCTTCTCTCCCCCACCAATCGATAGAGGGACGGCTGATGCATTGGAGACGAGTAGCGGCCCCTGGATCAGGGTCAACCTCTACCAGGAAAATAATTCCCATCCTGATTCTTTGAGAGTTATGGAGAGCCAGAAATGGGGCCAGGCAAGACGCCATCCTCATTAATGCAGGCAGATCCATTGTGCGCATTAAATCGTGGGCAAATTCCATTCTCGAGGGAGATCCTTTTCTTTTAAGGGAGCAGCCCGGATCTAGGCTGGGCAATCAGCCCCAATCGGTTGGGAGTTCCACGCGCGTATCGTCAAATGGGCAAAACCGGCAAAGGATTGGGTCAAACTCAATGTGGATGGCTTGGTAAGAGGCAATCCATGTTTGGCAGGCGGGGGAGGCATTTGTAAGAGGGGCAATGGTAGCTTCAATTTCGCCTTCTCGAGAGGTTACGAGGTGGGGACTAATAATAGAGCGGAACTCCGTGTTATCTATGATGGTCTCCTGCAGTGCCTGGATAGAGGGTTGACCAAAGTCGAAGTTGAAACAGATTCTAGGTGGTGGCCAAGCTCCTCTCTAGAAAATCGGGCACGCCCTGGCTTTTGGCGGCCTTAGGTAATGGGGATCATCAACCTGGGGCAGAGAGTGTCCTTTCAGATCCAGCTCATTCGGAGGGAAGGGAATGGTCTTGCAGATGGTATGGCCAGGGAAGGAAGTAAGAGTCTGAGGGACGTCGATCTAAACCACTTGAGGGATCTTCCTCCCCATGTGCACAGGCTTGTCTTCTTAGACAAGTTGGGTTAGATTCCATCAGATCTTCCTATGTGAAGTTGTAGAGCTTTTTTGTTTTCCTTTTTCCTTTTGGTGGCTGCCTTAGTTGCTCTTATGATAGGCGCCCCTATTTTTTATTCAAGGGGACGCCTGAAGGCCCTATAGGATATACGGTTCTTTTCGAATGAAATAGTTGAACTTTTCAAAAGAAAATATATATTGGTTTTATGAAAACAACAATGCTTAATTGGTATATTTTATACATGTTTATATTGCGAGGTGAATCTGAGCGCTTGGATTGAAAATAATGTCAAAAGCATAGATTTAATGCTTAAGAATCACAAAAGCAAGGAGTAGATCTTATGAGACCAAGATTAAAAATTTCAAGACCTTAAGATCTAAGAAAATCAAGTATAAAGGATGAAGAAATATTGGAGAAAATTACAAAGTCTGCAACAGAAAAATAGGCTACTTCAGTCCAATCTAAGCTAACATCAGTCCGACCGAAATCAGACAAAACAGTCCAGCAAGAAATTGTAATTTTTAGAAGTCTGACTTAAATTCGACAATTTTTCTGCACAGAATTTTCAGCATTAATTCAGTCCGACTGAAATCGTACAGAATTGTCCAGCAAGATAGTGCGATTTTCAGCCTTAATTTGGTTTGACCGAACCCAACTTTGGTTCGATTGACGCGTAACTTTTTACATAAATTTGAGGCAGTTTCAAACTCGGTCCATGCAAATGCTATAAATATGGATCTCTTAAATGTTTCTAAGCATGAATTAGGGTTGGAAGAGTGGAGCAAAGCATTGGAGAACTTCAATGAGTCTTTCTTTCTTCCCCAATCTTCTTCTTTTAGTTAGTTTTTATGTTTTCTTTAAGAGATTTAGTTTTAATCATGCTGATGGTTAACTAAACCTCTTAGCTAGAGCTAAGAGATAAATCTTGTAGCATGTTGGGATGTTTATTTTGTTTTGATTATTGTTTATGTTAAACTTCATTGATTTCTAGTTTGAAATTAAGGAATATTTTCAGTTTTCTATGATTTATTGTAACTCAAATTACAATAGACGCTGCGATAGCTTTGAATCTCTTCTTTTCCATTATGAGATTGTGAAATCGGTAAATCTTGTTATTCACCATCGTCTCCTGGGCATGGTAAGATGATGGAATTCCTTCCAATCATCACAATACTCCTTGTGTGAACTAATTCAATGCAAAGTTCAGATTGTGCTTCAATTATCTTATCTTCCAATTGGATAGGATAAGACTTTATAACACCCTGAAATTCGGGGGTCGAGTAGAAACCCAACTCCCGAGTTCCAACACATCACTTATACAACATAATTAATGATGATTGTATGTTGTCCATATTAGTGCATAAAACATGAATGAGATTAAGCTAAAACAACAAAACATAATCCAGGGACAGTTGAAATACGCAAGCGGAAGACTGTAATGAAAATATAGAATGTATAAACCAGTGTAGGTCCCCAAAGTATGTATGTGTTGCTAAGTCAATAATTACAAGTATTGTTTCAAAATACAAAATGTCAAAACAAATGTGATGGTCCACTACAAGTATAAGCCCTGAAGCCCCGTCAATCAGAAAGGTCTATAGAAACCCGCCTGAATACTGCATATATGAGAATGCCTCCTCATCGTCACAAAAGTCAAGCTCCGCCTCATGGGTCGCATCGTCATCTATAACTAAGACAGAGTCTGGTTGGTGTTTAAAACACCGTCCCAAAACGTGGGAGTGAGTGATCAACTCAGTGGAGCTATACAGCAAAGGTTAACATGTTATCAATTCAGTCAAACAGTAATGATAAAGCAGTACAATCAAACATCCTTAAATACTCTGATTAATGCAAGAATGATATGAAATAATGATGCATGCCCTCGCCTACTCTCCCTCAGTGACTTCATCTCACGATCGTGGCATGAACACCTTCCTCAGTGCTTGACTTGCTACGCCAAACGCACACGTAATGCAGTGCATGCACGTGATTAGCTAGATTCTTACTTACATTTATTCATACAACAAGATTGGGAAGCTAAGGTGCCTCCCTTATATTAATTCCCAAATAATGATCCATTCTAGGGTCATCAGTCCTAGCTAATCACATACAATGGTACGGTTCTAGGTTGCTACAAAGGGCTTGTCACCTGATCAGTGTGGGCCTAGTTTATACTCTAGTTGCTACAGAAGGCTCATCGCCTCAACGTAGTCTCAGAGTACGCTCGAGGTCACTACAAAGGGCTCGTCACCTGATCAGTGTAGGCCGACAGCTCGAATGCAGTGTCCCATACCACCGTATTCAGCTCACGAGTCTGTGTTGCTCACTAGACACTACGGGGAGGCTCGTCGCCACAACGTAGGCCGACAGCTCGACCACGGTGTACCATACCACCATTCTCGGCTCATGAGTCTTAGTGGATCGAGGTACCAAGGTTAAACGGGCTTTCTACTGGTGAGTTTGGTACCTTAGATTCAAGCAGTGGCCTCCAAACATGGTGAACATACATCGGGTCAATCGGGTTACTTGACGAGCTCGACTAGTACAAGCGCACGTTGAGTTGATCGACATGAAGTGTGTAAGCACTCCGTGTGGCCTAACCACTGTTGACATCCCAAGTACGACTCGGATTCATCGACCACATCCCGTGTGGCGAACCAACTTTAGCCACCAGTTCGAGGCCTGTTACCGATTGCCTGGACTATATGATAGTCCCAACCACATTCAATTTCATCAAATAATCATATGAGATAATCAAAGCAGTAATGAATAAATAATTCAGATCCTACAATCATTGGAGCATATTACGGAATACAACTTAAACATGAATTTACACGTATGCATTCCATAAATAAAACAGATACTATAATATACAGTACATGGATGAAATCATACACATGGTTAAGGTAGTTGGGAATCATATCTCAACACCCATATAAAGTCCAATGTACTAAATACTTACCCATTCAAACATTTTTACAAACACTTAGACTACACATTCCAACATACATGACGTATGTTGGTTATATTACGTATTAGGGCAAATCCTTTCGTCAAGGAGTTGTCGCATATACAACAAGCACATAACTATGATAGATAATCATGGCAAGCACAAATCCAAATTCCATAACAATACAAATATTTCAACATCCACATGAAATACATAATACTCAACATAGTTTATATATACGTAAAGCGAAACAGACATCGCATTTGGCATGTGAAATGGCACCCATGTCAGTAATAAATCATTAACCGACATTGAAAGCCTTGAAAACCATAACCTAAATGTATATAGTCCGCACCTTACGCCTGTAGACTCGTAACAACTCAGTTTAATCACTAAGCCTTTGTCAATGGCACAACGGTCACCTATAGCATGAAATAGGTTAGCTATTTCATCACTTACACTATTGAAAACCCTAAAACAGATTAGGGTTAGGTTTTCTTACCCAAGTACGGAGTTAGAATCGTCGGAGAAGCGATACAGAGGTGATGGTTAAGCACGTGGAGCAGCGGGGATCGAATCCCAGGAGCAACTCCAACTCTCTCTCACTCTTTCTCTCTCTTTCCTTCTCTTTCTTCTCTATTCTCTCTCTTAGGGTTTCCCAAATTCGTATGGGATGAGAGAGAGAGGGTTTAAGGGGCTTATATAGGCCCAAAACTGATGGGAATGGCCCCAGGGCCAAGGCATACTTACGTTATGTCAAAGAGTATTCGTTTCGATCCAACGGAGCACTTTTGGAGGCCCCTTTTCTGCATGCAGTCAGACTTAAGCTCCCTGACATTGGATCTAGGTCCAGTTAATTTTTCTGTCTGATCGGATTTACAGATCTACCGTGGCAGACCAGTTTTAATTCAACGGTCACCGGTACTCAATCAGGGCCACAAGTGCACTGACATGTGTGGAAAATTTCTCCTGATTCAAGAATGTATTTGGGTCAGATTCTGATGGTCTGAATCCTTATATTTGGCCCGCAAGCGACACGACTCAGTTTACTTAAGTTTGAATTTTATTTTTAAAGATATTCACGTTTCTCACACACTTTGTTCCGGGCTCAAGTTGTGCGTTTCTAGAAATAATTAAGACCTGATTTTTGAGGTGGTTGTCAAGTCCAGCTAGGCGGTCATAACTGTATAGTTTCGTGGTATTTGGACTTTCGATGTGCGGTACAGGTCCGATACGGAGTTTCGAAGTGCTCCCGGGAGCAACCGGGTTTAAAGATGGATCCTAGATTTCAGGGTAATGTAGCGTCAGCGATTCTACAAGTTTTGGGTCTTGCAAATCGTATTTAAAGTAATTAGTGGTAATTTCACAGGTACTCTAGTTTAACACTAGCTAATTCTCGTCTAATTTCTAAAGGATTTGGTCCTGAGTGATTTCTGCCTGAGGTGGTACTCGGGTCTTTGTACGGATTTTTCCGAGACGTTACAGACTTCGATTCCAATTGTATTTATTGAATCAAGCATGGTAGCATCTTGATAGCTACAAGTGGTTCCTTGGCGCTTTAGTTCCTTTCGATTGATTGATACTCATTCACAATTACTTCTTTTCTTCCAGATTTCTATTTTAGATCTTCTTCTAGTTCTGCTTCTAGTTATTTTCAGAATACGTACAAGTTTAGTCCATCTGGATTCGACCTCAGTCTCATCGAGTTATTACTACATCACGACCCTACACTTGGGGTTGTGAGCATTGATTAACAAGGTGATGAAGTGATTTATAAAGGAGAGAATTAATCCTTAGCATGGATGCTATTAGCCTTGAAAGGCTAGGACTTTTTTCGTTTAACAATGATAACTTGATTACATTCCCCAACAAAAGAAACATAGAATAGAGAACTAATGAGAGTTGCATCCTACCCCATCTCTAGTTAGAAATGGGCAAATTTGTGGGGGCCATTGTATGTATCTGTTTATAGACGTCGTCCAACCCTTTTCATAGATTATTTTAAGGTATGGACCAAAAAATGGGGGAGATCCGGTCATCAAGTGGACTGTTTAGATCATCCTATTATAAGGATCTTCTCAAGGCAACCTATGAAGAATGCATTGGACCTAATTGACGGTCCAGATAAATAATGCTGCTGCCACATAACTATTGGCAGTCCAGATGAGCAATGCCGTAGCCACAAAACTATTGGCGGGATAACTACTCATACATTTAACATACTAGATTATTACTCATTCTTAATATTGGAAGCTGATTGGTTGGTATACAAGCCCACACCAGCTTGGTTGGTGGCGTGTAGTACACCAGCCAATCCGCTTGCAGTTATTATTGCATATCAGTAAGCCCACCCACACGTGCAATAAAGGTGATGTACACATCATCGCATGTGGAGATTCCCATCTTCAATGAATATTGAGGAGAGCCGTTGATAATGTTAATGCTGCATTTGCTGATCACATGTGTCATCGATTAGCTGATCTCCACCCTTTAATTAGTGGTTTACAAATGGGTGGTGTATAGAGTTCAGATTTAGTGATGGATGCGATTACGAGCCGGGCTATATATTGGACCATCCATCATGTATGACCAGTGCCAATTTTTCAACCAGATGGGAGGACACAATGTCAGCAACCTTGGACCAAACAAGTGTTTGGATCTCATCATAAATTTCTCTAATAAAAGGGTGGATCGGTTGCAATGTATTCACTATTTAGTGCTTGACCGAGGAAAGATAAAATAATTTCAACATTTTTTTTTTCGGTGGAGCAGGAATGGTTGTCATATCCAGAAGAGATGAAGATGAAAACGAGCCTGAAAACACAAAAGTATTAGCCTGCTGTATTTGATGTCTTAAATCTAGTTAGATATAGGGTCTTTTGATGCTATCGATAGTCTATTCAATGCCACTTTCAATAGAATCGAAAATTGCTCAATCCCATCGAGATGTTTCAAATTTTCTCCAATTGGTCGCTGGACTATCAGGGCATTTTTTTGATACTATTGGAGGGCGTTCAAAGACATCGAAAGTAAGGTTCGATGCCATCAAACATAGCTCGATGCGGTCGAGGATTTCCAAAAAATCATGTTTTGTCTCTAGACATTCAGGTGTTATTTTGATGCTATCGATGTGGCTTCGATGCCATCGAAGGATTAGTTTCGATGACATCGAAGACAGTTCGATGCCATCAACAGTTTTCATGCAATTTTACGCAGAGTTACGATTTTGTGGGATTTGTTTCTGATTTTTCTTAGGATCCTTCTATAGGATATATGTGGTGGGTGGGTTAAGCGGGATTGGGAGGTACTTTCAGGGTTTCTAATTCGTCTAAGGGTTTCAAAGGGTAGCAAGGGTATGATTCGAGGTTGTTCGAATTGGATAAGCTCTCTCTCTCTCTCTTTGTAATTTATGCTTTTATAGTTATTATACATCGCTTTGCACTGTGGTTTTTCCCTACAACGGTTTTTCCACATTAAATCGTTGTGTTTTTGTTGTGCTTGGATTGTGCAATTGGATTACTCCTCTTGATTATACTCTGTGTGCTTCCGCGGTCCCCTAACATAGCCTGATCTAAAACTTCTATGACCCCACATATGTTTCAATGGTTGATGTTCAGTCTCATTGTTTCTGTCATGTAGCCCACTTAAATTCTATTAAGAGAATTTTTCAAAATAATACTTCATTAATATAGTATTTACATTTGATACCTTTATAAGTTAAAGTTTTTCTTTTGTTATTGTCAAGGGATACCTTCTGTTAGTCTTCTCCAAATTTTCTTACTATCTCTTTCTAAAATGACTTAAATATCCACCAATTAATAAAGGTGCTTAAAAAGAATTAAATAGATATCTAAAAGTAAAATTATTAATTAATGTTTTTATAAAAAATCACAAAAAAAAGGAAAAAAATATCAACAATTTGCTCTGGATGCGGATTGCATAGTTAATTAGGATGAGGATTTATGGATTTTGTTTGGCCCTGACCGTGGGGCCCACCTTGATGCATGTATTGTATATCCAGGCCATGAACCCAAAACTTAAGAGGATCCAAATCTCAGGTGGACCATACCATAAGAAAGGATGCTAATTGAATGCCCACTATAATGCTCATCATGATGTTCACTTGTCATCCACTATTGATAAGAACACAGTCCTGGATGAAGGAAAAAAACTGAAACCACCCAGCTTGATCCAAAACTTTTATAACCCATAAAAAGTTTTTAACGGTGGCCGTTTAATCACCACTGTTTCCTCTAGAATGGTCCACCTGAGAATTGAATCTCCTTCATTTCTAGGCTCATGCCCTAAAATTATCTTAGTAAAATGGATGGACAGTGTGGATTAAATAAGTACATCATGATAAGCCCTGTATAGCAGCGATCGATCAGTAGCCTCTTGCTAGTGGCATCATACGTAGGTGATCCAAATCTCTAGGTGAACCATATTGGAGGAACTGTAGTTGTTGAATCTCAACCGCTGAAAAAGTTTTGTGGGCTACGGAAGTTTTTGATGAAGCTAATATTTGTTTTTCCCTTCATCCAGGTCGCTGTGTCCTGATCAACAGGATTGATGGCAAATGAACTCACGGTGAGTATGTTTGGCGGTGACGTTAACATACCAGGCAGGTCGGTGATGTGTGTTACACCAGCCAAACTACCGTATATGTAAATACAGACGTGGATTAGATACTGACAATGTCAGTAGCCAAATAAGTGATATCACAAAGCTCTGTGGGCCCTACCATGATGTATGCGGGATATCTACACCGTCCATCTATTTGAAGAGATCATTTTAGGGAACGAGCCAAGGAATGAGGCAGATCCAAAGCTCAAGTGGATCCCACCATAGAAAACATTGGGGACAGTGACATCCACCGTTCAAAACTTCTTAGGGGCCACAAAAGTTTCCGATCAAGCTTATATTTGTTTTTTCACTTCATCTACCTCTATGTTAACTTATGAATAGGTTGGATCTCAAAAATACATGATGTTGGGCCTTAGAAACTTTTCAACGGTGAGTGTCACTGCCCCATTTTTTTCTGTGGTGGGGTCCACTTGAAATTTAGATCTACCTAATTATTTTTCTCATGCCATAAAAAGATCTCCCCTGATGGATGGACGGTATGGATACAACACATACATCATGGTGGGGTCCAGAGCTTGGTGACGTCACTTCAGTACCCATTTGGCTACTGACATTGTCAGTATCTAAACCGCGTCCAGAACTCCCTAATGGCCCGTTTGGCCAGGTGGATTGGAAGGGATTGGATGATATTGGAAGGGATTGGAAGTTAAATCCAGGGATTGGCCGGGCGTGCCAAACAGGCTGGGTGATCTGATCCTGGGATATAAGCAATCCCATGGATCTTAAGATAATCCGCTGACAACACCATCATTACCTTTAAATTCCATCCAATCCACCCTAATCCGTACAAATTTGCTTGGGGCCTGTTTGGTTTCGAGGGATTGGAAGGGATGGGAAGGTTTAATCCCTGGATTGGCCAGGCGTGCCAAACAGACTTGATATAGCAATCCGGGGATATATGGATCTTAAGACAATCCACTGACAACACCATCATTGCCTTGAAATCCATGCCATCCACCATAGTACCGTTCAATCCCTTCCAATCCACCCGTCCAAGCGGGCCCTAATCTTTATCTTTCTTTGATGGCTACTCTTATGAGCGGCTCTCGTGCAAAATTCACACGTATGAGTGTTAACAGTAGTAAAACCTCTTCACTTTCTATCTATAAATAATATGCTTACGCTTTCTATTTCGACGCATCCCAAAGTCTATTAACCAATGGCCCTCCTCTTTACTTTTAAAAACCCATCATTTCTCATTCTCTTCTTTTTACCATCTCTCTGTTGCGCAGCATGCCAACAACGCAGTGAGCCTAGATCCAATCTAGGCCTCACCCACAAACGATAGACAGGAGAAATATAAACTAGAAATAGATCAAAGCAATCCAAAACAAACCACAAGACAAGATATACATGGAAAAACCCCAAACTAGGTAAAAAACCATGGATGCAAAATTCCACTATGAAGAGAAACGAAGATTACAAGGCAATATACTAACCTCTCCCTTGGAAGTACAGAGAAAATCCTTGCCCACACCTCAGAATAATTTCCTAAAATTCACCTTAACCTAGAATAGCCCTAGGGACCCCAATTTATAGTTTTGGCAACTTCCCTTTCCGCATCCCAGTTGCGAAAGGAATTGCGACACGACGAAACCCGCGAAACTCCTTTCGCATCCCAGTTGCGAAAGGACTTGCGACACACAAAACGAAATCCGCGCAACCTCGACTGGTCGTGGGCGGCCCCAGATGTGGCTCCACTTCTCAACAATCTCCCACTTGGAGACACATCTCCATAAACCTTTGTCTTCTTCATTCGGAGTGCACCACCTCCCCGTCTTCAAGCCTGAAGACCAATCAAAGCTGAACAGAGCTTCAACTTCTCCCTTGTGACCGCCTTGGTCAGCATATCCGCAGGATTCTCACTTGTATGAATCTTCTCCAGAGCAATCGATCCATCTTCCAGTAACGAACGTATGAAGTGATATCTGATGGCAATATGCTTGGTCCTTGAATGAAAGGCTGAATTCTTAGCCAAGTGTATTGCACTCTGACTGTCACTGTACAGCTTGCAATCTGCTTGCTTCTTACCCACTCTTCCATAAAACCTTGCATCCACACCATCTCCTACATGCTTCTGTAGCCGCAACATATTCTGCTTCTGTCGTACTAATAGATACTATCTTTTGTAACTGAGAGACCCAACTGACTGCAGCACTACCCAGAGTAAAAACATAACCCGTAGTGCTTCTTCTGTTGTCGATATCTCCTGCCAAATCTGAATCCACGTAGCCTTGTAACTTGATTTCGATCCACCATAACATAGCCCTACGTCCTTAGTACCTACCAAGTACCTAAGGATCCACTTCACAGCTTCCCAATGTTCCTTTCCGGGGTTGTTCATGAACCTGCTAACAACTCCCACTGCTTGAGCAATGTCTGGCCTCGTGCTCACCATAGCATACATGAGACTCCCAAAGCTGACGCGTATGGGACTTTAGCCATGTAGTCTTGTTCCTCCTGCGTCTTTGCACCTTGCTCCTTAGATAGCTTGAAGTGGTTGGCTAATGGAGTGCTAACCGGCTTAGCACCTCCCATATTGAATCGATCAAGTACCTTGGCTATGTACTTGCCTGTGACAAAACTAATTTCTTGTTTTCCCTGTCACGCTTTATCCTCATGCCTAGGATTTGTTTTGCAGCTCCTAAATCCTTCATGGCAAATTCTCTAGACAATTGTCTTTTGAGATCTGAGATGTCCTCCATGCTTGAGCCAGCCACAAGCATATCATCAACGTACAGAAGAAGGATGATGTATGACGTATCAAACTTCTTCAAGTAACAAGTGGTCTCATGATGACATCTCCTAAAACCGTTTCCCGACATGAACTATTGAACTTCTTGTACCACTGCCTGGGGCCTGCTTCAGGCCATATAGACTCTTCTTCTTCGTCTGCACACCTTGTTCTCATTACCTGGTGCCACGTATCCTGTCGGCTGATGCATATATATCTCTTCTTCAAGGTCCCCATGAAGAAAGGCTGTCTTAACATCTAGCTGTTCTAGATGTAAGTCCTCTGAAGCCACTATACTCAAGACCATGCGAATCGTAGACATTTTCACTACCGGTGAAAATATTTCAGTGAAATCGATACCTGCCTTTTGTTGAAACCCTTTCACAACCAATTTGTCTTGTACCGTTTCGAACCATCGTGCTCCTCCTTCAGTCTGTAAACCCACTTGTTATGAAGAGCTTTCTTACCCTTGGGTAGAGTGACTAGCTCCCATGTACGATTAGACTCAAGAGAGTCCATCTCATCATCCATGGCCTGCTTCCACTTAACTCGTATATCTGACTGTAACGCCTCTTCAAAACACTCTGGCTCACGATTATCTATCAGTAGTAGATAATGTAAGGAGGGTGAGTATCGGACCGTGGGTCTCCTCTCTCGAGTAGACTTCCTCACAACTGGTGTATGCAGCTCTGCCTCATCCTGTGGCACTGTAACAACCATGTCCGGTAACTCTTCCAACTCTACGAATTCCTTTTTCTCAGGGTTATTTTCCTGCACACTGTCCTTATGCTTCACTTTTTCATTAAAGACTACGTCCTTGCTTCTGATGATTTTTTTTATTTCTGCATCCCAGAACCTGTATTCAAAATCATGTTGCCCATAACCTATAAACGTGCACCTCCTGGACTTCGCATCCAGCTTGTTTCTGTGCTCTGCATCAATGTGAACATATGAAGTGCAACCGAACACTCTGAGATGTGCAAGGTTCACTTCTTTCCCAGTCCACGCTTCTTCTGGTAAACCCACCATCCAATGGTGCTGAGGGACTTCTATTGATGAGATATGCGGCAGTATTCACAGCATCTGCTCAAAAGGTCTTGGGCAACCCTGCATGTAACCTCATGCTCCTGGCGCGCTCAAGGATGTTCCTGTTAATGCGCTCAGCCACACCATTCTATTGTGGTGTCCCTAGAATCGTTTTCTGATGTTTGATTTCATTTGCTGCACAATACTCCTCAAACCTCTTATCACAATACTCTCCCCCATTGTCAGATCTGAGACACTTCACTGTTTTACCTGTCTCATTTTCTACCATAACTTTCTACTTCTTAAATACATCAAATATATCAGATTTATGTTTTAAGAAGTAGACCCACATTTTTCTACTAGCATCATCAATAAAGGTAACAAAATAACGTGAGCCACCAAGAGATAATACCTGTTCCGGTCCCCAACATCAGTGTGTACAAGCTCCAATAGATGTGTCTTTGGAGCGCGTCCCGTCTTCTTGAAGCTTACCCTCTTCTACTTGCCATACACGCAGTCCTCGCAGAATTCCAAGTCAATAGACTTCAGCCCTGGTAGCTTCCCTTTTGACAATAACACTTTCATCCCTTTCTCACTCATATGTCCCAGCCTCTGATGCCATAACTGCCCATTCACTCCAGTTGATGCGACTGCGAGTGAACTATACGATCCTAAAGTCACGTACAAAGTACCTTCCTTTTTGCCTCGAGATATTACCAAGGCACCTTTTGTGATCTTCCAGGAGTCACTGGTGAATGTCGTCACATAACCGGTATCAGCCAACTGTCCCATTGAGATCAGATTACGTTTCAAACTCGGTACATGTCTGACATCCTTCAATTTCAAGACCGTTCCGTCTTTCTGATTTACATGAACATCTCCCTTTCCAACAATATTGCACGACTCATCATCACCCAGTAGACTCTCCCAAGTCACCTGACACATAATCACGCAGAACTTCCTTACACGAAGTAGCATGAAACGAAGCACCCGAGTCTATAACCCAAGACTCATTCCTCGCATCAAGAGACAAGATCAACGCCTCTGTGTCGCTCTGCTCAGACAGATTCACTGAATCTATCCCACCTTGAGAGTTTCCTTCTTGTTTCTTGAGCGCCCTGCAATCACGTTTCATGTGCCCCTTCTTGCCGCAATGCCAACACCCGTCTTTGTCTTTTGGTCCCTTGGACTTATTCCTTGACTTAGAACGCCCGTGTTTATTGCCTCCTTTGTTCAGCGATCTTCCTCTTCCTTCAACGTTTAGAGCATTCCCTGAATCCCCTGAAACTCCTGATGCCTTCCTTCTAGATTCTTCGCTGAGAATTAGACCGGCCACATCATCAAATTTCAGCTTTGTCGATCCTGAAGAATTGCTCACAGCAATCACCAAACCATTCCAATTGTCTGGCAAACTGGATAAGATCAATAACTCCCTGGCCTCATCCTCAAAAACATGCTAACGGATTCCAACTGGCTCGTGACTGTATTAAACTCGTTTAGATGTTCAGCCACGCTCCCACCATCTGACATCTTCATGTTGAATAGGTGTTTCATAAGATGAACCTTGTTGGATGCTAAGGCTTTTCATACATGGTGGCTAGGGCTTCCATTAATTTCTTTTTTTTGTCCGTTTTTACCTTGGATAATTGAAGGC
>JAJHSJ010000001.1:71649453-71686203 GCA_021015155.1 Magnolia officinalis
GGTAATTCAGAGACCGTTTGATATCCCAAAGCACGTTGGAACTCTTCGATCGTCATTTTTCAATATGGATTGTTAATATTTCCATATACGCGATCCAATTGAGACGACCATAACTCCATCGTTCGATGTCGGATTGGGATATTTTTGGGCTATCTGAAAATATTTTAGTGTCTTTGATTCCTGACTGGAATCGTCGTATTCCAAGACCCTTTAGGGATCCGTAAGTGGGATCGCAGTCATCAGTCCAAGATTTTTCCTTCATCTCCTTGCCTAATAGTACCCTCATAACTTTCTCTTCAAAGCTCGAATTTAGAATTTTTTGTGCTCATTGCAATCGTAACTTGACAACTTCCAACTTGGACAAGAATTGGCTAATTCTGAGACCGTTCAATATCCCAAAAGCATGTTGGAATCTCTTCGATCGTCGTTTCTCAATATGGATTGTTAATATTTCCAAATAGCGCGATCCAACTGAGACGCCATAACTCCATCGTTTGATGTCGGATTGGGATGATTTTTGGCCATCTGAAAGGTATTTTAGTGTTCTTTGATTCCTGACTAGAATCGTCATATTCCAACCATTTAGGGATCCGTAAGTGGGATCGCAGTCGTCGGTCCTGTATTTTTCCTTCTTCTCCTTGTCTAATAGTAACCCTCATAAATCTCTCTTCAGACGTCGAATTTAGAATATTTTGTGCTCATTGGAATCGAAACTTGACAAGCTTCCAATTGGACAAGAATTGGCTAATCGGAGACCGTTCGATATACCAAAGGACGTTGGAACTCTTCGATCGTCATTTTTCAGTATGGATTGTTAATATTTCCATATAGCGCGATCCAACTGAGAACCCATAACTCCATCGTTTGATGTCAGATTGGGATGATTTTTGGCCATCTGAAAGGTATTTTTGTATTCTTTGATTTCTGACTGGAATCGTCGTATTCCAAGACCCTTTAGGGATCCGTAAGTGGGATCGCAGTCATCAGTCTTGGATTTTTCTTCATCTCCTTGTCTAATAGTAACCCTCATAACTCTCTCTTCAAAGCTCGAATTTAGAATATTTTGTGCTCATTGCAATCGTAACTTGACAAGCTTCCAACTTGGACAAGAATTGGCTAATTCAGAGACCGTTCGATATCCCAAAGCACGTTGGAACTCTTCGATCGTCATTTTTCAATATGGATTGTTAATATTTCCAAATAGCGATCCAACTGAGACGACGTAACTCCATCGTTTGATGTCGGATTGGGATGATTTTTGGCCATCTGAAAGGTATTTTAGTGTTCTTTGTTTCCTGACTGGAATCGTCGTATTCCAAGACCCTTTAGGGATCCGTAAGTGGGATCGCAGTCATCATGTTGGATTTTTCCTTCATCTCCTTGTCTAATAGTAACCCTCATAACTCTCTCTTCAAAGCTCGAATTTAGAATATTTTGTGCTCATTGCAATCGTAATTTGACAAGCTTCCAACTTGGACAAGAATTGGCTAATTCAGAGACCGTTCATATCCCAAAAGCACGTTGGAACTCTTCGATCGTCATTTTTCAATATGGATTGTTAATATTTCCAAATAGCGCGATCCAACTGAGACGCTCGTAACTCCATCGTTTGATGTCGGATTGGGATGATTTTTGGCCATCTGAAAGGTATTTTAGTCTCTTTGATTTCCTGACTGGAATCGTCGTATTCCAAGACCCTTTAGGGATCCGTAAGTGGGATCGCAGTCATCAGTCTTGAATTTTCCTTCATCTCCTTGTCTAATAGTAACCCTCATAACTCTCTCTTCAAAGCTCGAATTTAGAATATTTTGGCTCATTGCAATCGTAACTTGACAAGCTTCAACTTGGACAAGAATTGGAAATTTAATTCAGAGACCGTTCGATATCCCAAAAGCACGTTGGAACTCTTCGATCGTCATTTTTCAATATGCATTGTTAATATTTCCAAATAGCGCGATCCAACTGAGACGCTCGTAACTCCATCGTTTGATGTCGGATTGGGATGATTTTTGGCCATCTGAAAGGTATTTTAGTGCTCTTTGTTTCCTGACTGGAATCGTCGTATTCCAAGACCCTTTAGGGATCCGTAAGTGGGATCGCAGTCATCAGTCTTGAATTTTTCCTTCATCTCCTTGTCTAATAGTAACCTCTAATAACTATCTCTTCAGAGCTCGAATTTAGAATATTTTGGGCTCATTGCAATCGTAACTTGACAAGCTTCCAACTTGGACAAGAATTGGTAATTCAGAGACCGTTTGATATCCCAAAGCACGTTGGAACTCTTCGATCGTCATTTTTCAATATGGATTGTTAATATTTCCATATAGCGCGATCCAACTGAGACGACCATAACTCTATCGTTTGATGTCGGATTGGGATGATTTTTGGCCATCTGAAAGGTATTTTAGTGTTCTTTGATTCCTGACTGGAATCGTCGTATTCCAAGACCCTTTAGGGATCCGTAAGTGGGATCGCAGTCATCAGTCCAAGATTTTTCCTTCATCTCCTTGTCTAATAGTAACCCTCATAACTTTCTCTTCAAAGCTCGAATTTAGAATATTTTGTGCTCATTGCAATCGTAACTTGACAAACTTCCAACTTGGACAAGAATTGGATAATTCTGAGACCGTTCGATATCCCAAAAGCATGTTGGAACTCTTCGATCGTCATTTTTCAATATGGATTGTTAATATTTCCAAATAGCGATCCAACTGAGACGCCATAACTCCTCCATCGTTTGATGTCGGATTGGGATGATTTTTGGCCATCTGAAAGGTATTTTAGTGTTCTTTGATTCCTGACTAGAATCGTCGTATTCCAAGACCATTTAGGGATCCGTAAGTGGGATCGCAGTCATCGGTCCTGTATTTTTCCTTCTTCTCCTTGTCTAATAGTAACCCTCATAAATCTCTCTTCAGACGTCGAATTTAGAATATTTTGTGCTCATTGGAATCGAAACTTGACAAGCTTCCAAATTGGACAAGAATTGGCTAAATCGAGACCGTTCGATATCCAAAGGACGTTGGAACTCTTCGATCGTCATTTTTCAATATGGATTGTTAATATTTCCAAATAGCGCGATCCAACTGAGAAACCCATAACTCCATCGTTTGATGTCAGATTGGGATGATTTTTGCCATCTGAAAGGTATTTTTGTTCTTTGATTTCTGACTGGAATCGTCGTATTCCAAGACCCTTTAGGGATCCGTAAGTGGGATCGCAGTCATCAGTGTTGATTTTTTCTTCATCTCCTTGTCTAATAGTAACACTCATAACTCTCTCTTCAAGCTCGAATTTAGAATATTTTGTGCTCATTGCAATCGTAATTTGACAAGCTTCCAACTTGGACAAGAATTGGCTAATTCAGAGACCGTTCGATATCCCAAAAGCACGTTGGAACTCTTCGATCGTCATTTTTCAATATGCATTGTTAATATTTCCAAATAGCGCGATCCAACTGAGACGCTCGTAACTCCATCGTTTGATGTCGGATTGGGATGATTTTTGGCCATCTGAAAGGTATTTTAGTGCTCTTTGTTTCCTGACTGGAATCGTCGTATTCCAAGACCCTTTAGGGATCCGTAAGTGGGATCGCAGTCATCAGTCTTGAATTTTTCCTTCATCTCCTTGTCTAATAGTAACCCTAATAACTATCTCTTCAGAGCTCGAATTTAGAATATTTTGGGCTCATTGCAATCGTAACTTGACAAGCTTCCAACTTGGACAAGAATTGGGTAATTCAGAGACCGTTTGATATCCCAAAGCACGTTGGAACTCTTCGATCGTCATTTTTCAATATGGATTGTTAATATTTCCATATAGCGCGATCCAATTGAGACGACCATAACTCCATCGTTCGATGTCGGATAGGGATTATTTTTGGCTATCTGAAAAATATTTTAGTGTTCTTTGATTCCTGACTGGAATCGTCGTATTCCAAGACCCTTTAGGGATCCGTAAGTGGGATCGCAGTCATCAGTCCAAGATTTTTCCTTCATCTCCTTGCCTAATAGTAACCCTCATAACTTTCTCTTCAAAGCTCGAATTTAGAATATTTTGTGCTCATTGCAATCGTAACTTGACAAACTTCCAACTTGGATAAGAATTGGATAATTCTGAGACCGTTCAATATCCCAAAAGCATGTTGGAACTCTTCGATCGTCGTTTCTCAATATGGATTGTTAATATTTCAAATAGAGCGATCCAACTGAGACGACCATAACTCCATCGTTTGATGTCGGATTGGGATGATTTTTGGCCATCTGAAAGGTATTTTAGTGTTCTTTGATTCCTGACTAGAATCGTCGTATTCCAAGACCATTTAGGGATCCGTAAGTGGGATCGCAGTCGGGTCCTGTATTTTTCCTTCTTCTCTCCTTGTCTAATAGTAACCCTCATAACTCTCTCTTCAGACGTCGAATTTAGAATATTTTGTGCTCATTGGAATCGAAACTTGACAAGCTTCCAAATTGGACAAGAATTGGCTAATCGAGACCGTTCGATATACCAAAAGGACGTTGGAACTCTTCGATCGACATTTTTCAGTATGGATTGTTAATATTTCCAAATAGCGCGATCCAACTGAGAAACCCATAACTCCATCGTTTGATGTCAGATTGGGATGATTTTTGGCCATCTGAAAGGTATTTTGTATTCTTTGATTTCTGACTGGAATCGTCGTATTCCAAGACCCTTTAGGGATCCGTAAGTGATCGCAGTCATCAGTGTTGGATTTTTCCTTCATCTCCTTGTCTAATAGTAACACTCATAACTCTCTCTTCAAGCTCGAATTTAGAATATTTTGTGCTCATTGCAATCGTAATTTGACAAGCTTCCAACTTGGACAAGAATTGGCTAATTCAGAGACCGTTCGATATCCCAAAAGCACGTTGGAACTCTTCGATCGTCATTTTTCAATATGCATTGTTAATATTTCCAAATAGCGCGATCCAACTGAGACGCTCGTAACTCCATCGTTTGATGTCGGATTGGGATGATTTTTGGCCATCTGAAAGGTATTTAGTGCTCTTTGTTTCCTGACTGGAATCGTCGTATTCCAAGACCCTTTAGGGATCCGTAAGTGGGATCGCAGTCATCAGTGTTGGATTTTTCCTTCATCTCCTTGTCTAATAGTAACACTCATAACTCTCTCTTCAAAGCTCGAATTTAGAATATTTTGTGCTCATTGCAATCGTAATTTGACAAGCTTCCAACTTGGACAAGAATTGGCTAATTCAGAGACCGTTCGATATCCCAAAAGCACGTTGGAACTCTTCGATCGTCATTTTTCAATATGCATTGTTAATATTTCCAAATAGCGCGATCCAACTGAGACGGCTCGTAACTCCATCGTTTGATGTCGGATTGGGATGATTTTTGGCCATCTGAAAGGTATTTTAGTGCTCTTTGTTTCCTGACTGGAATCGTCGTATTCCAAGACCCTTTAGGGATCCGTAAGTGGGATCGCAGTCATCAGTCTTGAATTTTTCCTTCATCTCCTTGTCTAATAGTAACCCTAATAACTATCTCTTCAGAGCTCGAATTTAGAATATTTTGTGCTCATTGCAATCGTAACTTGACAAGCTTCCAACTTGGACAAGAATTGGGTAATTCAGAGACCGTTTGATATCCCAAAGCACGTTGGAACTCTTCGATCGTCATTTTTCAATATGGATTGTTAATATTTCCAATAGCGCGATCCAACTGAGACGACCATAACTCCATCGTTTGATGTCGGATTGGGATGATTTTTGGCCATCTGAAAGGTATTTTAGTGTTCTTTGATTCCTGACTGGAATCGTCGTATTCCAAGACCCTTTAGGGATCCGTAAGTGGGATCGCAGTCATCAGTCCAAGATTTTTCCTTCATCTCCTTGTCTAATAGTAACCCTCATAACTTCTCTTCAAAGCTCGAATTTAGAATATTTTGTGCTCATTGCAATCGTAACTTGACAACTTCCAACTTGGACAAGAATTGGATAATTCTGAGACCGTTCAATATCCCAAAAGCATGTTGGAACTCTTCGATCGTCATTTTTCAATATGGATTGTTAATATTTCCAAATAGAGCGATCCAACTGAGACGACCATAACTCCATCGTTTGATGTCGGATTGGGATGATTTTTGGCCATCTGAAAGGTATTTTAGTGTTCTTTGATTCCTGACTGAATCGTCGTATTCCAAGACCATTTAGGGATCCGTAAGTGGGATCGCAGTCATCGGTCCTGTATTTTTCCTTCTTCTCCTTGTCTAATAGTAACCCTCATAAATCTCTCTTCAGACGTCGAATTTAGAATATTTTGTGCTCATTGGAATCGAAACTTGACAAGCTTCCAAATTGGACAAGAATTGGCTAAATCGGAGACCGTTCGATATACCAAAAGACGTTGGAACTCTTCGATCGACATTTTTCAATATGGATTGTTAATATTTCCAAATAGCGCGATCCAACTGAGAAACCCATAACTCCATCGTTTGATGTCGGATTGGGATGATTTTGGCCATCTGAAAGGTATTTTTGTATTCTTTGATTTCTGACTGGAATCGTCGTATTCCAAGACCCTTTAGGGATCCGTAAGTGGGATCGCAGTCATCAGTGTTGGATTTTTCCTTCATCTCCTTGTCTAATAGTAACCCTCATAACTCTCTCTTCAAAGCTCGAATTTAGAATATTTTGTGCTCATTGCAATCGTAATTGACAAGCTTCCAACTTGGACAAGAATTGGCTAATTCAGAGACCGTTCGATATCCCAAAAGCACGTTGGAACTCTTCGATCGTCATTTTTCAATATGGATTGTTAATATTTCCAAATAGCGCGATCCAACTGAGACGCTCGTAACTCCATCGTTTGATGTCGGATTGGGATGATTTTTGGCCATCTGAAAGGTATTTAGTGCTCTTTGTTCCTGACTGGAATCGTCGTATTCCAAGACCCTTTAGGGATCCGTAAGTGGGATCGCAGTCATCAGTGTTGGATTTTTCCTTCATCTCCTTGTCTAATAGTAACCCTCATAACTCTCTCTTCAAAGCTCGAATTTAGAATATTTTGTGCTCATTGCAATCGTAATTGACAAGCTTCCAACTTGGACAAGAATTGGCTAATTCAGAGACCGTTCGATATCCCAAAAGCACGTTGGAACTCTTCGATCGTCATTTTTCAATATGGATTGTTAATATTTCCAAATAGCGCGATCCAACTGAGAGGCCATAACTCCATCGTTTGATGTCGGATTGGGATGATTTTTGGCCATCTGAAAGGTATTTTTGTATTCTTTGATTTCTGACTGGAATCGTCGTATTCCAAGACCCTTTAGGGATCCGTAAGTGGGATCGCAGTCATCAGTCTTGAATTTTTCCTTCATCTCCTTGTCTAATAGTAACCCTAATAACTATCTCTTCAGAGCTCGAATTTAGAATATTTTGGGCTCATTGCAATCGTAACTTGACAAGCTTCCAACTTGGACAAGAATTGGGTAATTCAGAGACCGTTTGATATCCCAAAGCACGTTGGAACTCTTCGATCGTCATTTTTCAATATGCATTGTTAATATTTCCAAATAGCGCGATCCAACTGAGACGCTCGTAACTCCATCGTTTGATGTCGGATTGGGATGATTTTTGGCCATCTGAAAGGTATTTTAGTGCTCTTTGTTTCCTGACTGGAATCGTCGTATTCCAAGACCCTTTAGGGATTCGTAAGTGGGATCGCAGTCATCAGTCTTGAATTTTTCCTTCATCTCCTTGTCTAATAGTAACCCTATAACTATCTCTTCAGAGCTCGAATTTAGAATATTTTGGGCTCATTGCAATCGTAACTTGACAAGCTTCCAACTTGGACAAGAATTGGGTAATTCAGAGACCGTTTGATATCCCAAAGCACGTTGGAACTCTTCGATCGTCATTTTTCAATATGGATTGTTAATATTTCCATATAGCGCGATCCAACTGAGACGACCATAACTCCATCGTTTGATGTCGGATAGGGATATTTTTGGCCATCTGAAAAATATTTTAGTGTTCTTTGATTCCTGACTGGAATCGTCGTATTCCAAGACCCTTTAGGGATCCGTAAGTGGGATCGCAGTCATCAGTCCAAGATTTTTCCTTCATCTCCTTGTCTAATAGTAACCCTCATAACTTTCTCTTCAAAGCTCGAATTTAGAATATTTTGTGCTCATTGCAATCGTAACTTGACAAGCTTCCAACTTGGACAAGAATTGGATAATTCAGAGACCGTTCAATATCCCAAAAGCACGTTGGAACTCTTCGATCGTCATTTTTCAATATGGATTGTTAATATTTCCAAATAGAGCGATCCAACTGAGACGACCATAACTCCATCGTTTGATGTCGGATTGGGATGATTTTTGGCCATCTGAAAGGTATTTTAGTGTTCTTTGATTCCTGACTGGAATCGTCGTATTCCAAGACCTTTAGGGATCCGTAAGTGGGATCGCAGTCATCAGGTCCTGTATTTTTCCTTCTTCTCCTTGTCTAATAGTAACCCTCATAAATCTCTCTTCAGACGTCGAATTTAGAATATTTTGTGCTCATTGCAATCGAAACTTGACAAGCTTCCAAATTGGACAAGAATTGGCTAAATCGGAGACCGTTCGATATACCAAAAGGACGTTGGAACTCTTCGATCGACATTTTTCAATATGGATTGTTAATATTTCCAAATAGCGCGATCCAACTGAGAAACCCATAACTCCATCGTTTGATGTCGGATTGGGATGATTTTTGGCCATCTGAAAGGTATTTTTGTATTCTTTGATTTCTGACTGGAATCGTCGTATTCCAAGACCCTTTAGGGATCCGTAAGTGGGATCGCAGTCATCAGTGTTGGATTTTTCCTTCATCTCCTTGTCTAATAGTAACACTCATAACTCTCTCTTCAAAGCTCGAATTTAGAATATTTTGTGCTCATTGCAATCGTAATTTGACAAGCTTCCAACTTGGACAAGAATTGGCTAATTCAGAGACCGTTCGATATCCCAAAAGCACGTTGGAACTCTTCGATCGTCATTTTTCAATATGCATTGTTAATATTTCCAAATAGCGCGATCCAACTGAGACGCTCGTAACTCCATCGTTTGATGTCGGATTGGGATGATTTTTGGCCATCTGAAAGGTATTTTAGTGCTCTTTGTTTCCTGACTGGAATCGTCGTATTCCAAGACCCTTTAGGGATCCGTAAGTGGGATCGCAGTCATCAGTCTTGAATTTTTCCTTCATCTCCTTGTCTAATAGTAACCCTAATAACTATCTCTTCAGAGCTCGAATTTAGAATATTTTGGGCTCATTGCAATCGTAACTTGACAAGCTTCCAACTTGGACAAGAATTGGCTAATTCAGAGACCGTTTGATATCCCAAAGCACGTTGGAACTCTTCGATCGTCATTTTTCAATATGGATTGTTAATATTTCCAAATAGCGCGATCCAACTGAGACGACCATAACTCCATCGTTCGATGTCGGATAGGGATGATTTTTGGCCATCTGAAAAATATTTTAGTGTTCTTTGATTCCTGACTGGAATCGTCGTATTCCAAGACCCTTTAGGGATCCGTAAGTGGGATCGCAGTCATCAGTCCAAGATTTTCCTTCATCTCCTTGTCCAATAGTAACCCTAATAACTATCTCTTCAGAGCTCGAATTTAGAATATTTTGGGCTCATTGCAATCTTAACTTGACAAGCTTCCAACTTGGACAAGAATTGGGTAATTCAGAGACCGTTTGATATCCCAAAAGCATGTTGGAACTCTTCGATCGTCGTTTCTCAATATGGATTGTTAATATTTCCAAATAGAGCGATCCAACTGAGACGACCATAACTCCATCGTTTGATGTCGGATTGGGATGATTTTTGGCCATCTGAAAGGTATTTTAGTGTTCTTTGATTCCTGACTAGAATCGTCATATTCCAAAACCATTTAGGGATCCGTAAGTGGGATCGCAGTCGTTGGTCCTGTATTTTTCCTTCTTCTCCTTGTCTAATAGTAACCCTCATAAATCTCTCTTCAGACGTCGAATTTAGAATATTTTGTGCTCATTGGAATCGATACTTGACAAGCTTCCAAATTGGACGAGAATTGGCTAAATCGGAGACCGTTCGATATACCAAAAGGACGTTGGAACTCTTCGATCGACATTTTTCAGTATGGATTGTTAATATTTCCAAATAGCGCGATCCAACTGAGAAACCATAACTCCATCGTTTGATGTCGGATTGGGATGATTTTTGGCCATCTGAAAGGTATTTTTGTATTCTTTGATTTCTGACTGGAATCGTCGTATTCCAAGACCCTTTAGGGATCCGTAAGTGGGATCGCAGTCATCAGTGTTGGATTTTTCCTTCATCTCCTTGTCTAATAGTAACACTCATAACTCTCTCTTCAAAGCTCGAATTTAGAATATTTTGTGCTCATTGCAATCGTAATTTGACAAGCTTCCAACTTGGACAAGAATTGGCTAATTCAGAGACCGTTCGATATCCCAAAAGCACGTTGGAACTCTTCGATCGTCATTTTTCAATATGCATTGTTAATATTTCCAAATAGCGCGATCCAACTGAGACGCTCGTAACTCCATCGTTTGATGTCGGATTGGGATGATTTTTGGCCATCTGAAAGGTAATTTAGTGCTCTTTGTTTCCTGACTGGAGTCGTCGTATTCCAAGACCCTTTAGGGATCCGTAAGTGGGATCACAGTCATCAGTGTTGGATTTTTCCTTCATCTCCTTGTCTAATAGTAACCCTAATAACTATCTCTTCAGAGCTCGAATTTAGAATATTTTTTGCTCATTGCAATCGTAATTTGACAAGCTTCCAACTTGGACAAGAATTGGCTAATTCAGAGACCGTTCGATATCCCAAAAGCACGTTGGAACTCTTCGATCGTCATTTTTCAATATGCATTGTTAATATTTCCAAATAGCGCGATCCAACTGAGACGCTCGTAACTCCATCGTTTGATGTCGGATTGGGATGATTTTTGGCCATCTGAAAGGTATTTTAGTGCTCTTTGTTTCCTGACTGGAATCGTCGTATTCCAAGACCCTTTAGGGATCCGTAAGTGGGATCGCAGTCATCAGTCTTGAATTTTTCCTTCATCTCCTTGTCTAATAGTAACCCTAATAACTATCTCTTCAGAGCTCGAATTTAGAATATTTTGTGCTCATTGCAATCGTAACTTGACAAGCTTCCAACTTGGACAAGAATTGGGTAATTCAGAGACCGTTTGATATCCCAAAGCACGTTGGAACTCTTCGATCGTCATTTTTCAATATGGATTGTTAATATTTCCATATAGCGCGATCCAATTGAGACGACCATAACTCCATCGTTCGATGTCGGATAGGGATTATTTTTGGCCATCTGAAAAATATTTTAGTGTTCTTTGATTCCTGACTGGAATCGTCGTATTCCAAGACCCTTTAGGGATCCGTAAGTGGGATCGCAGTCATCAGTCCAAGATTTTTCCTTCATCTCCTTGCTAATAGTAACCCTCATAACTTTCTCTTCAAAGCTCGAATTTAGAATATTTTGTGCTCATTGCAATCGTAACTTGACAAACTTCCAACTTGGATAAGAATTGGATAATTCTGAGACCGTTCATATCCCAAAAGCATGTTGGAACTCTTCGATCGTCGTTTCTCAATATGGATTGTTAATATTTCCAAATAGAGCGATCCAACTGAGACGACCATAACTCCATCGTTTGATGTCGGATTGGGATGATTTTTGGCCATCTGAAAGGTATTTTAGTGTTCTTTGATTCCTGACTAGAATCGTCGTATTCCAAGACCATTTAGGGATCCGTAAGTGGGATCGCAGTCGTCGTCCTGTATTTTTCCTTCTTCTCCTTGTCTAATAGTAACCCTCATAAATCTCTCTTCAGACGTCGAATTTAGAATATTTTGTGCTCATTGGAATCGAAACTTGACAAGCTTCCAAATTGGACAAGAATTGGCTAAATCGGAGACCGTTCGATATACCAAAAGGACGTTGGAACTCTTCGATCGACATTTTTCAGTATGGATTGTTAATATTTCCAAATAGCGCGATCCAACTGAGAAACCCATAACTCCATCGTTTGATGTCGGATTGGGATGATTTTTGGCCATCTGAAAGGTATTTTTGTATTCTTTGATTTCTGACTGGAATCGTCGTATTCCAAGACCCTTTAGGGATCCGTAAGTGGGATCGCAGTCATCAGTGTTGGATTTTTCCTTCATCTCCTTGTCTAATAGTAACACTCATAACTCTCTCTTCAAAGCTCGAATTTAGAATATTTTGTGCTCATTGCAATCGTAATTTGACAAGCTTCCAACTTGGACAAGAATTGGCTAATTCAGAGACCGTTCGATATCCCAAAAGCACGTTGGAACTCTTCGATCGTCATTTTTCAATATGCATTGTTAATATTTCCAAATAGCGCGATCCAACTGAGACGCTCGTAACTCCATCGTTTGATGTCGGATTGGGATGATTTTTGGCCATCTGAAAGGTATTTTAGTGCTCTTTGTTTCCTGACTGGAATCGTCGTATTCCAAGACCCTTTAGGGATCCGTAAGTGGGATCGCAGTCATCAGTCTTGAATTTTTCCTTCATCTCCTTGTCTAATAGTAACCCTAATAACTATCTCTTCAGAGCTCGAATTTAGAATATTTTTGGCTCATTGCAATCGTAACTTGACAAGCTTCCAACTTGGACAAGAATTGGTAATTCAGAGACCGTTTGATATCCCAAAGCACGTTGGAACTCTTCGATCGTCATTTTTCAATATGGATTGTTAATATTTCCATATAGCGCGATCCAACTGAGACGACCATAACTCCATCGTTTGATGTCGGATAGGGATTATTTTTGGCCATCTGAAAATATTTTAGTGTTCTTTGATTCCTGACTGGAATCGTCGTATTCCAAGACCCTTTAGGGATCCGTAAGTGGGATCGCAGTCATCAGTCCAAGATTTTTCCTTCATCTCCTTGTCTAATAGTAACCCTCATAACTTTCTCTTCAAAGCTCGAATTTAGAATATTTTGTGCTCATTGCAATCGTAACTTGACAAGCTTCCAACTTGGACAAGAATTGGATAATTCTGAGACCGTTCAATATCCCAAAAGCATGTTGGAACTCTTCGATCGTCGTTTCTCAATATGGATTGTTAATATTTCCAAATAGAGCGATCCAACTGAGACGACCATAACTCCATCGTTTGATGTCGGATTGGGATGATTTTTGGCCATCTGAAAGGTATTTTAGTGTTCTTTGATTCCTGACTAGAATCGTCGTATTCCAAGACCATTTAGGGATCCGTAAGTGGGATCGCAGTCGTCGGTCCTGTATTTTTCCTTCTTCTCCTTGTCTAATAGTAACCCTCATAAATCTCTCTTCAGACGTCGAATTTAGAATATTTTGTGCTCATTGGAATCGAAACTTGACAAGCTTCCAAATTGGACAAGAATTGGCTAAATCGGAGACCGTTCGATACCAAAAGGACGTTGGAACTCTTCGATCGACATTTTTCAGTATGGATTGTTAATATTTCCAAATAGCGCGATCCAACTGAGAAACCCATAACTCCATCGTTTGATGTCAGATTGGGATGATTTTTGGCCATCTGAAAGGTATTTTTGTATTCTTTGATTTCTGACTGGAATCGTCGTATTCCAAGACCCTTTAGGGATCCGTAAGTGGGATCGCAGTCATCAGTGTTGGATTTTTCCTTCATCTCCTTGTCTAATAGTAACACTCATAACTCTCTATTCAAAGCTCGAATTTAGAATATTTTGTGCTCATTGCAATCGTAATTTGACAAGCTTCCAACTTGGACAAGAATTGGCTAATTCAGAGACCGTTCGATATCCCAAAAGCACGTTGGAACTCTTCGATCGTCATTTTTCAATATGCATTGTTAATATTTCCAAATAGCGCGATCCAACTGAGACGCTCGTAACTCCATCGTTTGATGTCGGATTGGGATGATTTTTGGCCATCTGAAAGGTATTTAGTGCTCTTTGTTTCCTGACTGGAATCGTCGTATTCCAAGACCCTTTAGGGATCCGTAAGTGGGATCGCAGTCATCAGTGTTGGATTTTTCCTTCATCTCCTTGTCTAATAGTAACACTCATAACTCTCTCTTCAAAGCTCGAATTTAGAATATTTTGTGCTCATTGCAATCGTAATTTGACAAGCTTCCAACTTGGACAAGAATTGGCTAATTCAGAGACCGTTCGATATCCCAAAAGCACGTTGGAACTCTTCGATCGTCATTTTTCAATATGCATTGTTAATATTTCCAATAGCGCGATCCAACTGAGAGGCTCGTAACTCCATCGTTTGATGTCGGATTGGGATGATTTTTGGCCATCTGAAAGGTATTTTAGTGCTCTTTGTTTCCTGACTGGAATCGTCGTATTCCAAGACCCTTTAGGGATCCGTAAGTGGGATCGCAGTCATCAGTCTTGAATTTTTCCTTCATCTCCTTGTCTAATAGTAACCCTAATAACTATCTCTTCAGAGCTCGAATTTAGAATATTTTGTGCTCATTGCAATCGTAATTTGACAAGCTTCCAACTTGGACAAGAATTGGCTAATTCAGAGACCGTTCGATATCCCAAAAGCACGTTGGAACTCTTCGATCGTCATTTTTCAATATGGATTGTTAATATTTCCAAATAGCGCGATCCAACTGAGACGACCATAACTCCATCGTTTGATGTCGGATTGGGATGATTTTTGGCCATCTGAAAGGTATTTTAGTGCTCTTTGATTCCTGACTGGAATCGTCGTATTCCAAGACCCTTTAGGGATCCGTAAGTGGGATCGCAGTCATCAGTCCAAGATTTTTCCTTCATCTCCTTGTCTAATAGTAACCCTCATAACTTCTCTTCAAAGCTCGAATTTAGAATTTTTGTGCTCATTGCAATCGTAACTTGACAAGCTTCCAACTTGGACAAGAATTGGCTAATTCAGAGACCGTTCGATATCCCAAAAGCACGTTGGAACTCTTCGATCGTCATTTTTCAATATGGATTGTTAATATTTCCAAATAGCGCGATCCAACTGAGACGACCATAACTCCATCGTTTGATGTCGGATTGGGATGATTTTTGGCCATCTGAAAGGTATTTTAGTGTTCTTTGATTCCTGACTGGAATCGTCGTATTCCAAGACCATTTAGGGATCCGTAAGTGGGATCGCAGTCATCAGTCCTGTATTTTTCCTTCTCTCCTTGTCTAATAGTAACCCTCATAAATCTCTCTTCAGACGTCGAATTTAGAATATTTTGTGCTCATTGGAATCGAAACTTGACAAGCTTCCAATTGGACAAGAATTGGCTAAATCGGAGACCGTTCGATATCCAAAAGGACGTTGGAACTCTTCGATCGTCATTTTTCAATATGGATTGTTAATATTTCCAAATAGCGCGATCCAACTGAGAAACCCATAACTCCATCGTTTGATGTCGGATTGGGATGATTTTTGGCCATCTGAAAGGTATTTTGTATTCTTTGATTTCTGACTGGAATCGTCGTATTCCAAGACCCTTTAGGGATCCGTAAGTGGGATCGCAGTCATCAGTGTTGGATTTTTCCTTCATCTCCTTGTCTAATAGTAACACTCATAACTCTCTCTTCAAAGCTCGAATTTAGAATATTTTGTGCTCATTGCAATCGTAATTTGACAAGCTTCCAACTTGGACAAGAATTGGCTAATTCAGAGACCGTTCGATATCCCAAAAGCACGTTGGAACTCTTCGATCGTCATTTTTCAATATGCATTGTTAATATTTCCAAATAGCGCGATCCAACTGAGACGCTCGTAACTCCATCGTTTGATGTCGGATTGGGATGATTTTTGGCCATCTGAAAGGTATTTTAGTGCTCTTTGTTTCCTGACTGGAATCGTCGTATTCCAAGACCCTTTAGGGATCCGTAAGTGGGATCGCAGTCATCAGTGTTGGATTTTTCCTTCATCTCCTTGTCTAATAGTAACCTCATAACTCTCTCTTCAAAGCTCGAATTTAGAATATTTTGTGCTCATTGCAATCGTAATTTGACAAGCTTCCAACTTGGACAAGAATTGGCTAATTCAGAGACCGTTCGATATCCCAAAAGCACGTTGGAACTCTTCGATCGTCATTTTTCAATATGCATTGTTAATATTTCCAAATAGCGCGATCCAACTGAGACGCTCGTAACTCCATCGTTTGATGTCGGATTGGGATGATTTTTGGCCATCTGAAAGGTATTTTAGTGCTCTTTGTTTCCTGACTGGAATCGTCGTATTCCAAGACCCTTTAGGGATCCGTAAGTGGGATCGCAGTCATCAGTCTTGAATTTTTCCTTCATCTCCTTGTCTAATAGTAACCCTAATAACTATCTCTTCAGAGCTCGAATTTAGAATATTTTGTGCTCATTGCAATCGAACTTGACAAGCTTCCAACTTGGACAAGAATTGGGTAATTCAGAGACCGTTTGATATCCCAAAGCACGTTGGAACTCTTCGATCGTCATTTTTCAATATGGATTGTTAATATTTCCAAATAGCGCGATCCAACTGAGACGACCATAACTCCATCGTTTGATGTCGGATGGGATGATTTTTGGCCATCTGAAAGGTATTTTAGTGTTCTTTGATTCCTGACTGGAATCGTCGTATTCCAAGACCCTTTAGGGATCCGTAAGTGGGATCGCAGTCATCAGTCCAAGATTTTTCCTTCATCTCCTTGTCTAATAGTAACCCTCATAACTTTCTCTTCAAAGCTCGAATTTAGAATATTTTGTGCTCATTGCAATCGTAACTTGACAAGCTTCCAACTTGGACAAGAATTGGATAATTCAGAGACCGTTCGATATCCCAAAAGCATGTTGGAACTCTTCGATCGTCATTTTTCAATATGGATTGTTAATATTTCCAAATAGCGCGATCCAACTGAGACGACCATAACTCCATCGTTTGATGTCGGATTGGGATGATTTTTGGCCATCTGAAAGGTATTTTAGTGTTCTTTGATTCCTGACTGGAATCGTCGTATTCCAAGACCATTTAGGGATCCGTAAGTGGGATCGCAGTCATCAGTCCTGTATTTTTCCTTCTCTCCTTGTCTAATAGTAACCCTCATAAATCTCTCTTCAGACGTCGAATTTAGAATATTTTGTGCTCATTGCAATCGAAACTTGACAAGCTTCCAAATTGGACAAGAATTGGCTAAATCGGAGACCGTTCGATATCCCAAAAGCACGTTGGAACTCTTCGATCGTCATTTTTCAATATGGATTGTTAATATTTCCAAATAGCGCGATCCAACTGAGAAACCCATAACTCCATCGTTTGATGTCGGATTGGGATGATTTTTGGCCATCTGAAAGGTATTTTTGTTCTTTGATTTCTGACTGGAATCGTCGTATTCCAAGACCCTTTAGGGATCCGTAAGTGGGATCGCAGTCATCAGTGTTGGATTTTTCCTTCATCTCCTTGTCTAATAGTAACACTCATAACTCTCTCTTCAAAGCTCGAATTTAGAATATTTTGTGCTCATTGCAATCGTAATTTGACAAGCTTCCAACTTGGACAAGAATTGGCTAATTCAGAGACCGTTCGATATCCCAAAAGCACGTTGGAACTCTTCGATCGTCATTTTTCAATATGGATTGTTAATATTTCCAAATAGAGCGATCCAACTGAGACGCTCGTAACTCCATCGTTTGATGTCGGATTGGGATGATTTTTGGCCATCTGAAAGGTATTTTAGTGTTCTTTGTTTCCTGACTGGAATCGTCGTATTCCAAGACCCTTTAGGGATCCGTAAGTGGGATCGCAGTCATCAGTGTTGGATTTTCCTTCATCTCCTTGTCTAATAGTAACCACTCATAACTCTCTCTTCAAAGCTCGAATTTAGAATATTTTGTGCTCATTGCAATCGTAATTTGACAAGCTTCCAACTTGGACAAGAATTGGCTAATTCAGAGACCGTTCGATATCCCAAAAGCACGTTGGAACTCTTCGATCGTCATTTTTCAATATGCATTGTTAATATTTCCAAATAGCGCGATCCAACTGAGACGCTCGTAACTCCATCGTTTGATGTCGGATTGGGATGATTTTTGGCCATCTGAAAGGTATTTTAGTGCTCTTTGTTCCTGACTGGAATCGTCGTATTCCAAGACCCTTTAGGGATCCGTAAGTGGGATCGCAGTCATCAGTCTTGAATTTTTCCTTCATCTCCTTGTCTAATAGTAACCCTCATAACTCTCTCTTCAGAGCTCGAATTTAGAATATTTTGTGCTCATTGCAATCGTAATTTGACAAGCTTCCAATTTGGACAAGAATTGGCTAATTCAGAGACCGTTCGATATCCCAAAAGCACGTTGGAACTCTTCGATCGTCATTTTTCAATATGCATTGTTAATATTTCCAAATAGCGCGATCCAACTGAGAGGCTCGTAACTCCATCGTTTGATGTCGGATTGGGATGATTTTTGGCCATCTGAAAGGTATTTTAGTGCTCTTTGTTTCCTGACTGGAATCGTCCTATTCCAAGATCCTTTAGGGATCCGTAAGTGGGATCGCAGTCATCAGTCTTGAATTTTTCCTTCATCTCCTTGTCCAATAGTAACCCTAATAACTATCTCTTCAGAGCTCGAATTTAGAATATTTTGGGCTCATTGCAATCTTAACTTGACAAGCTTCCAACTTGGACAAGAATTGGGTAATTCAGAGACCGTTTGATATCCCAAAAGCATGTTGGAACTCTTCGATCGTCATTTTTCAATATGGATTGTTAATATTTTTAAATAGCGCGATCCAGCTGAGACGCCCATAACTCCATCGTTTGATGTCTGATTGGGATAATTTTTCGCCATCTGAAAGGTATTTAAGTGCTCCTTGATTCCTGACTGGAATCGTCGTATTCCAAAGCCCTTTAGGGATCCGTAAGTGGGATCGCAGTCATCAGTCCTGGATTTTTCCTTCATCTCCTTGTCTAATAGTAACCCTCATAACTCTCTCTTCAGACGTCGAATTTAGAATATTTTGTGCTCATTGCAATCGTAACTTGACAAGCTTCCAACTTGGACAAGAATTGGCTAATACAGTGACAGTTCGATATCCCAAAAGCACGTTGGAACTCTTCGATCGTCATTTTTCAATATGGATTGTTAATATTTCCAAATAGCGCGATCCAACTGAGAAACCATAACTCCATCGTTTGATGTCGGATTGGGATGATTTTTGGCCATCTGAAAGGTATTTTATTCTTTGATTTCTGACTGGAATCGTCGTATTCCAAGACCCTTTAGGGATCCGTAAGTGGGATCGCAGTCATCAGTGTTGGATTTTTCCTTCATCTCCTTGTCTAATAGTAACACTCATAACTCTCTCTTCAAAGCTCGAATTTAGAATATTTTGTGCTCATTGCAATCGTAATTGACAAGCTTCCAACTTGGACAAGAATTGGCTAATTCAGAGACCGTTCGATATCCCAAAAGCACGTTGGAACTCTTCGATCGTCATTTTTCAATATGCATTGTTAATATTTCCAAATAGCGCGATCCAACTGAGACGCTCGTAACTCCATCGTTTGATGTCGGATTGGGATGATTTTTGGCCATCTGAAAGGTAATTTAGTGCTCTTTGTTCCTGACTGGAATCGTCGTATTCCAAGACCCTTTAGGGATCCGTAAGTGGGATCGCAGTCATCAGTGTGGATTTTTCCTTCATCTCCTTGTCTAATAGTAACACTCATAACTCTCTCTTCAAAGCTCGAATTTAGAATATTTTGTGCTCATTGCAATCGTATTTGACAAGCTTCCAACTTGGACAAGAATTGGCTAATTCAGAGACCGTTCGATATCCCAAAAGCACGTTGGAACTCTTCGATCGTCATTTTTCAATATGCATTGTTAATATTTCCAAATAGCGCGATCCAACTGAGACGCTCGTAACTCCATCGTTTGATGTCGGATTGGGATGATTTTTGGCCATCTGAAAGGTATTTTAGTGCTCTTTGTTTCCTGACTGGAATCGTCGTATTCCAAGACCCTTTAGGGATCCGTAAGTGGGATCGCAGTCATCAGTCTTGAATTTTTCCTTCATCTCCTTGTCTAATAGTAACCCTAATAACTATCTCTTCAGAGCTCGAATTTAGAATATTTTGTGCTCATTGCAATCGTAACTTGACAAGCTTCCAACTTGGACAAGAATTGGGTAATTCAGAGACCGTTCGATATCCCAAAGCACGTTGGAACTCTTCGATCGTCATTTTTCAATATGGATTGTTAATATTTCCATATAGCGCGATCCAACTGAGACGACCATAACTCCATCGTTCGATGTCGGATGGGATGATTTTTGGCCATCTGAAAATATTTTAGTGTTCTTTGATTCCTGACTGGAATCGTCGTATTCCAAGACCCTTTAGGGATCCGTAAGTGGGATCGCAGTCATCAGTCCAAGATTTTTCCTTCATCTCCTTGTCTAATAGTAACCCTCATAACTTCTCTTCAAAGCTCGAATTTAGAATATTTTGTGCTCATTGCAATCGTAACTTGACAAACTTCCAACTTGGATAAGAATTGGCTAATTCTGAGACCGTTCATATCCCAAAAGCATGTTGGAACTCTTCGATCGTCGTTTTCAATATGGATTGTTAATATTTCCAAATAGAGCGATCCAACTGAGACGACCATAACTCCATCGTTTGATGTCGGATTGGGATGATTTTTGGCCATCTGAAAGGTATTTTAGTGTTCTTTGATTCCTGACTAGAATCGTCGTATTCCAAGACCTTTAGGGATCCGTAAGTGGGATCGCAGTCATCGTCCTGTATTTTTCCTTCTTCTCCTTGTCTAATAGTAACCCTCATAAATCTCTCTTCAGACGTCGAATTTAGAATATTTTGTGCTCATTGGAATCGAAACTTGACAAGCTTCCAAATTGGACAAGAATTGGCTAAATCGGAGACCGTTCGATATACCAAAAGGACGTTGGAACTCTTCGATCGTCATTTTTCAATATGGATTGTTAATATTTCCAAATAGAGCGATCCAACTGAGAAACCATAACTCCATCGTTTGATGTCAGATTGGGATGATTTTTGGCCATCTGAAAGGTATTTTGTATTCTTTGATTTCTGACTGGAATCGTCGTATTCCAAGACCCTTTAGGGATCCGTAAGTGGGATCGCAGTCATCAGTGTTGGATTTTTCCTTCATCTCCTTGTCTAATAGTAACACTCATAACTCTCTCTTCAAAGCTCGAATTTAGAATATTTTGTGCTCATTGCAATCGTAATTGACAAGCTTCCAACTTGGACAAGAATTGGCTAATTCAGAGACCGTTCGATATCCCAAAAGCACGTTGGAACTCTTCGATCGTCATTTTTCAATATGCATTGTTAATATTTCCAAATAGCGCGATCCAACTGAGACGCTCGTAACTCCATCGTTTGATGTCGGATTGGGATGATTTTTGGCCATCTGAAAGGTATTTAGTGCTCTTTGTTTCCTGACTGGAATCGTCGTATTCCAAGACCCTTTAGGGATCCGTAAGTGGGATCGCAGTCATCAGTGTTGGATTTTTCCTTCATCTCCTTGTCTAATAGTAACACTCATAACTCTCTCTTCAAAGCTCGAATTTAGAATATTTTGTGCTCATTGCAATCGTAATTTGACAAGCTTCCAACTTGGACAAGAATTGGCTAATTCAGAGACCGTTCGATATCCCAAAGCACGTTGGAACTCTTCGATCGTCATTTTTCAATATGCATTGTTAATATTTCCAAATAGCGCGATCCAACTGAGACGCTCGTAACTCCATCGTTTGATGTCGGATTGGGATGATTTTTGGCCATCTGAAAGGTATTTTAGTGCTCTTTGTTTCCTGACTGGAATCGTCGTATTCCAAGACCCTTTAGGGATCCGTAAGTGGGATCGCAGTCATCAGTGTTGATTTTTCCTTCATCTCCTTGTCTAATAGTAACCCTCATAACTCTCTCTTCAAAGCTCGAATTTAGAATATTTTGTGCTCATTGCAATCGTAACTTGACAAGCTTCCAACTTGGACAAGAATTGGCTAATTCAGAGACCGTTCGATATCCCAAAAGCACGTTGGAACTCTTCGATCGTCATTTTTCAATATGCATTGTTAATATTTCCAAATAGCGCGATCCAACTGAGACGCTCATAACTCCATCGTTTGATGTCGGATTGGGATGATTTTTGGCCATCTGAAAGGTATTTTGTGTTCTTTGATTCCTGACTGGAATCGTCGTATTCCAAGACCCTTTAGGGATCCGTAAGTGGGATCGCAGTCATCAGTCTTGAATTTTCCTTCATCTCCTTGTCTAATAGTAACCCTATAACTCTCTCTTCAAAGCTCGAATTTAGAATATTTTGTGCTCATTGCAATCGTAACTTGACAAGCTTCCAACTTGGACAAGAATTGGCTAATTCAGAGACCGTTCGATATCCCAAAAGCACGTTGGAACTCTTCGATCGTCATTTTTCAATATGGATTGTTAATATTTCCAAATAGCGCGATCCAACTGAGACGCTCGTAACTCCATCGTTTGATGTCGGATTGGGATGATTTTTGGCCATCTGAAAGGTATTTTAGTGTTCTTTGATTCCTGACTGGAATCGTCGTATTCCAAGACCCTTTAGGGATCCGTAAGTGGGATCGCAGTCATCAGTCCTGTATTTTTCCTTCATCTCCTTGTCTAATAGTAACCCTCATAATCTCTCTTCAGAGCTCGAATTTAGAATATTTTGTGCTCATTGCAATCGAACTTGACAAGCTTCCAAATTGGACAAGAATTGGCTAAATCGGAGACCGTTCGATATCCCAAAAGGACGTTGGAACTCTTCGATCGTCATTTTTCAATATGGATTGTTAATATTTCCAAATAGCGCGATCCAACTGAGAAACCCATAACTCCATCGTTTGATGTCGGATTGGGATGATTTTTGGCCATCTGAAAGGTATTTTGTTCTTTGATTTCTGACTGGAATCGTCGTATTCCAAGACCCTTTAGGGATCCGTAAGTGGGATCGCAGTCATCAGTGTTGGATTTTTCCTTCATCTCCTTGTCTAATAGTAACCTCATAACTCTCTCTTCAAAGCTCGAATTTAGAATATTTTGTGCTCATTGCAATCGTAATTTGACAAGCTTCCAACTTGGACAAGAATTGGCTAATTCAGAGACCGTTCGATATCCCAAAAGCACGTTGGAACTCTTCGATCGTCATTTTTCAATATGCATTGTTAATATTTCCAAATAGCGCGATCCAACTGAGACGCTCGTAACTCCATCGTTTGATGTCGGATTGGGATGATTTTTGGCCATCTGAAAGGTATTTTAGTGCTCTTTGTTTCCTGACTGGAATCGTCGTATTCCAAGACCCTTTAGGGATCCGTAAGTGGGATCGCAGTCATCAGTGTTGGATTTTTCCTTCATCTCCTTGTCTAATAGTAACACTCATAACTCTCTCTTCAAAGCTCGAATTTAGAATATTTTGTGCTCATTGCAATCGTACTTGACAAGCTTCCAACTTGGACAAGAATTGGCTAATTCAGAGACCGTTCGATATCCCAAAAGCACGTTGGAACTCTTCGATCGTCATTTTTCAATATGGATTGTTAATATTTCCAAATAGCGCGATCCAACTGAGACGCCATAACTCCATCGTTTGATGTCGGATTGGGATGATTTTTGGCCATCTGAAAGGTATTTAGTGCTCTTTGTTTCTGACTGGAATCGTCGTATTCCAAGACCTTTAGGGATCCGTAAGTGGGATCGCAGTCATCAGTGTTGGATTTTTCCTTCATCTCCTTGTCTAATAGTAACACTCATAACTCTCTCTTCAAAGCTCGAATTTAGAATATTTTGTGCTCATTGCAATCGTAATTTGACAAGCTTCCAACTTGGACAAGAATTGGCTAATTCAGAGACCGTTCGATATCCCAAAAGCACGTTGGAACTCTTCGATCGTCATTTTTCAATATGCATTGTTAATATTTCCAAATAGCGCGATCCAACTGAGACGCTCGTAACTCCATCGTTTGATGTCGGATTGGGATGATTTTTGGCCATCTGAAAGGTATTTTAGTGCTCTTTGTTTCCTGACTGGAATCGTCGTATTCCAAGACCCTTTAGGGATCCGTAAGTGGGATCGCAGTCATCAGTCTTGAATTTTCCTTCATCTCCTTGTCTAATAGTAACCCTCATAACTCTCTCTTCAGAGCTCGAATTTAGAATATTTTGTGCTCATTGCAATCGTAACTTGACAAGCTTCCAACTTGGACAAGAATTGGCTAATTCAGAGACCGTTCGATATCCCAAAGCACGTTGGAACTCTTCGATCGTCATTTTTCAATATGGATTGTTAATATTTCCAAATAGCGCGATCCAATGAGACGACCATAACTCCATCGTTTGATGTCGGATTGGGATTATTTTGGCCATCTGAAAGGTATTTTAGTGTTCTTTGATTCCTGACTGGAATCGTCGTATTCCAAGACCCTTTAGGGATCCGTAAGTGGGATCGCAGTCATCAGTCAAATTTTTCCTTCATCTCCTTGTCTAATAGTAACCCTCATAACTTTCTCTTCAAAGCTCGAATTTAGAATATTTTGTGCTCATTGCAATCGTAACTTGACAAGCTTCCAACTTGGACAAGAATTGGATAATTCAGAGACCGTTCAATATCCAAAAGCACGTTGGAACTCTTCGATCGTCATTTTTCAATATGGATTGTTAATATTTCCAAATAGAGCGATCCAACTGAGACGACCATAACTCCATCGTTTGATGTCGGATTGGGATGATTTTTGGCCATCTGAAAGGTATTTTAGTGTTCTTTGATTCCTGACTGGAATCGTCGTATTCCAAGACCCTTTAGGGATCCGTAAGTGGGATCGCAGTCATCAGTCTGTATTTTTCCTTCATCTCCTTGTCTAATAGTAACCCTCATAAATCTCTCTTCAGACGTCGAATTTAGAATATTTTGTGCTCATTGCAATCGAACTTGACAAGCTTCCAACTTGGACAAGAATTGGCTAATGGAGACCGTTCGATATCCCAAAAGCACGTTGGAACTCTTCGATCGTCATTTTTCAATATGGATTGTTAATATTTCCAAATAGCGCGATCCAACTGAGAAACCCATAACTCCATCGTTTTGATGTCGATTGGGATGATTTTTGGCCATCTGAAAGGTATTTTAGTGCTCTTTGATTTCTGACTGGAATCGTCGTATTCCAAGACCCTTTAGGGATCCGTAAGTGGGATCGCAGTCATCAGGTTGGATTTTTCCTTCATCTCCTTGTCTAATAGTAACCCTCATAACTCTCTCCTCAAAGCTCGAATTTAGAATATTTTGTGCTCATTGCAATCGTAATTTGACAAGCTTCCAACTTGGACAAGAATTGGCTAATTCAGAGACCGTTCGATATCCCAAAAGCACGTTGGAACTCTTCGATCGTCATTTTTCAATATGCATTGTTAATATTTCCAAATAGCGCGATCCAACTGAGACGCTCGTAACTCCATCGTTTGATGTCGGATTGGGATGATTTTTGGCCATCTGAAAGGTATTTTAGTGCTCTTTGTTTCCTGACTGGAATCGTCGTATTCCAAGACCCTTTAGGGATCCGTAAGTGGGATCGCAGTCATCAGTGTTGGATTTTTCCTTCATCTCCTTGTCTAATAGTAACACTCATAACTCTCTCTTCAAAGCTCGAATTTAGAATATTTTGTGCTCATTGCAATCGTAATTTGACAAGCTTCCAACTTGGACAAGAATTGGCTAATTCAGAGACCGTTCGATATCCCAAAAGCACGTTGGAACTCTTCGATCGTCATTTTTCAATATGCATTGTTAATATTTCCAAATAGCGCGATCCAACTGAGACGCTCGTAACTCCATCGTTTGATGTCGGATTGGGATGATTTTGGCCATCTGAAAGGTATTTTAGTGCTCTTTTTTCCTGACTGGAATCGTCGTATTCCAAGACCCTTTAGGGATCCGTAAGTGGGATCGCAGTCATCAGTCTTGAATTTTTCCTTCATCTCCTTGTCTAATAGTAACCCTAATAACTATCTCTTCAGAGCTCGAATTTAGAATATTTTGGGCTCATTGCAATCGTAACTTGACAAGCTTCCAACTTGGACAAGAATTGGCTAATTCAGAGACCGTTCGATATCCCAAAGCACGTTGGAACTCTTCGATCGTCATTTTTCAATATGCATTGTTAATATTTCCAATAGCGCGATCCAACTGAGACGCTCGTAACTCCATCGTTTGATGTCGGATTGGGATGATTTTTGGCCATCTGAAAGGTATTTTAGTGCTCTTTGTTTCCTGACTGGAATCGTCGTATTCCAAGACCCTTTAGGGATCCGTAAGTGGGATCGCAGTCATCAGTCTTGAATTTTTCCTTCATCTCCTTGTCTAATAGTAACCTATAACTATCTCTTCAGAGCTCGAATTTAGAATATTTTGGCTCATTGCAATCGTAACTTGACAAGCTTCCAACTTGGACAAGAATTGGCTAATTCAGAGACCGTTCGATATCCCAAAGCACGTGGAACTCTTCGATCGTCATTTTTCAATATGCATTGTTAATATTTCCAAATAGGCGATCCAACTGAGAGCTGCTCCTAACTCCATCGTTTGATGTCGGATTGGGATGATTTTTGGCCATCTGAAAGGTATTTTAGTGTTCTTTGATTCCTGACTGGAATCGTCGTATTCCAAGACCTTTAGGGATCCGTAAGTGGGATCGCAGTCGTCGGTCCTGTATTTTTCCTTCTCTCCTTGTCTAATAGTAACCCTCAAAATCTCTCTTCAGACTCGAATTTAGAATATTTTGTGCTCATTGGAATCGAAACTTGACAAGCTTCCAACTTGGACAAGAATTGGCTAATCGGAGACCGTTCGATATCCAAAAGCACGTTGGAACTCTTCGATCGTCATTTTTCAATATGGATTGTTAATATTTCCATAGCGCGATCCAACTGAGAAACCCATAACTCCATCGTTTGATGTCGGATTGGGATGATTTTTGGCCATCTGAAAGGTATTTTTTGTTTCTTTGATTTCTGACTGGAATCGTCGTATTCCAAGACCCTTTAGGGATCCGTAAGTGGGATCGCAGTCATCAGTGTTGGATTTTTCCTTCATGTCCTTGTCTAATAGTAACACTCATAACTCTCTATTCAAAGCTCGAATTTAGAATATTTTGTGCTATTGCAATCGTAATTTGACAAGCTTCCAACTTGGACAAGAATTGGCTAATTCAGAGACCGTTCGATATCCCAAAAGCACGTTGCAACTCTTCGATCGTCATTTTTCAATATGCATTGTTAATATTTCCAAATAGCGCGATCCAACTGAGACGCTCGTAACTCCATCGTTTGATGTCGGATTGGGATGATTTTTGGCCATCTGAAAGGTATTTTAGTGCTCTTTGTTTCCTGACTGGAATCGTCGTATTCCAAGACCCTTTAGGGATCCGTAAGTGGGATCGCAGTCATCAGTCTTGGATTTTTCCTTCATCTCCTTGTCTAATAGTAACCCTCATAACTCTCTCTTCAAAGCTCGAATTTAGAATATTTTGTGCTCATTGCAATCGTATTTGACAAGCTTCCAACTTGGACAAGAATTGGCTAATTCAGAGACCGTTCGATATCCAAAAGCACGTTGGAACTCTTCGATCGTCATTTTTCAATATGCATTGTTAATATTTCCAATAGCGCGATCCAACTGAGACGCTCGTAACTCCATCGTTTGATGTCGGATTGGGATGATTTTGGCCATCTGAAAGGTATTTTAGTGCTCTTTGTTTCCTGACTGGAATCGTCGTATTCCAAGACCCTTTAGGGATCCGTAAGTGGGATCGCAGTCATCAGTCGAATTTTTCCTTCATCTCCTTGTCTAATAGTAACCCTAATAACTATCTCTTCAGAGCTCGAATTTAGAATATTTTGTGCTCATTGCAATCGTAACTTGACAAGCTTCCAACTTGGACAAGAATTGGCTAATTCAGAGACCGTTGATATCCCAAAGCACGTTGGAACTCTTCGATCGTCATTTTTCAATATGGATTAATATTTCCAAATAGCGCGATCCAACTGAGACGACCATACTCCACGTCGTTTTATGTCGGATAGGGATTATTTTTGGCCATCTGAAAGGTATTTTAGTGTTCTTTGATTCCTGACTGGAATCGTCGTATTCCAAGACCCTTTAGGGATCCGTAAGTGGGATCGCAGTCATCAGTCCAAGATTTTTCCTTCATCTCCTTGTCTAATAGTAACCCTCATAACTTTCTCTTCAAAGCTCGAATTTAGAATTTTTGTGCTCATTGCAATCGTAACTTGACAAACTTCCAACTTGGATAAGAATTGGATAATTCAGAGACCGTTCAATATCCCAAAGCATGTTGGAACTCTTCGATCGTCATTTTTCAATATGGATTGTTAATATTTCCAAATAGAGCGATCCAACTGAGACGACCATAACTCCATCGTTTGATGTCGGATTGGGATGATTTTTGGCCATCTGAAAGGTATTTTAGTGTTCTTTGATTCCTGACTAGAATCGTCGTATTCCAAGACCATTTAGGGATCCGTAAGTGGGATCGCAGTCGTCGTCCTGTATTTTTCCTTCTTCTCCTTGTCTAATAGTAACCCTCATAAATCTCTCTTCAGACGTCGAATTTAGAATATTTTGTGCTCATTGGAATCGAACTTGACAAGCTTCCAAATTGGACAAGAATTGGCTAATTCGGAGACCGTTCGATATACCAAAAGCACGTTGGAACTCTTCGATCGTCATTTTTCAATATGCATTGTTAATATTTCCAAATAGAGCGATCCAACTGAGAAACCCATAACTCCATCGTTTGATGTCAGATTGGGATGATTTTTGGCCATCTGAAAGGTATTTTTGTATTCTTTGATTTCTGACTGGAATCGTCGTATTCCAAGACCCTTTAGGGATCCGTAAGTGGGATCGCAGTCATCAGTGTTGGATTTTTCCTTCATCTCCTTGTCTAATAGTAACACTCATAACTCTCTATTCAAAGCTTGAATTTAGAATATTTTTGTGCTCATTGCAATCGTAATTTGACAAGCTTCCAACTTGGACAAGAATTGGCTAATTCAGAGACCGTTCGATATCCCAAAAGCACGTTGGAACTCTTCGATCGCATTTTTCAATATGCATTGTTAATATTTCCAAATAGCGCGATCCAACTGAGACGCTCGTAACTCCATCGTTTGATGTCGGATTGGGATGATTTTGGCCATCTGAAAGGTATTTTAGTGCTCTTTGTTTGACTGGAATCGTCGTATTCCAAGACCCTTTAGGGATCCGTAAGTGGGATCGCAGTCATCAGTGTTGGATTTTTCCTTCATCTCCTTGTCTAATAGTAACACTCATAACTCTCTCTTCAAAGCTCGAATTTAGAATATTTTGTGCTCATTGCAATCGTAATTTGACAAGCTTCCAACTTGGACAAGAATTGGCTAATTCAGAGACCGTTCGATATCCCAAAAGCACGTTGGAACTCTTCGATCGTCATCTTTTTCAATATGCATTGTTAATATTTCCAAATAGCGCGATCCAACTGAGACGCTCGTAACTCCATCGTTTGATGTCGGATTGGTGGGATGATTTTGGCCATCTGAAAGGTATTTTAGTGTTCTTGTTCCTGACTGGAATCGTCGTATTCCAAGACCCTTTAGGGATCCGTAAGTGGGATCGCAGTCATCAGTGTTAGATTTTCCTTCATCTCCTTGTCTAATAGTAACCCTCAACTCTCTCTTCAAGCTCGAATTTAGAATATTTTGTGCTCATTGCAATCGTAACTTGACAAGCTTCCAACTTGGACAAGAATTGGCTAATTCAGAGACCGTTTCGATATCCCAAAGCACGTTGGAACTCTTCGATCGTCATTTTTCAATATGGATTGTTAATATTTCCAAATAGCGCGATCCAACTGAGACGACCGAACTCCATCGTTTGATGTCGGATTGGGATGATTTTTGGCCATCTGAAAGGTATTTTGTTTCTTTGATTCCTGACTGGAATCGTCGTATTCCAAGACCTTTAGGGATCCGTAAGTGGGATCGCAGTCATCAGTCTGGATTTTTCTTCATCTCCTTGTCTAATAGTAACCCTCATAACTCTCTCTTCAAAGCTCGAATTTAGAATATTTTGGGCTCATTGCAATCTTAACTTGACAAGCTTCCAACTTGGACAAGAATTGGCTAATTCAGAGACCGTTCGATATCCCAAAAGCACGTTGGAACTCTTCGATCGTCATTTTTCAATATGCATTGTTAATATTTCCAAATAGCGCGATCCAACTGAGACGCTCGTAACTCCATCGTTTGATGTCGGATTGGGATGATTTTTGGCCATCTGAAAGGTATTTTAGTGTTCTTTGATTCCTGACTAGAATCGTCATATTCCAAAACCATTTAGGGATCCGTAAGTGGGATCGCAGTCGTCGGTCCTGTTTTCCTTCATCTCCTTGTCTAATAGTAACCCTCATAAATCTCTTTCAGACGTCGAATTAGAATATTTTGTGCTCATTGGAATCGAAACTTGACAAGCTTCCAAATGGACAAGAATTGGCTAAATCAGAGACCGTTCGATTACCAAAAGACGTTGGAACTCTTCGATCGTCATTTTTCATATGGATTGTTAATATTTCCAAATAGCGCGATCCAACTGAGAAAACCCATAACTCCATCGTTTGATGTCAGATTGGGATGATTTTTGGCCATCTGAAAGGTATTGTATTCTTTGATTCTGACTGGAATCGTCGTATTCCAAGACCCTTTAGGGATCCGTAAGTGAGATCGCAGTCATCAGTGTTGGATTTTTCCTTCATCTCCTTGTCTAATAGTAACACTCATAACTCTCTCTTCAAAGCTCGAATTAGAATATTTTGTGCTCATTGCAATCGTAATTTGACAAGCTTCCAACTGGACAAGAATTGGCTAATTCAGAGACCGTTCGATATCCCAAAAGCACGTTGGAACTCTTCGATCGTCATTTTCAATATGCATTGTTAATATTTCCAAATAGCGCGATCCAACTGAGACGCTCGTAACTCCATCGTTTGATGTCGGATTGGGATGATTTTGGCCATCTGAAAGGTATTTTAGTGCTCTTTGTTCCTGACTGGAATCGTCGTATTCCAAGACCCTTTAGGGATCCGTAAGTGGGATCGCAGAGTCATCAGTGTTGGATTTTTCCTTCATCTCCTTGTCTAATAGTAACACTCATAACTCTCTCTTCAAAGCTCGAATTTAGAATATTTTGTGCTCATTGCAATCGTTATTTGACAAGCTTCCAACTTGGACAAGAATTGGCTAATTCAGAGACCGTTCGATATCCCAAAAGCACGTTGGAACTCTTCGATCGTCATTTTCAATATGCATTGTTAATATTTCCAAATAGCGCGATCCAACTGAGACGCTCGTAACTCCATCGTTTGATGTCGGATTGGGATGATTTTTGGCCATCTGAAAGGTATTTTAGTGCTCTTTGTTTCCTGACTGGATCGTCGTATTCCAAGACCCTTTAGGGATCCGTAAGTGGGATCGCAGTCATCAGTTTGGATTTTCCTTCATCTCCTTGTCTAATAGTAACACTCATAACTCTCTCTTCAAAGCTCGAATTTAGAATTTTGTGCTCATTGCAATCGTAACTTGACAAGCTTCCAATTGGACAAGAATTGGCTAATTCAGAGACCGTTCGATATCCCAAAGCACGTTGGAACTCTTCGATCGTCATTTTTCAATATGGATTGTTAATATTTCCAAATAGCGCGATCCAACTGAGAGGCTCGTAACTCCATCGTTTGATGTCGGATTGGGATGATTTTTGGCCATCTGAAAGGTATTTTAGTGCTCTTTGTTTCCTGACTGGAATCGTCTATTCCAAGACCCTTTAGGGATCCGTAAGTGGGATCGCAGTCATCAGTCTTGGAATTTTCCTTCATCTCCTTGTCTAATAGTAACCCTAATAACTATCTCTTCAGAGCTCGAATTTAGAATATTTTGTGCTCATTGCAATCGTAACTTGACAAGCTTCCAACTTGGACAAGAATGGGTAATCAGAGACCGTTGATATCCCAAAGCACGTTGGAACTCTTCGATCGTCATTTTCAATATGGATTGTTAATATTTCCAAATAGCGCGATCCAACTGAGACGACCATAACTCCATCGTTTGATGTCGGATAGGGATATTTTGGCCATCTGAAAAATATTTTAGTGTTCTTTGATTCCTGACTGGAATCGTCGTATTCCAAGACCCTTAGGGATCCGTAAGTGGGATCGCAGTCATCAGTCCAGATTTTTCCTTCATCTCCTTGTCTAATAGTAACCCTCATAACTTCTCTTCAAGCTCGAATTTAGAATATTTTGTGCTCATTGCAATCGTAACTTGACAAGCTTCCAACTTGGACAAGAATTGGCTAATTCTGAGACCGTTCGATATCCCAAAGCATGTTGGAAATCTTCGATCGTCATTTTTCAATATGGATTGTTAATATTTCCAAATAGAGCGATCCAACAATGAGACGACCATAACTCCATCGTTTGATGTCGGATTGGGATGATTTTTGGCCATCTGAAAGGTATTTTAGTGTTCTTGATTCCTGACTAGAATCGTCATATTCCAAGACCTTTAGGGATCCGTAAGTGGGATCGCAGTCGTCGGTCCTGATTTTTCCTTCTTCTCCTTGTCTAATAGTAACCCTCATAAATCTCTCTTCAGACGTCGAATTTAGAATATTTGTGCTCATTGGAATCGAAACTTGACAAGCTTCCAAATTGGACGAGAATTGGCTAAATCGGAGACCGTTCGAATACCAAAAGCACGTTGGAACTCTTCGATCGTCATTTTTCATATGGATTGTTAATATTTCCATATAGCGCGATCCAACTGAGAAACCATAACTCCATCGTTTGATGTCGGATTGGGATGATTTTTGGCCATCTGAAAGGTATTTTTGTATTCTTTGATTCTGACTGGAATCGTCGTATTCCAAGACCTTTAGGGATCCGTAAGTGGGATCGCAGTCATCAGTGTGGATTTTTCCTTCATCTCCTTGTCTAATAGTAACACTCATAACTCTCTCTTCAAAGCTCGAATTTAGAATATTTTGTGCTCATTGCAATCGTAATTGACAAGCTTCCAACTTGGACAAGAATTGGCTAATTCAGAGACCGTTCGATATCCCAAAAGCACGTTGGAACTCTTCGATCGTCATTTTTCAATATGCATTGTTAATATTTCCAAATAGCGCGATCCAACTGAGACGCTCGTAACTCCATCGTTTGATGTCGGATTGGGATGATTTTGGCCATCTGAAAGGTAATTTAGGTCTTTGTTCCTGACTGGAATCGTCGTATTCCAAGACCCTTTAGGGATCCGTAAGTGGGATCGCAGTCATCAGTGTTGGATTTTTCCTTCATCTCCTTGTCTAATAGTAACACTCATAACTCTCTCTTCAAAGCTCGAATTTAGAATATTTTGTGCTCATTGCAATCGTAATTTGACAAGCTTCCAACTTGGACAAGAATGGCTAATTCAGAGACCGTTCGATATCCCAAAAGCACGTTGGAACTCTTCGATCGTCATTTTTCAATATGCATTGTTAATATTTCCAAATAGCGCGATCCAACTGAGACGCTCGTAACTCCATCGTTTGATGTCGGAGTGGGATGATTTTGGCCATCTGAAAGTATTTTAGTTCTCTTTGTTTCCTGACTGGAATCGTCGTATTCCAAGACCTTTAGGGATCCGTAAGGGGATCGCAGTCATCAGTCTTGAATTTTTCCTTCATCTCCTTGTCTAATAGTAACCCTAATAACTATCTCTTCAGAGCTCGAATTTAGAATATTTTGGTGCTCATTGCAATCGTAACTTGACAAGCTTCCAACTTGGACAAGAATTGGCTAATTCAGAGACCGTTCGATATCCCAAAAGCACGTTGGAACTCTTCGATCGTCATTTTTCAATATGGATTGTTAATATTTCCAAATAGCGCGATCCAACTGAGACGCTCGTAACTCCATCGTTTGATGTCGGATTGGGATGATTTTTGGCCATCTGAAAGGTATATTTTAGTTTCTTTGATTCCTGACTGGAATCGTCGTATTCCAAGACCTTTAGGGATCCGTAAGTGGGATCGCAGTCATCAGTATGAATTTTTCCTTCATCTCCTTGTCTAATAGTAACCCTAATAACTTTCTCTTCAGAGCTCGAATTTAGAATATTTTGTGCTCATTGCAATCGTAACTTGACAAGCTTCCAACTTGGACAAGAATTGGCTAATTCAGAGACCGTTCGATATCCCAAAAGCAGTTGGAACTCTTCGATCGTCATTTTTCAATATGGATTGTTAATATTTCCAATAGCGCGATCCAACTGAGACGCTCATAACTCCATCGTTTGATGTCGGATTGGGATGATTTTGGCCATCTGAAAGGTATTTTAGTGTTCTTTGATTCCTGACTAGAATCGTCGTATTCCAAGACCTTTAGGGATCCGTAAGTGGGATCGCAGTCATCAGTCCTGTATTTTTCCTTCTTCTCCTTGTCTAATAGTAAACCTCATAAATCTCTCTTCAGACGTCGAATTTAGAATATTTTGTGCTCATTGGAATCGAAACTTGACAAGCTTCCAAATTGGACAAGAATTGGCTAAATCGAGAGACCGTTCGATATACCAAAAGGACGTTGGAACTCTTCGATCGACATTTTTCAAGGATGTTAATTATTTTATTTCCAAATAGCGCGATCCAACTGAGAGAAACCCATAACTCCATCGTTTGATGTCGGATTGGGATGATTTTGGCCATCTGAAAGGTAATTTGTGTTCTTTATTTCTGACTGGAATCGTCGTATTCCAAGACCCTTTAGGGATCCGTAAGTGGGATCGCAGTCATCAGTGTTGGATTTTTCCTTCATCTCCTTGTCTAATAGTAACACTCATAACTCTCTTCAAAGCTCGAATTTAGAATATTTTGTGCTCATTGCAATCGTTAATTTGACAAGCTTCCAACTTGGACAAGAATTGGCTAATTCAGAGACCGTTCGATATCCCAAAAGCACGTTGGAACTCTTCGATCGTCATTTTTCAATATGCATTGTTAATATTTCCAAATAGCGCGATCCAACTGAGACGCTCGTAACTCCATCGTTTGATGTCGGATTGGGATGATTTTTGGCCATCTGAAAGGTATTTAGTGCTCTTTGTTTCCTGACTGGAATCGTCGTATTCCAAGACCCTTTAGGGATCCGTAAGTGGGATCGCAGTCATCAGTCTGAATTTTCCCTCATCTTCTGTCTAATAGTAACCCTAATAACTATCTCTTCAGAGCTCGAATTAGAATATTTTGTGCTCATTGCAATCGAAACTTGACAAGCTTCCAACTTGGACAAGAATTGGCTAATTCAGAGACCGTTGATATCCCAAAGCACGTTGGAACTCTTCGATCGTCATTTTTCAATATGGATTGTTAATATTTCCAAATAGCGCGATCCAATTGAGACGACCAAACTCCATCGTTCGATGTCGGATTAGGGATTATTTTGGCTATCTGAAAAATATTTTAGTGTTCTTTGATTCCTGACTGGAATCGTCGTATTCCAAGACCCTTTAGGGATCCGTAAGTGGGATCGCAGTCATCAGTCCAAGATTTTTCCTTCATCTCCTTGCCTAATAGTAACCCTCATAACTTTCTCTTCAAAGCTCGAATTTAGAATATTTTGTGCTCATTGCAATCGTAACTTGACAAACTTCCAACTTGGATAAGAATTGGATAATTCTGAGACCGTTCAATATCCCAAAAGCATGTTGGAACTCTTCGATCGTCGTTTCTCAATATGGATTGTTAATATTTCCAAATAGAGCGATCCAACTGAGACGACCATAACTCCATCGTTTGATGTCGGATTGGGATGATTTTTGGCCATCTGAAAGGTATTTTAGTGTTCTTTGATTCCTGACTAGAATCGTCATATTCCAAGACCATTTAGGGATCCGTAAGTGGGATCGCAGTCGTCGGTCCTGTATTTTCCTTCTTCTCCTTGTCTAATAGTAACCCTCATAATCTCTCTTCAGACGTCGAATTTAGAATATTTGTGCTCATTGGAATCGAAACTTGACAAGCTTCCAAATTGGACGAGAATTGGCTAAATCGGAGACCGTTCGATATACCAAAAGGACGTTGGAACTTTCGATCGACATTTTTCAGTATGGATTGTTAATATTTCCAATAGAGCGATCCAACTGAGAAACCCATAACTCCATCGTTTGATGTCAGATTGGGATGATTTTGGCCATCTGAAAGGTATTTTTGTATTCTTTGTTTCTGACTGGAATCGTCGTATTCCAAGACCTTTAGGGATCCGTAAGTGAGATCGCAGTCATCAGTGTTGGATTTTTCCTTCATCTCCTGTCTAATAGTAACACTCATAACTCTCTATTCAAAGCTCGAATTTAGAATATTTGTGCTCATTGCAATCGTAATTTGACAAGCTTCCAAATTGGACAAGAATTGGCTAATTCAGAGACCGTTCGATATCCCAAAAGCACGTTGGAACTCTTCGATCGTCATTTTTCAATATGCAGTTAATATTTCCAAATAGCGCGATCCAACTGAGACGCTCGTAACTCCATCGTTTGATGTCGGATTGGGATGATTTTT
>JAJHSJ010000001.1:71686303-71708175 GCA_021015155.1 Magnolia officinalis
CATATTTAATATTCTCTTTTTGTTAGCTTATTTGTATTTGATTTTATTCCTATATTCCAATCTTATTTGAAAAAGATGAATTGCTGTATTCCTCCTCTTCATTGGAATCAAAATCCAATAGAGCTATGCCCAATTTGGTTTAATTTTCAATTAGAACCTATAACCATTTCTTAAGTGAGTATTGGACATTGAACGTTGATTCGAACTTCTACTCTGATTGTTCTACCGGGTTGCTACAAAAGGAGAAATCCAAGTATTTTTACATTTATTGTAAATCCCTTATTTTGATTTTGTTTGAGAATCGCCAGAAAATCTCATTGTGTTTTGTGAGGCATAAAATAAGCAAAGAACTGAAGAAAGGAAAGATCAGAAGATCAGTTTGAAGATCAAAGAAATCAGTTTGAAGATGACTTTGCGCGGGTTTGCGCAAAGTGAATAGATTGCACTGGACCGTGCAAAGTAAATGGGTTGCGCGGGTTGATCAGTGAAGATAGGTTGCGCGGGACTGATAGATGGCGCGAAACTGCGCAAAGCATGTTGTTTGCGCGAGTCTGCGAAAAGTATTTTGCGGAGGTATAAAAATGGTTGGATGTTATTTTGTCCCACATCGACCAAAACAGAGATTTACACTAGTAAAAATGTCTATAAATACCCCGTTCTTTCTCTCAAAAGGGGTTAGAAGATTTTAGAGTGGAAGAAAGACGAAGAAGAAGACAGAAGGTGCAAAGGAGCATTGGGCTCATATAGTTTGCGCGGAGCATTAGGCTCCTGTAGTTTGCGCGGACCTGCGCAAAGGAGCATTGGGCTCCTGTAGTTTGCGTGAACCCGCGCAAAGCATGTACTTTGCGCGGACTCGCGCAAACCGACTGCTGGACAGTCTATAACAGCAATGGGCTGATATACTGCTGGAATGGCTAGAGTCTTCAAATCTTCAAGTTTTTTTTCTTGTTCAGGAGGAAGGGAAGAATCATCGACGAAAAGGCGTATTCCTCCTAAGTTTCAGGAGATGACCGGAATAGCACTGAAATGCTGCCGAAATCTCTATTCTCTTGAAGATTAATTAGTCGACTTGTCTATTCCTCCTAAGTCATAGGAGATGATTGAAATCAGCGCTGTTATGCTGTCAAAATTTATATTTAACCATTATAATTGTAACTTGCAATGAATTCTTTGTAAACTATTTTAGAATCAAGGGATACCTGAGGATGTAAATAAATTTAGAATCAATAAAGTGTGATGATTGTTTCTGTAACTATTTCATTGTTATGTTTGAATAAGATAATTCCCAAATCAAATACTTTTGTTTTCCTGTCGAAACAAAATGGCGACTCTGCTGGGGACTTATATCTTATTTAACACTAACATTGAGAAAGTTGTAAGACTCTCATTACTGTTTTTGGCGTCTGGTAGACGCTAAAATGGCGACTCTCAGTGGGAACATCCTCCCCTTCATCTCTAAAATAGTTTACTTCGTCTTTCACATACTAATTTCATGAATGTTTTGTTATTGAAGGTACCCAAATTCAATCACATAACATTGCTAATGGCTAACGTTGTGAGAAAAGTGAACTTCCGATTCACCGCTACTGGATTTGTAATTGAATATGCGCCTAGCCAAACTCCTGAGCATACGAAAGCAAGCACTACAAGCAGGCGCAAAGTGACTCAAGTAACAGCGGGAGTCATTTCCGTCCGTCTCACCCCAACCACAAGAAAGTGATGAGAACTGGACTTTGGTCTTGTCCAAAAGACAAAAGCAAAGACCTTAAAGAACCGCAGGGCGAAATTGCTTGTACCAAGAGCTGAGGGACCAATCACGTGTAGTATAGCAAGAAGAAAACCCGAGCTCGCCCTCCGGCGATTTATCCTGAACAAGCTACTTCGCAGTTCTCGTTGCACGATTTTCCAGCTTTGGTGCTCCAAAGACCAAATGGACAGAATCGCAGAAAGGCAAAGCACTGATGATAGGATCACCGATGCCCGTGTCACCTCAAACAAGCTCACCCATAACTGTATCACCTCGATCGGTTAAAAGCACAGGAAGTACACAAGAGTCAAACGAGACTCCAATGTCTCCCCTCTTTATAGTCCTGTTACGTCAATATATTCTCGTTTTACTCAAAAAACAGCTTCGACAAACAGTCAAGAGGCCGCAGTATATATGGCAGAGATGGGTCAAGGAAATAGACCAACTACCGAAGAACGTGTTGATCAAATGGCAGAGGCACAAAGAGTGCTAATGGATGAATGCCGGAACCTCAGAGAAGCTCTGGCAACTCTGGCACATAATGTAGCCTAGATAGTGGCTCCACCCATGATGGGAGCAACAAATGGACAAGAGAACCAACCTGAAGGTTCCCGTCCGCAGGAGATAGGATCGTGAGGATCAGTTCCAGTGACAAGAGCTATAACACAGGATGATGTAAGACAAGTCGTCGAAGAAGCAGTCAAAATAGAAAGGAGCGCGCGAATACCGGTCGTTTCAGATACCGAACACCCTACCCGAGAGAGGTAGAGGATGTTCCGTTTCTAGCCAATTTTAAGCATCCAGATTTTCAGAAATTTAATGGGGAAGGATCACCAGAAGAACACCTGATGCATTTCATCACCAACATGGGAATTTCTCCACGATACTTCAATACTGTTTACACTTATTTGGATCATCGTTGACAAGTAAAGCTTTCAGGTGGTATTAAATTTAGCACCAGGATCTATACGCACATGGGAAGAAATGCAAGATGCTTTCATGTCAAACTTCTTCTCGTCAGAGCGCAATGTTAGCATTACAGAATTAGCTTCAGTACGATAGCGAGAAGGAGAACCAGTTGAAAAATTCGTAGACAGATGGAAGACACTGGGGGCATCGTGTAGGCAGTTGCCGGAAGAAAAGGAACAAGTCAAAATGTGTCTGAACTTTATGGAGACAGGAATTGCGTTCGGACTCACCAGCGCTGATATCGGAACCTTTCGCGATTTGGCTACCAAAGCCCATGCATTGGAATTAATGACTCGTAAGATGCCAGCATTTCATCATGAAATTGTCAGAAGAATACCTGACAGGACAACCGTCAACACCATCGATCGGGATAAGAAAAATTAAGAGGCGAAGGGCTCAAGAGACAAAAGGCCGGAAGGAAGAGAAAACTCGAATCAATCAGGGGACAGATACGGTGGAAAAAAGCTTAGAATGCTCATTCTCATGAAGGATTTGAGTTTGATAAAGAGGACGTGGTGCCTATGATGCAACAATTGTTAAAAGCAGGTACCCTGGAATTACCGGAACCGAAATGCCCTGAAGATGTGACGAGGACTCGAGAAAGAAACTTTTGCCGTTATCATCGCTTAGTGGGACATCCGACGGAAAATTGTTACACGTTAAAGTACATCATACAGCGATTGATAAATAGAGGTGATATAATAACCAGCGAAAGCAAAGGAAAGAATACAAGGGCGACAGTAAATGTATTGTCAATTCAAGAAAAGACTCGGGGATAAAAGAGAAGGGAGACCGAAGGCCGATAAGAAATGCGACAATGATTACGTTGCGATCGGGAAGCAGATAACAAGTCCGGTAAAGCAAAAGAGAAATTATAAGGAAAGAAGTGACTGAAAGACAGAAACATCGAGGATAGAAGTAGAAATGGAGACACAGCGACAAAAGTAGCTTACGATGTAGTTAATCACTTGAAAGGTATATCTGCACGTTTAAGTATTTATGATGCGCTCAAGTTATCAGAAGAGTTTCGACAAAGTTTGATTCAAGCACTGTCTGATCACGAAGTGAGAGAAACTTTACTGACAGCAATGAAGAATGAAAGAAGTAAGGAAAAGGTGGATTGTCTACCAGTAATATCTTTCTCTGATGATGACTTAATTGGTGAAACAGAACATAACAGGTCATTGATGATAGAAGGGTACATTTGCGAAAAGAAGATAAAACGGATCATGATAGACAATGGGTCAGCAGTAAATCTTTTGCCACTCTCCATGATTACTAAAATGGGTTATCGCCATTCAGATTTGTACCCCAGCGGAATGATGATACAGGGGTTTAATCAAGATGGACAACGCGCACTCGGTAAAATTACAGTAATATTGGAAGTGGGAGAACTAATTACTACTGTTGTATGTCATGTTATAAATGTTGTGACGACATATAACCTTCTCTTAGGCAGGCATGGATACATCAGTACAATATTGTACCTTCTACTCTACACCAATGTTTCAAATACTATAAGGATGAAATGCAGTGTAAAGTAATGGCTGATGCGAAACCCTATACAAAGCTGAGTCTTTCTTTGCGGATGCTAGCTATTATAAATGTTTCTCTCAAAGAAGCGAGAAATGATGATGGAAGAGAGTCTTAAAAGATGTCCAAATAAATAAAGTTAGAGAAGAAAGGGCGGAATCTCCTGGGACTACAGAAACAGAAAAAAGTTCTATTTTGTACCAAAAGCCTTGAGACAACCGGGACAACCGCCATTGACATTGTTGTCGACAGAACAGCTGAAAGTCTTACAGTCCAATTACACGATGCCCTTACCCAATATCGAAAGATGTAAGCCATTTGCAGCCGCCCCAGGAACATTTCAAGTCAGAGCCAGTGCTAAATATCCTGAAGCAATAAAGTTTCACGCTACAACAGAGGTGAAGAATGAAAACACAAGTAATATATATCATGGAGAGTTAGCACCGCAGAATTTGAGAAAATACAGTGTAGTAAGCAAGAAAATCATGAGAAATATGGGTTTTGATTGTGACAAGCCCACTGGACTGAATCATGGGAAAGGAATTCAAATCCCTCTCGGAGTTAATCAGGAAAAACGGAGAAAATTCCAAGGATTAGGAGCAGAATCATCAGTAAATATGGTATCAGTAAATATGACTCCAGCCGAACAAATGTCAGAACAAGATGCTAAGGTAGTCGAGTATCCTGAAACTGCTCCAAGACAAATAGAAGACGGGGGGCAGCCGACGATAGATGGCTTGCGAGAAATAAATTTGGGAACAGCAGAAGAGCCAAGGAACACATTCATCAGCGTCAGTCTTTCAGATCAGGAATTTGAGAAATATGGCCACTTCTCAAGAAAATAAAGACGTCTTCGCTTGGACATATGAAGAAATGCCGGATTGGAACCCTCTGTAGCAATGCATCGATTAAATATTTCCAAAGAAAGAAACCAGTAAAGCAAGCACAAAGGCGATTCCACCCAACCTGATTCCATTAATCGAAAAAGAAGTAAATAAACTAATAAAGGTTGGGTTCGTCAGAGAAGTTAAATATCCCAAATGGATATCAAACATTGTTCCGTGAAAAGAAGAATGGGCAGATTAGAGTATGCATCGACTTCAGAGATCTGAATGAAGCATGTCCAAAGGATGACTTCCCTCTCCCGATAACAGAGAATTATTAATTGATAGCACTACTCAGTATGCTATTATGTCCTTTATGGACGGATACGCGGGTTATAATCAAATCAGGATGGCACCCGAAGATGAAGAGGCAACGGCTTTCAGAACGCCGCTTGGAATTTATTGTTATAAAGTTATGCCTTTCGGTCTCAAAAATGCTGGGGCAACATATCAAAGGGCGATGAAAAACATTTTTCAAGATATGATGCATAAACATGTTGAATGCTATGTTGATGACTTGGTGGTCAGGTCGGGAGATCATCAAGAACACCGCGAACATTTAGCATCAGTCTTCCGTCGTCTCAGAAAGAAGCAACTAAAGATGACCCTGCTAAGTGTGCATTTGGAGTATCTTCTGGCAAATTCCTCGGCTTTGTTGTACGACACAGAGGGATCGAGATTGATCCAGAAAAAATTAAGGCTATTCAAAATATGCCGCCACCAACGACGTTGAAGGAATTAAAAAGCTTACAAGGAAAATTGGCATACATTCGCCGTTTCATTTCAAACCTCGCAGGAAGGTGTCAGCCATTTTCTCGGTTAATGAAGAAAGATACAGAATTTGTATGGGATCACGCCTGTCAAAATGCATTTGACTCAATCAAGGAATTATTGAAACAGCCGCCGTGTTAACAGCTCCAGTGAAAGGTAAGCCACTTATCTTATATACATCTGCAGCTACAAATTCTTTGGGTGCTTTGTTAGCACAGGTAAACGAAGCCGGAAAAGAGACTGCTCTTTATTATCTAAGCCGAACATTGATGGGGGCAGAATGCAATTATTCCTCGATCGAAAAAGAGTGTTGGCGCTGATATTCGCTGTACAAAAGTTGAGGCATTATTGTCTCTCCCATGATATAACTCTGATCTCAAGAGCAGATCCGATAAATTTTTTGATGACCAGGCCAATGTTGTCGGGAAGACTAGCCAAGTGGATGTTTTGCTATCAGAATATACTATTTCGTATAAACCGGCGAAAGCAGTAAAAGGACAAGCTATGGCAGATTTCCTCGCAGCACATCCTATAGCAGAAAGTGAGGAAATCAATGACGAATTTCCAGATGAACAGGTTATGTTGGCTGAATCTCAGAATCTTTGGCAAATGTATTTTGATGGTGCTGCTCGAATATCGGGAGCGGGGGCAGGAGTAATATTCATTACACCTCAAGGATTTATTGCCATACTCCTTCACATTGGGCACCGCATGCACAAATAATGAAGCTGAATACAGGGCTCTTATCATCGGAATGGAAATAGCCCAGCAAATGGAAATAAAATTATTGCATATCTTCAGATTCTAAATTGATTAAATCAGTTGACAACAGAATTCGAAGTAAGGAAAGAAGAACTTCTGCCCATTTCGGAAGGCAACAAAGTTGCTTGAACAGTTTTGTCATGTGGAAATTAACACATATACCACGCTCTGAGAATGCAAAAGCTCAGAATCTTTGGCAAATGTATTTTGATGGTGCTGCTCGAATATCGGGAGGGGGCAGGAGTGATATTCATTACACCTCAAGGTGATTTATTGCCATACTCCTTCACATTGGGCACCGCATGCACAAACAATGAAGCTGAATACAGAGCTCTTATCATCGGAATGGAAATAGCCCAGCAAATGGAAATAAAATTATTGCATATCTTCGGAGATTCTAAATTGATTGTAAATCAGTTGACAATAGAATTCGAAGTAAGGAAAGAAGAACTTCTGCCCTATTATCAGAAGGCACAAAAGTTGCTTAAACAGTTTTGTCATGTGGAAATTAAACACATACCACGCTCTGAGAATGCAAAAGCGGACGCTTTAGCCGGTCTGGCAGCAGCCCTTTCCTGCACAAATCGAAGTCCTTTTCAGGTAACTATAGAAGAAAGAAGATTCCTGCCATCTGCCGAGAGTTATCGAAGAAACCGTTGAAATGTTTCCTATATCTTGTCTAGAAGTAATGATAGATGATTGGCGTCAGCCTTTCGTTGATTATCTCAAGTATCATATCTTGCCAGAAGATAATGCACAAAGACAGCAGATTAAGCAGCGATCGGGCAAATTTGTCATATATAGCGAAGTATTGTATAGAAAATCTTACAATGGAATGCTGTTGAGATGCTTAGACAAGCAAGAAGCAAACCAAATGCTGCGGGAGGCACATTCAGGTGAATGTGGAGCACATCAAGCCGGGCGAAATTTATGCCATAGAGTGCATCGAATGGGTTATTATTGGCCTACTATGTTCAAAGATGCAATAGAATACGCAAAGCGTTGTCATGAATGTCAAATACACGGAGACGGAATACATGTTCCCCCAGAAGACTTACATCAGTCTATTACTTCTTGGCCTTTCTCAGCTTGGGGACTCGATGTGATTGGTCCTATAAATCCCCCTTCATCTAAAGGAAAACAGTATATTCTGGCAGCAACAGACTATTTCTCCAAATGGACCGAAGTAATTGCCTTGCGTAGTGTTAAAGAGATAGACGTGGTCAATTTCATCCGGCATGCTATAATATACCGTCATGGTATTCTGAAAAAGATCGTCACTGATAATGGCACCCCTTTTAAAAATAGAGGCATGGAGAAAAGTTGTGTCAGAAGTTCATCATCCAGCATTCTTTTTCAACACCTTACTATCCTCCGGCCAATGGATTAGCAGAGGCGTTTAACAAAACGATTGTCAAAATAATGAAAAAAATGGATTGCGCTAGACCGCGCAAAGTAAATGGGTTGCGCGGGTTGATCAGTGAAGACAGGTTGCGCGGGAATGATAGATTGCGCGAGACCGCGCAAAGCATATCGTTTGCGCGAGTCCGCGCAAAGTGTTTTATGGAGGTATAAAAATGGTTGGATGTTATTTTGTCCCACATCGACCAGAACAGAGATTTACACCAGTAAAAATGTCTATAAATACCCCGTTCTTTCTCTCAAAAGGGGTTAGAAGATTTCAGAGTGGAAGAAAGACGAAGAAGAAGACAAAAGGTGCAAAGGAACATTGGGCTCATATAGTTTGCGCGGAGCATTGGGCTCCTGTAGTTTGCGCGGACCCGCGCAAAGGAGCATTGGGCTCCTGTATTTTGCGCGGACCCGCGCAAAGCATGTAGTTTGCGCAGACCCGCGCAAACCGACTGCTGGACAGTATATAACAGCAATGGGCTGATATGCTGCTGGAATGACTAAATTCTTCAAATCTTCAAGTTTTTCTTGTTCAGGGGGAAGGGAAGAATCATCGACGAAAAGGCGTATTCCTCCTAAGTTTCAAGAGATGACCGGAATAGCACTGAAATGCTGCCGAAATCTCTATTCTCTTGAAGATTAATTAGTCGACTTGTCTATTCCTCCTAAGTCATAGGAGATGATTGAAATCAGCTGTTACGCTGTCGAAATTTATATTTAACCGTTATAATTGTAACTTGCAATGAATTCTTTGTAAACTATTTTAGAATCAAGGGATACCTGAGGATGTAAATAAATTCAGAATCAATAAAGTGTGATGATTGTTTCTGTAACTATTTCATTGTTATGTTTGAATAAGATAATTCCCAAATCAAATACTTTTGTTTTCTTGTCGAAACACGCGCATAACTCCATCGTTTGATGTCGGATTGGGTCGATTTTTGGTCATCTGAAAGGTACTTTAGTGCTCTTTCAGTCCTGACTGGAATCATCGTATTCCAACACCATTTGGGCATTCGTAAGTAGGATAGCAGTCGTCGGTCCTGAATTTTTCCTTCATCTTCTTATACAATAGTGACCCTCATAACTCTCCCTTCGGAGGTCGAATTTAGACTATTTTGAGCTCATTGGAATCGTAACTTGACAAGCTTCCAAATTGGAGCAGAATTGGCTAATTCGGAGATAGTTCGATATCTCAAAAGCACGTTGGAATTCTTTGATCGTCATTTTTCAATATGGATTGTTAATCTTTCCAAATCGCGCGATCCAACAAAGTCGCCTATAAATCCATCGTTTGATGTCGAATTGGCTCAATTTTTGGTCATCTAAAAGGTACTTTAGTCTTCTTTCATTCCTGACTGGAATCGTCGTATTAGGAGACCATTTGGGCATCCGTCAGTGGGATCGCAGTCGTCGGGCATGAATTTTTCTTTCATCTCCTTGTCCAATAGTAACCCTCATAACTGTCTCTTCAGATGTCGAATTTAGACTATTTTGACCTCATTGGAATCGTAACTTGACAAGTTTCCAAATTGGACTAGAATTGACTGATTCAAAGACCGTTAGATATCCCAAAAGCAATTTGGAACTCTTCAATCATCATTTTTCAATATGGATTTTTAATCTTTCTAAATCGTGCAATCCAACGGAGACGCCCATAACTCCATCGTTTGATGTCGGATTAGGATGATTTTTAGTAATTAGAAAGGTACTTTAGTTCTCTTTCATTTCTAACTGGAATCATGGTATTCTGAGACCATTTCGACATCCATAAGTGGGATTACAGTCGTCGGTCCAGAATTTTTCCTTCATCATCTTGTCCAATAGTAACCCTCATAACTCTCTCTTCAGAGGTCGAATTTAGAATATTTTGTGCTCATTGGAATTGTAACTTGACAAGCTTCCAAATTGGATAAGAATTGGCTAATTCAGAGACCGTTCGATATCCCAAAAGCACGTTGGAACTCTTTGATCCTCATTTTTCAATATGGATTATTAATATTTCTAGATAGCGCGATCGTACTGAGACGCCCATAACTCCATCGTTTGATGTCGGATTGGGATGATTTTTGGCCATATGAAAGGTATTTTACTGCTCTTTGATTCCTGACTAGAATCGTCGTATTTGATGACCCTTTAGGAATCTGTAAGTGGGATCATAATCGTCGGTCCTGGATTTTTCCTTCATCTCCTTGTCTAATAGTAACCCTCATAACTCTCTCTTTAGAGGTCGAATTTAGACTATTTTGAGCTCATTGGAATCGTAACTTGACTAGCTTCCAAATTGGAGCAGAATTGGCTAATTCGGAGACTGTTCCATATCCCAAAAGCACGTTGGAACTCTTTGATCGTCATTTTTCAATATGGATTGTTAATCTGTCCAAATCGCGTGATCCAACAATGTCGCCCATAAATCCATCATTTGATGTCGAATTGGCTCAATTTTTGGTCATTTGAAAGGTACTTTAGTGCTCTTTCATTCCTGACTGGAATCGTCGTATTAGGAGACCATTTGGGCATCCTTCAGTGGGATCGCTGTCGTCGGCCATGAATTTTTCCTTCATCTCCTTGTCCAATAGTAACCCTCATAACTGCCTCTTCAGAGGTCGAATTTAGACTATTTTGAGCTCATTGGAATCGTAACTTGACAAGCTTCCAAATTGGACCAGAATTGGCTGATTCCAAGACCGTTCGATATCCCAAAAGCAAGTTGGAACTCTTCGATCGTCATTTTTCAATATGGATTGTTAATCTTTCTAAATCGTGCCATCCAACGGAGACGCCCAAAACTCCATCGTTTGATGTCGGATTGGGTCGATTTTTGGTCATCTGAAAGGTACTTTAGTGCTCTTGCTTTCATGACTGGAATCGTCATATTCCAGGACCGTTTTGGGAATCCCTGAGTAGGATCGCAAACGTCGGTCCTGAATTTTTCCTTCATCTTCTTGTCCAATTGTAACCGTCATAACTCTATCTTCAGAGGTCAAATTTAGAATATTTTGTGCTCATTGGAATCGTAAGTTGACAAGCTTCCAAATTGGACAAGAATTGGCAATTCGGAGAGCGTTCGATATCCCAAAAGCACGTTGGAACTCTTCGATCGTCATTTTTCAATATGGACTGTTAATATTTCCAAATAGCGCGATCAAACTGAGATGCCCATAACTCCATCGTTTGATGTCGGATTGGGATGATTTTTGGCCATCTGAAACGTACTTAAGTGTTCTTTGATTCCTGAATGGAATCGTCGTATTCAAAGACCCTTTAGGAATCCGTAAGTGGGATTGTAGTTGTCGGTCCTGAATTTTTGCTTCATCTTCTTGTCCAATAGTGACCCACATAACTCTCTCTTTAGAGGTCAAATTTAGACTATTTTGAGCTCATTGGAATCGTAACTTGACTAGCTTCCAAATTGGAGCAGAATTGGCTAATTCGGAGACTGTTCCATATCCCAAAAGCACGTTGGAACTCTTTGATCGTCATTTTTCAATATGGATTGTTAATCTGTCCAAATCGCGTGATCCAATAATTTCGCCCATAAATCCATCATTTGATGTCGAATTGGCTCAATTTTTGGTCATCTGAAAGGTACTTTAGTGCTCTTTCATTCCTGCCTGGAATCGTCGTATTAGGAGACCATTTGGGCATCCTTCAGTGGGATCGCTGTCGTCGGCCATGAATTTTTCCTTCATCTCCTTGTCCAATAGTAACCCTCATAACTGCCTTCAGAGGTCGAATTTAGACTATTTTGAGCTCATTGGAATCGTAACTTGACAAGCTTCCAAATTGGACCAGAATTGGCTGATTCCAAGACCGTTCGATATCCCAAAGCAAGTTGGAACTCTTCGATCGATCATTTTTCAATATGGATTGTTAATCTTTCTAAATCGTGTGCCATCCAACGGAGACGCCCAAAACTCCATCGTTTGATGTCGGATTGGGTCGATTTTTGGTCATCTGAAAGGTACTTTAGTGCTCTTGCTTTCATGACTGGAATCGTCATATTCCAGGACCGTTTTGGGAATCCCTGAGTAGGATCGCAAACGTCGGTCCTGAATTTTTCCTTCATCTTCTTGTCCAATTGTAACCGTCATAACTCTATCTTCAGAGGTCAAATTTAGAATATTTTGTGCTCATTGGAATCGTAAGTTGACAAGCTTCCAAATTGGACAAGAATTGGCAAATTCGGAGAGCGTTCGATATCCCAAAAGCACGTTGGAACTCTTCGATCGTCATTTTTCAATATGGACTGTTAATATTTCCAAATAGCGCGATCAAACTGAGACGCCCATAACTCATCGTTTGATGTCGGATTGGGATGATTTTTGGCCATCTGAAAGTATTTAAGTGTTCTTCTTTGATTCCTGAATGGAATCGTCGTATTCAAAGACCCTTTAGGAATCCGTAAGTGGGATGGTAGTTGTCGGTCCTGAATTTTTGCTTCATCTTCTTGTCCAATAGTGACCCTCATAACTCTCTCTTTAGAGGTCAAATTTAGACTATTTTGAGCTCATTGGAATCGTAACTTGACAAGCTTCCAAATTGGAGCAGAATTGGCTAATTCGGAGACCGTTCCATATCCCAAAAGCACGTTGGAACTCTTTGATCGTCATTTTTCAATATGGATTGTTAATCTGTCCAAATCGTGCGATCCAACAATGTCGCCCATAAATCCATCATTTGATGTCGAATCGCCTCAATTTTTGGTCATCTGAAAGGTACTTTAGTGCTCTTTCATTCCTGGCTAGAATCGTCGTATTAGGAGACCATTTGGGCATCCTTCGGTGGGATTTGCTGTCGTCGGCCGTGAATTTTTCCTTCATCTCCTGTCCAATAGTAACCCTCATAACTGCCTCTTCAGAGGTCGAATTTAGACTATTTTGAGCTCATTGGAATCGTAACTTGACAAGCTTCCAAATTGGACCAGAATTGGCTGATTCCAAGACCGTTCGATATCCCAAAAGCAAGTTGGAACTCTTTGATAGTCATTTTTTCAATATGGATTGTTAACTTTCTAAATCTGCCATCCAACAGAGACGCCCAAACTCCATCGTTTGATGTCGGATTGGGTCGATTTTTGGTCATCTGAAAGGTACTTTGTGCTCTTGCTTTCATGACTGGAATCGTCATATTCCAGGACCATTTTGGGAATCCCTGAGTGGGATCGCGGACGTGTGTCCTGAATTTTCCTTCATCTTCTTGTCCAATTGTAACCCTCATAACTCTATCTTCATAGGTCGAATTTAGAATATTTTCAGCTCATTGGAATCGTAACTTGACAAGCTTCCAAATTGGATAAGAATTGGCTAATTCGGAGACCGTTCGATATCCCAAAAGCACGTTGGAACTCTTCGATCGTCATTTTTCAATATGGATTGTTAATATTTCCAAATAGCTTGATCCAATTGAGACGCCCATAACTCAATCGTTTGATATCGGATTGGGATTATTTTTGGACATCTGAAAGGTATTTTAGTGTTCTTTGATTCCTGACTGGAATCGATGTTTCGAAGACCCTTTAGGAATCCGTAAGTGGGATGGTAGTTGTCGGTCCTGAATTTTTGCTTCATCTTCTTGTCCAATACTGACCCTCATAACTCTCTCTTTAGAGGTCCAATTTAGACTATTTTGAGCTCATTGGAATCGTAACTTGACAAGCTTCCAAATTGGAGCAGAATTGGCTAATTCGGAGACCGTTCCATATCCCAAAAGCACGTTGGAACTCTTTGATCGTCATTTTTCAATATGGATTGTTAATCTGTCCAAATCGTGCGATCCAACAATGTCGCCCATAAATCCATCATTTGATGTCGAATTGCCTCAATTTTTGGTCATCTGAAAGGTACTTTAGTGCTCTTTCATTCCTGGCTAGAATCGTCGTATTAGGAGACCATTTGGGCATCCTTCGGTGGGATTGCTTGTCGTCGGCCGTGAATTTTTCCTTCATCTCCTTGTCCAATAGTAACCCTCATAACTGCCTCTTCAGAGGTCGAATTTAGACCATTTTGAGCTCATTGGAATCGTAACTTGACAAGCTTCCAAATTGGACCAGAATTGGCTGATTCCAAGACCGTTCGATATCCCAAAAGCAAGTTGGAACTCTTCGATCGTCAGTTTTCAATATGGATTGTTAATCTTTCTAAATCGTGCCATCCAACGAGACGCCCAAAACTCCATCGTTTGATGTCGGATTGGGTCGATTTTTGGTCATCTGAAAGGTACTTTAGTGCTCTTGCTTTCATGACTGGAATCGTCATATTCCAGGACCGTTTTGGGAATCCCTGAGTAAGATCGCAAACGTCGGTCCTGAATTTTTCCTTCATCTTCTTGTCCAATTGTAACCGTCATAACTCTATCTTCAGAGGTCAAATTTAGAATATTTTGTGCTCATTGGAATCGTAAGTTGACAAGCTTCCAAATTGGACAAGAATTGGCAAATTCGGAGAGCGTTCGATATCCCAAAAGCACGTTGGAACTCTTCGATCGTCATTTTTCAATATGGACTGTTAATATTTCAAAATAGCACGATCAAACTGAGACGCCCATAACTCCATCGTTTGATGTCGGATTGGGATGATTTTTGGCCATCTGAAACGTATTTAAGTGTTCTTTCATTCCTGACTGGAATCGTCCTATTCAAAGACCCTTCAGGAATCCGTAAGTGGGATTGTAGTTGTCGGTCCTGAATTTTTGCTTCATCTTCTTGTCCAATAGTGACCCTCATAACTCTCTCTTTAGAGGTCCAATTTAGACTATTTTGAGCTCATTGGAATCGTAACTTGACAAGCTTCCAAATTGGAGAAGAATTGGCTAATTCGGAGACCGTTCCATATCCCAAAAGCACGTTGGAACTCTTTGATCGTCATTTTTCAATATGGATTGTTAATCTGTCCAAATCGTGCGATCCAACAATGTCGCCCATAAATCCATCATTTGATGTCGAATTGCCTCAATTTTTGGTCATCTGAAAGGTACTTTAGTGCTCTTTCATTCCTGGCTAGAATCGTCGTATTAGGAGACCATTTGGGCATCCTTCGGTGGGATTGCTGTCGTCGGCCGTGAATTTTTCCTTCATCTCCTTGTCCAATAGTAACCTCATAACTGCCCTTCAGAGGTCGAATTTAGACTATTTTGAGCTCATTGGAATCGTAACTTGACAAGCTTCCAAATTGGACCAGAATTGGCTGATTCAAAGACCGTTCGATATCCCAAAAGCAAGTTGGAACTCTTTGATCGTCATTTTTCAATATGGATTGTTAATCTTTCTAAATCTTGCCATCCAACAGAGACGCCCAAAACTCCATCGTTTGATGTCGGATTGGTTCGATTTTTGGTCATCTGAAAGGTACTTTGTGCTCTTGCTTTCATGACTGGAATCGTCATATTCCAGGACCGTTTTGGGAATCCCTAAGTGGGATCGCAGACATGTGTCCTGAATTTTTCCTTCATCTTCTTGTCCAATTGTAACCCTCATAACTCTATCTTCATAGGTCGAATTTAGAATATTTTCAGCTCATTGGAATCGTAACTTGACAAGCTTCCAAATTGGATAAGAATTGGCTAATTCGGAGACCGTTCGATATCCCAAAAGCACGTTGGAACTCTTCGATCGTCATTTTTCAATATGGACTATTAATATTTCAAAATAGCACGATCAAACTGAGACGCCCATAACTCCATCGTTTGATGTCGGATTGGGATGATTTTTGGCCATCTGAAACGTATTTAAGTGTTCTTTGATTCCTGACTGGAATCGTCGTATTCAAAGACCCTTTAGGAATCCGTAAGTGGGATTGTAGTTGTCGGTCCTGAATTTTTGCTTCATCTTCTTGTCCAATAGTGACCCTCATAACTCTCTCTTTAGAGGTCAAATTTAGACTATTTTGAGCTCATTGGAATCGTAACTTGACAAGCTTCCAAATTGGAGCAGAATTGGCTAATTCGGAGACCGTTCCATATCCCAAAAGCACGTTGGAACTCTTTGATCGTCATTTTTCAATATGGATTGTTAATCAGTCCAAATCGTGCGATCCAACAATGTCGCCCATAAATCCATCATTTGATGTCGAATTGCCTCAATTTTTGGTCATCTGAAAGGTACTTTAGTGCTCTTTCATTCCTGGCTAGAATCGTCGTATTAGGAGACCATTTGGGCATCCTTCGGTGGGATTGTTGTCATCGGCCGTGAATTTTTCCTTCATCTCCTCGTCCAATAGTAACCCTCATAACTGCCTCTTCAGAGGTCGAATTTAGACTATTTTTAGTTCATTGGAATCGTAACTTGACAAGCTTCCAAATTGGACCAGAATTGGCTGATTCCAAGACCGTTCGATATCCCAAAAGCAAGTTGGAACTCTTTGATCGTCATTTTTCAATATGGATTGTTAATCTTTCTAAATCTTGCCATCCAACAAAGACGCCCAAAACTCCATCGTTTGATGTCGGATTGGGTCGATTTTTGGTCATCTGAAAGGTACTTTGTGCTCTTGCTTTCATGACTGGAATCGTCATATTCCAGGACCGTTTTGGGAATCCCTGAGTGGGATCGCAGACGTGTGTCCTGAATTTTTCCTTCATCTTCTTGTCAATTGTAACCCTCATAACTCTATCTTCATAGGTCGAATTTAGAATATTTTCAGCTCATTGGAATCGTAACTTGACAAGCTTCCAAATTGGATAAGAATTGGCTAATTCGGAGACCGTTCGATATCCCAAAAGCACGTTGGAACTCTTCGATCGTCATTTTTCAATATGGATTGTTAATATTTCCAAATAGCGCGATCCAACTGAGACGCCCATAACTCAATCGTTTGATATCGGATTGGGATTATTTTTGGACATCTGAAAGGTATTTTAGTGCTCTTTGATTCCTGACTGGAATCGATGTTTCGAAGACCCTTTAGGAATCCGCAAGTGGGATGGTAGTTGTCGGTCCTGAATTTTTGCTTCATCTTCTTGTCCAATAGTGACCCTCATAACTCTCTCTTTAGAGGTCAAATTTAGACTATTTTGAGCTCATTGGAATCGTAACTTGACAAGCTTCCAAATTGGAGCAGAATTGGCTAATTCGGAGACCGTTCCATATCCCAAAAGCACGTTGGAACTCTTTGATCGTCATTTTTCAATATGGATTGTTAATCTGTCCAAATCGTGCGATCCAACAATGTCGCCCATAAATCCATCATTTGATGTCGAATTGCCTCAATTTTTGGTCATCTGAAAGGTACTTTAGTGCTCTTTCATTCCTTGCTAGAATCGTCGTATTAGGAGACCATTTGGGCATCCTTCGGTGGGATTGCTGTCGTCGGCCGTGAATTTTTCCTTCATCTCCTTGTCCAATAGTAACCTTCATAACTGCCTCTTCAGAGGTCGAATTTAGACTATTTTGAGCTCATTGGAATCGTAACTTGACAAGCTTCCAAATTGGAACAGAATTGGCTGATTCAAGACCGTTCGAAAGCACGTTGGAACTCTTCGATCGTCATTTTTCAATATGGATGTTAATATTTCCAAATAGCACGATCAAACTGAGACGCCCATAACTCCATCGTTTGATGTCGGATTGGGATGATTTTTGGCCATCTGAAAGTATTTAGTGTTCTTTGATTCCTGATGGAATCGTCGTATTCAAACCCTTTAGGAATCCGTAAGTGGGATTGTAGTTGTCGGTCCTGAATTTTGCTTCATCTTCTTGTCCAATAGTGACCCTCATAACTCTCTCTTTAGAGGTCAAATTTAGACTATTTTGAGCTCATTGGAATCGTAACTTGACAAGCTTCCAAATTGGAGCAGAATTGGCTAATTCGGAGACCGTTCCATATCCCAAAAGCACGTTGGAACTCTTTGATCGTCATTTTTCAATATGGATTGTTATCTGTCCAAATCGTGCGATCCAACAATGTCGCCCATAAATCCATCATTTGATGTCGAATTGCCTCAATTTTTGGTCATCTGAAAGGTACTTTAGTGCTCTTTCATTCCTGGCTAGAATCGTCGTATTAGGAGACCATTTGGGCATCCTTCGTGGGATTGCTGTCGTCGGCGTGAATTTTCTTCATCTCCTTGTCCAATAGTAACCCTCATAACTGCCTCTTCAGAGGTCGAATTAGACTATTTTGAGCTCATTGGAATCGTAACTTGACAAGCTTCCAAATTGGACCAGAATTGGCTGATTCAAAGACCGTTCGATATCCCAAAAGCAAGTTGGAACTCTTTGATCGTCATTTTTCAATATGGATTGTTAATCTTTCTAAATCTTGCCATCCAACAGAGACGCCCAAAACTCCATCGTTTGATGTCGGATTGGGTCGATTTTGGTCATCTGAAAGGTACTTTGTGCTCTTGCTTTCATGACTGGAATCGTCATATTCCAGGACCGTTTTGGGAATCCCTGAGTGGGATCGCAGACGTGTGTCCTGAATTTTTCCTTCATCTTCTTGTCCAATTGTAACCCTCATAACTCTATCTTCATAGGTCGAATTTAGAATATTCAGCTCATTGGAATCGTAACTTGACAAGCTTCCAAATTGGATAAGAATTGGCTAATTCGGAGACCGTTCGATATCCCAAAAGCACGTTGGAACTCTTCGATCGTCATTTTTCAATATGGATTGTTAATATTTCCAAATAGCGCGATCACAACTGAGACGCCCATAACTCCATCGTTTGATATCGGATTGGGATTATTTTTGGCCATCTGAAAGGTATTTTAAGTGCTCTTTGATTCCTGACTGGAATCGATTTTCGAAGACCCTTTAGGAATCCGTAAGTGGGTGGTAGTTGTCGGTCCTGAATTTTTGCTTCATCTTCTTGTCCAATAGTGACCCTCATAACTCTCTCTTTAGAGGTCAAAATTTAGACTATTTTGAGCTCATTGGAATCGTAACTTGACAAGCTTCAAATTGGAGCAGAATTGGCTAATTCGGAGACCGTTCCATATCCCAAAAGCACGTTGGAACTCTTTGATCGTCATTTTTCAATATGGATTGTTAATCTGTCCAAATCGTGCGATCCAACAATGTCGCCCATAAATCCATCATTTGATGTCGAATTGCCTCAATTTTTGGTCATCTGAAAGGTACTTTAGTGCTCTTTCATTCCTGGCTAGAATCGTCGTATTAGGAGACCATTTGGGCATCCTTCGGTGGGATTGCTGTCGTCGGCCGTGAATTTTTCCTTCATCTCCTTGTCCAATAGTAACCCTCATAACTGCCTCTTCAGAGGTCGAATTTAGACTATTTTGAGCTCATTGGAATCGTAACTTGACAAGCTTCCAAATTGGACCAGAATTGGCTGATTCAAAGACCGTTCGATATCCCAAAAGCAAGTTGGAACTCTTTGATCGTCATTTTTCAATATGGATTGTTAATCTTTCTAAATCTTGCCATCCAACAGAGACGCCCAAAACTCCATCGTTTGATGTCGGATTGGGTCGATTTTGGTCATCTGAAAGGTACTTTGTGCTCTTGCTTTCATGACTGGAATCGTCATATTCCAGGACCGTTTTGGGAATCCCTGAGTGGGATCGCAGACGTGTGTCCTGAATTTTTCCTTCATCTTCTTGTCCAATTGTAACCCTCATAACTCTATCTTCATAGGTCGAATTTAGAATATTTTCAGCTCATTGGAATCGTAACTTGACAAGCTTCCAAATTGGATAAGAATTGGCTAATTCGGAGACCGTTCGATATCCCAAAAGCACGTTGGAACTCTTCGATCGTCATTTTTCAATATGGACTGTTAATATTTCCAAATAGCGCGATCCAACTGAGACGCCCATAACTCAATCGTTTGATATCGGATTGGGATGATTTTTGGCCATCTGAAAGGTATTTTAGTGTTCTTTGATTCCTGAGATGGAATCGATATTCAAGACCCTTTAGGAATCCGTAATGGGATTGTAGTTGTCGGTCCTGAATTTTTGCTTCATCTTCTTGTCCAATAGTGACCCTCATAACTCTCTCTTAGAGGTCAAATTTAGACTATTTTGAGCTCATTGGAATCGTAACTTGACAAGCTTCCAAATTGGAGCAGAATTGGCTAATTCGGAGACCGTTCCATATCCCAAAAGCACGTTGGAACTCTTTGATCGTCATTTTTCAATATGGATTGTTAATCTGTCCAAATCGTGCGATCCAACAATGTCGCCATAAATCCATCATTTGATGTCGAATTGCCTCAATTTTTGGTCATCTGAAAGGTACTTTAGTGCTCTTTCATTCCTGGCTAGAATCGTCGTATTAGGAGACCATTTGGGCATCCTTCGGTGGGATTGCTGTCGTCGGCCGTGAATTTTCCTTCATCCTCCTTGTCCAATAGTAACCCTCATAACTGCCTCTTAGAGGTCGAATTTAGACTATTTTGAGCTCATTGGAATCGTAACTTGACAAGCTTCCAAATTGGACCAGAATTGGCTGATTCCAAGACCGTTCGATATCCCAAAAGCAAGTTGGAACTCTTTGATCGTCATTTTCAATATGGATTGTTAATCTTTCTAAATTGCCATCCAACAGAGACGCCCAAAAACCATCGTTTGATGTCGGATTGGGTCGATTTTGGTCATCTGAAAGGTACTTTGTGCTCTTGCTTTCATGACTGGAATCGTCATATTCCAGGACCGTTTTGGGAATCCCTAAGTGGGATCGCAGACGTGTGTCCTGAATTTTTCCTTCATCTTCTTGTCCAATTGTAACCCTCATAACTCTATCTTCATAGGTCGAATTTAGAATATTTTCAGCTCATTGGAATCGTAACTTGATAAGCTTCCAAATTGGATAAGAATTGGCTAATTCGGAGACCGTTCGATATCCCAAAAGCACGTTGGAACTCTTCGATCGTCATTTTTCAATATGGATTGTTAATATTTCCAAATAGCTTGATCCAACTGAGACGCCCATAACTCAATCGTTTGATATCGGATTGGGATTATTTTTGGACATCTGAAAGGTATTTTAGTGTTCTTTGATTCCTGACTGGAATCGATGTTCGAAGACCCTTTAGGAATCCGTAAGTGGGATGGTAGTTGTCGGTCCTGAATTTTTGCTTCATCTTCTTGTCCAATAGTGACCCTCATAACTCTCTCTTTAGAGGTCCAATTTAGACTATTTTGAGCTCATTGGAATCGTAACTTGACAAGCTTCCAAATTGGAGCAGAATTGGCTAATTCGGAGACCGTTCCATATCCCAAAAGCACGTTGGAACTCTTTGATCGTCATTTTTCAATATGGATTGTTAATCTGTCCAAATCGTGCGATCCAACAATGTCGCCCATAAATCCATCATTTGATGTCGAATTGCCTCAATTTTTGGTCATCTGAAAGGTACTTTAGTGCTCTTTCATTCCTGGCTAGAATCGTCGTATTAGGAGACCATTTGGGCATCCTTCGGTGGGATTGCTGTCGTCGGCCGTGAATTTTTCCTTCATCTCCTCGTCCAATAGTAACCCTCATAACTGCCTCTTCAGAGGTCGAATTTAGACTATTTTGAGCTCATTGGAATCGTAACTTGACAAGCTTCCAAATTGGACCAGAATTGGCTGATTCCAAGACCGTTCGATATCCCAAAAGCAAGTTGGAACTCTTTGATCGTCATTTTTCAATATGGATTGTTAATCTTTCTAAATCTTGCCATCCAACAGAGACGCCCAAAACTCCATCGTTTGATGTCGGATTGGGTCGATTTTTGGTCATCTGAAAGGTACTTTGTGCTCTTGCTTTCATGACTGGAATCGTCATATTCCAGGACCGTTTTGGGAATCCCTGAGTGGGATCGCAGACGTGTGTCCTGAATTTTTCCTT
>JAJHSJ010000001.1:71708275-71811490 GCA_021015155.1 Magnolia officinalis
GGGCAGAATGCAATTATTCTCGAATCGAAAAAGAATGTTTGGCGTCTAATATTCGCTGTACAAATTGAGGCATTATTGTCTCTCCCATGATATAACTCTAATCTCAAGAGCGGATCCAATAAAATTTTTGATGACCAGGCCAATGTTGTCGGGAAGACTAGCCAAGTGGATGTTATTGTTATCAGAATATACTATTTCATATAACCGGCGAAAGCAGTAAAAGGGCAAGCTATGGCAGATTTCCTCGCAGCACATCCTATAGCAGAAGTAAAGAAATTAATGACGAATTTCCAGATGAACAGGTTATGTTGGCCTGAATCTCAGATCTTTGGCAAATGTATTTTGATGGTGCTGCTCGAATATCGGGAGCGGGGGCAGGAATAATATTCATTACACCTCAAGGCGATTTATTGCCATATTCCTTCACATTGGGCACCGTATGCACAAACAATGAAGCTGAATACAGAGCTCTTATCATCGAATGGAAATAGCCCAGCAAATGGAAATAAAATTATTGCATATCTTCGGAGATTCTAAATTGGTTATAAATCAATTGACAACAGAATTTGAAGTAAGGAAAGAAGAACTCCTACCCTATTATCGGAGGCACAACGGTTGCTTGAACAGTTTTCTCATGTGGAAATTAAACACATACACCGCGGTCGGAGAATACAAAAGCAGATGCTTTAGCCGTCTGGCAGCAGCTCTGTCCTGCACACAAACGAAGTCCTCTTCAGGTAACTATAGAAGAAAGAAGGTTCCTGCCGTCTGCAGAGGTTATCGAAGAAACTGTAGAAATGTTTCCAATATCCTGTCTGGAGGTAATGACAAATGATTGGCGTCAGCCTTTTGTTGATTATCTCAAGTATAATATCTTGCCAGAAGATAATATACAAAGATAGCAGATTAAAACAGCGATCGGGCAAATTTGTCATATGCAGCGAAGTGTTGTATAGAAAATCTTATAATGGAATGCTGTTAAGGTGCTTAGACAATCAAGAAGCAAACCAAATGCTGCGGGAGGCACATTCAGGTGAATGTGGAGCACATCAAGCCGGCCGAATTTATGCCATAGAGTGCATCGAATGGGTTATTATTGGCCTACTATGTTCAAAGATGCAATAGAATATGCAAAGCGGTGTCACGAATGTCAAATACACGGAGATGTAATACATGTTCCTCCAAAGAATTACATCAGTCTGTTGCTTCCTGGCCTTTTTCAGCATGGGGACTCGACGTGATTGGTCCTATAAATCCCCCTTCATCAAAAGGAAAACAGTATATCCTGGCAGCAACAGACTATTTCTCCAAATGGACCGAAGCAGTCGCCTTGCGTAATGTTAAAGAAACAGATGTGGTCAATTTCATTCGACATGCTATAATATATCGTCATGGTATTCCGAAAAAGATCGTCACTGATAATGGCACCCCTTTTAAAAATAGAGGCATGGAAAAGTTGTGTCAGAAGTTCGGCATCCAGCATTCGTTTTCAACACCTTACTATCCTCCGGCCAATGGATTAGCTGAAGCATTTAACAAAACGATTATCAAAATAATCAAGAAAACGGTGACAGGTAATAAGCGTGATTGGGATGAAAAGTTACAAGAAGCATTATGGGCCTACAGAACTACTCATCGTACAGCAACAGGGGCGACACCTTATTCATTAATCTATGGAATAGAGGCAGTTATCCCAATCGAAATGCAGGTGGCATCACTCAGGATAGCAGTACATCAATCTATAACAGATGACGAAAATGCAAAATAAGGTTGAAAGAGTTAGATTTGCTCGATGAGAAACGTCTTGAAGCTCAGCAGCGGTTGCAGTCATATCAGGCCAGGATATCGGCTGCATTTGATAAAAGTTAATACTGCTCTTTCAAAAAAGGGGATATGGTGTTAATGCTAAAAAGACCTATAGTGATTACTCGCCGAACAGGGGGCAAGTTCGAGCCTAAATGGGACGGTCCATATGTAGTAAAAGAAGTATATTCCAATGGGGCATATAGAATCACAAATCAAGAGGGACAGGATATCAGTATACTTGTCAACGCCCGATTCATCAAATACTATCCTTAAAGATAGACATGTGGATTTTGATTCAGAATATTATTGGCATAATGAATCTGTATCAAAAGGGGGCAAGGATGAATAAGATCATGTTCATATATCAACAAGAGAAGCTGTGAAGAAAATTCACAAGCGCATCAATTATCAAGCATCAAATCCGAAAATATGATCATCATCATCGCCAACAAGTTTGACAAAATCAATATCATCTTCTCTTGAAGATACTGACTGAAAAATTGATATATATCGCTTTACAAGGCATGGATCTTCTTGAAGATATTATCTCAAGTAGAAATATCTACTACTGCTATACTGGCAATGATGATGATCATAGATATTATTGCCTTACAAGTTAAAGGGGCAGTATAGCCAAGCCAAATCCTAAAAGAGCTAAATTGAGCAAAATCAAAAAGATCAAGCTCTAAAAAAAAAAAAAAAAAAAAATGCTCTCAAAGGATCAAGCTTTAAAAGAGCCGGCCAACTATACATAAGACCTATGAAGATCACCATTCGGGCAGCGGCGAGGAGTCAGTGGCCCTAAAAAGCCCGCGAAGACCATCGTGCATGCGGGCAGCTGACGAAGTCAAGGATTCAAAGCCTAAAAGGCCATAAATCCGTGAAGACTAGTCACCGTAACTCCCATGCCATCTGTATAGCTTCCGGCAGCGCCACGGGGAACGGATGAAAATGCCCTCCTGTGAATGGGCTCGACCTTGCAGACGAAGAAAACAGGGGCCGCAGTGCGAGCTTTATGCCAACCGTGCGTAAGACCCTCCAGATCTAGGGTTTGATTTCAGTAGTAACTCGTGAGGAAGGGCTTAAAAACCTACTCATTGATGGACTGGCGACCCTAGATTTGGTGCCCAAAGGTAGCCTTGCGAGCCCTGCGACTCCAGAGAGTTACCGTGGCCAACCCTGTGCGTAAAACCAACAGTTCACCGCCCGGTAGCGTCAATGGGCCCCTCTGATGGACCTTGGCCGTGAGCTCAAGGCAGTGAAAAGCCCAAAAGCGAACTCTAGAGAGTTACAGTGGCCATCACATAAGACCCATAAATGCTCCACTACTCATGAGCTTAAACTGTGTGTGTGCGCACGCTCCACTACTCATGAGCTTAAACTGTGTGTGGCTAATTAAATTGAAACTTAGTACCGCCAATTTAAATACTCATATAGAGAATCCCGCACTAACAAAGCATAAAAGGTTTAGAAATTTAAAGGATGTAATGAAATTATTATATAAAGTACGAATATAATTTAATAATGTTAGTATAAATATCATCAACATACAATGAGAAAATGCTATTATAAACATCTCAAAATGCTTTCATAAAAAAAAACATGTCCAAAAAAAAAAAAAAAAAAAACATGAAAATAAAAAAAAATCACATGTTCAAAATTACATGTTTTAAAGATCTTCTGTAATTCCCACTGCTTCTGAATATCTGCACAAATCTTCTTTCAACTGTGCCTGGGCTATATCATGTTTAGATTTTTCTTCAAGAATAAGTTTCGCTTGATCAGGGACGCTAGCAAGTTTGTTCTCCAGAGAAGCGATCATTCCTTTACTTCGAAGTTGCGCGGATTTTTCAAAATTAATAGATTGAACATTCACCTGTATCCTTTCTTCAACATCTTGAATGATCAAGGCTTTTTCATGATTCCTCCTCTCCAGTTGAGAAATTTCTTCCTTCAGGGCTACAATACGATCTTGGATAGTCTTATTTTCATCCATATGAATCTTTAATTGATCTTGAAGAATCATATGCTCTTGTTCAAGTCTAGAAATTGATGAAGCTGTCAGAGAGGCTTGTTCTTGAGATGAAGCCAGCTGCTTCTTGTACTCTAAAATCTCAGGGGCAATTGTAACGTTCTCTACCGACGCCAGAGAAATTACTGAATCGCGAAACTTGAGGAGTGAATCACGTAAAGGAGATATATTGAGTCTAGCCATCTTGGCAGAGCTCTCCAAAATCTCTATAGCAACATCCAAATCCAACCATTGATCGGGATTTCTGAAGATATGGATTATTGCTAACAAGAATGTTTCACCACCATAAGCATTTTATGAACAGGGATTTTTGCAAAGGATGACAATTAGAAGTAGTGGCCACAGAATCAGAACTGGCCGCACCACTGCAAGGATGAGTTCCTATAATAAAAGAAGAAAGATATTCAAAATATTATTATGAAATATGTGGTCGTGAATGAAGATAATCAGTGCATAAATATGTACCTACACCGGATATGACCTACAGAGGCAGAAGCTCCCTGAGTCATGGAAAGACCGAGTTCCACCATATCAGCAAAAGATGGTGCTCTAGCTTCTGTGCTTGAATCTCTGGTAGTCGGAGTTGGCAAGTCTGTAGTCTCTGTGGGAAATATGATTTCACGAGCCACTACTCTCTGCACTACCAATGGAATTGCGGGTGCTTTTGGTGAAGTTACCACAAGAGGGTTCATTGAAGAGATAGCACCTATTTCTGCAACTTGGGCGATACGGGAGAATGATTTTAAATAATAGTTGTTAAAATAAAAATATGCATATGAAAATTTCCTTTACCTGGTGAATACCCATATTCTCCATAATCTAAAAGATCCTCGTCATCTTTCTCAGCTGCAGGAGATTTAGCAGGAACATTGGCGCCAGGAAAAGTCTTAGCAATTGCAGGGGAAGATTCCATCTCAACTTCTTTCACAGCTGTTTCCTCTTCTTCGCCAATATCAACTTCACCTTCTTCAAAGTCATCATCTTTATCTTCACCACTATCGCTATCTCCGCTGTCTTCGTATTGTGAAGATTCAGTTGTATCTGATGATGAAGCTGAACTTTCATCTTCCAAATTTTCTTCGTCAACTTCTTCAATAATAACCTGCTTCCCTTTGTAAGAAATGGGTTGGCTGCTCTCCGTGCAGACTCTTGGACCATAGGGGAAGCAGATGCTTGGCGGGTCATTTCTGAAGGAATAGGGGATGATGTTTGCAAACGCGTTCTTGATCTAGTCATCGGAGAAGATGGACTAGGACCAAGGGGTTGTGGAGGAGATATGGAAGTACCAATAGCTGGTCCTTCTTGAACCGCTGCAGTCTCTGCAGGAATTGGAGAAGATGTACCTACAGCATCGTCTGCGGCTTGGTTTGAAGAGTCCCGACGAGATTTCTCAAATTCTCTCAGATCTCCGTGAGCAAACCAGCCATCCAAAGTATTGATGGGCTTGATTTCACGGATGGGATCTTCCAATGATATCTTCCTACAAATTTCTCCGGGATGAGATGCATGGCTCTTTTCTGGAATATAGCCAATTCCGCTCTCTAAATTTCTGCCCTTCAGCCTGGGCGATGAAGAAAGATAGAAGAATCCACTGGCAAGCATTTAGCAACCAGGTATGATTGGTGATCCCACCATCGCATCCAGCTATATGATGTACGGACTATGCGATCACAGCTGGAATTATGAAGAGGGATCCAACGCAACCATTCAGCAATGTTTCCATATCATGGCCCAGTTAAGAGGACCAGTTCCATAGCAGCGCATTTTTCTGGTAACCAGCCCGCAGTCTTGTGGTACAGTTTGATCATAACCAAATTGACGAGCAAAGCGACTGGGGTAGTAAGGTTCTCTCCAGAATTCTGTCCCTTCCCGAAGAGGCAAACTGCATGAGCGAATAGAAAAGAAGAAAGCTCTTTCTGCTGCAGTAAGTGTTTCGTTGTCCACCATATCTGTATCTTCAGTGTAGCGATGTAGGCGGAACTGAAAGAAGTTTATCTGATCATCATCTCGAATTTTGTTGGCAACCCACTCATATGCTCTTTTTGCCATCGCTCTTTGCTGAAAGAACCAGAGTGGAAGGTGAGAAGGATGAGTATATGCTTGTTCCGGAGCTTCAAAAGTCCAGGGAAAATAAACTCCAAGCCACCCGTAATATAATGCCAAGAAGTATGCGCAGACGAAGCTCCAAGAATTGGGTCTTTTATGTGGGTAGCTACTTCTCCAAGAGCCCTGTAGATAGAACATAATATGGAGGGAGCAGCAAGAGAATATTTATGGCCCTCCGCTAAAGCACCAGCCACAACGAAGACACTGGGACGAACAGCATCTGCCCACTTGGAGCTGGGCAATACGACCAAGCTTAGCCAGTAAGCCAAGAACGCTGCAAGCTCTCCGAAAGAACTATATTCTGGCTTTCTTCTTATTGCATCTCGAAGCTTCGTTAGTTCTTTAGAGTGGCAGTCGCGAAACCTTCAAAGAAAATAAGGAGGTTAATATGCAGGAATGGCTAAATAGCAAGAATACAAGGAGGAAGATCAGTTGTTGGATTGGTAAATACCTGAGACCCCTAGAGAAATGTGCTAGCCATTGCAGAGGGGGAATTTTGTGGAAGTTGGGAAATTTGCCCATCTCTTTGAATAACTCTATAGTAGTCTCAGAGATGGAAGGCTTGCGATCTGGAGAAGATACGAAGGCCAATTCTCTGTTTGTCGGAATGAATTCATCATAGAATTTGCCTGTTATTGTGAGACCGGCTATGCGATGAAGGTCCCAAAGTGATATGCTCATTTCACCATAAGGAAGATGGAAGGAGTTGGTTGTAGGCGACCAGTATTCAAGGAAGCCTTTCAGAATATTGGGTTCCCTATAGAAGTATTTGGAGGTCACTTCTATTGCATCATAAAGGCCGATCTTTGCAAGAGTGCTCGTATGCTTCAGCAATATAGCCTCCGCCCATTCAGAATAGTATCGACGAGCAGTTAACATGCCTCTGATGCGGAATTCTGCCTGTCCCCAGAGTTGCTCTCGATCTCTGAAGCGCTGTCGCACCGTCTCATAAAAATGAGAAGGAAAGAGATCATGAGGACTGTGGAAAGGAGCTAAGAAGATCATGGGATGAGCTTCTCCTATCCTTTGTCGCGGTTTCTGAGTTCGGATAGTTCCCTCCAGGATTCGGGGCTCTCTTGAGGTCCATGATTCAGTATACATTAATCTCTCGCCATGGATGTAATCTTTGGACTCGCAGTCTAGCATGGACTGATGGCGATATACCTTGATGGGAATGATTGTCATGCCCTCCGCATGAGGATTATCAAACTTCATAATACCTTCGACAACTCGTACTGAGTCCCACGAGTTTTGAAGCCTCTTCTTCTTGTGTTCCTTGATCTTTTCTGCAAATTCTTTCGCCTTATTGCGGTGAGTTTTCTTTGGGCGAGAAGCAGGAGGAGTATCTTCACGGAGAGGTGCTCTCTCACTATCAGTCCGAATATGAGCGGTGGTCTTCAACCATTCATCCCAGTCATACTCTCTGCCATGCTTAGGCGGACATTTGATGTCTCCCAAAGATATAGATCTGTGAATGGGGAAGGTAAAGATCTAATACGGTCAGAAAAGTCAAAAGTGGGAAGAACAGGTTCTTTGAAGTAAGCGGGATTTCTGGAAGTGGTCTTTTTCCGCTTAGCAGGAGGCTGATCAGAAGAAGGAGAGTCAGAAGGAGTTACAAGACGAGCCGTTTGTTTAACACGAGCCATGAAAGTAAGATAAAGGAAGTAAGAAAGGAAGGAGAGAGAAAATGGCTAAGTGTTGGAGACAGTTCAAAAAGAAAAATTGGCTAAGTACAGAGTACTTTGCGCGGGGTCGCGCAAAGTATACAGTTTGCGCGGAAAAACTTCAAGTTCAAAAGAAAATCGCACAAAGTGAAACGGTTTGCGCGGGGTCGCGCAAAGTGGGAGGTTTGCGCGGAAGAAAATCGCCAGAGCAGAGTTTCAGCGCAGAGCGGTTCGTAAAAATGACTAAGTAGTTGGACTATTTATAGCCTTTATGGCCGAGTACGGTACTCGACCGGAGCTTTGCGCGGGGTCGCGCAAACCCTGCAGAAGATAACTGGTTGATCATTTTTCTTTAATTTTCGAAAAAAACAAAGAACGGATCAAGGGGGCATCTGTTGAGGCATAAAATAAGCAAGGAAGTGAAGATGAGAAAGATCAAGAAATCAATTTGGAAGATAAAGAAATCAGCTTCAAGACCACTTTGCGCGGGTTCGCGCAAAGTGAAACGGTTGCGCCAAACCGCGCAAAGTGAACGGGTTGCGCGAGGGATCAATGAAGACAGTTTGCGCGAGACCGCGCAAAGCATGTCGTTTGCGCGTGTCCGCGCAAAGTAGATGACGGTGGGATAAATGGTTGGTTGATTATTTTGTCCCACATCGACCAGAACAGAGGTTTCCATTGGTGAAAATGTCTATAAATACCCCGTTCCTTTCTCAAAAGGGGTTGGAAGATTTTAGAAGTGAAAGAAAGACGAAAGAGAAGACAAAAGGTGCGGAGTATTGGACTCCTGCACTTTGCGCGACCGCGCGCAAAGGAGTATTGGACTCCTGAGTTTGCGCGGATCCACGTAAAGCAGCATAGGGCTGAGATAGTTTGCGTGGACCAGCGCAAAGCATATCGTTTGCGCGGACCCGCGCAAACCGGCTGCTGGGCAGTCTATAACAGCAATGGGCTGTTATGCTGTCAGAATGGCTCGAGTCTTCAGATCTTCAAGTTCTTCTTGTTCAGGAGAAAAGGAAGAGTCATCGACGAAGAGACGTATTCCTCCTAAGTTTCAGGAGATGACCGAAATAACACCGAAATGCTACAGGAATCTTCGTTCTCTTGAAGATTGTTGATTGATTTATCTATTCTTCCTAAGTATTAGGAGATAATCAGAATAGCGCTGGAATGCTGTCGAAATTCCTATCTCCTTGAAGATTAGTTGATCAGATTATCAGCAATTCCCCCTAAGTCCTAAGAGATGACTGAAACTCCTGAAGAAATGCTGCCGAATTTGTTATTTGGATCAAATCTTTAAACATTATTTGTATTGTTTGAACAATCTATCTTAGAATCAAGGGATATCAGAGGATGTAAATGAATTCAGGATCAATAAAGTGTGATGATTGTCTTTGTAATTATTCTGTTGTTATGTTCGAATAAGATAATTCTCCCAAATCAAATACATATGTTTCCTTGTCGAACACTTAGACGTGCCGGTATGCCCTTCAAGTGGCTAACTACGTCATAAGCTACTTTTGTCGCTCCGTTCCCATTTTTACTTACATCCCCGCTGTTCTGTCTTTCAGTAACTTCTTTCCTTGCAATTCCTGCTTTTTGCTTCACCCCGGACTTATTACCTGCTTTCCTGATCGCAACGTAATCATTGCGGCATCCTTTATTCATTTTCGATTTTCTTTCTCTTTTATTTCTCTGGCTTTTTCCTGGATTGAAAATACATTTACTGTCGCCCTCTTACTCTTTTCTTTGCTTTCACCGGCTATTATTTTGTCCCTATTTATCATTCGTTGTATGATGCATTTCAACGTATAACAATTCTCTGTCGGATGTCCCACTAGGCGATGATAACGGCGAAAGTTTCTGTCTCGGGTCTTCGTCACATCTTCAGGACGCTTAGGTTCTGGTAATTCCAGGGTGCCAGCTTTTAACAATTGCTGCATCATAGGAACTACGTCTTCTTTATCGAATTCAAATCCTTCGTGAGAATCGAGCATTCTGAGCCTTTTTCCGCCGTATCTATCCCTTGATTGATTCCAGCCTTCTTTTCCTTCCGATCTTTTGTCTCTCGAGCCCTTCGCGTCATGATTTTTCTTATCCCGATCAATAGTATTGACGGTCGTTCTGCCAGGTATCCTCCTGATGGTTTCATGATGAAATGCTGGCATCTTATGAGTCATTAATTCTAATGCATGGGCTTTGGTAGCCAAATCGCGAAAGGTTCCGATATCGGCGCTGGTGAGTCTGAACGCGATCCCTGTTTCCATAGAGTTCAAACACATCTTGACCTGTTCCTTTTCTTCTGGCAACTGTCTACACGATGCCCCCAGTGTTTTCCATCTGTCTATGAACTTTTCGACTGGTTCTCCTTCTCGCTGTCGTACTGAAGCTAATTCTGTGATGCTAACATCGCGCTCTGACGAGAAGAAGTTTGACATGAAAGCGTCTTGCATTTCCTCCCATGTGCGTATAGATCCTGGAGCTAAATTTGAATACCATCGGAAAGCTTTACTTGTCAATGATGATTCGAATAATCGTAAGCAGTATTGAGGTATCGTGGAGAAATTCCCCATGCTGGTAATGAAGTGCATCAAGTGTTCCTCAGGTGACCCTTCTCCGTTAAACTTCTGAAAGTCCGGATGCTTGAAATTAGCCGGAAAATGGACATCTTCTACTTCTCTCGGGTACGGTGCTCGGTATCTGAAACGGCCGGTATTCACGCGCTCTCTCTCTCTATTCTGACTGCTTCTTCGACGACTTGCCTTACGTCATCCTGTGTTATAGCTCTTGTTACTGGAACGGACCCTCGCGATCCTATCCCCTGTGGACGGGAACCTTCAGGTTGGCTCTCCTGTCTATTTGTTGCTCCCATCATAGGTGGAGCAGCTATCTGGGCTACGTTATGTGCCAGAGTTGTCAGAGCTTCTCTGAGGTTCTGGCATTCGTCCATTAGCGCTCTTTGCGCCTCTGCCATTAGGTCAACACGTTCTTCAGTAGTTGGCCTGGTTTCTTGACCCGTCTCTGTCATGTACACTGTGGCTCCTTTACTGTTTGTCGAGGCCGTTGTCGGGGTAAGACGAGAGTATGTTGACGTAACAGGGCTTATAGAGAGAGGAAAGATCGGGGTCTCGTTCGACTTTTGTGCGCTTCCCATGCTGTTGATCGATCGGGGCGATACAGTTATGGGCGAACTTGTCAGGGGTGATACAGGCATTGGTGATCCTATCATCAGTGTTTTACCTTTCTGTGCTTCTGTCCATTTGGTCCTTGGGGCGATCAAAGCTGGAAAATCGCGTGACGCGAGCTGTAGAGCTGCTCGTTCGGGTATATTGCAGGAGGAGCAAGCTCGGGTTTTCTTCTTGCTATACTACGCGTGATTGGTCTCTCAGCTCTTGGTACAGATAAGTTTGCCTTGCGGTTCTTTAAGTTCTTTGCTTTTGTCTTTCTAGAAGGACCACAGTCCAATCCCCGTCACTTTCCTGTGGTTGAGGCAAGACGGAAATGACTCCCACTGTTACTTGAGTCACTCTGCGCTTGTTTGTGGTGTATGCATTCATATGCTCGGGAATTCGGCTTGGCGCGTATTCGACTATGAACCCAGTGGGGATGAAGCGGAAGTTCACTTTTCTTGCAGCGTTAGTCATTGGTAGTATTATGTAATTGAATTTGGGTACCTTCAAAATAGAAATATACATGAAGTTAGTATGCGAGAGATTAAATAAGCTATCTTAGAGATGAAGGGGAGGATGTTCCCACTGAGAGTCGCCATTTTGGCATCTAAGAGACGCCAAAAAGTGATAAGAGTCTTACGACTTTCCCCAACCTTACTGTTTAAATAAGATAAAGAGTGTCCCCAGCAGAGTCGCCATTTTGTTTCGACAAGGAAACGAAAGTATTTAGTTTGGGGAAGCTATCTTATTCAGACATAACAATGGAAAAAAGTATAAAGACAATAATCACATTTTATTGATTCTGAATTCATTTACATCCTCGGATATCCCTTGATTTTAAGATAGATTACAAAGAATTCAATATAAATTCAGCTGTCATAGTTAAATGTAGATTTCGGCAGCATAACGGCAATGATACCAATCATCCCCTAGGACTTACGAGGAATTGGTGAATCAACCAACAGTCTTCAAGAAAAATAGAGATTCCGGCAGCATTCCGGCGCTATTTCAGTCATCTTCTGGGACTTTGGAGAAATACGACTTTCTGTCGGTGACTCTTCGTTCTCTCTTGAATAGGAAGAACTTGAAGATTTGAAGATTCTGGCCATTTCAACAGCATGACAGCCCATTGTTGTTATAGACTGCAGGACAGTCGGTTTGCACGGTCCCGCGCAGACCATATCATTTGCGCGGGTCCGCGCAAACTATAAGAGCCCAATGCTCGTTTGCGCGGGTCCGCATAATCTGCTGGAGCCCGATGCTCCGCACCTTCTGTCTTCTCCTTCGTTCTTCTTTCACTCCAGAATCTTCGAACCCCTTCTTAGAGAGAGAACGGGGTATTTATAGGCATTTATAAGCATAAAACTTCAACTGGGCGATGTGGGACAAAACAACTCACAACCATTTTTACATCACTGTTATATGGTTTACGCGGATACGCGCAAACGGTATGCTTTGCGCGATCCCGCGCAATCTGTATTCTTTGTGCGGCCTCGCGCAATCTGTATACTTTGTGTGGTCCCGCGCAAAGTGTTCTCAGAACTTAATTCTTTGTTCCTTTCTTCCAACTTTTTCCTAAATGCCTTGATCTTTCCCTGCTTCAATTCTTATCTTATTTTATGCCTCAACAATAGTTAAATATGAAATTCGGCAACATAATGTCAGTGATTTCAGTCATCTCCTAGGACTTAGGAGGAATATGCTCTTCTGTTGATCCTTTTATGCTTGAACAGAAGGAACTTGGAGACTTCAGCCATTTCGACAGCATAACAGCCCTTTATCTTCACAGACTGCGCAGACCCGCGCAACGGATATCGGTTGCGCGGACCCGCTCAAGCCATCGCTGCATTCTCTTCTCACCTTCAACTTTCTCTTTGCTCCGCTTCTTCTCGAGAATCTTCAATCCATCCAAATGAAGGAGGGGGTATTTGTAGACCCTCACATGTGTGGAACCTCGATTTCGGTGCCATGGCACCCATCTTGCATTGATTTTTACCGTTCAAGGAAATCTTCCCTGAAACCATCTGCGCAAACCCGCGCAACTGATCTTTGGGTTGCGCAGACCTGCGCAATGGACTTTTGAGTTGCGCAGTCCCGCGCAACTGATATCGTTTGCGCGGTCCCATGCAAACGACCTCAAAGACATTTCTTCTTCTTTTTGCATTCTTCTTTCTAGTACTTTGTTTTCCATCCTTCTTCTGTTTCAATCCTTTCATTACTTTTTATGCCTCAACAGATGCCCCCTTGATCCTTTCTTTGTTTTCCTAAAATCAGAGAAAAGGATCAAAACAATACACGATTACCCTGACGGCACTTGCGCGGACCCACGCAATCGAAGCCCATGTTCCTCACTCAGCCTCTCGTCCTATAAATGCGCCAACCCTTCAGTCATTCTTCATTTTTCCTTTACTATAGCAAACTTTTATCTTGGTGATTTTTTCCCGTGTGATAAGTTTTGTCTGCGTAGACCTGCACAATAGTCTTCTGTTTCCGCCAAACTCTTCAGCCTCTACGCCATTCCGCGCACCTACCATTGCTTGCGTGGTACCGCGTAACCGAAACTTTGGAGACATTTTCTTCTTTTCGCGACTTTCCTTAAGTGTTTTCAAATCTTCAAAGCTTCCTCTTCTAGAAGAAAGAACCGTTCATCCACCCCTCGGCTGAAACAATCTCTCCATTATTCTTGGAAACATGTGGAGATAAATGAGAAGACTCTGGATTTGCATAACCCTTTTACCAACAATCGAACCGTCATTCCTATCAACTTACCCCATTATTTGATTGATTTTACACAGCGAACCCTTTGACTAGCAGAACACCTTTGTCTCAATAGATGACTAGGTAAGAGAGAACCAAGAATCTTGACCGGATATTTGGGGGAAAAATGGGCTTTGTCAAGATGAGATTCCTGCGCCCACACTGTGATCCTCAACATCCTTCTCCTTTCCACTATTTCGAAACTTCCCAACAACTAGCCTTGGAGTTTGGGGAGATTCAAAACCACAGGCATGCTGCCTATCCGTGATTTCTACAGTGCTTGGGCTCACACTGTTGTTCGAAGACATTCGGCCATACTAGAGCAAATTTCACTTTCTGATGCAATTACAGCCACATCGGAACATTTTCATACGGATGCTACGATTCTCAGATGCTTTCTTGATCATTGGTCTCTGACCACTAACTCATTTCATCTTCCCTTAGGCAAAATGAGCATCACTTTATGGGATCTGTTTTGCATAGCAGGACTTCCCATCATGGGTGATATCTTTGACGCGTATATACCATCCAATGAAGAGCTTGCTCTCGCATCTATGAAAGGAGGCGTATCCAAAATTTCTAGACCTACCCTTGAACTCTTTAGTGCATTGGCCATATTTTCTCATCCTGATCGCATCTCTTCTCTTGAATGGTTGGCTTACTTTTCTCAAAAACAGCGGTATGTTCCTTTCCTCTCAACTCCTTTTCTTCGTATTCCCGTTCTTTACACGGTCTTTGCTGAGGTATTGCATCTACATTTTGACAGCTTTGTAAATCACAATCATTCAGAACTTAAAGTCATTCGTAAGAACACAGAGCATTCTATGGAATACAGTTCTTCCTACTAATTAGTTGCCTTCCTTGTTTACTGGTTGAGCTTGGTGACATTCCCTGATCCTGATCGAGCAGATACCATTAGGCCCTCGTTCTTCGTAGTCGCAGGAGCAATGGTTGAAGGTCAGAAGTACTCGCTGGCTCCTCCAGTTCTATGCTCTCTTTATCACACCTTCGGAGAGGTTATTTATGGTTCAAAAGATCCGGTCCCTGAAGCCTTCCCAATATGTGCTCCTTGGCATTTCTTCGTAGGTTGGCTAGAAGTATACTTCCCTTGGACATTTGTTGACTCAGGAAGAGCATATTTGAATCCCCATCGACTCCCTCTTCAGCATTTTCAGTTGAGAGATATGATTAGAGAATCTGGTGGATGGATTTCTAGAAGAATAAAAAGCGGTGATCCCATTGATTTCCACCACTTTCCCATGTTCAACTATCCTGAAGACGTAGATGCCATTGACGATGATTCTATCTCATTTGGTGAGCGTTCTTTCCTTGTTTCTATCTGATCCAGCACTCTTCCATGGAGAGAAGGTAACATCTTCTGGCGTGAACCGTATTACCCTAGTAGGTTTGCTCACCAATTTGGCTTTGACCAAGCCATACCCGAAACTCATGACATTGTCACAAGGGTGATGAGAAGTTATGGCATAGGGCCGCATAATTGGGCCTTGATATGGAAACAGCTCCTGATTATTCAGACTGGATCACGTTTCATAATCCCTGGCTTTAATTATCCAATTAGTGCTTCTTACTGCTGGATGCGATGGTGGGTTCACCAACATTACTTGGTAGACAATTATCTTCCAGTGGATCATACCCTGTGTATTCCCCCACCTTGTCTTAGGGGTTATCAAAAAGATTTGGGCATCGGCTATTTTGAAGAAACGGACCCTCCTCCCTTTCTAGATCAATTTGGTACAAGGATTTCTTTAGAAGATGCTATTTACGAAGCAAAGCCTGCTGATACCCTTGAAGGATGGAGAGCTTTCGGTACTCAGTTGATGAATATTCATGAAGTTCCTGTAAAGAATGACGATTCCCTACAGTTCCACCCTCCTCCACCTTTACAGATACTACGAGGTGATTCCCCTTTGTCATCGGGAATGCCAAAGATGCCAGAGCGTCATCATCCACCTCGAAAGGACAAAAATATTATCATTGAAAACTTATCCTCTTTAGAAGAATAAATATATTTTGAAAATTCACCAAATATTGGATATTTCAGACATTTCTAATGAAACTTGATATAACTGTAATTTTGCATATAGAGCTTTTTGTGATCCTTATCATTATACCCAACGATTTGATATATTCTATCATATTTCAATTGTAAGAATATATGGCCATATATTCTTACAATTTTCTATCATTATGTGCTTATTTGTATGTAGCCTCGCTTATATATATGTCTTTGAATAAGCAGTATCTTTTGACTTTCAATATATAACTGCTTGCGATGATATTTTGAGATATCTCATCCTTCTATGCATTTCTTAATCGCAGATTATCTCAAACATGTTTATTCATGAAATATTCTCAACATATTATTTGATAAAGGAGCTAATTATAAAACACCAATATTTTATGCTTGTTAATGCAGGATTTCCTATATAATTTATTTTAATTGGCGGTGCTAAGTTTCAATTTAGTCATTTGCACACACAGTTTAAGCTCTTGAGTAGTGGAGTCGGGTCTCACATGATGGCCTCTGTAACTCTTAGGAGTTCACTGAACTTCTCACTGCCTAGGGAGTTCACAAACCGCGATCCATCAGAGGGGCCCAAATAACCTACCGGGGCCGTGAACTCGGTTGGAATTACACACAGGGTTGGCCTCGGTAACTCTCTAGAGTTCACAGAGCTCGCAAGGCGACCTTTAGGGTACCAAATCCAGGGTCGTCAGTCCATCGATGAGTAGGTTTAAACCCTTCCTCATGAGTTAGTACTGAAATCAAACCATAAATCTGGGGGGTCCTATGCATGGTTGGCCTATCTAAAGCTCACACTACAGCCCTCATTTTCTTCATCTGCAAGATCAAGCCCATTCACGGGAGGGAATTTTCCTCCATTCCCCATGACGCTGCCAGGAAAACTATACAGACGGCATGGGGGTTACACATGACTAGCCATTTGAGGACTTTTGGCCTTTTTAGACTTTTGGTCATTGGCTCCGTCATCTGCCTGCATGGGTATGTGTACGATGGCCTTCACGGGCTTTCTAAGGCCACTAGCTTCTCACCGCTGCCCGAATGGCGATCTTGATAGGCCTTATGTACGATTGGCCATTAGCTTTATTAGGCTGCCTTAAAATGTCTTAGAAGACTTTGATAAGCATGATCAATTGTTTGTGAGAATGATAGATATTTCTGTTTGAAATTGACACCACCATTTCTGTTGATGTCTTCGATTATACCTTTCTGTCCGTTTATGTTGTTCATAATATACCAGCTTGGTAACGGTATCAATTTCAGACAGAAGAATTTTGTGAGCTTGCTTGATGATGTTGATGTTTACTTTTCTTTTGCAACATTTGCTATTTCATATTTCTTGATCTGCTCGCGAACTTCTTCTTTATTCATTCATCTGATGATACATGGCTATGATCTATTCTTGCCCTTTTTTGATGCAGAATCATTATTTTGATGATATTCTATATCAAAATCAATAACTTCTTCAGGGACGATATCTTTTGATGAAGCGAGCATTGACTGGTATACCGATACCTTGTCCATCTTGATTTACAATTCTGTATGCCCCATTGGAGTACACTTCCTTTATTATATATGGCCCATCCCATTTAGGCTCGAATTTGCCCCTCGTTCGGCGGGTGACCACTATAGGTCTTTTCAACATAAGCACCATATCTCCTTTTTTGAAAGAGCGGTATTTAACCTGCTTATCAAAAGCAGCCGATATCCTGGCCTGATATGATTGCAATCGCTGCTGGGCTGCCAGGCATTTCTCATCCAGTAAATCTAGTTCTTTCAGCCTTATTTTTGCATTTTCATCATCTGTTATGGATTGATGTACTGCCACTCTTAGTGATGCTACTTGTATTTCGATTGGGATGACTGCCTCCATGCCATAGATCAGTGAATACGGTGTCGCTCTTGTTGCTGTGCGATGAGTAGTTCTGTATGCCCATAATGCTTCTTGCAGTTCTTCATCCCAATCACGTTTATTCCTCGTCACTGTTTTCTTCAGTATTTTGACTATTGTCTTGTTAAACGCTTCTGTTAATCCATTGGCCGGTGCATAGTAAGGCGTTGAGAACGAATGTTGAATGCAGAATTTCTGACATAACTTTTCCATGCCTCTGTTTTTGAAAGGGGTGCCATTATCTGTAACGATTTTCTTTGAAATATGATGACAGTATATTATGGCGTGCCTGATGAAATTAACCACATCTTTTTATTTAACATTGTGTAAAGCAACTGCTTCAGTCCATTTAGAGAAATAGTCGGTTGCTGCCAGAACATATTGCTTTCCTTTGGATGAAGGTGGATTTATAGGACAAATTACATCAAGCCCCCAATCGGAGAAGGGCCAAGAGGCGACGGATTGATACAGATCTTCTGGAGGAATGTGTATAACGTCTCCGTGAATTTGACTTCATGGCACCACTTTGCATAATCTATTGCGTCTTTGAACATGGTGGGCTAATAATAACCCATTCGATGTATTCTGTGAAATAGATTTCGACCCGCTTGATGTGCCCCACATTCTCCAGAATGTGCTTCTTGCAATACCTGGCCTACTTCTCACTCGTCTAAGCAACGTAACAGTGTTCCGTTGTAAGATCTTCTGTATAACACTTCACTGCATATGATGAATCTACTTGACCGTTGTCTAATCTGCTGTCTCTGCGCGGGTTCTTCAGGCAGGATGTTAAATTTAAGATAATCTATGAGAGGCTGACGCCAATCTTCTGTGGTGATTTCTAGACATGATACAGGCAAAGTTTCGGCAATTTTCTCAATAACTTCTGAATGGTAAAAATCTTCGTTCTTCTATGGTCACTAGAAGAGGGCTTCGATTTGGCCAGGATAAGGCCGCTGCCAAGCTGGCCAGAGCATCTGCCTTTACGTTTTCTGACCGAGGGATGTGCTTGATTTTAACATGGGAAAACTGTTCTAATAACTGTTGTGCCTTCCGACAGTATGACAAAAGTTCTTGCTTTCTTACCTCGAATTCAGTTGTCAATTGATTTATGATCAATTTAGAATCCCCGAAAATACGTAGCGTTCATATCTTTATTTCTTTAGCCATCTCCATCCCAATAATCAGGGCTCTGTATTCAGCCTCATTATTCATACATGCAGTTCCCAATGTAAAGGAGTAAGGTAATAAGTCGCCTTGGGGAGTAATAAATATTACTCCTGCCCCCACTCCTGATGCTCGAGAAGCACAATCGAAGTACATCTACCATGGACTCTGCGATTCAGCTAACATGCTCATCTGGAAAATCGTCACTAATGGCCTCATCTTCCGCTACAGGGTGCGCTGCGAGGAAATCTGTCACTTCCTACCCTTTTATTACTTTTGCTGGTTCATACGTGATAGTATATTCTGAAAGTAACAACATCCATTTGGCTAATCTTCTGGACATCATTGGTCTTATCATTAAAAACTTTATCGGGTCGGCCCTCGAAATCAATGTTATATGATGAGATAGACAATAATATCTCAACTTTTGTACTGCAAATATTAACGCCAAACATTCTTTCTCGATCAGAGAGTAATTGCATTTTGCCCCTATTAGGGTCCGGCTTAAATAGTAAAGAGCAATTTCTTTTCTAGACTTATTTACTATGCCAGTAAAGCTCCTAAAGAATGTTCAGCTGCAGATATATACAAAATAAGTGGTTTTCCTTTCACTGGAGTTGTCAATACTGGTGGTTGTTTCATCAATTCCTTTATCGAGTCGAACGCGTTTTGACAGGCTTGATCCCATACAAATTCTATTCCCTTTTTCATCAGATGAGAAAACGGCTGACTGATCCCTGCTAGATTCGAAATGAAACGGTGAACGTATGCCAATTTTCCTTGCAAACTTTTTAATTCTTTCAATGTCTTCGGTGGCGGCATATCTTGAATAGCTCTAACTTTCCCTGGATCAATCTCAATGCCTCTATGCTGGACAACAAACCCGAGAAACTTACCGGAGGACACTCCAAATGTGCATTTAACGGGATTCATCTTCAATTGTCTCTTCCTGAGTCACCGAAAAACTGATATTAAGTGCTCACGATGTTCTTGATGACCTGTTGATCTGACTACCAAGTCGTCGACATAACATTCAACGCATTTGTGCATCATGTCTTGAAAAATGTTTTGCATTGCCCTTTGATATGTCGCCCCGGCATTTTTGAGTTCGAACGGCATAACTTTATAACAGAAAATTCCCAGCGAAGTTCGAAATGCTGTTGCTTCCTCATCCTTAGGGGCCATTCGAATCTGATTATACCCTGCATAACCGTCCATAAAGGACATAACAACATACTGAGTTGTACTATCAATCAATAGTTCAGTTATCGGGAGTGGAAAATCATCTTTTGAACAAGCTTCGTTCAGGTCTCTAAAGTCGACACACACTCTGACTTGTCTATTCTTCTTTCTCACCAGGACAATATTCGATATCCACTTGGGATATTTGACCTCCCTAATAAATCCAACTTTATCAATTTATTGACTTCTTCTTCAATCAGGGGTACCAAGTCTGGGTGAAATCGCCTTTGTGTCTGTTTAACTGGCCTTTTCTCTTTAGAAATGTTTAGTCAATGTAATGCTACGGAAGGCTCTAAGCCAGGCATCGCTGTACACGTCCAAGCGAAAATATCTTTATTTTCTCTAAGAAGTTGAACGTATTCTGTTGATTCTTGTTCAGTAAGTCTACTACTGATGAACGTGTTCCGCGGTTCCTCTTTCGTCCCTAAGTTTATCTCTTGTAAACTGTCTGTCGTTGGTTGCCCCCCCCCCCCCCCCCCCCCCCCGTCTTCTATTTGCTTCGGAGCTACCTCGGGCTGTTCAACTATCTTAGGATTTTCTTCTGCCGACCGCTCAGCTGTAACCATATTCACTGACGATTTTACCCCCATGTCCTGGAATTTTTGTTGCCTTTCCTGGTCGACCTTCATGGGAGTTTGAGTTCCTTTCCTGTGATTTAAACTGGTATATTCCTTACGATCAAAGCCCATACTTTTCATGACCTTCTTGTTCATTTTCTTTCCGACTATTATTTCATCCCTGTCCATCATTCGTTGTATTATACTTTTTAATGCATAGCAATTCTCTATTGGATGTCCTGCCAATCGATGATAGCGACAAAAATTTCGTCCTCTGATTCTTGTCACATTCTTAGGACATTTGGGTTCTGGCAGTTTTATCGTGCCGACCTTCAATAGTTGACTCATCATTGGAACGACATCTTCTTTGTCGAATGTGAACCCTTCATGCAAATCGAATATCCTGGAATTTTTATAACTTCTTAACTGAATCAACTTTTCTTTGCATTTTCGTCTTTCTTTCTTGAGATCTCTTGCATTACCACACTGCTTGTCACAATCAGTAGTGTTTGCTGTCATCTTATTGCGAGCCCTTTGAGCTGTCTCAGGGCGAAATGCTGGCACCATCCGATTTATCAGTTCCAAAGCGTAAGCCTTAGTAGCCAGGTCATGAAAAGTTCTGATATCGGCGTTGTTTAGTCCAATTATGAATTCTGCCTTCATAGCGTTCAGGCACATCTTGACTTGTTCTTCTTTCTCCGGTAACTGTCTGCACAAGGCTCCCAATGTTTTCCATCTGTTTATAAACTTTTCTACCGGTTCTCCATCTCTCTGCCATATGGAGGCCAACTCCGTAATACTAACATCGCGCTCTGAAGAGAAAAAATTTGACATGAAAATTTCTTGCATCTGATACCAAATGCATATTAACCCCATGTTAGTGATAAAGCGCCTCAAGCGTTCCTCTGGGGATTCTTCCCTGTTAAACTTTTGAAAATCTTGCTATTTGATATTTGCTGGAAAGGGGGTGTTTTCTATCTCCCTTGAATACGGCGTTCGATACCTGAAATGACTAGTATTTTTGCGTTCTCTTTCTATCCTGACAGCTTCTTCGACCACTTGTCTCACTTCATTCTGTGTCACGGTTCTTACTGCTGGGACGGATCCTAATGACCCTGCCCCCTGTGGTTGGAGGCCAGCGGGCTATTTTTCCTGTTCATTCGTCATACCCTGGGGGCCGCCATCCGGGCTATATTATGTGCAAGAGTTGTCATGGCCTCCCTGAGGTTTCTACATTCCTCCATTAATGCGTTTTGGGCTTCTGCCATTTCATTAATACGATCCTCCGTAGTCGCTCTACATTCTGGATTCGTCCCGGCCATATGTACCGTAACTTCTCCGCTCTTTGATGAAGTAGTGATTGGAGTGGAACAAGAATATGCTGACGTAATGGGACTCACGTAGAGGGGAGAGGACGGGGTTTCATTAGACTTTTCTGTACCCCTAACACCATTAATCGATCGGGGCTATACTGATATTGGTGAACTTGCCTGGGGAGGCATGAACATTGGCGATCTGATAACCAGCATTTTTTCTTTCTGCTCTTTCGTCCATTTGACTCTCGAGGGACTCAGAACTGGGAAGTCATGCGCTGTCAATAACAGGATTATTTGTTCGGGATATATTGTCGGAGGAGCGAGTTCGGGATTCTTTCTGATTGTATTACGTGTTATCGGTCCTTTGACTCTTAGCGAAGGCTGATTCATTCTAGAATTTCTTGCATTTCGTGTTCTTGTTCTATGAGATGTTACAACGGTCCAGCCATCATCACTTCCTAATGGTCGAGGCGACGCTGATACGACCCCAGCTGATACCCGAGTCATGTTGTTCCCACTTGCATGGATTTGAGTCATGTGCTTCGGAATTCGATTCGGTATGTATTCTATCACAAACCCGGTCGGAGTGAATCGAAAGTTCACTTTTCTTACGGAAGTTACCATGAGTAGTAGATTAGAATCGGATGCGGAAACCTTCAATCCCACAACATGATTGTAGTTAGTAACTGAAGGATTAAATAATCTATCTTAGAGATGAAGGGGAGGATGTTCGCACTGAGAGTCTCCATTTTGGCGTCTTTCAGACGCCAAACAATGATGGAAGTTTCATACCAATTTCACTGCTAATGTTAAATAAGATCAACCAACATGTCCCCAGCAGAGTCACCATTTTGTTTCGAACAAGAAACAAAAGTGTTTGGTTTGGGAGATTATCTTATTTAAACATAACAGAGAAAGAGTATTCAAAATGGTCATCATACTTTACTAATACTGAGTTCATTTACATCCTTTTAATATCCCTTGATTCTAAGATAGATTACTTAAAATAAAGAAATTATTATGAATTTAACAATCATAGTTAGATATGAAATTTGGCAGCATAACGTCAGTGATTTCAGTCATCTCCTAGGACTTAGGAGGAATATGCTCTTCTGCTGATCCTTTTATGCTTGAACAGAAGGAACTTGGAGACGTCAGCCATTTTGACGGCATAACGGCCCTTTATCTTCACAGACTGCGGGGCAGTCTAGTTGCGCGGACCAGCGCAACAGATATCGGTTGCGCAGACCCGCGCAAGCCACCGCTGCATTCTCTTCTCACCTTCAACTTTCTCCTTGCTCCGTTTCTTCTCAAGAATCTTCAATCCATCCAAATGAAGGAGGGGGGGGGTATTTATAGACCCTCGCACATGTGGAACCTCGATTTTGGTGCGGTGGGACCCATCTTGCATCGATCTTTACCGTTCAAGGAAATCTTCCCCTGAAACCATCTGCGTAGACTGGCGCAACTGATCTTTGGGTTGCGCAGACCCGCGCAATGGACTTTTGAGTTGCGCGGACCCGCGCAACTGATATCGTTTACGCGGACCCGCGCAAACAACCTCAAAGACATTTCTTCTTCTTTCTAGTACTTTGTTTTCCATCCTTCTTTTGTTTCAATCCTTTCATTACTTTTTATGCCTCAATAGAAATATTAACAATCCATATTGAAAAATGACGATCGAAGAGTTCCAACGTGCTTTTGGGATATCGAACGGTCTCTGAATTATCCAATTCTTGTCCAATTTGGAAACTTGTCAACTTATGATTACAATGAGCATAAAATATTCTAAATTCGACCTCTGAAGAGAGAGTTATGAGGGTTACTATTAGACAACGAGATGAAGGAAAAATCCAAGACCGACGATGGCAATCCCACTTACGGATTCCTAAAGGGTCTTCGAATACGACGATTCCAGTCAGGAATCAAAGAGCACTAAAATACCTTTCAGATGGCCAAAAATCATCCCAATCCGACATCAAACGATGGAGTTATGGGCGTCTCAGTTGGATCGCGCTATTTGGAAATATTAACAATCCATATTGAAAAATGACGATCGAAGAGTTCCAACGTGCTTTTGGGATCTCGAACGGTCTCCGAATTAGCCAATTCTGGTCCAATTTGGAAGCTTGTCAACTTACGATTCCAATGAGCACAAAATATTCTAAACTCGACCTCTAAAGAAAGAGTTATCAGGTTTACTACTAGACAAGGAGATGAAGGAAAAATCTAGGACCGACGACTGTGATCCCACTTACGGATTCTGAAAGGGTCTTTGAATACAACGATTCCAGTCAGGAATCAAGGAGCACTAAAATACCTTTCAGATGGCCAAAAATTGACCCAATCCGACTTCAAACGATGGAGTTATGGGCATCTCAGTTGGATCGCGCTATTTGGAAAGATAAACAATCCATATTGAAAAATGACGATCGAAGAGTTCCAACGTGCTTTTGAGATATCGAACGGTCTCCGAATTAGCCAATTCTTGTCCAATTTGGAAGCTTGTCAACTTACGATTCCAATGAGCTCAAAATATTCTAAATTCGACCTCTGAAGAGAGAGTTATGAGGGTTACTATTGGACAAGAAGATGACAGAAAAATTCACGACTGATGTCTGCGATCCCACTCAAGGATGCCCAAAACGGTCTCGGAATACGACGATTCCAGTCAGGAATGCAAGAGCACTAAAGTACCTTTCAGATGACCAAAAATTGACCCAATCCGACATCAAACAATGGAGTCATGGGCGTCTCCGTTGGATCGCGCGATTTGGAAAGATTAACAATCATATGGAAAAATGACGATCGAAGAGTTCCAACAAGCTTTTAGGATATCGATCGGTCTCTGAATTAGGGAATTCTGGTCCCATTTGGAAGCTTGACAAGTTACCATTCCAATGGGCTTGAAATAGTCGTAATTCGACCTCTAAAGAGGCAGTTATGAGTGTTACTATTGGACAAGGAGATGAAGGAAAATTTAGGACTGACGACGGTGATCCCACTTATGGATGTCGAAATGGTCTCGGAATACCATGATTCCGGTTAGAAATGAAAGAGTACTAAAGTACCTTTCAGATTACCAAAAATCATCAAAATCCGACATCAAATGATGGAGTTATGGGCGTCTCCGTTGGATCGTACGATTTGGAAAGATTAACAATCCATATTGAAAAATGACGATCAAATAGTTCCAACGTGCTTTTGGGATATCGAACGGTTTCCGAATTAGCCAATTCTGCTCCAATTTGGAAGCTTGTCAAGTTACGATTCCAATGAGCTCAAAATAGTCTAAATTCGACCTCCGAAGAGAGAGTTATGAGGGTCACTATTGGACAAGAAGATGAAGGAAAAATTCAGGACCGACGACTGCTATCCTACTTACGGATGCCCAAATTGTCTTGGAATACGACGATTCAAATCAGGAATGAAAGAGCACTAACGTACTTTCAGATGACCAAAACTTGACCCAATCTGACATTAAACGATGGAGTTATGGGCGTCTCCGTTGGATCACGCTATTTGGAAATATTAACAATCCATATTGAAAAATGATGATCTAAGAATTCCAATTGCTTTTGGGATATCGAACGGTCTCCGAAATAGCCAATTCTTGTCCAATTTGGAAGCTTCTCAAGTTACAATTCCAATGAGCACAAAATATTCTAAATTTAACCTCTGAAGTGAGAGTTATGAGGGTTACTATAAGACAAGGAGATGAAGGAAAAATCCTTGATCGACGACTGCGATCCCACTTACGGATTCCTAAAGGGTCTTCGAATACGACGATTCCAGTCAGCAATGAAAGAGCACAGTACCTTTCAGAAGACCAAAAATTGAGCCAATTCGACATCAAACGATGGATTTATGGGTGACTTTGTTGGATCGCGCGATTTGGAAAGATTAACAATCCATATTGAAAAATGACGATCAAAGAGTTCCAACGTGCTTTTGGGATATCAAACAGTCTCCGAATTAGCTAATTCTGCTCCAATTTGGAAGCTTGTCAAGTTACGATTCCAATGAGCGCAAAATATTCTAAATTCGACCTCCGAAGAGAGAGTTATGAGGATCACTATTGGAGAAGAAGATGAAGGAAAATTCAGGACCGACGACAGCTATCCTACTTACTGATACCCAAATGGTCTTGGAATACGACGATTCCAGTAAGGAATGAAAGAGCACTAAAGTACCTTTCAGATGACCAAAAATTGACCTAATCTGACATCAAACGATGGAGTTATACGCATCTCAGTTGGATCGCGCTATTACGAAATATTAACAATCCATATTGAAAAATGACGATCGAAGAGTTCCAATGTGCTTTTGGGATATCGAACGGTCTCCGAATTAGCCAATTCTTGACCAATTTGGAAGCTTGTCAAGTTACGATTCCAATGAGCACAAAATATTGTAAATTCGACATCTGGAGAAAGAGTTATGAGGGTTACGATTAGATAAAGAGATGAAGGAAAAATTCAGGACCGACGACTGCTATCCCACTTACGGATTCCTAAATGGTCTTCGAATACGACGATTCCAGTCAGGAATCAAAGAGCACTAAAATACCTTTCAGATGGCTAAAAATTATCCCAATCCGACATCAAACGATGGAGTTATGGGTGTCTCAGTTGTCTCGTGCTATTTGGAAATATTAAAAATCCATATTGAAAAATGACGATCGAAGAGTTCCAACGTGCTTTTGGGATATCGATCAGTCTCTAAATTAGCCAATTCTTGTCCAATTTGGAAGCTTGTCAACTTACAATTCTAATGAGCTCAAAATATTCTAAATTCGACCTCTGAAGAGAGAGTTATGAGGGTTACAATTGGACAAGAAGATGGTGGAAATTTTCAGGATCGATGTCTGTGATCCCACTAAGGGATGCCCAAAACGGTCTCGGAATACGACGATTCCAGTCAGGAATGCAAGAGTACTAAAGTACCTTTCAGATGACCAAAAATTGTCCCAATCCGACATCAAACGATTGAGTTATGGGCGTCTCCGTTGGATCGTGCGATTTGGAAAGATTAACGATCCATATGGAAAAATGACGATCGAAGAGTTCCAACGAGCTTTTGGGATATCGATCGTCTCTGAATTAGGGAATTCTGGTCCCATTTGGAAGCTCGACAAGTTATCATTCCAATGGGCTTGAAATAGTCTTAATTCGACCTCTGAAGAGGCAGTTATGTGTGTTACTATTGGACAAGGAGATGAAGGAAAATTTAGGACCTACGACGGTGATCCCACTTATGGATGTCGAAATGGTCTTGGAAGACCATGACTCCAGTTAGAAATGAAAGAGTATTAAAGTACCTTTCATATTACCAAAAATCATCCTAATCCGACATTAAACGATGGAGTTATGGGCGTCTCCGTTGGATCGCACGATTTGAAAATATTAATAATCCATATTGAAAAATGATGATCGAAGAGTTCCAACGTGCTTTTGGGATATCGAACGGTCTCCGAAATAGCCAATTCTTGTCCAATTTGGAAGCTTCTCAAGTTACAATTCCAATGAGCACAAAATATTCTAAATTTAACCTCTGAAGTGAGAGTTATGAGGGTTACTATAAGACAAGGAGATGAAGGAAAAATCCTTGATCGACGACTGCGATCCCACTTACGGATTCCTAAAGGGTCTTCGAATACGACGATTCCAGTCAGGAATGAAAGAGCACAGTACCTTTCAGAAGACCAAAAATTGAGCCAATTCGACATCAAACGATGGATTTATGGGTGACTTTGTTGGATCGCGCGATTTGGAAAGATTAACAATCCATATTGAAAAATGACGATCAAAGAGTTCCAACGTGCTTTTGGGATATCGAACAGTCTCCGAATTAGCCAATTCTGCTCCAATTTGGAAGCTTGTCAAGTTACGATTCCAATGAGCTCAAAATATTCTAAATTCGACCTCCGAAGAGAGAGTTATGAGGATCACTATTGGAGAAGAAGATGAAGGAAAAATTCAGGACCGACGACAGCTATCCTACTTACTGATGCCCAAATGGTCTTAGAATACGACGATTCCAGTAAGGAATGAAAGAGCACTAAAGTACCTTTCAGATGACCAAAAATCGACCTAATCTGACATCAAACGATGGAGTTATACGCATCTCAGTTGGATCGCGCTATTACGAAATATTAACAATCCATATTGAAAAATGACGATCGAAGAGTTCCAATGTGCTTTTGGGATATCGAATGGTCTCCGAATTAGCCAATTCTTGACCAATTTGGAAGCTTGTCAAGTTACGATTCCAATGAGCACAAAATATTGTAAATTCGACATCTGAAGAAAGAGTTATGAGGGTTACTATTAGATAAAGAGATGAAGGAAAAATTCAGGACCGACGACTGCTATCCCACTTACGGATTCCTAAATGGTCTTCGAATACGACGATTCCAGTCAGGAATCAAAGAGCACTAAAATACCTTTCAGATGGCTAAAAATTATCCCAATGCAACATCAAACGATGGAGTTATGGGTGTCTCAGTTGTCTCGTGCTATTTGGAAATATTAACAATCTATATTGAAAAATGACGATCGAAGAGTTCCAACGTGCTTTTGGGATATCGATCAGTCTCTAAATTAGCCAATTCTTGTCCAATTTGGAAGCTTGTCAACTTACAATTCTAATGAGCTCAAAATATTCTAAATTCAACCTCTGAAGAGAGAGTTATGAGGGTTACAATTGGACAAGAAGATGGTGGAAAAATTCAGGATCGATGTCTGTGATCCCACTAAGGGATGCCCAAAACGGTCTCGGAATACGACGATTCCAGTCAGGAATGCAAGAGTACTAAAGTACCTTTCAGATGACCAAAAATTGTCCCAATCCGACATCAAACGATTGAGTTATGGGCGTCTCCGTTGGATCGTGCGATTTGGAAAGATTAACGATCCATATGGAAAAATGACGATCGAAGAGTTCCAACGAGCTTTTGGGATATCGATCGGTCTCTGAATTAGGGAATTCTGGTCCCATTTGGAAGCTCGACAAGTTATCATTCCAATGGGCTTGAAATAGTCTTAATTCGACCTCTGAAGAGGCAGTTATGTGTGTTACTATTGGACAAGGAGATGAAGGAAAATTTAGGACCTACGACGGTGATCCCACTTATGGATGTCGAAATGGTCTTGGAAGACCATGACTCCAGTTAGAAATGAAAGAGTATTAAAGTACCTTTCATATTACCAAAAATCATCCTAATCCGACATCAAACGATGGAGTTATGGGCGTCTCCGTTGGATCGAACGATTTGAAAATATTAATAATCCATATTGAAAAATGACGATCGAAGAGTTCCAACGTGCTTTTGGGATATCGAACGGTCTCCGAAATAGCCAATTCTTGTCCAATTTGGAAGCTTCTCAAGTTACAATTCCAATGAGCACAAAATATTCTAAATTTAACCTCTGAAGTGAGAGTTATGAGGGTTACTATAAGACAAGGAGATGAAGGAAAAATCCTTGATCGACGACTGCGATCCCACTTACGGATTCCTAAAGGGTCTTCGAATACGACGATTCCAGTCAGGAATGAAAGAGCACAGTACCTTTCAGAAGACCAAAAATTGAGCCAATTCGACATCAAACGATGGATTTATGGGTGACTTTGTTGGATCGCGCGATTTGGAAAGATTAACAATCCATATTGAAAAATGACGATCAAAGAGTTCCAACGTGCTTTTGGGATATCGAACAGTCTCCGAATTAGCCAATTCTGCTCCAATTTGGAAGCTTGTCAAGTTACGATTCCAATGAGCGCAAAATATTCTAAATTCGACCTCCGAAGAGAGAGTTATGAGGATCACTATTGGAGAAGAAGATGAAGGAAAAATTCAGGACCGACGACAGCTATCCTACTTACTGATGCCCAAATGGTCTTGGAATACGACGATTCCAGTAAGGAATGAAAGAGCACTAAAGTACCTTTCAGATGACCAAAAATTGACCTAATCTGACATCAAACGATGGAGTTATACGCATCTCAGTTGGATCGCGCTATTACGAAATATTAACAATCCATATTGAAAAATGACGATCGAAGAGTTCCAATGTGCTTTTGGGATATCGAACGGTCTCCGAATTAGCCAATTCTTGACCAATTTGGAAGCTTGTCAAGTTACGATTCCAATGAGCACAAAATATTGTAAATTCGACATCTGGAGAAAGAGTTATGAGGGTTACGATTAGATAAAGAGATGAAGGAAAAATTCAGGACCGACGACTGCTATCCCACTTACGGATTCCTAAATGGTCTTCGAATACGACGATTCCAGTCAGGAATCAAAGAGCACTAAAATACCTTTCAGATGGCTAAAAATTATCCCATCCGACATCAAACGATGGAGTTATGGGTGTCTCAGTTGTCTCGTGCTATTTGGAAATATTAAAAATCCATATTGAAAAATGACGATCGAAGAGTTCCAACGTGCTTTTGGGATATCGATCAGTCTCTAAATTAGCCAATTCTTGTCCAATTTGGAAGCTTGTCAACTTACAATTCTAATGAGCTCAAAATATTCTAAATTCGACCTCTGAAGAGAGAGTTATGAGGGTTACAATTGGACAAGAAGATGGTGGAAAAATTCAGGATCGATGTCTGTGATCCCACTAAGGGATGCCCAAAACGGTCTCGGAATACGACGATTCCAGTCAGGAATGCAAGAGTACTAAAGTACCTTTCAGATGACCAAAAATTGTCCCAATCCGACATCAAACGATTGAGTTATGGGCGTCTCCGTTGGATCGTGCGATTTGGAAAGATTAACGATCCATATGGAAAAATGACGATCGAAGAGTTCCAACGAGCTTTTGGGATATCGATCGGTCTCTGAATTAGGGAATTCTGGTCCCATTTGGAAGCTCGACAAGTTATCATTCCAATGGGCTTGAAATAGTCTTAATTCGACCTCTGAAGAGGCAGTTATGTGTGTTACTATTGGACAAGGAGATGAAGGAAAATTTAGGACCTACGACGGTGATCCCACTTATGGATGTCGAAATGGTCTTGGAAGACCATGACTCCAGTTAGAAATGAAAGAGTATTAAAGTACCTTTCATATTACCAAAAATCATCCTAATCCGACATCAAACGATGGAGTTATGGGCGTCTCCGTTGGATCGAACGATTTGAAAATATTAATAATCCATATTGAAAAATGACGATCGAAGAGTTCCAACGTGCTTTTGGGATATCGAACGGTCTCCGAAATAGCCAATTCTTGTCCAATTTGGAAGCTTCTCAAGTTACAATTCCAATGAGCACAAAATATTCTAAATTTAACCTCTGAAGTGAGAGTTATGAGGGTTACTATAAGACAAGGAGATGAAGGAAAAATCCTTGATCGACGACTGCGATCCCACTTACGGATTCCTAAAGGGTCTTCGAATACGACGATTCCAGTCAGGAATGAAAGAGCACAGTACCTTTCAGAAGACCAAAAATTGAGCCAATTCGACATCAAACGATGGATTTATGGGTGACTTTGTTGGATCGCGCGATTTGGAAAGATTAACAATCCATATTGAAAAATGACGATCAAAGAGTTCCAACGTGCTTTTGGGATATCGAACAGTCTCCGAATTAGCCAATTCTGCTCCAATTTGGAAGCTTGTCAAGTTACGATTCCAATGAGCTCAAAATATTCTAAATTCGACCTCCGAAGAGAGAGTTATGAGGATCACTATTGGAGAAGAAGATGAAGGAAAAATTCAGGACCGACGACAGCTATCCTACTTACTGATGCCCAAATGGTCTTAGAATACGACGATTCCAGTAAGGAATGAAAGAGCACTAAAGTACCTTTCAGATGACCAAAAATCGACCTAATCTGACATCAAACGATGGAGTTATACGCATCTCAGTTGGATCGCGCTATTACGAAATATTAACAATCCATATTGAAAAATGACGATCGAAGAGTTCCAATGTGCTTTTGGGATATCGAACGGTCTCCGAATTAGCCAATTCTTGACCAATTTGGAAGCTTGTCAAGTTACGATTCCAATGAGCACAAAATATTGTAAATTCGACATCTGAAGAAAGAGTTATGAGGGTTACTATTAGATAAAGAGATGAAGGAAAAATTCAGGACCGACGACTGCTATCCCACTTACGGATTCCTAAATGGTCTTCGAATACGACGATTCCAGTCAGGAATCAAAGAGCACTAAAATACCTTTCAGATGGCTAAAAATTATCCCAATCCGACATCAAACGATGGAGTTATGGGTGTCTCAGTTGTCTCGTGCTATTTGGAAATATTAACAATCCATATTGAAAAATGACGATCGAAGAGTTCCAACGTGCTTTTGGGATATCGATCAATCTCTAAATTAGCCAATTCTTGTCCAATTTGGAAGCTTGTCAACTTACAATTCTAATGAGTTCAAAATATTCTAAATTCGACCTCTGAAGAGAGAGTTATGAGGGTTACAATTGGACAAGAAGATGGTGGAAAAATTCAGGATCGATGTCTGTGATCCCACTAAGGGATGCCCAAAACGGTCTCGGAATACGACGATTCCAGTCAGGAATGCAAGAGTACTAAAGTACCTTTCAGATGACCAAAAATTGACCCAATCCGACATCAAACGATTGAGTTATGGGCGTCTCCGTTGGATCGTGCGATTTGGAAAGATTAACGATCCATATGGAAAATGACGATCGAAGAGTTCCAACGAGCTTTTGGGATATCGATCGGTCTCTGAATTAGGGAATTCTGGTCCCATTTGGAAGCTTGACAAGTTATCATTCCAATGGGCTTGAAATAGTCTTAATTCGACCTCTGAAGAGGCAGTTATGTGTGTTACTATTGGACAAGGAGATGAAGGAAAATTTAGGACCTACGACGGTGATCCCACTTATGGATGTCGAAATGGTCTTGGAAGACCATGACTCCAGTTAGAAATGAAAGAGTATTAAAGTACCTTTCATATTACCAAAAATCATCCTAATCCGACATCAAACGATGGAGTTATGGGCGTCTCCGTTGGATCGCACGATTTGAAAATATTAATAATCCATATTGAAAAATGACGATCGAAGAGTTCCAACGTGCTTTTGGGATATCGAACGGCCTCCGAATTAGCCAATTCTTATCCAATTTGGAAGCTTGTCAACTTTCGATTCCAATGAGCACAAAATATTCTAAATTCAACCTCTGAAGAGAGGGTTATTAGGGTTACTTTTATACATGGAGATGAAGGAAAAATCTAGAACTGACGACTGCGATCCCACTTACGGATCCCTAAAGGGTCATCGAGTATGACGATTCCAATCAGGAATCAAAGAGCACTAAAATACCTTTCAGATAACCAAAAATCATCCCAATCTGACATCAAACGATGGAGTTATGGGCGTCTCAGATGGATCGCGCTATTTGGAAATATTAACAATCCATATTGAAAAATGACGATCAAAGAATTCCAATTGCTTTTGGGATATCGAACGTTCTACGAATTAGCCAATTCTTGTCCAATTTGGAAGCTTGTCAAGTTATAATTCCAATGAGCACAAAATATTCTAAATTCAACCTCTGAAGAGAGAGTTATGAGGGTTACTATAAGACAAGGATATGAAGGAAAAATCCAGGATCGACGACTGCGATCCCACTTACGGATTCCTAAAGGGTCTTCGAATACGACGATTCCAGTCAGGAATGAAAGGGCACTAAAGTACCTTTCAGATGACCAAAAATTGAGCCAATTCGACATCATATGATGGATTTATGGGCAACTTTGTTGGATCGCCCGATTTGGAAAGATTAACAATCCATATTGGAAAATGATGATCAAAGAGTTCCAACGTGCTTTTTGGATATCGAACGGTCTCCAAATTAGCCAATTCTGCTCCAATTTGGAAGCTTGTCAAGTTACGATTCCAATGAGCTCAAAATATTCTAAATTCGACCTTCGAAGAGAGAGTTATGAGGGTCACTATTGGACAAGAAGATGACGGAAAAATTCAGGACTGACGACTGCTATCCTACTTACTGATGCCCAAAATGGTCTTGGAATATGACGATTCCAGTAAGGAATGAAAGAGCTCTAAAGTACCTTTCAGATGACCAAAAATTGACCCAATCCGACATCAAACGATGGAGTTATGCGCATCTCAGTTGGATCGCGCTATTAGGAAATATTAACAATCCATATTGAAAAATGACGATTGAAGAGTTCCAATGTGCTTTTGGGATATCGAACGGTCTCCGAATTAGCCAATTCTTGACCAATTTGGAAGCTTGTCAAGCTACGATTCCAATGAGCTCAAAATATTCTAAATTCGACCTTCGAAGAGAGAGTTATGAGGGTCACTATTGGACAAGAAGATGACGGAAAAATTCAGGACTGACGACTGCTATCCTACTTACTGATGCCCAAAATGGTCTTGGAATATGACGATTCCAGTAAGGAATGAAAGAGCTCTAAAGTACCTTTCAGATGACCAAAAATTGACCCAATCCGACATCAAACGATGGAGTTATGCGCATCTTAGTTGGATCGCGCTATTAGGAAATATTAACAATCCATATTGAAAAATGACGATTGAAGAGTTCCAATGTGCTTTTGGGATATCGAACGGTCTCCGAATTAGCCAATTCTTGACCAATTTGGAAGCTTGTCAAGTTACGATTCCAATGAGCACAAAATATTATAAATTCGACATCTGAAGAGAGAGTTATGAGGGTTACTATTAGACAAGGAGATGAAGGAAAAATTCAGGACCGACAACTGCTATCCCACTTACGGATTCCTAAATGGTCTTCGAATATGACGATTCCAGTCAGGAATCAAAGAGCACTAAAATACCTTTTGGATGGCCAAAAATAATCCCAATCCAACATGAAACGATGGAGTTATGGGCGTCTCAGTTGTATCTCGCTATTTGGAAATATTAACAATCCATATTGAAAAATGACGATCGAGGAGTTCCAACGTGCTTTTGGGATATCGATCAGCCTCTAAATTAGCCAATTCTTGTCCAATTTGGAAGCTTGTCAACTTACGATTCCAATGAGCTCAAAATATTCTAAATTCGACCTCTGAAGAGAGAGTTATGAGGGTTACAATTGGACAAGAAGATGAAGGAAAAATTCAGGACCGACGTCTGCGATCCCACTAAGGGATGCCCAAAATGGTCTCGGAATATGACAATTCTATTCAGGAATGCAAGAGCACTAAAGTACCTTTCGAGATGACCAAAAATCGACCCAATCCGACATCAAATGATCGAGTTAGGGGCGTCTCCGTTGGATCGCGTGATTTGGAAAGATTAACAATCCAAATGGAAAAATGACGATCGAAGAGTTCCAACAAGCTTTTGGGATATCGATCGGTCTCTGAATTAGGCAATTCTAGTCCCATTTGGAAGCTTGACAAGTTACCATTCCAATGGGCTTGAAATAGTCTTACTTCGACCTCTGAAGAGGCAATTATGAGCGTTGCTATTGGACAAGAAGATAAAGGAAAAATTCAGGACCGACGACGGTCATCCCACTTATGGATGCCAAACTGGTCTCGGAATACCATGATTCCAGTTAGAAATGAAGGAGCACTAAAGTACCTTTCAGATTACCAAAAATCATCCTAATCCGACATCAAACGATGGAGTTATGGGTGTCTCCGTTGGATCGCACGATTTAGAAAGATTAACAATCCATTTTGAAAATGACGATCGAAGAGTTCCAATTTGCTTTTGGAATATCGAACGGTCTCTGGATCAGCCAATTCTGGTCCAATTTAGAAGCTTGTCAAGTTATGATTCCAATGAGCTCAAAATAGTCTAAATTCGACCTCTGAAAAGGCAGTTATGAGGTAACTATTGGACAAAGAGATGAAGGAAAAATTCACGGCCGATGAATGAGATCCCACTGACGGATGCCCAAATGGTCTCCTAATACGACGATTCCAGTCAGGAATGAAAGAGCACTAAAGTACCTTTCAGATGACCAAAATTTGAGCCAATTCGACATCAAACGATGGATTTAAGGGCGACTTTGTTGGATCGCGCGATTTGGAAAGATTAACAATCCATATTGAAAAATGACGATCAAAGAGTTCCAATGTGCTTTTGGGATATTGAACGGTCTCCGAATTAGCCAATTCTGCTCTAATTTGGAAGCTTGTCAAGTTAAAATTCCAATGTGCTCAAAATATTCTAAATTCAACCTCCGAAGAGAGAGTTATGAGGGTCACTATTGGACAAGAGGATGAAGGAAAAATTCAGGACCGACGACTGCTATCCTACTTACGGATGCCCAAATGGTCTTGGAATACAACGATTCCAATCAAGAATGAAAGAGCACTAAAGTACCTTTCAGATGACAAAAAATCGACCCAATCCGACATAAAATGATGGAGTTATGGGCGTCTCAGTTGGATCGCGCTATTTGGAAATATTAACAATCCATATTGAAAAATGACGATCAAAGAGTTCCAACATGCTTTTGGGATCTCGAACAGTCTTCGAATTAGCCAATTCTTGTCCAATTTGGAAGCTTGTCAACTTACGATTCCAATGAGCACAAAATATTCTAAATTCGACCTCTGAAGAGAGAGTTATGAGGGTTACTATTAGACCAGGAGATGAAGGAAAAATCCAGGACCGACGATTGCGATCCCACTTACAGATTTCGAAAGGGTCTTTGAATACGACGATTCCAGTCAGGAATCAAAGAGCACAAAAATACCTTTCAGATGGCCAAAAATCGACCCAATCCGACATCAAACGATGGAGTTATGGGCGTCTCAGTTGGATCGCGCTATTTGGAAATATTAACAATCCATATTGAAAAATGACGATCGAAGAGTTCCAACATGCTTTTGGGATATCGAACGGTCTCCAAATTAGCCAATTCTTGTCCAATTTGGAAGCTTGTTAACTTATGATTCCAATGAGCTCAAAATATTCTAAATTCAACCTCTGAAGAGAGAGTTATGAGGGTTACTATTGGACAAGAAGATGAAGGAAAAATTCAGGACCGACGTCTACGATCCCACTCAGGGATGCCCAAAACGGTCTCGAAATATGACGATTCCAGTCAGGAATGTAAGAGCACTAAAGTACCTTTCAGATGACCAAAAATCGACCCAATCCGACATCAAACAATGGAGTTATGGGCGTCTCCGTTGGATCGTGCAAATTGGAAAGATTAACAATCCATATGGAAAAATGATGATCGAAGAGTTCCAACGAGCTTTTGGGATATCGATCGGTCTCTGAATTAGGGAATTCTGGTCCCATTTGGAAGCTTGACAAGTTACCATTCCAATGTGATTGAAATAGTATTAATTCGACCTCTAAAGAGGCAATTATGAGCGTTACTATTGGACAAGGAGATGAAGGAAAAATTCAGGAACGACGATGGTGATCCCACTTATGGATGTCGAAATGGTCTCGGAATACCATGATTCCAGTTAGAAATGAAAGAGCACTAAAGTACCTTTCAGATTACCAAAAATCATCCTAATCCGCATCAAACGATGGAGTTATGGGCATCTCAGTTGGATGCACGATTTGGAAAGATTACAAATCCATATTGAAAAATGATGATCAAAGAGTTCCAACGTGCTTTTGGGATATCGAACGGTCTCCGAATTAGCCAATTCTTGTCCAATTTGGAAGCTTGTCAACATACGATTCCAATGAACACAAAATATTCTAAATTCGACCTCTGAGGAGAGAGTTATGAGGGTTACTATTAGACAAGGAGATGAAGGAAAAATCCAAGACCAACGACTGCGATCCCACTTACGGATTCCAAAAGGGTCTTCGAATACGACGATTCCAGTCAGGAATCAAAGAGCACTAAAATACCTTTTAGATGGCCAAAAATCGACCCAATCTGACATCAAACGATGGAGTTATGGGCGTCTCAGTTAGATCGCGCTATTTGGAAATATTAACAATCCATATTGAAAAATGATGATCGAAGAGTTCCAACGTGTTTTTGGGATATCGAACGGTCTCTGAATTAGCCAATTCTTGTCCAATTTGGAAGCTTGTCAACTTACGATTCCAATGAGCTCAAAATATCTAAATTCGACCTTTGAAGAGAGAGTTATGAGGGTTACTATTAGACAAGGAGATGAAGGAAAAATCCAGGACCGACGACTGCGATCTCACTTATGGATTCCTAAAGGGTCTTCGAATACGATGATTCCAGTCAAGAATCAAAGAGCACTAAAATACCTTTCAGATGGCCAAAAATCATCGAACAGTATCCAAATTAGCCAATTCTTGTCCAATTTGGAAGCTTGTCAACTTATGATTCCAATGAGCTCAAAATATTCTAAATTCCATCTCTGAAGAGAGAGTTATTAGGGTTGCTATTGGACAAGAAGATGAAGGAAAAATTTAAGACCAACGTCTGCAATCCCACTCAGGGATGCCCAAAACGGTCTCGAAATACGATGATTCCAGCTAGGAATGCAAGAGCACTAAAGTACTTTTCAGATGACTAAAAATTGACCCAATCCGACATCAAATGATGGAGTTATGGGCGTCTCCATTGGATCGCGCGATTTGGAAAGATTAACAATCCATTTGGAAAAATGGCGATCGAAGAGTTCCAACGTGCTTTTGGGATATCGAACGGTCTCCGAATTAGCCAATTCTTGTCCAATTTGGAAGCTTGTTAAGTTACGATTCCAATGAGCGCAAAATATTCTAAATTCGACCTTTGAAGAGAGAGTTATGAGGGTTACTATTTGACAAGGAGATGATGGAAAAATCCAGGACCGACGTCTGCGATCCCACTTACGGATTCCTAAAGGGTCTTCGAATACGACGATTCCAGTGAGGAATGCAAGAACACTAAAGTACCTTTCAGATGACCAAAAATCATCCCAAACCGACATCAAACGATGTTGTTATGGGCGTCTCAGTTGGATCACGCTATTTGGAAATATTAACAATCCATATTGAAAAATGGCGATTGAAGAGTTCTAACGTGCCTTTGAGATATCGAACGGTCTCCGAATTAGCCAAATTTTGTCCAATTTGGAAGCTTGTCAACTTAGGATTCCAATGAACACAAAATATTTTAAATTCGACCTTTGAAGAGAGAGTTATGAGGGTTACTATTAGACAAGGAGATGAAGGAAAAATCCAAGACTCACGACTGCGATCCCACTTACGAATTCCTAAAGGGTCTTCGAATATGACGATTCCAGACAGGAATCAAAGAGCACTAAAATACCTTTCAGATGGCCGAAAATCATCCCAATCTGACATCAAATGATGGAGTTATGGGTGTCTCAGTTGGATCGCGCTATTTGGAAATATTAACAATCCATATTGAAAAGTGACGATCAAAGAGTTCCAACATGCTTTTGGGATATCGAACGGTCTCCGAATTAGCCAATTCTTGTCCAATTTGGAAGCTTGTCAAGTTACGATTCCAATGAGCACAAAATATTCTAAATTCGACCTCTGAAGAGAGAGTTATAAGGGTTGCTATTAGACAAGGAGATGAATGAAAAATCTAGGACCAATGATTGCGATCCCACTTACGGATTCCTAAAGGGTCTTTGAATACGATGATTCCAATCAGGAATGCAAAGCACTAACATAACTTTCAGATGACCAAAAATCATCCCAATCCGACATCAAACGATGGAGTTATGGGTGTCTCAGTTGGATAACGCTATTTGGAAATATTAACAATCCATATTGAAAAATGACAATCGAAGAGTTACAACGTGCTTTTGGGATATCAAATGGTCTCCGAATTTGCCAATTCTTGTCTAATTTGGAAGCTTGTCAACTTACGATTCCAATGAGCACAAAATATTCTAAATTCGACCTCTGAAGAGAGAGTTATGAGGGTTGCTATTAGACAAGGAGATGAATGAAAAATCCAGGACCGATGACTGCGATCCCACTTTCGGATTCCTAAAGGGTCTTCGAATACAACGATTCCAATCAGGAATCAAAGAGCACTAAAATACCTTTCAGATGGCCAAAACTATTCTCAATCCGACATCAAATGATGGAGTTATGGACGTCTCAGTTGGATCGCGCTATTTGGAAATATTAACAATCCATATTGAAAAATGACGATCGAAGAGTTCCAACGTGCTTTTGGGATATCGAACGGTCTCCAAATTAGCCAATTCTTGTCCAATTTGGAGGCTTGTGAACTTACGTCTCCAATGAGCATAAAATATTCTAAATTCAACCTCTGAAGAGAGAGTTATGAGGGTTACTATTAGACAAGGAGATGAAGGAAAAATCCAGGACCGAGGACTGTTATACCACTTACGGATTCCTAAAGGGTCTTCGAATATGACGATTCCAGTCAGGAATCAAAGAGCACTAAAATACCTTTCAGATGACCAAAAATCGACCCAATCCAACATCAAACGATGGAGTTATGGGCGTCTCCGTTGGATCGTGCGATTTGGAAAGATTAACAATCCATATGGAAAAATGACGATCGAAGAGTTCCAACGAGCTTTTGGGATATTGATCGGTCTCTGAATTAGGCAATTCTGGTCCCATTTGGAAGCTTGACAAGTTACCATTCCAATGGGCTTGAAATAGTCTTAATGCGACCTCTGAAGAGGCAGTTATGAGCGTTACTACTAAACAAGGAGATGAAGGAAAAATTCAAGACCGACGATGGTGATCCCACTTATGGATGCCAATATGGTCTCGGAATACCATGATTCCAGTCAGAAATGAAAAAGCACTAAAGTACCTTTCCGATTACTAAAAACCATCCTAATACGACATCAAACGATGGAGTTATGGGCGTCTCCGTTGGATCGCACGATTTAGAAAGATTAACAATCCGTATTGAAAAATGACGATCAAAGAGTTCCAACTTGCTTTTGGGATATCAAACGGTCTCTGAATCAGCCAATTCTGGTCCAATTTGGAAGCTTTTCAAGTTAAGATTCCAATGGGCACAAAATAGTCTAAATTCGACCTCTGAAGAGGCTGTTATGAGGGTTACTATTGGGCAAGGAGATGAAAGAAAAATTCAGGGCCGACGACTGCAATCCCACTTACGGATGTCCAAATGGTCTCCTAATACGATGATTCCAGTCCGGAATGAAAGAGCACTAAAGTACCTATCAGATGACCAAAAATTGAGCCAATCCGACATCAAATGATGGAGTTATGAGCGTCTCAGTTGGATCGCGCTATTTGGAAATATTAACAATCCATATTGAAAACCAACGATCGAAGAGTTCCAACGTGCTTTTGGGATATCGAACGGTCTCCGAATTAGCCAATTCTTGTCCAATTTGAAAGCTTGTCAACTTACGATTCCAATGAGCAAAAAGTATTCTAAATTCGACCTCTGAAGAGAGAGTTATGAGGGTTACTATTAGACAAGGAGATGAAGGAAAAATCCAGGACCGAGGACTGTTATACCACTTACGGATTCCTAAAGGGTCTTTGTTAGTGCTATTATATGATACCTCTTTGGTTGTCAAATTTTGTGTGTCAAAACCTTGGTGTGTTCTATGTCTTGGTGTGTTCTATGTTTAAGACAACCATGGACTCTTCAAGCGGCTTCAAGGTACATTTCGAAGATATAAAGAAGAAGATATAAAGAAGACACAGTATTCTTTATTCACGCAAAGGTTATTCAAGTTCAAGATACAAGCAGTGTGTGAAGGTGTGAAGCTCAAAAGCAAACTCAAAACTCGTACTTCAGGCTTCAAGTACTAAAAGATTTATCATTCGTTGAATGAAGTAAAGTTCAATGTCCATACTTCATTATTCAGGTTTGATCAGTCCATAGTCTTTGACCTTAGGGTAGGTCATTTTGGATACATTATTCAAATGTATTTAAACATGTTTTTGATCTGCTCTTAGACCAGTCCTAGGTCTGGTTCGACCAGTCCTAGCACTGGCTCGACCTGTCTAAGAATTTCCTAGGCCAGTCTTGGACTTGTTCAATTTTATCGGATTTTCTGGTTCGCTCATGACCAGTCTTGGAGTCTACTCGACCGGTCGTGGGATGTCCTCGACTCGAACCTCGACCAGTCGTGGAGCCTCGATTCAAACTCCAGTGACTAAATTCACTGTCGCTCGACCAGTCGAGAAGGGGTCTCGACCGGTCGTGGACGACCTTCGACCAGTCGTGGACTGCCTACGACCAGTCGAACATCGGTTTTCCTGATTCCGCGTAGAAATTCAAAAATCAGTTTCTCCTAAGACCAGTCGTGGGAACTCCTAGACCAGTCGAAGACGAATTTCTGTAGCTATAAATAGCACACGAATTTTAGAGTTTATATATCGAAAAATCTATCAAAGCAAGGCTCCACTCTGAGATAAGTCGTGTTTAATTTTAAGCTAATTTGCGCTTCATTCTAATTCCTTTTGTTAGCTTTTTGCATTTGATTTTATTCTAAATTCCAATCATATTTGAAAAGGGGAAATCGTGTATTCCTTCTTCTTGGAATTAAAATCAAATAGAGCTAGCCCTTTGTGATTTCATTTAAAATCAATTAGAACTTAGAACCTCAATAATTTGAGTATTGGACTTGAACTATCATCTCTACTCTGATCGGTTCTTCCGGGCTACTGCAAAAGGATAAGATCCAGGTATTCTACAATTCCTGTAATTTCTATTTTGGTTTTGTATGAGATTTGCCAGAAAAATCTCTATGTGTATGGTTATCTGAGGAGAGACAGAAAACTCAGATTGTGGGGTTTTTTGAATTGTGTAAGCCCAAGTGATAAAGACACAATTGTGAAGGTTTTTGGTGAACCTGTGAAAACCAGTTTTATTAGAGAACGCTAATATCCCCTGTGTGAGGATATTAGGAGTGGAGTAGCATTCTGTGTGGCTGTTTTAGAACAGTTGGTGAACACACAGGCGAACCACTATAACTTCTTGTCTTGTGGATTGAATGGTTATTTAATTCCTTATCTTTTATCATTCAGTTCTATTTTCCTTGTGGATGTGAATGTTGTAACAGTTTGAAATTTCAAGCAAGTGTGGGAATGTTGTAACAATTTAGTGATTTATTTCCAGCAATTTCTTTTATTTGATTCAAGCTTTAAATTCCAAAATTGTTCCAGCAAGGTTGCCCTGCCATTTTTATGGTGTATGGCTGTCCCTAGAACAAGACATTTGTAAAATCAATTTATTCAGTGCAGTTTGTATTTATTTCTTTATTCCTCTTTGATTTGAGAATTTGATACAAAGACATTTCTAGACATAAGGTTGTCCTACCATAAACATTGGGTTTTTGGTGAAAGGTTGTCCTTAGAACAACGTTTGTATCAACCTCTCAAATTCAATAGTTTGAGGTTGCATTTCATTTCTGCATTGCAATTTATTTAATTAGTTCATTGGCTATCATACTTTGTTTAATTCCGCTATTATAAGTTTTTATTTGGCATTGTCCTATTCACCCCCCCTCTAGGACATATAGCTTGGCCATTTCAGTCTTCGAATATGACGATTCCAGTCAGGAATCAAAGAGCACTAAAATACCTTTCAGATGACCAAAAATCGACCCAATCCGACATCAAACGATGGAGTTATGGGCGTCTCCGTTGGATCGTGCGATTTGGAAAGATTAACAATCCATATGGAAAAATGGCGATCGAAGAGTTCCAACGAGCTTTTGGGATATCGATCGGTCTCTGAATTAGGCAATTCTGGTCCCATTTGGAAGCTTGACAAGTTACCATTCCAATGGGCTTGAAATAGTCTTAATTCGACCTCTGAAGAGGCAATTCTGAGCGTTACTATTGGACAAGGAGATGAAGGAAAAATTCAGGACCGACGACGGTGATCCCACTTATGGATGTCGAAATGGTCTTGGAATACCATGATTCCTGTTAGAAATGAAAGAGCACTAATGTACCTTTCAGATTACCAAAAATCATCCTAATCTAACATCAAACAATGGAGTTATGGGCGTCTCCGTTGGATCGCACGATTTGGAAAGATTAACAATCCATATTGAAAAATGACGATCAAAGAGTTCCAACGTGCTTTTGGGATATCGAACGGTCTTCGAATTAGCCAATTCTGCTCCAATTTGGAAGCTTGTCAAGTTACGATTCCAATGAACTCAAAATATTCTAAATTCAACCACTGAAGAGAGAGTTATAAAGGTCACTATTGGACAAGAAGATGAAGGAGAAATTCAGGACCAACGACAGCTATCCTACTTAAGGATGCCCAATTGGTCCTAGAATACAACGATTCCAATCAGGAATGAGAGACCACTATAGTACCTTTCAGATGACCAAAAATCGACCCAATCCAACATAAAACGATGGAGTTATGGGTGTCTCAGTTGGATCGCGCTATTTGGAAATATTAACAATCCATATTGAAAAATGGCGATCGAAGAATTCCAATGTGCTTTTGGGATATCGAACGGTCTCCGAATTAGCCAATTCTTGTCCAATTTGGAAGCTTGTCAAGTTACGATTCCAATGAGCATAATGTTGAGGCACAAAAAATATCTCATTACATTGGTCAAAGAATCCCGGTGCTGGTCTTCTCAAGGGGTGGTCTAGGTGTTTTGGTAAAGTTCCAGCTCAAGGGGTAGTTTAGGTATTTTGGTAAAATTCCAGCACAAAGGGTAGTTTAGGTGTTTTGGTAAAGTTCCAGCTCAAAGGGTAGTTTAGGTATTTTGGTAAAATTTCAGCACAAGGGGTAGTTTAGGTATTTTGGTAAAATTTCAGCACCAGGGGTGCCTATTGAGGTATAGAGAATGATGAAAGAATTGAAGCAGAAGAAGAGCAATTGCGCGGGTCGCGCAACAAAGTTCCCCGTTGCGCGGGTCGTGGAAGTCAAGTCCTCCATTGCGCGGGTCGCGGAAGCAAGTTCCTCTGTTGCGCGGGTCGCGGAAGCAAGTTCCCCGTTATGCGGGTCGCGCAACCAAGAAGTCCGTTGTGTAGATCGCGCAATCAAGACACAAGAATCGAGGATTGACACGTGTGTGGGGCCTATAATACCCCGCTCCCCCTCTCATTTGGAGGTTGGAAGATTTTGGGAAGACTGGAGCAGAGCAATTGAAGGTAGAGAGCAGAGGCAAAGTTCAGTTGCGCGGACCACGCAACAAGGAGGTTAGTTGCGCGGACCGTGCAATAAGGTTTCCTGTTCCGCGAACCGCTCAACAAGGTTCGCCGTTGCACGGACCGCGCAACAAGGTTCGCCGTTGCACGGACCGTGCAACCAATTTAATGGTTGCGCGGGTCGCAGAACTGGGATGACTAAAATGGCGTCAAAATGCTACTGGATCTTCAGGCCTTCTTCTCTAGAGAGAGAGAGACTAGCTGATCAATTCAGCAATTCCTCCTAAGTGTTGGGAGTTGACCAAAGAAGCTGTCGGAATGCTGCCAAAATTCTATTTCCTCAGAGACTAGCTGATCAATTCAGCAATTCCTCCTAAGTATCTAAGAGATGAATGAAATGACGCCGGAATGCTGCCGAAATTTCTATATGGAAGACTATTAGTTGCTTGATTGTACTTTATTTTCAAAATCAAGGGAATCCGAGGATGTAAATGAACTCAGAATAAATGTGATCAATGTTCTCTCATTCTTTTTTTGTTATCATTGAATAAATCCTCCAATCAAACCCATTTCTTTTCTTGTCGAAACACATAAAATATTTTAAATTCGACCTCTGAAGAGAGAGTTATGAGGGTTACTATTAGACAAGGAGATGAAGGAAAAATCCAGGACTGACGACTACGATCCCACTTACGGATTACTATAGGGTCTTCGAATACGACGATTCTAATCAAGAATTAAAGAGCACTAAATTACCTTTCAGATGACCAAAAATTGAGCCAATTCGACATCAAACGATGGATTTATGGGCAACTTTGTTGGATCGCACGATTTGGAAATATTAACAATCCATATTGAAAAATGACGATCAAAGAGTTCCAACGTGCTTTTGGGATATCGAACGGTCTCCGAATTAGCCAATTCTGCTCCAATTTGGAAGCTTGTCAAGTTACGATTCCAATGAGCTCAAAATATTCAAAATTCGACCTCTGAAGAGAGAGTTATGAGGGTCACTATTGGATAAGAAGATGAAGGAAAAATTCAAGACCGACGACTACTATCCTACTTACGGATGCCCAAATGGTCTTCAAATACGACGATTCCAGTCAGGAATGAGAGAGCACTAAAGTACCTTTCAGATGAACAAAAATCGACCCAATCCGACATCAAACGATGGAGTTGTGCGCGTCTCAGTTGGATCACACTATTTGGAAATATTAACATTCCATATTGAAAAATGACGATCGAAGAGTTCCAACGTGCTTTTGGGATATCGGACGGTCTCCGAATTAGCCAATTCTTGTCCAATTTGGAAGCTTGTCAAGTTATGATTCCAATGAGTACAAAATATTCTTGTAAATGAACTCAAAATAAATGTGATCAATATTCTCTCATTCTTTCTTTGTTATCATTGAATAAATCCCCCAAATCAAACCCATTTGTTTTCTTGTCGAAACAAAATGGTGACTCTGCTGGGGAACTTTGTTATTCGATGGTAACTTAGAAATTATTCAAGAGAACATTTATCAGATGCCAAAATGGCGACTCTCAGTGGGAACATCCTCCCCTTCATCTCTAAAAACAAAGTACGATTTTGTTTCATCTCTAAGATAGGTTATTTGATCCTTCAAATACTAACTATAGTTATGTTTTGTGACTAAAGAGTTTCTAAATCCAACTACAAATTACAACTAATGACAACTTCTGTAAGGACAGTGAACTTCCGTTTCACTTCGACCGGGTTCGTGGTAGAATACGCATCGAACCAACATACGGAGTACATGACTCAACTTTCTACAAGCAAAAACAACTTAACTCAAACAACATCTGGTGTTGTATCTGCTTCGCCTCAACCACTGGAAGGAGATGAAGACCGGACTGTCGTAATGTCTCGTAAGACGAGAGTACAGAATGCAAGAAGCCCTAGAATACACCTGCCTTCGCTAAGAGTCAGAGGGCCGATAACGCGTAATGCAGCTAGGAAGAATCCTGAACTTGTTCTTCCTGCGATATATCCCGAGTGTGTAATTCCGTAGATAATGTCGCGCGACTTCCCTGCTTTGGTCGCCCCAAGGGCTAGATGGTGTTTCGACAAGAAAACAAATGTATTTGATTTGGGAGATTCATTCAATGATAACAAAGAAAGAATAAGAGAACATTGATCACATTTATTCTGAGTTCATTTACATCCTCTGATTCCCTTGATTCTGAAAACAAAGTACAATTAATGTAATGTACTAAATGAAAGAGAAGATAATCAGATAGAAATTTTGGCAGCATTCCGACGCTATTTCGGTCATCTCCCAATACTTGGGAGGAATTGCTGATTCAATCAGCCAATCTTCAATGAGATGGAGCATCCTTCTGGTCATTCTTCTTTAAAATATGAAGAAGTTCGTTGAAGTGTAGTCAGGACCCACAGAAATCAGGCCGATCACATCAGACGAGCCTAAAAAGTCTCCCAAAACGTAAGCTCATGGGGTTTCCACCGTCCATTCTGCTCGAAACTTTATATGAAGCCTTAAAACCACAAATTAACCGTACACATCCAGTTTCAGCTCCTGAATCCTTGTAGAAATGGCTAAACTGACAAATCAGTCCCTGAGATCATGATTTGGGGCCCACCTGATATCTGGATATTCTTCAAACTCGGTCTCAACGCGTTAAATACAGTGGGCAAGTGAATGGTCGGAGCGAATTTCTCACAAACTTCACCATCAGCCCCACATGTACATCCATGGAATTTCTCAAAATCGGTCAGTTGGCTCTGACCGATTTCATCTTCTTCATTTCAAAAATACAAACAGCGTAAACGCTGTGACTTTGAAGTTTTCTTAGTGTGGCCCACTCCGTACTAAAATCATTGATCTGAGCCGTCTATTCTCTTCAGAAGGTGAGCATTACCGCTGCCTAGTTGTCCTTTTGTCACCATGCAGACTGTTGCATGATCTTAACCGTTGAATGTGGAATGAACGGCAGAGTAGATAACCTAGCTGGCCGCACTGATTTTACTTCAAAAATTGTCTTTCCTTGGTGGTTTTCCGTCATGAATTCAATGGACGGAGTAGATTTTCCATAAATCTTCAATAAGTGGGCAACTAAAATTCACAGAGTCGACGTACGTCGACTCTATTGTAAAACGGAACTTCCGTCGTTTTGCTGTGGGTCACCATCATGCAGGGAATGACGAATTTGAGTCGTCCATCAGGTAGAGGCGGAAAAACTCATCAAAACCATGCTAAGCTTTAGCGGCGATGCTCATTCATATGACCACTATGGTGATTACAAACAGACCGTTAAGCTGACATCTGAACTTGATTATCTTGGCGGGCCACATCACTAGATGATCAAAACCGGTCTTTCACGGTCAAAATCTCGAGAGGAAGATGGTGAATGGTGTGGATCTTCCAAAAGGCAGCCACAATGGACCCCACCAGCAGAACAGCGAAATGAAGAAGTTTCATGAAAATTCAGTTTGCGCGGTCCCGCGCAAACCACTTCGGTTGCGCGGTTCCGCGCAAAGTGTTTTCTCCCACCTCTCTCTTGGAAAATGGCGCTAAGGCCATATTAACTTGGATGGGTTTGCGCGGGTCCGTGCAAACCACTTCTGTTGTGTGGTTCCCTGCAAACCACTTCTGCTCTCTTTCTTCTGCCTTGCTTCTCTCTCATTTTCTAGCCCACCAACTGATCTAATTTGATCCAACCCATCGAATGAATTAGGGAGGGGTATTTATAGGCCCTACCATCTTATAGAGTGGTGATCACCACCACTTATCTATTCACAAATGGACTTCTTCCTTTCTTAAATCATGGTGTCCACCAAACTCTTCTTAGATAGTGGTGTACCGCCTCTTTTCACTAAAATGACACTTGTACCCACTTTATTACCAAAATACCCTTTTTAATCGTTTTTACTGAAATACCTAAACTACCCCTGGAGATGGATTTTTACCAAAATACCTAAACTACCCCTTGGACATGGATTTTTACCAAAATACCTAAACTACACCTGGACATGGATTTTTACCAAAATACCTAAACTACCCCTGGACATGGATTTTTACCAAAATACCTAAAATATCCCTGGACATAGAAATTACCGAACTACCCTGGACATGAAAATTACCGAAATACCCCCGGACATGGAAATTACAAAATACCCTCGAACATGAAAATTACCAAAATGCCCCGGACATGAAAATTACCAAAATACCCCCGAACATGGAAATTACCAAAATGTCCCCGTACATGAAAATTACCAAAATACCCCCGAACATGGAAATTACCAAAATACCCCGGACATGAAAATTACCAAAATACCCTCGGTCATGAAATTCTCTGACTACTGCAATGAGATATTTTATGTGCCTCAACAGATGGATGAAAGAGCAGAAAAAAAGGCGTTACTAACAAGTTCACTAATGTCTGTATCGTCCCAATCGATCAGCAGCAATGGAAGGATAAAGAAGTCAAATGAAATTTCATTCTCTCCTCTCTTCGTAAGTCCTATGGTGTCAACATACTCTTGTCTAACTCCGACTACAGCTTCATCACAGAGCAGAGAAGCCACTGTACATATGACGAGAATTAGTCAAGATCCCCCACCAAATGATGATGAACGTATGACTGAGATGGCCGAAGCTCAAAGAATCTTGATGGAGGAATGTCGAAATCTTCGAGAAGCTTTGGTCACTCTTGCTCATAATGTGTCTCAAGCAACGGTCACTCCAGTAACGGCCACTATGAACGAGCAAGAGCAACAACCTAAAGCTTCATTGCCACAAAAAGTAGGATCTCACAGGTCTGCTCCGGTTGCTACGACAATAACGCAAGAGGAGATGCGACGGATGGTTGTAGACATTGTCAGAGAGCATGAACATGCTGGGAGATTTCAATACAGAACACCATATCCAAGAGAGGTAGAAGATGTTCCATTCCCAGCCAACTTTAAACAGCCAGATTTTCAGAATTTAAAGGAAATGGGTCTCCAGAAGAACTTCTCGTACATTTTATCACTACTATGGGAAATCTCTCCACTATTCCTCAATATTGTTTGCGGTTATTTGGATCTTCTTTAACAGGCAAAGCATTTCGATGGTATTCTGGTTTGATGCCCGGGTCAATAAGAACGTGGGAACAGATGCAAGATGCATTTATATCCAATTTCTTATCATCAGAACGCGACGTCAGTATTGCAGAATTGGCCTCTGTTAGACAAAGAGAAAATGAACCTATGGAGAAATTCATTAACAGGTGGAAAACCTTGGGGGCTTCATGTAGACAGTTACTAGAAGAGAAAGAACAGGTGAACATGTGTTTGAATTCTATGGAACCAAGAATTGCTTTCGGGCTTATGAGTGCTGATATCAAAACTTTTCGAGATCTTGCAACAAAAGCGCATGCATTAGAGTTGATGGTTACAAAAATACCAGACTTTCAGATCAAGGCAGAAAGAAGAGAATTGAATAGAATTTACTGTTAATCGAGAAAAGAAAAAGAATAGTCTTTACAATAAACAAGAGACAAATAAGAGAGAAGATTCAGATCAATATAAGGATCAAGTTAATGGTAAGCGCCGTAGCCATACGACTCCTACAGGGAATATGCATTCAATAAAGAAGATATGTTGCCAATGATGGAACAATTGCTTGCCGCTGGAACCATCAGCTTACCTTCACCGAAATATCCAGAAGAAGTCGAAATGACTAAAGAAGAAAAGTATTGTCGCTACCATCGTTGTTTAAGGCATCGTACAGAGGATTGTTTTACATTAAGAAATATACTAAAGCGTTTGATAAAATAAGGTGAGATAGTGACGAACAGGAATGAAGGACATGACAAGAAAGTCACTGTGAATATGACATCTTCTAGAGATCCGACAAAGAACTGGAAAGACAAAGGGAAGGCTGTTACGAAAAGGGAATGGCCAGCAGTAATAAATTCACTCAGAAAGTCTTGTTATAATTCAAAATTTGTTGAGTTGTCTTCTAAAGAAGTTAGTCACGAATTGGCCTCTATTCGCCAGGAAGAAAATGAATCAGTTTAAGAATTCATCAGTCGATGGAAGGACTTGGCAGTATCATGTCAACATCTATTGCAGGAATTAGAACGAGTAAAACTATGTTTGAAAGGCATGAGGCCAGAACTGGCATGCTATCTGATCAGTAAAGATTGGAAAACCTTTTGTGATTTTACTACGAAGGCTAAAGCTCTTGAAAAGATGATAGGAAGAGTGTCTGCTTTTCAGTCAAAATCAACTTACACAACTCGAAAGGAAGAAGCTAAAGAAGATTATCAGAATATTGAAAAAGATAGTGATGCAGAAGATAGAAAGAGTCGTGCAGTTATAATGACATATAAAAGGTCCAGGCAAAATAAAGATTATATGAAGTATTCATTTGCAAGAAAAGATATACTTCCCATACTGAATCAATTGTTGGCTATGAAGAGTATTAAATTACCTCGGCTAAGACACCTCGAAGAAATTGAAAATACAAGAGGAATGGATTATTGCCATTATCACTGCAAATTTGGACATCATACGAAAGATTGTAATCCCCTTAAGAATAAGCTACAAAAGATGATCGATAAGGGAGAAATTGTGATGAAAGAACATGACAGAAAGGGAAAAATGAAGAAAATGACAGAAACTCGATAAAGAAAATTCTGGGGTGTTGGAGCATAAAAATTATCATCATGAAAGGGAAAGATTGACATTCAGGGGACAACTGGTGGAGGAAGACAAGTTGCGCGGGTCACACAACCAAGAGATTCAGTTGCACGGGTCGCGCAACCAAGAGGTTCAATTACGCGGGTCGCTCAACTAAGAGATTCAGCTGCGCGGGTAGCATCATCGAAAAAGACAGTTGTGTGGGTCCCACAGCCGAGACAACAGTTGCGCGGGTCGCGCAACAAGGGCGACAGTTGTACGGATCGTGCAATCAAGAAGTTAGTTGCGCCGGTCGCGCAATGAGGAAGGTAGTTACGTCAGTCGCGCAATCAACGAAGACCACTGACACGTGTGAGGGGCCTATAAATACCCCGCTTTTCCTCTCATTTGGGAGATTGAAATATTTCAGAAACCGAAGTAGAGCAACTGAAGGTAGAAAAGAGACAACGATCAGTTGCACGGACCGCGCAAAGTACGATATCAGTTGCGCAGACTGCGCAACCAGAATATCCGTTGCGCGAACCACGCAACCACATTACCAGTTGCGTGGGTCACGCAAAAGGTCACTCAACTAGCTTGGTGCAGGAGTTTTGCTGAGTCTTCAAATCTTCTTTGAAATGAGAGATTGGTCGATTAATTCAACATTCCTCCTAAGTATTGGGAGATGACTGAAGAAGCTGATGAAGTGCTGCCAGAATTTCTATCTCCAAGAAGATTAACTGATTAATTCAGTAATTCCTCCTAAGTATTGGGAGATGACCGAAATAGCGCCGAAGTGCTGCTGAAATTTATATTGAATCATAATAATTGCACTTAAAATAATTCTTCAATCTTGAATGATCTATCTTAGAATCAAGGGATATAAAGAGGATGTAAATGAATTCAGAATCAATAAAGTGTGATGATTGTCTTTATACTTTTCCATTGTTATGCCTGAATAAGATAGTTTCCCCCATATCAAATACATTCGTTTCCTTGTCGAAACAAAATGGCGACTCTGCTGGGGATACTTTATCTTATTTAACATTAACATTAAGGAAAGTTGTAAGAATCTTATCACTTTTTGGCGTCTCTTAGACGCCAAAATGGTGACTCTCAGTGGGAACATCCTCCCCTTCATCTCTAAGATAGTTTACTTAATCCCTCGCATACTAACTTTGTGTATGTTTCATTACTGAAGGTACCCGAATTCAATTACATAATACTACTGATGGCTAACGTTACGAGAAAAGTGAACTTTCGCTTCATCCCCACTGGGTTTGTAGTCGAATACGCGCCAAGTCGAACTCCCGAGCATACGAATGCATGCACTACAAACAGGCGCAAAGTGACTCAAGTAACAGCGGGAGTCATTTCAGTCTCACCTCAGCCACAGGAAAGTGATGGGAACTGGATTGTGGTCTTGTCTAGGAAGACAAAAGCAAAGAACTTAAACAGCTGCAAGGCAAACTTATCTTTACCAAGAGCTGAGGGACCAATCATGCGCAGTATAGCAAGAAGAAAACCCGAGCTTGCTCCTCCTGCGATATACCCCGAACGAACAGCTCTACAGTTCGCATCGCACGATTTTCCGGCTCTAGTCACCCTAAGGACCAAATGGATAGAAGCACAGAAAGGTAAAACACTGATGATAGGATCACCGATGCCTGTATCACCCCCGACAAGTTCGCCCAAAACTGTATCGCCCCGATCGATCAACAGCACGGGAAGCGCACAAAAGTCGAACGAGACTCCGATATCTCCTCTCTTTATAAGCCCTGTTATGTCAACGTACTGTCGTCTTACTCCAACAACGACCTCGACAAATAGTAGAGAAGCCACAGTATACATGGCAGAGACGGGTCAAGAAAACAGGCGAACTACTGAAGAACGTGTTGACCAAATGGCAGAGGCACAAAGATCGCTAATGGACGAGTGTCAGAACCTCAGAGAAGCTCTGGAAACTCTGGCGCATAACGTAGCCCAGATAGCTGCTCCACCTATGATGGGAGTGACAAATAGATAGGAGAGCCAACCTAAAGGTTCCCGTCCATAGGGGATAGGATCGTGAGGATCCGTTCCAGCAACAAGAGCTATAACACAGGATGACGTAAGTCAAGTCGTCAAAGAAGCAGTCAGAATAGAGAGAGAGAGCGTGCGAATACCGGCCGTTTCAGATACTGGACGCCGTACTCAAGAGAAGTAGAAGACGTCCCTTTTCTGGCTAATTTTAAGCATCCAGACTTTCAGAAGTTTAACGGAGAAGGGTCACCTGAAGAGCACTTGATGCACTTCATTACCAGCATGGGAAATTTCTCCACGATACCTCAATACTGCTTGCGATTATTCGGGTCATCATTGACAAGTAAAGCTTTCCGATGGTATTCAAATTTAGCTCCAGGATCTATGCACACATGGGAGGAAATGCAAGACGCTTTCATGTCAAACTTCTTCTCGTCAGAGCGCGATGTTAGCATCACGGAATTAGCTTCAGTACGACGGTGAGAAGGAGAACCAGTCGAAAAGTTCATAGACAGATGGAAGACACTGGGGGCATCGTGTAGACAGTTGTCGGAAGAAAAGGAACAGGTCAAGATGTGCTTGAACTCTATGGAAACAGGAATCGCGTTCGGACTCACCAGCGCCGATGTCAGAACCTTTCGTGATTTGGCTACCAAAGCCCATGCGTTGGAATTAATGACTCGTAAGATGCCAGCATTTCATCATGAAACCGTCAGAAGGATACCCGGCAGAACGACCGTCAATACCATTGATCGTGATAAGAAAAATCAAGATGCGAGGGGCTCAAGAGACAAAAGATCGGAAGGAAAATAAGGCTGGAATCAATCAAGGGATAGATATGGTGGAAAAAGGCTCAAAATGCTCGATTCTCATGAAGGATTTGAATTCGATAAAGAAGACGTAGTTCCTATGATACAGCAGTTATTAAAAGCTAGTACCCTGGAATTACCAGAGCCCAAGCGCCCTAAAGATGTGATGAAGACCCGGGAAAGAAACTTTTGCCATTATCATCGCCTAGTGGGACATCCGACGGAGAATTGCTATACGTTGAAGTGCATCATACAGCGAATGATAAATAGGGGCAAAATAATAACCAGTGAAAGCAAAGAAAAGAGTATGAGGGCGACAGTAAACGTATTTTCAGTCCAGGAAAAGGGTCGAGAAATAAAAGGAAGAGAAAATCGAAAGTTAATAAAGAATGCAGCAATGATTACGTTGCGATCGGGGAAGCAGGTAACAAGTCCGGTGAATGAAAAAGCAGGAATTGCGAGAAAAGAAGTTACCAAAAGACAAAACAGCGAGGATGGAAGTAAAAACTAGAACGGAGCGACGAAAGTGGCTTATGACGTAGTTAGCCACTTGAAGGGCATACCGGCACGTCTAAGCATATATGATGCGCTCAAATTATCAGAAGAGTTTCAACAGAGTTTGATTCAAGTGTTGTCTGATCACAATGTGAGAGAAGCTTTATTGATAGAAATGAAACATGAAAGACACAATGAACGGGCAAATTGTCTACCAGTAATCTTGTTCTCTGATGATGATTTAATTGGTGAAGCGGAACATAATAGTCCACTAATGATAGAAGGATATATTTGTGAAAAGAAGATAAAACGGATTATGATAGACAATGGGTCCGCAGTGAATCTTTTGCCACTCTCCATGGTAAACAAATTGGGCTATCGCCGTTCTGATTTGCGCCCCAGCGGAATGATGATACAGGGGTTCAATTAAGATGGACAATGCGCACTCGGTAAGATTACAGTGACGTTGGAAGTGGGAGAATTAATTACTACTGTTCTATGTCACGTTATAAATGTTGTGACAACGTATAACCTTCTCTTGGGAAGGCCGTGGATACATCAGTACAGTATTGTACCCTCTACTCTACACCAATGTTTCAAATACTGTAAGGACGGAATGCAGTGCAAGGTGATGGCTGACGCAAAACCATATACGGAAGCTGAGTCTTTCTTCGCAGATGTCGGCTATTATAAAGGATTCTCCGAAGGGGTGGGAAATAATGATGAAAAGAGAGTCTTAAAAGACATCCGAATAAATAATGTTAGAGAAGAAAGGGCGGAATCTTCTGGGACTGCATAAGCAAGAAAGAAGTTCTATTTTGTACCTAAGCGTCTAAGACAACCGGGGCAGCCGCCGTTGACATTGTTATCGACAGAACAGTTAAAAATCTTACAGTCCAATTATACGATGCCCTTACCCAATATTGAAAGGTGTAAGCCATTTATAGCCGCTCCAGGAAGATTTTAAGTCAGGTCTAGTACTAAATACCCTGAGCCGATAGAATTCCATGTCGCAGCGAAAGCAAAGGATGAGATCACAAGCAATGTATATCACGGAGAGTTAACAATGCAAATTTTGAAAAAATACAGTGCAGTAAGCAAGAAAATCATGAGAAATATGGGCTTTGATTGTAACAAACCAACTGGACTAAATCATGTGAAAGGAATTCAAATCCCTCTCGGGGTTAATCAGGAAAAGCGGAGAAAATTCCAGGGGCTAGGAGCTGAGTCATCAGTGAATATGGTATCAGTAAATATGACTTCGGCCGCGTAAATACCAGAACAAGATCCTAAGGTAGTCGAGTATCCTAAAACAGCTCCAAAACAAATAGAAGACGGGGGGCAACCGACAATAGATGGCTTACGAGAAATAAATTTGGGAACAGCAGAAGAGCCGAGAAATACATTCATCAGTGTCAGCCTTTCTGAACAGGAATTCGAGAAATATGGCCAACTTCTCAAAGAAAATAAAGACATCTTCGCCTGGACATATGAAGAGATGCCGGGACTGGAACCCTCCGTAGCGATGCATCGATTAAACATCTCCAAAGAAAAGAAACCAGTAAAGCAAGCACAAAGACGATTCCACCCAGACCTGATTCCGTTAATTGAAGAGGAAGTAAACAAACTGATAAAGGTTGGGTTCATCAGGGAAGTTAAGTATCCCAAGTGGATATCAAACATCGTTCCTGTGAAGAAGAAGAATGGGCAGATCAGAGTATGTATTGACTTCAAAGATCTGAACGAAGCATGTCCAAAGGACGACTTCCCTCTCCCGATAACAGAGTTATTGATTGATAGTACTACTCAATATGCTATTATGTATTTTATGGATGGTTATGTAGGTTATAATCAAATCAGGATGGCGCCCGAAGATGAAGAGGCAACGACATTCAAAACACCGCTCAGGATTTATTGTTACAAAGTTATGCCTTTGGGTCTTAAAAATGCCGGGGCAACATATCAGAGGGCGATGAAAAATATCTTTCAAGATATGATGCATAAACATGTTGAATGCTACGTTGACGACTTGGTGGTTAGGTCAGGAGATCATCACGAACACCGTGAACATTTGACAGTAGTCTTCCGTCGACTCAGAAAGAAACAATTAAAGATGAACCCAACTAAATGTGCGTTCAGGGTATCTCCGGGCAAATTTCTCGGCTTCGTTATACGGCATAGAGGCATCAAGATCGATCCAGGAAAAATTAAGGCTATTCAAAATATGCTGCCACCGACAACGCTAAAGGAATTGAAAAGCTTACAAGGAAAACTGGCGTACATTCACCGTTTCATTTCAAATCTCGCAGGAAGGTGTTAGCCATTTTCTCGACTAACGAAGAAAGATACAAAATTTGTATGGGATCACGCCTGTCAGAATGCATTTGATTCAATTAAGAAATTGCTGAAATAGCCGCCGGTGTTAACAGCTCCAGTGAGAGAAGTTAAGACATTATTGTCTCTCCCACGATATAACTTTGATCTCAAGAGCAGATCCGATAAAATTCTTGATGACCAGGCCGATGTTATCGAGAAGATTAGCCAAATGAATGTTATTATTATCAGAGTATACTATTTCGTATAGGCCGGCAAAAGCAGTAAAAGGGCAGGCCGTGGCAGATTTCCTCACAGCACATCCTGTGGCAGAAAGTGAAGAAATTAATGATAATTTTCTAGACGAGCAAGTTATGTTGGCTGAATCCCAGAGCCCATGGCAGATGTATTTTGATGGTGCTGCTCGAACATCGGGAGCGGGGGCAGGAGTGATATTCATTACACCTCAAGGTGATCTGTTGCCATACTCCTTCACACTGGGTACCGCATGCACGAACAATGAGGCCGAATACAGGGCCCTCATTATCGGAATGGAAATAGCTCAGCAAATGGAAATAAAATTATTGCACATCTTCGGAGATTCTAAATTGATTATAAATTAATTGTCAACAGAATTCGAAGTAAGGAAACAAGAGCTCTTGCCTTATTGTCGGAAAGCACAATAGTTACTTGAACAGTTTTGTCATGTGAAAATCAAACACATACCACGATCTAAGAATGCAAAAGCGGATGCTTTAGCCAGTCTGGTAGCGGCTCTGTCCTGCACAAATCGAAGTCCTCTCCAGGTAACTATAGAAGAAAGAAGATTCCTACCATCTATAGAGGTCATCGAAGAAACGTTTCCTATATCCTGTCTGGAAGTGACGACAGATGACTGGCGTCAGCCTTTTGTCGATTATCTCAAGTATAACATCCTTCCAGAAAATAATATGCAAAGGCAGCAGATTAAGCAGCGATTGGGCAAATTTGTCATATGCAGCGAAGTATTGTATCTTATAATGGAACGCTGTTACGGTGCCTAGACAAACAAGAAGCAAACCAAATGCTGCGGGAAGCACATTCAGGTGAATGTGGAGCGCATCAAGCCGATCAAAATTTATGCCATAGAGTGCATCGAATGGGTTATTACTGGCATACCATGTTCAAAGATGCGATAGAATATACGAAGCGGTGTCACGAATGTCAAATCCATGGGAATGTGATACATGTACCCCCGGAAGACTTACATCAGTCCGTTGCTTCTTCGCCTTTCTCAGCCTAGGGACTCGACGTAATTGGCCCTATAAATTCACCTTCGTCCAAAGGAAAACAGTATATTCTGGCAGCAACAGACTATTTCTCCAAGTGGACTGAAGCAGTTACTTTACGCAATGTTAAAGAAAAAGATGTGGTCAATTTCATTCGGCATGCCATAATATACCGTCATGTTATTCTAAAAAAGATCGTCACTGATAATGGCACCCCTTTTAAAAATAGAGGCATGGAAAAGTTGTGTTAGAAGTTCGGTATCCAACATTCTTTTCAACACCTTACTATCCCCCGACCAATGGATTAGCGGAGGCGTTCAACAAAACAATCGTCAAAATAATAAAGAAGACGGTGACGGGCAATAAACGTGATTGGGATGAAAAGTTACAGGAAGCATTATGGGCCTATAGAACTACTCATCGCACAGCAACAGGGGCAACACCGTATTCATTAATCTATGGCATGGAGGCAGTCATCCCAATCGAAATACAGGTGGCATCGCTCAGAGTGGCTGTACATCAGTCTATAACAGATTATGAAAATGCAAAAATAAGGCTGAAAGAATTAGATTTGCTGGATGAGAAACGTCTAGCAGCTCAGTAGCGGTTGCAGTCATATCAGGCCAGGATATCGCCTGCCTTTGATAAACAAATTAAATACCGCTCTTTCAAAAAAGGGGATATGGTGCTAATGCTGAAAAGACTTATAGTGGTCACCCGCCGGACAGGGGGCAAGTTCGAGCCTAAATGGGACGGTTCATATGCGGTAAAAGAAGTATACTCCAATGGGGCATATAGAATCGTAAATCAAAGGGGGCAGGGTATCAGTATACCTGTCAACGCCCGCTTCATCAAAAGATACTACCCCTGAAGAGAGACATGATGATTTTGACCCAGAATATTATTGGCATAATGATTCTGTATCAAAAGGGGGCAAGGATGAATAAGATCATGTCTATATGTCAACAAAAGAAGCTATGAAGAAGAAATTCACGAGCATGTCAACTATGCTAGCAAGCATTAATTCTAAAAAAAATATATATGGATCATCGTCATCACCAAATAAGTTTGACAAAGTCAATATCACCTTGAAGATTCTCTTGAAGATATTAATTCTCTTGAAGATATTGACAAGATTGATATATTGCCTTACAAGGCACGGATCCTCTTAAAGATATTATAAAAAACAGTCGGAAACGTCTATTATGCTGGCAATGACAATGATCATAATTATTATTGCCCTACAAGGCACGGATCTTCTTAAAGATACTATCAAAAGCAAGGATATATCAATCTCAGTCAAACAGGCAGCCTAGCTAAGCCAAATCCTAAAAGAGCCAAATCAAAAAGATCAAGCTCTAAGAAAGAGCTAAAAGCTCTAAAAAAAAAAAAAGGATCAAATCCTCAAAGGATTAAGCTCTCAAAGGATCAAACTCTAAAAGGGCCGGCCAACTACACATAAGACCGATCAAGATCGCCATTCGGGCAGCGACGAGGAGTCAGTGGCCCTAGAAAGCCCGCGAAGACCATCGTACACACCCATGCGGGCAGCTGACAAAGTCAAGGATTCAAAGCCTAAAAGGCCATAAATCCACGAAGACTAGTCACCGTAACTCCCATGCCGTCTGTATAGCTTTCCGGCAGCGCCACGGGGAATGGATGAAAGTGCCCTCCCGTGAATGGGCTCGACCTTGCAGACGAAGAAAACAGGGGCCGCAATGCGAGCTTTTAGGCCAACCATGCGTAAGACCCTCCAGATCTAGGGTTTGATTTCAGTAGTAACTCGTGAGGAAGGGATTAAGCCTACTCATTGATGGACTGGCGACCCTAGATTTGGTGCCCAAAGGTAGCCTTGCGAGCCCTGCGAATTCTAGAGAGTTACCGTGGCCAACCCTATGCGTAAAACCAACAGTTCATCGCCCAGTAGCGTCACTGGGCCCCTCTGATGGACCGTGCTGTGAACTCAAGGCAGTGAAAAGTCCAAGAGAACTCTAGAGAGTTACAGAGACCATCACATAAGACCAACAAGTGCTCCACTACTCAAGAGCTTAAACTGTGTGTGTGCGCGCGCTCCACTACTCATGAGCTTAAACTGTGTGTAACTAACTAAATTGAAACGTAATACCGCCAATTAAGAATAAGGATCATCTAGGAAATCCCCACTGACGAGGCATAAAAGGATATAAATAAATATACAATATAATAGTAAAATAAAATAAAAAGAACATAACGCATCATAAACACATTGATCAGAAGATCACATAAATTAGACAATGTATCGTCATCTGAATGTCATAAGTCACTTACAATTTTTTTTTTCTGAAAGCATGAACAGTAGCAAAATATCTATTAAAGTTATGCATTTTACAGCTCTCCTGTGATGCCTAATGTTGCTAAGTATTGTCGCAAATTTTCTTGAAGACTAACTTGAGCAGCGACATGCTCCAATCGAGCATTCGAAATTAGTTGGGCATGATCCGAAATACCCGCTAGCTTTCCCTCTAAAGAAATGATCAGCTTTTCATTCTCCAATAATTCGGATCTCTCGGAATCCACAAAATGGCAGCTGCATTCTATCTTCTACTGGACTCTTTCAATATTTAGCTCTATCTCCGAACTCTAGCTCTCTAATTGCAAAATTTCTTGCTTCGGGGCTGTAATATGATCTAGAACAGATGATTTCTCATTAACAAGAGTCTTCAATTGATCTTGTAAAGATGATTGTTCTTGATCGTGACGAGAGACAAGAGGGGCAAGCTGGGAAATTCTCTCTTTGAGATCTACAAGCTGTTTTCTGTATTTCAAGATCTCAGGAGGAACAATCATGGTTGCAGTTGACGATATGGCTGTTATTGAATTGTGAAATCTCAAGAGAGCGTCGCGTAAAGGGGAGATATCAACTTTAGCCATGCAAGAAGCGCTGTTCAAGACATCCAAAGCAACAGCCAAATCACACCATTGATCAAGATCTTTGAAGATTTCGACAATAGCCAGTATCGAATTCCTGATCAAGGCTAATTTATGCGCAGAGATCTTCTCAAAGGATGTTGCATTCAATGAAGTGCCAATAGAACCAGAACTGGCTACACTACTTGGAGGTAAATTTCCTGTCAAGGAATGAAATAAATTTTTGATAAAGGTTTTATGCACAGGTGATAAGAAAAGTAGCAACAAGAAAAAGAAAAGAATATACCTTCTGCTGGTACCGAAACAACAAGTGGTTGCCCTCTTCTAGTAAGAAGAGGATCAGGTGCTATCATATCGGCAAAAGACGGAGCTGTGTTTTCAGCACTTGCGGTGGCAGTAGCAGGGATAAGTGAGTCAGTGGCCTCCTCTGAAAAAGTGACTTCGCGCGCCACCGATTGTGGGGGTATGGAAGATCTCGGCGAGGCTGATGGTGCGACAGGGGGCAAGTTTAGAGGAGAAGCGCTACGTGCTTCCGCAGTTGTAGCATGATCACCTGAAATGAAATGAGTGAGATAAAAAAGAAAGGAAGAACAAAAGTGAAATGATGATAGCGAAACTATCTTACGTGGCGAATATCCGTATTCTCCATAATCAAGAGGTTCTTCTTCTTCCCTCACTATAGGGGAAGCCTTTGCAAGAGTAGCCTCAGAAGTGGAAGGGATATGTCTTTCGTCAGCAGGAATATTTTCTGCGATTGCCTCATCTTCGCCGCTAATATTCACTTCTCCTTCTTCATAAGCGTCATCAAGATTCTCCCTTTCTATCTCACTCTCATCAGAGGAAGTATCCTCAGACGAAGAAGTTGAAGAAGACAAATCTTCGCCAACAGTATCCTTGGTGCTTGAATCTTCGATGACAACTTGCTTGTCTTTAGAGGGAGGAGGTTGGGAACTTTCCAGTTGAATACCCGCAGTAACTTGAGCTGGGCCAGTAACAGCAGTAGCCTCTCCCTGTGGAGAAACCTGAGCGCGTGTGCGAGATCTTGTCATTGGAGAAGAGGGTGGCTGCTCCGAAGGGCGAACAGTCCCTGATGCAGGAGAAGGAACCGGTCGTTGTTGATGGAAAGTGGAAGAAGAAGGTTGGTTAGGTGGGCCAGCATTAATCTCGGGTTGAATAGGAGATTCTGCTGCAACTTCTTCTCTGGACGGTTCTCAAATTCGCAAATATCACCATATGCTATCCATCCTTCAAGAGTATTATCAGGTTTTATTTCACGAATGGGTTCATCCACTAAGATCATGATGCGAATACTACCTGAAGGAGCATGACTGGTTTCTGCAATGAAGCCAATGCCTGCCTCGAAAATACGACCTTTGAGCCTGGGGGGAGGAAGCCAGTCCGGTTGCGACACTGGAAGACTTTTTCGGACCAGGTATGATTGGTGCACCCGCCATCTCATGTGATTGTATGATGCCCTTGGAGTACGATCGCATCCTGGGATAATGAAGGAAGAATTAGCTCAGCCCAACAATTGTTTCCAGATCATTGCCCAATTATATGGCCAATCTTGTAACTGCGCATTCTTCGAGTAACCAGTCCATAGTCTTCCGGTACTACTTGGTCGAAACCAAATTGACGCGCGAAACGACTTGGATAATATGGTTCTCTCCAGAATTCGGTCCCTTCTCTCAAGGGCAGGCTGCATGATCTGATAAATATAAAAAATTCCCTTTCCGCTGGAGAGAGTGAGTCAGTGTCAGCCTTTTCAGTATCTACAATATAGCGGGGAAGGCTGAAATGGAAGTAATTTATCTTAGCATCAGAAGAAATGGCATCCTTGGCCCAGTCGTAAGATCTTTTGGCCATGGAGCTCTTTTGGAAAAAATAAAGAGGAACTTTGGAAGGGTGAATGTAGGCTTTTTCTGGAACTTCAAAAGTCCAGGGAAAGTAAACGCCAAGCCAACCCAGAAAATAATGCCATGGCATGTAAGTTGAGGCCGAGCCGACAGAAGGACTTTTTATGTGGCAGGCTATTTCCCCAAAACCTCTGTAGATTGAACAAAGGACAGGTGGAGCAAGAGAAAACTTCATTCCTTCAGCCATAGCACCTGCGACTACGAATAATGAAGGACGGATGGCATTTGCTGATTTGGAACTGGGGAAGACCACTATACTCAGCCAGTATGCGATGAAGGCTGCAAGTTCCCCATGAACAGAATATTCGGCACGACCTTTTATGCCTTTCCTAAGGCGCTCAAGCTCTCGCGAATGATTACCGTTGAATCTGGAAGGGGAAATGAATAAGATTAAAGTTGTATATATATAAAGCTGTGATAAAAGGAAAGCCAAGAAAAAGAAAATTACTTCAGAGCATGGCTGAAATGCGCTAGCCATTGCATGGGGTGGATCTTATGAATATTTGGAAATTTTGACATCTCCTTGAAGAGTTCAATGGTTGACTCTGAGATGAAAGGGAGGCGATCAGGAGATGAAATGAAAGCAAATTCTTCATTAGTGGGGACGAATTCATCAAAAAATTGGCCGGTAATTGGTAAACCAGCGATTCTGTGGATATCCCATAATGTAATGCTCATTTCACCTTTAAGGACATGGAAAGAATTGGTGGAAGGACACCAGTAATTGAGGAATGCCTTCAAGATAGAAGATTCTTTACAGAAAGGATGTGACGTCGCTTCTATTGCCAAAAAGATGCCAATGTCCGACAAAATCTTATCATGCTTTGTCAAAACTGCCCCAGCCCATTCGGAATAATAATTTTTGGGAGTTAGAAGGCCTCTAGTTCTGAATTCTTCTGGACTCCAGAGTTGGGGACGGTAACTAAAACGCTGCTTGAGGGTTTCATAAAAATGAGATGGGTATAGACTATGGACGTCGTAAGAAGGGACGAGAAAAACCATGGAGTGAATATCGCCTATTTGTTGTCTCGGTCTTGGCGGCTGCAGAATTCCTTCCAATAATCTGGTTTCTTTAAAAGACCAAGATTTTACATAAGCTAACCTTTCTGCAGACAAGTAATCTCTGGGTTCACATCCCAGCATAGAATGATGGCGGTGCATGCTGAGTGGAAGAGAGATAATACCCTGTCTATAGGGGTTGTCAAATTTGATGACACCATGTACTTCGCGCACCGATTCCCAGGAGTTGTTGAGTTTTTTTTAATTATGTTCCTTAATCTTCTCTTGAAATTCTTTGGCCTTATTTCGGCGATGCTTCTTAGGCCTGGAAGGAGGAGGAGTATCTTCTCTGATAGGTGGTCTCTGACTAATAGTCTGATAATGTGCTGTGGTCTTCAACCACTCATCCCAATCATATTCGCGACCGTGCTTTGGAGGCATGGTCAGGTCACCCGTGGCGATGGCTCTGTGAATGGGGGATGATAATGATTTGATCCGTGAAGTCAAAAGTGGGCAGTACGGGCTCTTTTATGTAGGCAGGACGCCTAGCAGTTGTCTTGAAACGCTTAGATGAGGGTTGAGCAGGAGAAGATGGTGATTCTATTGTTTGAGGAGTTGTAGTGTGATAAGCTTCAGTATTTGGTAGCTCTTGATGGGATGGTTGATTGGAAGGAGGGTTGATGGCGGTAAAAGTCCTCTTGGTGCGAGCCATGATGAAGAAAACAAGCTAAGTTTCGAAGATCTGCTGAGATGGCAGTTGCGCGGGTCGCGCAGATGGTTGGGAGTTGCGCGGATCGCGCAGCAGAATTCATAGTTGCGCGGATCGCGCAATGGAATCGGAGTTGCACGGGCAGTGTAACGGTTAAAAAGGCCTTGCGCGACGAAATGACGTTGCGTGGGTCGCGCAACAATGATCAGTTGCGCGGGGGCAAAAAATTTCGCAAGGGCTTCGCTGCAGAAAACTTCAGAATAAGGAAAATGAGCAGATTTCATTATTTATAAGAAAAAGACTGAGTACGGTCCTCGGGTGTCGATTGCGCAGGTCGCGCAACCAACTGAAGCAACAAGCAGGAGTTTCGGTATGAGTTGATCCTGATTCTTTGATTCAACAAAACAAAGAACGAATCAAGGGGGCATCTGTTGGAGCATAAAATTATCATCATGAAAGGGAAAGATTGACATTCAGGGGACAACTGGTGGAGGAAGACAAGTTGCGCGGGTCGCACAACTAAGAGATTCAGTTGCGCGGGTCGCGCAACCAAGAGGTTCAGTTACGCGGGTCGCGCAACCAAGAGATTCAGCTGAGCGGGTCATGCAACAAGGGCGACAGTTGCGCGGATCGTGCAATCAAGAAGTTAGTTGCGCCGGTCGCGCAATGAGGAAGGTAGTTGCGCCGGTCGCGCAATCAACGAAGACCACTGACACGTGTGAGGGGCCTATAAATACCCCGCTCTTCCTCTCATTTGGGAGATTGAAATATTTTAGAAACCGAAGCAGAGCAACTGAAGGTAGAAGAGAAAGACAACGATCAGTTGCGCGGACCACGCAAAGTGCGTTATCAGTTGCGCGGACCGCGCAACCAGAATATCCGTTGCGCGAACCGTGCAACCACATTACCAGTTGCGCGGGTCGCGCAAAAGGTCACTCAACTAGCTTGGTGCAGAAGTTCTGCTGAGTCTTCAAATCTTCTTTGAAAGGAGATATTGGTTGATTAATTCAACATTCCTCCTAAGTATTGGGAGATGACTGAAGAAGCTGACGAAGTGCTGCCGGAATTTCTATCTCTAAGAAGATTAACTGATTAATTCAGTAATTCCTCCTAAGTATTGGGAGATGACCGAAATAGTGCTAAAGTGCTGCTGAAATTTATATTGAATCATAATAATTGCACTTAAAATAATTCTTCAATCTTGAATGATCTATCTTAGAATCAAGGGATCATTATAGAGAGGATGTAAATGAATTCAGAATCAATAAAGTGTGATGATTGTCTTTATACTTTTCCATTGTTATGCCTGAATAAGATAGTTTCCCCCATATCAAATGCATTCATTTCCTTGTCGAAACATGGGGGCATCCGTGTGAAAAAATGGTAACATGTTTCGTGTGGTGAACCGTCAGTAATTGACAAGATCGAGTTGTCATGGCCTAAATACTCAAATGAAAAGAAGCAAGTAAGGTAAAAGATGTAAAGCCGCGATAAAAAGTATGTTCGTTGCAGATATGCATTGCAATGCCTGCCAGTTCAGGAGTTGACCGCTATTTTGATTTCGAAAGATATCAGTATTATACTTCCAAAATCAAAAGGGGGTAAAACAAGTGAGTAAGAAACTATGAAATGTGTTTCTTACTATAGAATGTACTTCTTTGAATAAAATGCAGGCTTTCAAGTATATCAAGTCAAGTCATCGCCAAAGCAAGACAGATGAGTAAAAAGGTGAGTAAGAAACTGTAAAATATATTTCTCACCATAGAATGTATTTCTTTTGCGTATATGAATAATGCAGGCTTTCAAGCATATCAAATCATTGCCAAATGCCAAGCGTTGATGATCGCTATCAAGTATTGATGATTATCGCTGACGCCGAAGAAATTTTATATCAGTAAGTATCAATGTTTATTGCCAAAGTTAACAACCATCGCTGTCGTCATCAATCGCTTTTAATATTGCTATCATCGCCAAGCTAATACATTAAAAAATGAATGAAATAATATGAATATTCTCAAAAGTATTATCAGCAGCGGCGAAATATCATTTAAATTATATAGCCAACCATATATAAAGTTGACGATAGCAATGGTAGCTTAACATTTAAGGCAGTTGACGAAGCAGTCATATAAGGCCTATCTCTGTGATCATTTAAGGCAGTTGACGAAGCAGTACATAAGGCCTATCTCTATGATCATTTAAGGCAGTTGACGAAGCAGTCACATAAGGCCTATCTCTGTGATCATTTAAGGCAGTTGACGAAGCAATCACGTAAGACCCATGCCGTCTGTATAGCTTCCGACAGTGTCACAGAGAATGGAGAAAAATGCCCTCCCATGAATGGGTCCGACCTTGCAGGAGAAGAAAAAGTGAGTCTCTGAAGCAGGATGACTCCCCAAATCCCTGGTTTGATTTCAGTAGTAACTCATGAGAAAAGTCTCTGAAGCAAGATGACCTCTCATTAATGGACTGACGACCTTGGATTTGGTACCTATTGAAAATCCAGATCCCGGGCTTGTTTCTGGTAGTAACTCATGAGAAAGTCTCTGAAGCAAAATGACCTCTCATTTGATGGACTGGCAGCCTGGGGTTTGGTCAAAGGTAGCCCGGTAAAGCCCCGCAAACTCTAGAGAGTTACTGTGGCCATTCCTGTGCGTAAAACCCATTAAGTTCATGGCCATAATTGCTTCAACTACTTAAGAGCTAAAACTGTGTGTGTGCTCCACTACTCAAGAGCTTAAACTGTGTGTGTAGGTGTCAGTCCAGTCTAGTCCAGTTCAGTTTAGTTCAATCTAGACTATTCAAGTCTGGTCAAGTCAAGTCAGGTCAAGGTCAGTCATGTCCAAGTCAAAGTATGGCCAGTCAAAAGTGCACTAGCACCATTGCTCAAAAGCATAAAGTATCAAATATGCTCAAAAGCATCAACTATGTGTAGCATTCAAAATGTTGCAGATACATATTTCAATTTAGATATGCTCAAATATGCAATTGCATGATGAAATCTTTAAATATTGAGTAGGCAATATATATACAAAAAATGTGTTTCTCTTGAATCAGGTTCAAATTACAACGACAATAAATACCTTCAAGATATTACAATTATCTATTCAGAAGTTCAACTCTTCAAGGCCAATTAATATATTGACAAAAGTCGTAAGGTCTTTTCGTTTCTCGCCTTCTTGATGAATAGAGGAATATTATCGTACATGATTCTCAAAAGGGGGCAGAGAATAAACTAGTGAAGAATTATCATTCTCTTTTGGACAATATAAAGATTCGGATATATTCTTTAGATCTGTTAAAGGAGCAGCAAAATTATCCATACTTCAGAAATATCTGCGAGCTTCATTTCGAAAATATTATCTTCTGAAGAAATTTTTATCCATCCTTCAGGAATATCTGCAGCCTTCAATCCGGAAATATTATCTTCTAAAGAAATTTTTATGTGAAGATTGACCGGGAAAGAGGGCAGGATATATGACTTGGTCTTCAAATATATGCCTTGGTTTTTCTGATAATCTCTTATGTACGGTGGAGAAATTCATATACCAAGAATTATGAAGCATGATTCAATATGAACGTTCAAAAGTTGCTTCTACATAAAAGCTTGGTTATATAGTCCGATGCCGTAACTCTTCATTGTTCTAAAAATGATATTACAAGTCTCCAAGTACCAGATCTGATGAAGACAAAGAACAGACGGAATCATCATCAGTAACTTTCTATATCCTTTGGAAAATTATTAAATGAAAATTGAAAAGAAGTCTTGTCTATTTGTAAATTTTTCAGAATCAGCAAAGATCCAAGGAAAAGTCTATGAAGAAATATTAAGGAGCACAAGCTAGAAACGACTTAGCAAAAAGATTCAGCGATTGAATTTTTGGAGCTGGAAATGACATCTCCAAGAGCACGATATAAAGAATACAAAGAATACAATACGAAGCACGATGACAAAGTGCAAAGATGAAACGATTAAATCATTATCACATTGCTAATATCATAATCAGCCTAAAAGAGAAGAGAAGTTTTCAATATATATTTCAAAATTATCAATGCTTCTTAAGGCTAAATTGAAAGAATTATAATGTCTTGAGATACTAATTCCAATTAATTTGGCAGGAAAGATTATCATTCAAAAAGCTTGGATTATGTAGATCATGAATAAAGGAAACAAGCAAAAAAAAAAAAAAAAGTTATTGCGAATTAAAGAAAAAGTCACTGGAGTTGATCAAAGAGACCGTTACAGCAGTAGCGATGTTGAAAGATAGTTCTCTAATCAAGTTGCTCAAAGATAAAGTCGTCACAGCTGTTGCAGAGATGAGTTTCGATGAAAAGAGAACTTTATCTTCTTTAGTGAAGCATCTGCTCGACACTATTGGCTGGGGGCATTCAAATCTTCTGTTCAAGTGCAATCAATAGAGTCTTCCGTTCGAGCGAAATCATTCAAATCTTCTGTTCGAGTGCAATCAATCAAGTCTTCCGTTCAAGCGTGATCATTCCAATTTGTCAATTGATCGCAGTCATTCAAGTCTTCCGTGCGACCATGAGCATTCCAGTCTCCTGGTCAGACATGAGCATTCCAGTCTTCTGGTCAGATATGAGTATCTCAGTCTTTTTGGCCAAACGAAAGCATCCAATCTTCCATGCAAGCATGATCATCCAGTCATCCTTCAGTTGCTATTTAGAAGAAGGTCGATCCTCCATTTGATTTCAAGGATCAATCAAAAAAGGATCGAGGAGGCATTTGTTGAGGCACAAAAAATATCTCATTACATTGGTCAAAGAATCTCGATGCTGGTCTTCTCAAGGGGTAGTCTAGGTGTTTTGGTAAAGTTCCAGCTCAAGGGGTAGTTTAGGTATTTTGGTAAAATTCCAGCACAAAGGGTAGTTTAGGTGTTTTGGTAAAGTTCCAGCTCAAGGGGTAGTTTAGGTATTTTGGTAAATTTTCAGCACAAGGGGTAGTTTAGGTATTTTGGTAAAATTTTAGCACCAGGGGTGCCTATTAAGGTATAGAGAATGATGAAAGAATTGAAGCAGAAGAAGAGCAGTTGCATGGGTTGCGCAACAAAGTTCCTCGTTGCGCGGGTCGCGGAAGTCAAGTCCTCCGTTGCGCGGGTCGCGAAAGCAAGTTCCTCCGTTGCGCGGGTCATGGAAGTAAGTTCCCCGTTGTGTGGGTCGCGCAACCAAGAAGTCCGTTGCGCAGATCGCGCAATCAAGACATAAGAATCGAGGATTGACACGTGTGTGAGGCCTATAAATACCCCGCTCCCCCTCTCATTTGGAGGTTGGAAGATTTTGGGAAGACTGGAGCAAAGCAACTGAAGGTAGAGAGAAGAGGCAAAGTTCAGTTGCGCGAACCACGCAACAAGGCGGTTACTATTCGAGCTCTGAAGAGAGAGTTATGAGGGTTACTATTGGAAAAGAAGATGAAGGAAAAATTCAGGACCGACGTCAATGATCCCACTCAAGGATGCCCAAAACGGTCTCGGAATATGACGATTCCAGTCATGAATGCAATTGCACTAAAGTACCTTTCAGATGACCAAAAATCGACCCAATCCGACATCAAATGATGGAGTTATGGGCGTCTCCGTTGGATCGCGCGATTTTGGAAAGATTAACAATCCATATGGAAAAATGACAATCGAAGAGTTCCAACGAGCTTTTGGGATATTGTTCGGTCTTCGAATCAGGCAATTCTGGTCCCATTTGGAAGCTTGACAAGTTACCATTCCAATGGGCTTGAAATAGTCTTAATTCGACCTCTGAAGAGGCAATTATGAGAGTTACTATTGACAAGGAGATGAAGGAAAAATTCAGGACCGACGACGGTGATCCCACTTATGGATGTCGAAATGGTCTCGGAAAACCATGATTCCAGTTAGAAATGAAAGAGCACTAAAGTACCTTTCAGATTACCAAAAATCATCATAATCCGACATCAAAAGATGGAGTTATGGGCATCTCCGTTGGATCGCACGATTTAGAAAGATTAACAATCCATATTGAAAAATGACGATCGAAGAGTTCCAACTTTCTTTTGGGATATCAAACAGTCTCCGAATCAGCCAATTCTGGTCCAATTTGGAAGCTTGTCAAGTTACGATTCCAATGAGCTTAAAATAGTCTAAATTCGACCTCTGAAGAGGCAGGTATGAGGGTTACTATTGGACAAGGAGATGAAGGAAAAATTCACGGCCGACAGCTGCGATCCCACTGACGGATGCCCAAATGGTCTCCTAATACGACGATTCCAGTCAGGAATGAAAGAGCACTAAAATACCTTTCAGATGACCAAAAATTGAGCCAATTCGACATCAAACGATGGATTTATGGGCGACTTTGTTGGATCGCGCGATTTGGAAAGATTAACAATCCATATTGAAAAATGACGATCAAAGAGTTCCAACGTGCTTTTGGGATATCGAACGGTCTCTGAATTAGCCAATTCTTGTCCAATTTGGAAGCTTGTCAAGTTACGATTCCAATGAACTCAAAGTAGTCTAAATTCGATTTCAGGAATCAATCAAAGAAGAATCGAGGGGGCATCTGTTGGAGCATAAAAAATCATTATCCAGAAGATGACTGAGAATCAGAAATCAGAGACAAAGTAAAGGAAAATGAAAGAAGCTGAGTCGAGCGGGTCGCACAACCAAGAAGTAAAGTTGCGCGGATCGCGCAATCAAGAAGTCAAGTTGCGCGGATCGCGCAACAAAGGAGTCAAGTTGCGCGGATCGCGCAACCGAGCAGATTGGTTGTGCGGGTTGCGGAAGCAGGAATATTCATTGCGCGGGTCACGGAAGCAAGAAGATGGGTTCTGTTGAGGCATAAAATAAGCAAAGAACTGAAGAAAGGAAAGATCAAGAAAATCAGTTTGAAGATCAAAGAAATCAGTTTAAAGATGACTTTGCGCGAGTCCGCGCAAAGTGAATAGATTGCGTTGGACCGCGCAAAGTAAATGGGTTGCGTGGGTTGATCAGTGAAGACAGGTTGCGCGGAAATGATAGATTGCGCGAGACAGCGCAAAGCATGTCGTTTGCGCGAGTCCGCGCAAAGTGTTTTGCGGAGGTATAAAAATAGTTGGATGTTATTTTGTCCCACATCGAACAGAACAGAGATTTACACCAGTAAAAATGTCTATAAATACCCTGTTCTTTCTCTCAAAAGGGGTTGGAAGATTTCAGAGTGGAAGAAAGACGAAGAAAAAGACAGAAGGTGCAAATGAGCATTGGGCTCATATAGTTTGCGTGGACTCGCGCAAAGGAGCATTGGGCTCCTGTAGTTTGCGCGGACCCGCGCAAAAGAACATTAGGCTCCTGTAGTTTGTGCGGACCCGCGCAAAGCATGTCGTTTGCGCAGACCCGCGCAAACCGACTGCTGGACAGTCTATAACAGCAATGGGCTGATATGCTGCTGGAATGGCTAGAGTCTTCAAATCTTCAAGTTTTTTCTTGTTCAGGAGGAAGGGAAGAATCATCGACGAAAAGTCGTATTCCTCCTAAGTTTCAGGAGATGACCGGAATAGCACTGAAATGCTGCCGAAATCTCTATTCTCTTAAAGATTAATTAGTCGACTTGTCTATTCCTCCTAAGTCATAGGAGATGATTGAAATCATTGCCGTTATTCTGTCGAAATTCATATTTAATATGATAATTGTAACTTACAAGGAATTCTTTGTAAACTATCTTAGAATCAAGGGATACCAGAGGATGTAAATGAATTTAGAATCAATAAAATGTGACGATTGTCTTTGTAACTATTCCATTATTATGTCTGAATAAGATAATGCTCCCAAAACAAATACATTTGTTTCCTTGTCGAAACAGGTTCCCCGTATCGCGCAAGCAAGATGACACGTTGCGCGGGTCGCGGAACCAAGGAGACAGTTGCGCGGACCATGCAACCAAGAAGACAGTTGTGCCGGTCGCGCAACGAAGAGTCCAGGATTGGCGCATATGCGGAGCCTATAAATACCCAGCTCCTCCTCTCATTTGGGGGTTAGAGATTTCAAGAAACTGGGGTGAAGCAACTGAAGGTTTCTGAATCCAACTACAAATTATGACCAATGACAATTTCTGTAGGGACAGTGAGCTTCTTTTTCACTCCAACCGGGTTCATGACAGAATACACACCTAACCAACATCCGGAGTACATGACTCGACTTTCCACGAGTAAAAACAACCTAACTCAAACAAATCTGGTGTTGTATCCGCTTCGCCTCAACAACTGGAAGGAGATGAGGGTTGGACTGTCGTAATGTCTTGTAAGATCAGAGCACAGAATGCAAGAAGCCCTAGAATACACCAGCCTTCGCCAAGAGTCAGAGGGCCGATAACGTGTAATGTAGCTAAGAAGAATCCTGAACTTGTTCCTCCTATGATATATCCTGAGCATGTAGTTCTGCAGTTAACGTCGCGCGACTTCCCTGCTTTGGTCGCCTCAAGGGCCAGATGGACGAAAGAGCAGAAAAGTAAGGCGTTACTAACAAGTTCACCAATGTCTGTATCGCCCCAATCGATCAACAGCAATGGAAGCATAAAGAAGTCGAATGAAATTCCATCCTCTTCTCTCTTCGTAAGTCCTATTGCATCAATATACTCCTGCCTAACTCTGATTATAGCTTCATCACAGAGCAGGGAGGCCATAGTACATATGACGGGAATTAGTCGAGAAATGTTGATGAACGTATGGCTGAGATGGCTGAAGCCCAAAGAATCTTGATGGAGGAATGTCAAAATCTCCGAGAAGCTTTGACCACCCTTGTTCATAACACGTCTCAAGCAACGGTCCCGCCAGTAATGCCCACTATGAACGAGCAAGAGCAACAACCTGAAGCTTCATTGCCACAAAGAGTAGGATCTCACGGATCTGCTCCGGTTGCTAAGACAATAACGCAAGAGGAGATGCGACAAATGGTTGCAGACATTGTTAGAAAGCGTGAATATGTTGGGAGATTCCAATACAGAACACCATATCCAAGAGGAGGTAGAAGATGTTCCATTCCCAGCCAACTTCAAACAACCAGATTTTCAAAAATTTAAAGGAGATGGTCTCCAGAAGAACATCTCGTACATTTTATCACTACTATGGGGAATCTCTCCACTATTCCTCAATATTGTTTGCAGTTGTTTGGATCTTCTTTAACAGGGAAAGCATTTCGATGGTATTCTAGTTTGACGGCTGAGTCAATAAGAACTTGGGAACAGATGCAAGACATGTTTATGTCCAATTTTATCTCATCAGAACGCGACGTCAGTATTGCAGAATTGGCTTTTGTCAGACAAAGAGAAAATGAGCCTGCAGAGAAATTCATTGATAGGTGGAAGACTTTGGGGGCTTCATGTAGACAGTTACCAGAAGAGAAAGAACAGGTGAACATGTGTTTGAATTCTATGGAACCGAGAATTGCTTTTGGGCTCATGAGTGTTGATATAAAGACTTTCCGAGATCTTGCAACAAAAGCACATGCATTGGAATTGATGGCTACAAAAATGCCAGCCTTTCAAATCAAGATAGAAAGAAGAGAACCGAATAAATTAATGGTAAATACTGTTAATCGAGAAAAGAGAAAGAATATTTTTTTACAATAAACGAGAAACAAAGAAGAGAGAAGATTTAGATCGATATAAGGATCAAGTTAACGGTAAGCGACCGCGACCATACGACTCTTACAGGGAATACGCATTCAACAAAGAAGATATGTTGCCAATGATGGAACAATTGCTTGCTGCTGGAACCATCAGCTTACCTTCACCGAAATATCCAAAAGAAGTCGAAATGACTAAAGAAGAAAAATATTGTCATTACCATCGTTGTTTAAGACATCGTACAGAAGATTGTTTTACATTAAAAAATATACTAAAGCGGATGATAAAACAAGGTAAGATAGTGACGAATAGAAATGAAGGACAGGATAAGAAAGTCACTGTGAACATGACATCTACAAGAGATCCGACAAAGAACTGGAAAAATAAAGGGAAGGCTGTTGCGAAAAGGGAATGGCCGGCAGTGATAAATTCACTCAGAAACTCTTGTTATAATTCACAATTTGTTGAGTTATCCTCTAAAGAAGTCAGTTATGGATTAGCTTCCATTCGCTAAAGAGAGGATGAACTGGTCAGAGAATTCATTAATCGATGGAGAATTCAGGGGGCATCACGCTTGCGATTGGTGAAAGAGGAAAAGAACGAGTTAAGTTATGCATGGAATGCATGAAACTAAGTATTGCGTTATATTTCGTGAGTTCGAATATATAGAAATTTCAAGATTTGATGGAAGAGGCTTGTAGTTTAGAAAGGATTAATGCAAAACTGTCCGACTTTTATATAAGCCAGTTGGTTCCAAACCTTGGAAGAAATTCAATTGATATGACTCAGGAAGAAATAAAAGCGAAGAATGAGCCAGGAAGTTCAGATACAAGAATGTGACTGAGCATACGATTAAGAAAAGGAAGAAAGAATTTACACAGCCTAGGGATCGTAAGAAAATTCATTGAAAAAGATGATATACTCCCTATGTTGAACAAATTGTTAGTAGCCGAAAAGATCAGCTTGCAGGGCTGGAACGTCCAAGGAAAAAGAAGAAAAATAGGAGAAGGTGATTATTGTCACTAATCATCGTTACCCCGGACATCGAACGGAAGAACCGTTTTCAGTTGAAGAACAAGTTACAAAAGATTGATAATAAAGGTGAAATCTCTATTAGGAAAGTGTATGAAATAAAAGGAGTACACGAGCTATCAGCTTAAGACTGGAAGCAATGCCAATCTTAAACAAACAGTATGAAGTAATGCAATGTTAGTATATTTGTTAAAGGTCGCAACATCGTAATTTTGATTACAAAGATTTCTAGAGCAATACTTCCTAATCAAAAGGGGGGCAAGACAGGTGAGTAAAAAGGTGAGTAAGAAACTGTAAATATATTTCTCACATAGAAGTATTTCTTTTGTGTATATAAATAAATGCAGGTTTCAAGCAATATCAGCTCATGCAAAATAAGCGTTAATGATCGCTATCAAGCGTTATATGATCGCTATCAAGTGTTGATGTCGCTATCAAGCGTTGATGATCGCTGCCAAGCGTTGATGATTATCGCTGACACCGAAGAAAATTTCTGTCAGTAAGTATCAATGATTATTGCCAAGTTAAACAACCATCGCTGTCGTCATCAATTGCTTATAATTGCTATCATCGCCAAGCTGATACACTATAAAAAAAAATGAAATAATATGAATATTCTCAAAAGTATTATCAGTAGCGGCGAAATATCATTTAAACTATATAGCCAACGATATATAAAGTTGACGATAGCGATGATAATTTAAAATTTAAGGCAGCCTAGCCAAGTCTATACGGACAGCACGCATACGACCTATGATCATTTAAGGCAGTTGATGAAGCAGTTGTCACATAAGGCCTATCTCTATGATCATGTAAGGCAGTTGATGAAGCAGTCACATAAGGCCTATCTTTATGATCATTTAAGGCAGTTGATGAAGCAGTCACGTAAGACCCATGCCGTCTGTTTTATAGCTTCCGAGAGCGTCACGGGGAATGGAGAAAAATGCCTTCCCGTGAATGGGTCCGACCTTTCAGGTGAAGAAAAAGGCAGTCTCCCTAAGCAGGATGACTCCCCAGATCCCTGGTTGATTTCAGTAGTAAACTCAGGAGAAAGTTTCTCGGAAGCAGGATGACCTCTCATTAGACTGACGACCTTAGATTTGGTACTCTTTGAAAATCCAGATCCCTGGCTTGTTTCTAGTAGTAACTCATGAGAAAAGTCTCTGAAGCAAGATGACTTCTCATTGATGGACTGGCAACCTGGGGTTTGGTCAAAGGTAGCCTGGTAAAGCCCCGAACTCTAGAGAGTTACTGTGGCCATTCCTGTGCGTAAAACTCATTAAGTTCACGGTCGTGATTGCTCCAACTACTCAAGAGCTTGAACTGTGTGTGTGCTCCAACTACTCAAGAGCTTAAACTGTGTGTGTAAGTATTAGTCAAGTTCAGTCTAGTTCAATCTAGACTAGTCAAGTCTAGTTGAGTCAAGTTCAGTCAGGTCAAGGTCAGTCTTGTCCAAGTCAAAGTATGGCTAGTCAAAGTGCACTAGCACCATTGCTCAAAAGCATCAAATATGCTCAAAAGCATCAACTAAGTGTAGCATTCAAAATGCTGCAGATACATATTAGATATGCTCAAATATGCAATTACATGATGAAATCTTTAAATATTGAGTAAACAAAATATGCAAATGCATTTCCTTTGAATCAGGTTCAAATTACAGCGACAGTAAATGCCTTCAATATATTGGCAATTATCTACTCAAAAGTTCAACTCTTCAAGGCCAACTAACATATTGATCTCTCTTGGACAATCTAAAGATTCAGATATATTCTTTGGATTCATTAAAGGAGCAACAAAATTATCTATCCTTCAGGAATATCCGCAGGCTTCACTTCGAAAATATTATCTTCTGAAGAAATCTTTATGCAACATGACCGGGAAAGTGGGCAGGATCTATGCCTTGGACTTCAAAGTAATCTATGCCTTGGTCTTCAAAGTAATCTACGCCTTGGTCTTTCTGATAATCTCTTATGCACGATGAAGGAATTCATATACCGAGAATTATAAAGTATGATTCAGTGTGAATGTTCAAAAGTTGCTTCTATATTAAAGCTCAGTTATATGTCGATATTGTAACTTCTCACTATCCTAAAATGATATTGCAAGTCTCCAAGTACCAGATCTAATGAAGACAAAGAACAAACGGAATCATCATCAGTAACTTCTATATCCTTTGAAAAGTTAATAAGTGAAAATTGAAAGAAGTCTTGTCTATTTTTCAGAATCAGCAAAGATCCCAGGAAAAATCTATGAAGAAATGCTAAGGAGCACAAGCTAGAAACAACTCAACAATTGAACCTTTGGAGTTAGAGATGAAATCTCCAAGAGCGTGATATAAAGAATATAAAGAATGCAATGCGAACCATGATGACAAACTCAAAGATGAAACGATTAAATCATTATCATATTGCGAATATCACAATCAGCTTAAAAGAGAAGAGAAGTTTTCGATATAAATTTCAAAAATTATCAATGCTTCTTAAGGCTAAATAGACAAGACTTTCACAAGTCTTTCATTTGAACTTCATTCAAGCTTCTTTGGGCGGAGGAAGATCGATCCTCCATTTGATTTCAGGAATCAATCAAAGAAGGATCGAGGGGGCATCTATTGGAGCATAAAAAATTATTATCCAGAAGATGACTGAGAATTAGAAATCAGAGACAAAGTAAAGGAAAATGAAAGAAGATGAGTCGCGCGGGTCGCGCAACCAAGAAGTAAAGTTACGCGGATCGCGCAACCGAGCAGATCGGTTGCGCGGGTTGCGGAAGCAAGAAGATTCATTTCGCGGGTCGTAGAAGCAAGATGGGTTCCCTGTATCGCGCAAGCAAATGACACGTTGCGTGGGTCGCGGAACCAAGGAGACAGTTGCGTGGACCGCGCAACCAAGAAGATAGTTACGCCGGTCGCTCAACGAAGAGTCGAGGATTGGCGCATGTGCGGAGCCTATAAATACCCAGCTCCTCTCATTTGGGGGTTAGAGATTTCAAGAAACTGGAGCGAAGCAACTGAAGGTAGAGAGCAGAGGCGATGATCAGTTGCGCGGATCACGCAACCAAGATGTCCGTTCTGGGGACCGCGCAACCAGAGTATCAGTTGCGCGGGTTGGACAATTGGTCAATAGTGTTGGATCTTTAAGCCTTCTTCTTTGCAAAGGGAGATCAGCTGATCAATTCAGCAATTCCTCCTAAGTATCTAGGAGATGACCGAAATGGCGTCAGAATGATGCCGAAATTTCTATCAAGCTATCTTGTCTGTTTTGATTGATTGTGCTTTGTTTTCAGAATCAAGGGAATCAGAGGATGTAAATGAACTCAAAATAAATGTGATCAATGTTCTCTCATTCTTACTTTGTTATCATTGAATAAATCCCCCAAATCAAACACATTTGTTTTCTTGTCAAAACACCTCCAAAGAGAGAGTTATGAGGGTCACTATTGGACAAGAAGATGAAGGAAAAATTCAGGACCGACGACTGCTATCCTACTTACGGATGCCAAAATGGTCTTGGAATACGACGATTCCAATCAGGAATGAAAGAGCACTAAAGTACCTTTCAGATGACCAAAAATCGACCCAATCCGACATCAAACGATGGAGTCATGCCCGTCTCAGTTGGATCGCGCCATTTAGAAATATTAACAATCCATATTGAAAAATGACGATCGAAGAGTTCCAACCTGCTTTTGGGATATCGAATGGTCTCCGAATTAGCCAATTCTTGTCCAATTTGGAAGCTTGTCAAATTACGATTCCAATGAGCACAAAATATTCTAAATTCAACCTTTGAAGAGAGAGTTATGAGGGTTACTATTAGACAAGGAGATGAAGAAAAATCCAGGACTGACGACTGTGATCCCACTAACGGATTCCAAAAGGGTCTTTGAATATGACGATTCCAATTAGGAATCAAAGAGCACTAAAATACCTTTCAGATGGCCAAAAATAATCCCAATCCGACGTCAAACGCTAGAGTTATGGGCGTCTCAGTTGGATCGTGGTATTTGGAAATATTAACAATGCATATTGAAAAATGACGATCGAAGAGTTCCAACGTGCTTTTGGGATATCGAACGGTCTCCAAATTAACCTATTCTTGTCCAATTTGGAAGCTTGTCAACTTACGATTCCAATGAGCTCAAAATATTCTAAATTCGACCTCTGAAGAAAGAGTTATGAGGGCTACTATTGGACAAGAAGATGAAGGAAAAATTCAGGACCTATGTCTGCGATCCCACTCAGGGATGCTCAAAACGATCTCAGAATACAACGATTCCAGTCAGGAATGCAAGAGCACTAAAGTACCTTTCAGATGACCAAAAATCGACCCAATCCGACATCAAACGATGGAGTTATGGGCGTCTCTGTTGGATCGCGCGATTTAGAAAGATTAACAATCCATATGGAAAAATGACGATCAAAGAGTTCCAACGAGCTTTTGGGATATCGATCGGTCTCTGAATTAGGCAATTCTGGTCCCATTTGGAAGCTAGACAAGTTAACATTCCAATGGGCTTGAAATAGTCTTAATTCGACCTCTGAAGAGGCTTATGAGCGTTACTATTAGACAAGGAGATGAAGGAAAAATTCATGATGGACGACAGTGATCCCACTTATGGATGTCAAAATGGTCTCCGAATGGGATATCGAACGGTCTCCGAATTACCCAATTCTGCTCCAATTTGGAAGCTTGTTAAGTTACGATTCCCATGAGCTTAAAATAGTCTAAATTCGACCTCTGAAGAGAGAGTTATGAAGGTTACTATTGGACAAGAAGATGAAGGAAAAATTCAGGACCGACGACTGCAATCCCACTTACGAATTCCTAAAGGGTCTTCGAATATGACGATTCCAATCAGGAATCAAAGAGCACTAAAATACCTTTCAGATGGCCAAAAATATCATAATCCGACCTCAAACGATGGAGTTATGGGCGTCTCAGTTGGATCGCGCTATTTGGAAATATTAATAGTCCATATTGAAAAATGACGATCGAAGAGTTCCAACGTACTATTGGGATATCGAACGGTCTCCGAATTATCCAATTCTTGTCCAATTTGAAAGCTTGTCAACTTACGATTCCAATGAGCACAAAATATTCTAAATTCGACCTCTGAAGAGAGAGTTATGAGGGTTACTATTAGAGAAGGAGATGAAGGAAAAATTCGGGACCGACGTCAGCGATCCCACTTACGAATTCTTAAAGGGTCTTCAAATACGACGATTCCAGTCAGGAATCAAAGAGCACTAAAATGCCTTTCAGATGGCCAAAAATAATCTCAATCCGACATCAAATGATGGAGTTATGGGCGTCTTAGTTGGATCGCGCTATTTGGAAATATTACAATCCATATTGAAATATGATGATCGAAGAGTTCCAATGTGCTTTCAGGATTTCGAACTGTCTCCGAATTAGCCAATTCTTGTCCAATTTCGAAGCTTGTCAACTTACGATTCCAATGAACACAAAATATTCTAAATTCGACCTCTGAAGAGAGAGTTATGAGGGTTACTATTAGACAAGTAGATGAAGGAGAAATCTAGGACCGACGACTGCGATCCCACTTACGGATTCCTAAAGGGTCTTCAAATACAACAATTCTAGTCAGGAATCAAAGAGCACTAAAATACCTTTTAGTTGACCAAAAATAATCCCAATCTGACGTCAAACGATGGAGTTATGGGCGTCTCAGTTGGATCACGCTATTTGGTAATATTAACAATCCATATTGAAAAATGACGAACGAAGAGTTCCAACGTGCTTTTGGGATATCGAACGGTCTCCAAATTAACCAATTCTTCTCCAATTTGGAAGCTTGTCAACTTATGATTCCAATGAGCTCAAAATATTCTAAATTCGACCTCTGAAGAAAGAGTTATGAGGGTTACTATTGAACAAGAAGATGAAGGAAAAATTCAGGACCTATGTCTGCGATCCCACTCAGGGATGGTCAAAACGGTCTCAGAATACAACGATTCCAGTCAGGAATGCATGAGCACTAAAGTACCTTTCAGATGACCAAAAATCGACCCAATCCGACATCAAACGATGGAGTTATGGGCGTCTCTGTTGGATCGCGCGATTTGGAAAGATTAACAATCCATATGGAAAAATGACGATCAAAGAGTTCCAACGAGCTTTTGAGATATCGATCGGTCTCTGAATTAGGCAATTCTGGTCCCATTTGGAAGCTAGACAAGTTAACATTCCAATGGGCTTGAAATAGTCTTAATTCGACCTCTGAAGAGGCTTACGAGCGTTACTATTGGACAAGGAGATGAAGGAAAAATTCATGATGGACGACAGTGATCCCACTTATGGATGCCAAAATGGTCTCCGAATGGGATATCGAACGGTCTCCGAATTACCCAATTCTGCTCTAATTTGGAAGCTTGTCAAGTTACGATTCCCATGAGCTCAAAATAGTCTAAATTCGACCTCTGAAGAGAGAGTTATGAGGGTTACTATTGGACAAGAAGATGAAGGAAAAATTCAGGACCGACGCCTGCAATCCCACTTACGGATTCCTAAAGGGTCTTCGAATATGACGATTCCAATCAGGAATCAAAGAGCACTAAAATACCTTTCAGATGGCCAATAATATCCCAATCCGACCTCAAACGATGGAGTTATGGGCATCTCAGTTGGATCGTGCTATTTGGAAATATTAATAGTCCATATTGAAAAAATGACGATCGAAGAGTTCCAACGTACTATTGGGATATCGAACGGTCTCCGAATTATCCAATTCTTGTCCAATTTGAAAGCTTGTCAACTTACGATTCCAATGAGCACAAAATATTATAAATTCGACCTCTGAAGAGAGAGTTATGAGGGTTACTATTAGATAAGGAGATGAAAGAAAAAATCTGGGACCGACGTCTGTGATCCCACTTATGAATTCCTAAAGGGTCTTCGAATACGACGATTCCAGTCAGGAATCAAAGAGCACTAAAATACCTTTCAGATGGCCAAAAATAATCTCAATCCGACATCAAATGATGGAGTTATGGGCATCTCAGTTGGATCGCGCTATTTGGAAATATTATAATCCATATTGAAATGTGACGATCGAAGAATTCCAATGTGCTTTTAGGATTTCGAACGGTCTCCGAATTAGCCAATTCTTGTCCAATTTCGAAGCTTGTCAACTTACGATTCCAATGAACACAAAATATTCTAAATTCGACCTCTGAAGAGAGAGTTATGAGGGTTACTATTAGACAAGTAGATGAAGGAGAAATCTAGGACCGACGACTGCGATCCCACTTACGGATTCCTAAAGGGTCTTCAAATACAACAATTCTAGTCAGGAATCAAAGAGCACTAAAATACCTTTCAGTTGGGCAAAAATAATCCCAATCCGACGTCAAACGATGGAGTTATGGGCGTCTTAGTTGGATCGCGCTATTTGGCAATATTAACAATCCATATTGAAAAATGACGATCGAAGAGTTCCAACGTGCTTTTGGGATATCGAACGGTCTCCAAATTAACCAATTCTTCTCCAATTTGGAAGCTTGTCAACTTACGATTCCAATGAACTCAAAATATTCTAATTCAGCCACTGAAGAAAGAGTTATGAGGGTTACTATTGGACAAGAAGATGAAGGAAAAATTCAGGACCGATGTCTACGATCCCACTCAGGGATGCCCAAAACGGTCTCAAAATACGACGATTCCAGTCAGGATTGGAAGAGCACTAAAGTACCTTTCAGATGACCAAAAATTGACCCAATCCGACATCAAACGATGGAGTTATAGGCTTCTCCATTGGATCACACGATTTGGATAGATTAACAATCCATATGGAAAAATAACGATCGAAGAGTTCCAATGAGCTTTTGGGATATCGATCGGTCGTTGAATTAGGCAATTCTGGTCCCATTTGGAAGCTTGTCAAATTTTGATTCCAATGAGCTCAAAATAGTCTAAATTCGTCCTCTGAAGAGGCAATAATGAGGGTTACTATTGGACAAGAAGATGAAGGAAAAATTCACGGCCGACGACTGCGATCCCACTTACGGATGTCGAAATGGTCTCGGAATACCATGATTCCAGTTAGAAATGAAAGAGCACTAAAGTAACTTTCAGATTACCAAAAATCATCATAATCCGACATCAAACAATGGAGTTATGGGCGTCTCCGTTAGATCGCACGATTTAGAAAGATTAACAATCCATATTGAAAAATGGAGATCGAAGAGTTCAAACTTGCTTTTGGAAATCGAAGGTCTCCAAATTAGTCAATTCTGCTCCAATTTGGAAGCTTGTCAACTTACGATTCCAATGAGCTCAAAATATTCTAAATTCGACCTCTGAAGAGAGAGTTATTAGGGTTACTATTGGACAAGAAGATGAAGGAAAAATTCAGGACCGACGTCTGCGATCCCACTCAGGGATGCCCAAAACGGACTCGGAATACGACGATTCCAGTCATGAATGCAAGAGCACTAAAGTACCTTTCAGATGACCAAAAATTGACCCAATTCAACATAAACGATGGAGTTATGGGCGTCTCCGTTGGATCAGGCGATTTGGAAATATTAACAATCCATATGGAAAAATGACGATCGAAGAGTTCGAACGAGCTTTTGAGATACCAATCTGTCTCTGAATTAGGAAATTCTTGTCCCATTTGGAAGTTTGACAAGTTACCATTCCAATGGGCGTGAAATAGTCTTAATTCGACCTCTGAAGAGGCAATTATGAGCATTACTATTGGACAAGGAGATGAAGGAAAAATTCAGGACCGACGACGGTGATCCCACTATGGATGTCGAAATGGTCTCAGAATACCATGATTCCAGTTAGAAATGAAAGAGCACTAAAGTACCTTTCAGATTATCAAAAATCATCCTAATCCGACATCAAACGATGGAGTTATGGGCGTCTCTGTTGGATAGCACGATTTAGAAAGATTAACAATCCATATTGAAAAATGACGATCGAAGTGTTCCAACTTGCTTTTGGGATATTGAACGGTCTCCAAATCAGTCAATTTTGGTCCAACTTAGAAACTTGTCAAGTTACGATTCCAATGAGCTCAAAATAGTCTAAATTCGACCTCTGAAGAGGCAGTTATGAGGGTTACTATTGGACAAGGAGATGAAGGAAAAATTCACGGCCGACAACTGCGATCCCACTGACGGATGCCCAAATGGTCTCCTAATACGACGATTCCAGTCAGGAATGAAAGAGCACTAAAGTACCTTTCAGATGACCAAAAATTGAGCCAATTCGACATCAAACGATGGATTTATGGGTGACTTTGTTGGATCACGCAATTTGGAAAGATTAACAATCCATATTGAAAAATGACGATCAAAGAGTTCGAACGTGCTTTTGGGATATCGAACGGTCTCCGAATTACCCAATTCTACTCCAATTTGGAAGCTTGTCAAGTTACGATTCCAATGAGCTCAAAATAGTCTAAATTCGACCTTTGAAGAGAGAGTTATGAGGGTCACTATTGGACAAGAAGATGAAGCAAATATTCAGGACCGACGACAGCAATCCCACTTACGGATTCCTAAAGGGTCTTCGAATACAACGATTCTAGTCAGGAATCAAAGAGCACTTAAATACCTTTCAGATGGCCAAAAATCATCCCAATCCGACATCAAACAGTGGAGTTTTGGGCGTCTCAGTTGGATCACGCTATTTTAAAATATTAACAGTCCATATTGAAAAATGACAATCGAAGAGTTCCAACGTGCTTTTGGGATATCGAACAATCTCCTTATTAGCCAATTCTTGTCGAATTTGGAAGCTTGTCAACTTACGATTCCAATGAGTACAAAATATTCTAAATTCGACCTCTGAAGAGAGAGTTATGAGGGTTACTTTTAGAGAAGGAGATGAAGGAAAAATCCGGAACCGACATCTGCGATCCCACTTACGGATTCCTAAAGGGTCTTCGAATACGACGATTCCAGTCAGGAATCAAAGAGCACAAAAATACCTTTCAGATGGCCAAAAATAATCCCAATCCGACATTAAACGATGGAGTTATGGGCGTCTCAGTTGGATGGCGCTATTTGGAAATATTAACAATCCATATTGAAAAATGACGATCGAAGAGTTCCAACGTGCTTTTAGGATTTCGAACGGTATCCGAATTAGCCAATTCTTGTCCAATTTGGAAGCTTGTCAACTTACGATTCCAATGAGCACAAAATATTCTAAATTCGACCTCTGAAGAGAGAGTTATGAGGGTTACTATTAGATAAGTAGATGAAGGAAAAATCTAGGACCGACGACTGTGATCCCACTTACGGATTCCTAAAGGGTCTTCGAATACAACAATTCCAGTTAGGAATCAAAGAGCACTAAAATACCTTTCAGATCGCCAAAAATTATCCCAATCCGACATCAAACGATGGAGTTATGGGCGTCTCAGTTGGATAGCGCTATTTACAAATATTAACAATCCATATGAAAAATGACGATCGAAGAGTTCCAACGTGCTTTTGGGATATCGAACGGTCTCTGAATTAGCCAATTCTTATCCAATTTGGAAGCTTTTCAACTTACGATTCCAATGAGCTCAAAATATTCTAAATTCGACCTCTGAAGATAGAGTTATGAGGGTTACAATTGGACAAGAAGATGAAGGAAAAATTCAAGACCGACGTCTGTGATCCCACTCAGGGATTCACAAAATGGTCTTGGAATATGACGATTCCAGTCATGAATGCAAGAGCACTAAAGTACCTTTCAGATGACCAAAAATCAAGGAGATGAAGGAAAAATCCAGGACCGACGACGGCAATCCCACTTACGGATTCCTAAAGGGTCTTCAAGTACGACGATTCCAGTCAGCAATCGAAGAGCACTAAAATACCTTTCCGATGGCCAAAAATTATAACAATCCGACCTCAAACGATGGAGTTATGGGCGTCTCAGTTGGATCGTGCTATTTGGAATTATTAACAATCCATATTGAAAAATGACGATCGAAGAGTTCCAACGTGCTTTTAGGATTTCGAACGGTCTCCGAATTACCTAATTATTGTCCAATTTGGAAGCTTGTCAACTTACGATTCCAAATAGCACAAAATATTCTAAATTCGACCTCTGAAGAGGGAGATATGAGGGTTACTATTAGACAAGGAGATGAAGTAAAAATCTGGGACCGACGACTCACTTACGGATTCCTAAAGGGTCTTCAAATACAACAATTCCAGTCAGGAATCAAAGAGCACTAAAATACCTTTCAGATCGCCAAAAATTATCCCAATCCGACATCAAACGATGGAGTTATGGGCGTCTCAGTTGGATAGCGCTATTTACAAATATTAACAATCCATATGAAAAATGACGATCGAAGAGTTCCAACGTGCTTTTGGGATATCGAACGGTCTCTGAATTAGCCAATTCTTATCCAATTTGGAAGCTTTTCAACTTACGATTCCAATGAGCACAAAATATTCTAAATTCAACCTGTGAAGAGAGAGTTATGAGGGTTACTATTAGACAAGGAGATGAAGGAAAAATCCAGGACCGACGACTGTGATCCCACTTACGGATTCCAAAAGGGTCTTTGAATATGACGATTCCAGTTAGGAATCAAAGGGCACTAAAATACCTTTCAGATGGCCAAAAACGACCATATCCGACATCAAATGATGGAGTTTTGGGCGTCTCAGTTGGATCGTGCTATTTGCAAATATTAACAATCCATATTGAAAAATGACGATCGAAGAGTTCCAATGTGCTTTTGGAATATCGATCGGTCTCTGAATTAGCAATTCTGGTCCCATTTGGAAGCTTGACAAGTTACCATTCCAATGGGCTTGAAATAGTCTTAATTCGACCTCAGAAGAGGCAGTTATGAGTGTTACTATTGGATAAGGAGATGAAGGAAAATTTTAGGACCGACGACGGTGATCCCACTTATGGATGTCAAAATGGTCTCCTAATACCATGATTCCAGTTAGAAATGAAAGATCACTAAAGTACCTTTCAGATTACCAAAAATCATCCTAATCCGACATCAAACGATGGAGTTATGGGCGTCTCCGTTAGATCGCACTATTTGGAAAGATTAACAATCCATATTAAAAAATGACGATCAAAGAGTTCCAATGCACTTTTGGGATATCAAACGGTCTCCAAATTAGCCAATTCTGCTCCAATTTGGAAGCTTGTCAAGTTACGATTCCAATGAGCTCAAAATAGTCTAAATTTGACCTCCGAAGAGATAGTTGTGAGGGCCACTATTGGACAAGAAGATGAAGAAAAAATTTAGGACCGACGACTGCTATCCTACTTACGGATGCCCAAATGGTCTTGGAATACGACGATTCTAATTAGGAATGAAAGAGCACTAAAGTACCTTTTAGATGACCAAAAATCGACCCAATCCGACATTAAACGATGGAGTTATGGGCGTCTCAGTTGGATCGCGCTATTTGGAAATATTAACAATCCATATTGAAAAATGATGATCGTACAATTCCAATGAGCACAAAATATTCTAAATTCGACCTCTGAAGAGAGGGTTATGAGCGTTACTATTAGATAAGGAGATGAAGGAAAAATCCAGGACCGACGACTGCGATCCCACTTACGGATTCCTAAAGGGTCTTCGAATACAACGATTCCAGTCAGGAATGAAAGTGCACTAAAGTACCTTTCAGATGACAAAAAATTGAGCCAATTCGACATCAAACGATGGATTTATGGGCGACTTTGTTGGATCGCGCGATTTGGAAAGATTTTAACAATCCATATTGAAAAATTACGATCAAAGAGTTCCAACGTGCTTTTGGGATATCCAACGGTCTCCGAATTAGCCAATTCTGCTCCAATTTGGATGCTTGTCAAGTTACGATTCCAATGACCTCAAAATATTCTAAATTTGACCTCCGAAGAGAGAGTTATGAGGGTCACTATTGGACAAAAAGATGAAGGAAAAATTTGGGACCGACGACTGTTATCATACTTACGGATGCTCAAATGGTCTTGGAATCCGACAATTCCAGTCAGGAATGAAAGAGTACCTTTCAAATGACCAAAAATCGACCCAATCCGACATCAAACGATGGAGTTATGGGCGTCTCAGTTGGATCGCGCTATTTGGAAATATTAACAATCCATATTGAAAAATGATGATCGAAGAGTTCCAATGTGCTTTTGGGATATCGAACGGTCTCCGACTTAGCCAATTCTTGTCCAATTTGGAAGCTTGTCAACTTACGATTCCAATTAGTACAAAATATTCTAAATTTGACATCCGAAGAGAGAGTTATGAGGGTTACTATTAGACAAGGAGATGAAGGAAATATCCAGGACCGACGACTGCAATCCCACTTACGGATTCCTAAAGGGTATTCGAATATGACGATTCCAGTCAGGAATCAAAGAGCACTAAAGTACCTTTCAGATGGCCAAAAATCATCCCAATCCGACATCAAACGATGGAGTTATGGGCGTCTCAGTTAAATCGTGCTATTTGGAAATATTAACAGTGCATATTGAAAAATGACAATCGAAGAGTTCCAACGTGCTTTTAGGATATCGAACAGTCTCCGAATTAGCCAATTCTTGTCCAATTTGGAAGCTTGTCAACTTACAATTCCAATGAGCTCAAAATATTATAAATTCGACCTCTGAAGAGAGAGTTATGAGGGTTACTATTAGAGAAGGAGATAAAGGAAAAATCCGGGACCGGCGTCTGTGATCCCACTTACAGATTCCTAAAGGGTCTTTGAATACGATGATTCCCGTCAGGAATCAAAGAGCACTAAAATACCTTTCAGATGGCCAAAAATAATCCCAATCCGACATCAAACGATGGAGTTATGCGCGTCTCAGTTGGATCGCGCTATTTGGAAATATTAACAATCCATATTGAAAAATAACGATCGAAGAGTTCCAACGTGCTTTTGGCCCTGGTGGTGGCTCTCGGCATGGAACTGGAAGGGATGCTACTGGTGCTATCGGTACTGCTCCCGTCATCATCGGCAGATATGCCTCTGTTTCTATTAGCGGGGGTCTTTCTCTACTGCTGTTGGTATCGGCTTCTGGATATGCTTCCGCTTCTACTGGTGCTTATGGATCACGAGCTGGATTGACTGAAAGGAGAGGGACGAAGACCGATAGGTTGAGGTACTCCGTTCCCTAATCGCCCTAAGCTGTCAAGCTTCGTATAGGGCTTATCCTCGGTTGTCATTAATATAGGTCTATGATCAGACAGCGTAGGAATGGATTCAAGTAAGATAGATTCGTTCTCCATGAATCCTTCCCAGTCCTTTCCCAGATTCTACTCCCTGTTGTCGATTAGACCAGGTAAAAGCGATATTAAACGGTCTCCGAATTAGCCAATTCTTGTCCAATTTGGAAGCTTGTCAACTTACGATTCCAATGAGCACAAAATATTCTAAATTCGACCTCTGAAGAGAGAGTTATGAGAGTTACTATTAGACAAGGAGATGATGGAAAAATCCGGGACCGACGTCTGCGATCCAACTTACGGATTCCTAAAGGGTCTTCAAATACGACGATTCCAGTCAGGAATCAAAGAGCACTAAAATACCTTTCACATGGCCAAAAATAATCCCAAACTGACATCAAATGATGGAGTTATAGGGGTCTCAGTTGGATCGCGCTATTTGGAAATATTAACAATCCATATTGAAAAATGATGATCGAAGAGTTCCAACGTGCTTTTGGGATATCGAATGGTCTCCAAATTAGCCAATTCTTCTCCACTTTGGAAGCTTGTCATCTTACGATTCCAACGAGCTCAAAATATTCTAATTTCGACCTCTAAAGAGAGAGTTATGAGGGTTACTATTAGACAAGAAGATGAAGGAAAAATTCAAGACCGATGTTTGCGATCCCACTCAGGGATGCCCAAAACGGTCTTGGAATACGACGATTCCAGTCAGGAATGCAAGAGTACTAAAGTACCTTTTAGATGACTAAAAATCGACCCAATCCGACATCAAATGATGGAGTTATGGGTGTCTCCATTGGATCGCGCGATTTAGAAAGATTAACAATCCATATGGAAAAATGACAATCGAAGAGTTCCAACAAGCTTTTGGGATATCGATCGGTCTCTAAATTAGGCAATTCTGGTCCCATTTGGAAGCTTGACAAGTTACCTTTCCAGTGGGCTTGAAATAGTCTTAATTCGACCTCTGAAGCGGCAATTATGAGCGTTACTATTGGACAAGGAGATGAAGGAAAAATTCAGGACCGACGACGGTGATCCCACTTATGGATACCAAAATGGTCTCGGAATACCATGATTCCAGTTAGAAATGAAAGAACACTAAAGTACCTTTCAGATTACCAACAATCATCCTAATCCGACATATGGGCGTCTCTATTGGATCGCATGATTTAGAAAGATTAATAATTCATATTGAAAATGACGATCGAAGAGTTCTAACTTGCTTTTGGGATATCGAACAGTCTCTGAGTGAACCAATTCTGGTCCAATTTGGAAGCTTGCCAAGTTACGAATCCAATGAGCTCAAAATAGTCTAAATTCGACCACGGAAGAGGTAGTTATGAGGGTTACTATTGGACAAGGAGATGAAGGAAAAATTCACAGCCGACGACTGCGATCCCACTGACGGATGCCCTAATGGTCTCCTAATACGACGATTCCAGTCAGGAATGAAAGAGCTCTAAAGTACCTTTCAGATGACCAAAAATAGAGCGAATTCGACATCAAACGATGGATTTATGGGTGACTTTGTTGGATCGCGCGATTTGGAAAGATTGACAATCCATATTGACAAAATGACGATCAAAGAGTTCCAACATGCTTTTGGGATATGAAACGGTCTCCGAATTAGCCAATTCTGCTCCAATTTGGAAGCTTGTCAAGTTATGATTCCAATGAGCTCAAAATTTTCTAAATTCGACCTCCGATGAGAGAGTTATGAGGGTTACTATTAGACAAGGAGATGAAGGAAAAATCCAGGACCGACGACTGCAATCCCACTTACGGATTCCTAAAGGGACTTCAAATCAGACGATTCCAATCAGGATTAAAAGAGCACTAAAATAACTTTCAGATGGCCAAAAATCGACCATATCCGACATCAAACGATGGAGTTTTGGGCATCTTAGTTGGATCGTGCTACTTGTAAATATTAACAATCCATATTGAAAAATGACGATCGAAGAGTTCCAACGTGCTTTTGGGATATCGATCGGTCTCTGAATTATGCAATTCAGGTCCCATTTGGAAGCTTGACAAGTTACCATTCCTATGGGCTTGAAATAGTCTTAATTCGACCTCAGAAGCGGCAGTTATGAGCGTTACTATTGGACAAAGAGATGAAGGAAAAATTTAGGACTGACGACGGTGATCCCACTTATAGATGTCAAAATTGTCTCCTAATACCATGATTCCAGTTAGAAATGAAAGAGCTCTAAAGTACTTTTCAGATTACCAAAAATCATCCTAATCCGACATCAAACGATGGAGTTATGGGCGTCTCCGTTGGATCGCACTATTCGGAAAGATTAACAATCCATATTGAAAAATGACGATCAAAGAGTTCCAACGTGCTTTTGGGATATCAAACGGTCTCTGAATTAGCCAATTCTGCTACAATTTGGAATCTTGTCAACTTACGATTCCATTGAGCACAAATATTCTAAATTCGACCTCTGAAGAGAGAGTTATGAGGGTCACTATTGGACAAGAAGATGAAGGAAAAATTCAGGACCGACGACTGCTATCCTACTTACGGATGCCAAACTGGTCTTGGAATACGACGATTCCAATCAGGAATGAAAGAGCACTAAAATACCTTTCAGATTACTAAAAATCGACCCAATCCGACATCAAACGATGGAGTTATGCGCCTCTCAGTTGGATCGCGCTATTTAGAAATATTAACAATCCATATTGAAAAATGACGATCGAAGAGTTCCAACGTGCTTTTGGGATATCGAATGGTCTCGAAATTAGCCAATTCTTGTCCAATTTGGAAGCTTGTCAAATTACGATTCCGATGAGCACAAAATATTCTAAATTCGACCTCTGAAGAGAGATTATGAGGGTTACTATTAGACAAGGAGATGAAGGAAAAATCCAGGACCGACGACTGCGATCCCACTTACGGATTCCAAAAGGGTCTTCGAATACGACGATTCCAGTCAGGAATCAAAGAGCACTAAAATACCTTTCAGATGGCCAAAAATAATCCCAATCCAACGTCAAATGATGGATTTATGGGCGTCTCAGTTGGATCGCGCTATTTGGAAATATTAAGAATCCATATTGAAAAATGACGATCGAAGAATTCCAACATGCTTTTGGGATATCGATCGGTCTCCAAATTAGGCAATTGTTGCCCAATTTGGAAGCTTGTCAACTTATGATTCCAATGAGCTCAAAGTATTCTAAATTCGACCTCTGAAGAAAGAGTTATGAGGGTTACTATTGGACAAGAAGATGAAGGAAAAATTTAGGACCGATGTCTGCGATCCCACTCAGGGATGGTCAAAACGGTCTCGGAATACAACGATTATAGTTAAGAATGCAAGAGCACTAAAGTACCTTTCAGATGACCAAAAATCGACCCAATCCGACATCAAACGATGGAGTTATGGGCGTCTCCATTGGATCACGCGATTTGGAAAGATTAACAATCCGTATGGAAAAATGACAATCGAAGAGTTCCAACGAGCTTTTGGGATATTGATCGGTCTCTGAATTACGCAATTCTGGTCCCATTTGGAAGTTTGACAAGTTAACATTCCAATGGGCTTGAAATAGTCTTAATTCGACCTTTGAAGAGGCGGTTATGAGCGTTACTATTGGACAAGGAGATGAAGGGAAAATTCAAGACGGACGACATTGATCCCACTTATGGATGTCAAAATGGTCTCCGAATGGGATATCGAACGGTCTCCGAATTGCCCAATTCTGCTCCAATTTGGAAGCTTGTCAAGTTACGATTCCAATGAGCTCAAAATAGTCTAAATTCGACCTCTGAAGAGAGAGTTATGAGTGTGACTATTGGACAAGAAGATGAAGGAAAAATTCAGAACCGACGACTGGAATCCCACTTACGGATTCCTAAAGGGTCATCGAATACGACGATTCCAGTCAGGAATCAAAGAGCACTTAAATACCTTGAAAAATGACGATTCCAGTCAGGAATCAGATGGCCAAAAATCATCCCAATCCGACATCAAACGATGGAGTTATGGGCGTCTCAGTTGGATCACACTATTTGGAAATATTAACAGTCCATATTGAAAAATGACGATCGAAGAGTTCCAACTTGCTTTTGGGATATCGAACGCTCTCTGAATTAGCCAATTCTTGTCCAATTTGGAAGCTGTTGAAGCATAAAATAAGCAAGGAAGTGAAGACGAGAAAGATCAAGAAATCAATTGGAAAGATCAAGAAATCAGCTTCAAGACCACTTTGCGCGGGTACGCGCAAAGTGAAATGGTTGCGCCAGACCGCGCAAAGTGAACGGTTTGCGCGGGAGATTATGAAGACAGTTTGCGCGGGGATTGATAGTTTGTGCGAGACCGCGCAAAGCATATCGTTTGCGCGTGTCCGCGCAAAGTATATGAAGGTGGGATCAAAAAGGTTGGTTGATTATTTTGTCCCACATCGACCAGAACAGAGATTTCCATTGAAGAAAATGTCTATAAATACCCCGTTCCTCCTCTCAAAAAGGGGTTCGAAGATTTCAGAAGTGAAAGAAAGACGAAAGAGCAGACAGAAGGTGCGGAGTATTGGACTCCTGCACTTTGCGCGACCGCGCGCAAAGGAGTATTGGACTCCTGCACTTTGCGCGACCGCGCACAAAGGAGTAATGGACTCCTGAAGTTTGCGCGGACCCGCGCAAAGCATATCGTTTGCGCGGATCCGCGCAAACTGACTGTTGGGCAGTCTATAACAGTAATGGGCTGTTATGCTGTCAGGCTGTTATGCTGTCAGAATGGCTCGAGTCTTCAAGTCTTCAAATTCTCCTTATTCAAGAGAAAAGGAAGAATCATCGACGAAAAGGCGTGTTCCTCCTAAGTTTCAGGAGATAACTGAAATAGCGCTGTTATGCTGCCGGAATCTCCATCCTCTTGAAGGCTATTGGTCGATTTATCCATTCCTCCTAAGTCATAGGAGATGGTTGAGATCGGCGTTGTTATGCTGTCGAAATTTATGTTTAATGGATTCTTTAATGAATTCTTTGTAAACTATCTTAGAATCAAGGGATACTTGAGGATGTAATGAATTCAGAATCAATGAAGTGTGATGATTGTTTCTGTAATTATTTCATTGTTATGATTGAATAAGATAATTCCCAAATCAAATACTTTTATTTTCTTGTCGAAACAAAATGGCGACTCTGCTGGGGAATTATATCTTATTTAACATTAACATTGGAAAGTTGCAAGACTCTCATTACTGTTTTTGGCGTCTTCCAGACGCCAAAATGGCGACTCTCAGTGGGAACATCCTCCCCTTCATCTCTAAGATAGTTTACTTAATCTTCCATATACTAATTTCATGAATGTTTTGTTATTGAAGGTACCCAAATTCAATCACACTACATTGCTAATGGCTAACGTTGCGAGAAAAAGTGAATTTCCGATTCACCGCTACTGGATTTGTAATTGCATATGCGCCGAATCAAACTCCTGAGCATATGAAAGCAAGCACTACAAGCAGGCGCAAAGCGACTCAAGCGATAGTGGGAGTCATTTCCGTCTCACCTCAACCACAAGAAAGTGATGAGAATTGGACTTTGGTCCTGTCCAAGAAAACAAAAGCAAGGACCTTAAAGAACCGCAAAGCGAAAGTACTTGTACCAAGAACTGAGGGACCGGTCACGCGCAGCATAGCTAGAAGAAAACCTAGCTCACTCCTCCGGCAATTTATCCAGAACAAACTACTTCGCAGTTCTCGCTGCATAATTTTCCAGCTTTGGTTGCTCCAAGGACCAAATGGACAGAATCGCAGAAAGGCAAAGCACTGATGATAGGATCACCGATGCTTGTGTCACCTCAAACAAGCTCGCCCATAACTGTATCACCCCAATCGGTTAAGAGCACGGGAAGTACACAAGAATCAAACGAGACTCCAATGTCTCCCCTCTTTATAAGTCCTGTTACGTCAAACATATTCTCGTCTTACTCAAAAAACGACTTCGACAAACAGTCAAGAGGCCGCAGTATATATGGCAGAAACAGGTCAAGGAAATAGGCCATCTACTGAAGAACGTGTTGATCAAATGGCAGAGGCACAAAGAGTGCTAATGGATGAATGCCGGAACCTCAGAGAAGCTCTGGCAACTCTGGCACATAATGTAGCCCAAATAGTGGCTCCACCCATGATGCGGGCAACAAATGGACAAGAGAACCAACCTGAAGGCTCTCGTCCGCAAGAGATAGGATCACGAGGATCAGTTCCAGCAGCAAGAGCTATAACACAGGATGATGTAAGACAAGTCGTCGAAGAAGCAGTCAGAATAGAAAGAGAGCGAGCGAATACTGGTCGTTTCAGATATCGAACACCCTACCCGAGAGAGGTAGAGGATGTTCCGTTTCCATCCAATTTTAAACATCCAGATTTCCAAAAATTTAATGGGGAAGGATCACCAGAAGAACACCTGATGCATTTCATCACCAGCATGGGAAATTTCTCTACAATACCTCAATACTGTTTACGCTTATTTGGATCATCATTGACAAGTAAAGCTTTCAGGTGGTATTCGAATTTAGCACCAGGGTCTATCGCACATGGGAAGAAATGCAAGATGCTTTTATGTCAAACTTTTTCTCATCAGAACGCGATGTTAGTATCACAGAATTAGCTTCAGTACGACAGCGAGAGGGAGAACCAGTTGAAAAATTCATAGACAGATGGAAGACGCTAGGGCATCGTGTAGGCAGTTGCCAGAAGAAAAGGAACAAGTCAAAATGTGTCTGAATTCTATGGAAACAGGAATTGCGTTCGGACTCACCAGCGCTGATATCGGAACCTTTCGCGATTTGGCTACCAAAGCCCATGCATTGGAATTAATGACTCGTAAGATGCCAGCATTTCATCATGAAACTGTCAGAAGAATACCTGGCAGGACAACCGTCAACACCATCGATCGAGATAAGAAAAATCAAGAGGCTAAGGGCTCAAGAGACAAAAAGCCGGAAGGAAAAGAAAACTGGAATCAATCAAGGGACAGATACAGTGGAAAAAAGCTTAGAATGCTCGATTCTCATGAAGGATTTGAGTTTGACAGAGAGGACGTGGTGCCTATGATGCAACAATTGTTAAAAGCAGGTACCCTGGAATTACCAGAACCGAAACGCCCTGAAGATGCGACAAGAACCCGAGAAAGAAATTTTTTCCGTTATCATCGCTTAGTGGGACATCCGACAGAAAATTGTTATACGTTAAAGTACATCATACAGCGAATGATAAATAAAGGGGATATAATAACCAGCGAAAGCAAAGAAAAGAATACAAGAGCGACAGTAAATGTATTGTCAATTCAAGAAAAGACTCGGGGAATGAAAGAAAAGGGAGACCGAAGGCCGATAAGAAATGCGACAATGATTACGTTGCGATCAGGGAAACAGATAACGAGTCTAATAAAGAAAAAAGCAGAAATTATAAGGAAAAAAGTGACTGAAAAGCGGAACATCGAGGATAGAAGTAGAAATGAAAATACATCGACAAGAGTGGCTTACGATGTAGTTAGTCACTTGAAAGGTATATCCGCACGTTTGAGTATTTATGATGCACTCAAGTTATCGGAAGAGTTTCGACAGAGTTTGATTCAAGCATTGGCTGATCATGATGTGAGAGAAACTTTACTGACAGAAATGAAGAATGAAAGAAGCAAGGAAAAGGTGGATTGTCTACCAGTATATCTTTTTCTGATGATGATTTAATTGGTGAGACAGAACATAACAGGCCATTGATGATAGAAGGGTACATTTGTGAAAAGAAGATAAAACGGATCATGATAGACAATGGGTCAGCAGTGAATCTTTTGCCACTCTCCATGATTACTAAATTGGGTTATCGCCGTTCAGATTTGCGCCCCAGCGGAATGATGATACAAGGGTTTAATCAGATGGACAACGCGCACTCGGTAAAATTACAGTAACATTGGAAGTAGGAGAATTAATCACTTCTGTTGTAGTCACGTTATAAATGCTGTGACGACATATAACCTTCTCTTGGGAAGGCCATGGATACATCAGTACAATATTGTACCTTCTACTCTACACCAATGTTTCAAATACCACAAGGATGGAGTGCAGTGTAAAGTAATAGCTGATGCGAAACCATATACAGAAGCTGAGTCTTTCTTGCAGATGCTAGCTATTATAAATGTTTCTCCAAAGAAGCAGGAAATGATGAAGAAAAGGATCTTGAAAGATGTCCAAATAAATAAAGCTAGAGAGAAGGGCGGAGTCTTCTGAGACTACAAGAGCAAGGAAAAAGTTTTATTTTGTACCAAAGCGCCTGAGGGATACCGGGACAACCGCCTGACATTGTTGTCAACAGAACAGTTGAAAGTCTTACAATCCAATTACACGATGCCCTTACCCAATATCGAAAGATTTAAGCCATTTGCAGCCGCCCAAGGCACATTTCAAGTCAGCCAGAGCAGTGCTAAATATCCTGAAGCAATAAAGTTCACGTTGCAGCAGAGGGAAGAATGAAAAACACAAGCAATATATTCATGGAGAGTTAGCACCGCAGAATTTGAGAAAATACAGTGCAGTAAGCAAGAAAATCATGAAAAATATGGGTTTTGATTGTGATAAGCCCACTGGACTGAATCAGGAAAGGAATTCAAATCCCTCTCGGAGTCAATCAAGAGAAACGGAGAAAATTCCAAGGATTAGGAGCAGAATCATCAGTGATATGGTATCAGTAGATATGATTCAGCTGAAAGATGTCAGAACAAGATGCTAAGATAGTTAAGTGTCCTGAAAACGCTCCAAGACAAATAGAAGACGGAGGACAGCCGACGATAGATGGCTTGCGAGAAATAAATTTGGGGACAGCAGAAGAACCAAGGAACACATTTATCAGTGTCAGTTTCAGATCAGGAATTTGAGAAATATGGCCAGCTTCTCAGGAAAAATAAAGACGTCTTCGCTTGGACATATGAAGAAATGCCAGGGTTGGAACCCTCTGTAGCAATGCATCGATTAAATATTTCCAAAGAAAAGAAACCAGTAAAGCAAACACAAAGGCGATTCACCCGGACCTGATTCCAGTAATTGAAAAAGAAGTAAATAAGTTAATAAAGGTTGGATTCGTCAGAGAAGTTAAATACCTAAGTGGATATCAAACATTGTTCCGGTGAAAAGAAAATGGGCAGATTAGAGTATGCATCGACTTCAGAGATCTGAATGAAGCATGTCCAAAAGATGATTTCCCCCTTCCAATAACAGAATTATTAATTGATAGCACTACTCAGTATGCTATTATGTCTTTTATGGACGGATACGCGGGTTATAATCAAATCAGGATGGCGCCCGAAGATGAAGAAGAACGGCTTTCAGAACACCGCTTAGAATTTATTGTTATAAAGTTATGCCTTTCGGTCTCAAAAATGCTGGGGCAACATATCAAAGGGCGATGAAAAACATTTTTCAAGATATGATGCATAACATGTTGAATGTTATGTTGATGACTTGGTGGTCAGGTCAGGAGATCATCAAGAACATCGCGAACATTTAGCATCAGTTTTCCGTCGGCTCAGAAAGAAGCAACTAAAGATGAACCCTGCTAAGTGCGCATTTGGAGTATCTTCTGACAAATTCCTCGGCTTTGTTGTACGACACAGAGGGATCGAGATTGACCAGAAAAAATTAAGGCTATTCAAAATATGCCGCCACCAACGACGTTGAAGGAATTAAAAAGCTTACAAGGAAAATTGACATACATTCGCGTTTCATTTCAAATCTCGCAGAAAGGTGTCAGCCATTTTCTCGGTTAAGAAGAAAGATACAGAATTGTATGGGATCACGCCTGTCAAAATGCCTTTGACTCAATCAAGGAATTGTTGAAACAGCCGCCGGTGTTAACAGCTCCAATGAAAGGTAAGCCACTTATCTTATATACATCTGCAGCTACAAATTCTTTGGGTGCTTTGTTAGCACAGGTGAACGAAGCCGGAAAAGAGACTGCTCTTTATTATCTAAGCCGAACATTAATGGGGGCAGAATGCAATTATTCTTCGATCGAAAAAGAATGTTTGGCGCTAATATTCGCTGTACAAAAAATTGAGGCATTATTGTCTCTCCCATGATATAACTCTAATCTCAAGAGCAGATCCGATAAAATTTTTGATGACCAGGCCAAATTGTCGGAAGACTAGCCAAGTGGATGTTATTGTTATCAGAATATACTATTTCATATAAACCGGTGAAAGCAGTAAAAGGGCAAGCTATGGCAGATTTCCTCGCAGCACATCCTATAACAGAAAGTGAAGAAATTAATGACGAATTTCCAGATGAACAGGTTATGTTGGCTGAATCTCAGAATCTTTGGCAAATGTATTTTGATGGTGCTGCTCGAATATCGGGGCGGGGGCAGGAATAATATTCATACACCTCAAGGCGATTTATTACCATATTCCTTCACATTGGGCACCGCATGCACAAACAATGAAGCTGAATACAGAGCTCTTATCATCGGAATGGAAATAGCCCAGCAAATGGAAATAAAATTATTGCATATCTTCGGAGATTCTAAATGGTTATAAATCAATTGACAACCGAATTTGAAGTAAGGAAAGAAGAACTCCTATCCTATTATCGGAAGGCACAAAGGTTGCTTGAACAGTTTTCTTATGTGGAAATTAAACACATACCGCGGTCGGAGAATACAAAAGCAGATGCTTTAGCCGGTCTGGCAGCAGCTCTGTCCTGCACAAAATGAAGTCCCCTTAGGTAACTATAGAAGAAAGAAGATTCCTGCCATCTGCAGAAGTTATCGAAGAAACCGTAGAAATGTTTCCTATATCTTGTCTGGAAGTAATGATAAGACGATTGGCGTCAGCCTTTCGTTGATTATCTAAAGTATAATATCTTACCAGAAGATAATGCGCAAAAGCAACAGATTAAGCAGCGATCAGGCAAATTTGTCATATGTAGTGAAGTATTGTATAGAAAATCTTACAATGGAATGCTGCTAAGATGCTTAGACAAGCAGGAAGCAAACCAAATGCTGCGGAAGCACATTCAGGTGAATGTGGAGCACATCAAGCCGGTCGAAATTTGTGCCATAGGGTGCATCGAATGGGTTATTATTGGCCTACTATGTTCAAAGATGCAATAGAATATGCAAAGCGGTGTCATGAATGTCAAATACACGGAGATGTAATACATGTTCCTCCAGAAGAATTACATCAGTCTATTGCTTCCTGGCCTGCTTCTTTTTCAGCATGGGGACTTGACGTGATCGGTCCTATAAATCCCCCTCATCAAAAGGAAAACAGTATATCCTTGGCAGCAACGACTATTTCTCCAAATGGACCGAAGCAGTCGCCTTGCGTAATGTAAAGAGAAAGACATGGTCAATTTCATCCGACATGCTATAATATACCGTCATGGTATTCCGAAAAAGATAGTCACTGATAATGGTACCCCTTTTAAAAATAGAGGCATGGAAAAGTTATGTCAGAAGTTTGGCATCCAGCATTCTTTTCAACACCTTATTATCCTCCGGCCAATGGACTAGCAGAAGCGTTTAACAAAACGATTGTCAAAATAATGAAAAAAACGGTGACAGGCAATAAACGCAATTGGGATGAAAAGTTACAAGAAGCATTATGGGCATACAGAACTACCCATCGTACAGCAACAGGGGCGACACCGTATTCGTTAATCTATGGTATAGAGGCAGTTATCCCAATTGAAATGCAGGTGGCATCACTCGGATAGCAGTACATCAGTCCATAACAGATGATGAAAATGCAAAAATAAGGTTGAAAGAATTAGATTTGCTCGATGAGAAGCGTCTTGCAGCTCAACAACGGTTGCAGTCATATAAGGCCAGAATATCGGCTGCCTTTGATAAACAGGTTAAATACCGCTCTTTCAAAAAAGGGGATATGGTGTTAATGTTGAAAAGACCTATAGTGGTCACAACCGGACAGGGGGCAAGTTCGAGCCTAAATGGGACGGTCCATATGTAGTAAAAGAAGTATACTCCATGGGGCATATAGAATCGCAAATCAAGAGGGACAGGGTATCAATATGCCTGTCAACGCCCGTTTCATCAAAAGATACTACCCCTGAAGGTAGGCATGCTGATTTTGACCCTGAATATTATCGGCATAATGATTCTGTATCAAAAGGGGCAAGGATGAATAAGATCATGTCTATATGGCAACAAAAAGAAGCTATGAAGAAAAAGTTCACAAACATGTCAATTATCAAGCATCGAATCTGAAAGTATATATATGATATCATCATCATTAAATAAGATTGACGAAGTTAATATCATCTTGAAGATTCTCTTGAAGATATCATTTAAGCTGGAAATATCAGGCCTACAAGGCATGGATTCTCTTGAAGATATTATTTAAGCTGAAAATATTTGCCTTACAGGATAGGTCTTCTTAAAGATATTTCGAAAAATATCTACCATATTTTGCAAATGATAATGATCATATATATATTATCGCCTCATAAGGCATGGATCTTCTTGAAGATGGAAGATAAATATTATGCCTTACAAGGCACGGATATTCTTGAAGATATTATCAAAAGCAAAGATACATCAATAACAACAGAGAGGCAGTATAGCCAAGCCAAATCCTAAAAGAGCCAAATTGAGCCAAATCAAAAAAGATCAAGCTCGCAAAAAAAAAAAAAAAAAAATGCTCTCAAAGGATCAAGCTCTAAAAGAGCCGGCCAACTATACATAAGACCTATGAAGATCGCCATTCGGGCAGCGGCGAGGAGTCAGTGGCCCTAAAAAGCCCGCGAAGACCATCGTGCGCACCCATGCGGGCAGCTGACGAAGTCAAGGATTCAAAGCCTAAAGGGCCATAAATCCGCGAAGACTAGTCACCGTAACTCCCATGCCATCTGTATAGCTTCGGCAGCGCCACGGGGAACGGATGAAAATGCCCTCCTGTGAATGGGCTCGACCTTGCAGACGAAGAAAAAAGGGGCCGCAGTGCGAGCTTTATGCCAACCGTGCGTAAGACCTCCAGGTCTAGGGTTTGATTTCAGTAGTAACTCGTGAGGAAGGGCTTAAACCTACTCATTGATGGACTGGCGACCCTAGATTTGGTGCCCAAAGGTAGCCTTGCGAGCCCTGCGAACTCTAGAGAGTTACCGTGGCCAACCCTGTGCGTAAAACCAACAGTTCACCGTCCGGTAGCGTCAATGGGCCCCTCTGATGGACCGTGACCGTGAGCTCAAGGCAGTGAGAAGCCCAAAAGAGAACTCTAGAGAGTTACAGTGGCCATCACATAAGACCCATAAATGCTCCACTACTCATGAGCTTAAACTGTGTGTGTGCGCACGCTCCACTACTCATGAGTTTAAACTGTGTGTGGCTAATAAATCAAACTTAGTACCGCCAATCTAAATACTCACATAGAGAGTCCCGCACTAACAAGCATAAAAGGTTTAGAAATTGTAAAGGATGTAATGAAATTACTGTATAAAGCATAAATATAATCTAATAATATTAAGTATAAACATACATATAAAAATGATAGTATAAACATCTCAAAATGCTATCATGAAACA
>JAJHSJ010000001.1:71811590-71853540 GCA_021015155.1 Magnolia officinalis
GACTGCGATCCCACTTACGGATCCCTAAAGGGTCTTGGAATACGACGATTCCAGTCAGGAATCAAAGAGCACTAAAATACCTTTCAGATGGCCAAAAATCATCCCAATCCGACATCAAACGATGGAGTTATGGCGTCTCAGTTGGATCGCTCTATTTGGAAATATTAACAATCCATATTGAAAATGACGATCGAAGAGTTCCAACGTGCTTTTTGGGATATCGAACGGTCTCAAATTAGCCAATTCTTGTCCAAGTTGGAAGCTTGTCAAGTTACGATTGCAATGAGCACAAAATATTCTAAATTCGAGCTTTGAAGAGAAAGTTATGAGGGTTACTATTAGACAAGGAGATGAAGGAAAAATTCAAGGACTGATGACTGCGATCCCACTTACGGATCCCTAAAGGTCTTGGAATACGACGATTCCAGTCAGGAATCAAAGAACACTAAAATACCTTTCAGATGGCCAAAAATCATATCCGACATCAAACGATGGAGTTATGGTCGTCTCAGTTGGATCGCGCTATTTGGAAATATTAACAATCCATATTGAAAAATGACGATCGAAGAGTTCCAACGTGCTTTGGGATATCGAACGGTCTCTAATTACCCAATTCTTGTCCAAGTTGGAAGCTTGTCAAGTTACGATTGCAATGAGCACAAAATATTCTAAATTCGAGCTCTGAAGAGATAGTTATTAGGGTTACTATTAGACAAGGAGATGAAGGAAAAATTCAAGACTGATGACTGCGATCCCACTTACGGATCCCTAAAGGGTCTTGGAATACGACGATTCCAGTCAGGAATCAAAGAACACTAAAATACCTTTCAGATGGCCAAAAATCATCCCAATCCGACATCAAACGATGGAGTTCGAGCGTCTCAGTTGGATCGCGCTATTGGAAATATTAACAATGCATATTGAAAAATGACGATCGAAGAGTTCCAACGTGCTTTTGGGATATCGAACGGTCTCCGAATTAGCCAATTCTTGTCCAAGTTGGAAGCTTGTCAAGTTTCGATTCCAATGAGCACAAAATATTCTAAATTCGACGTCTGAAGAGAGATTTATGAGGGTTACTATTAGACAAGGAGATGAAGGAAAAATACAAGACTGATGACTGCGATCCCACTTACGGATCCCTAAATGGTCTTGGAATACGACGATTCCAGTCAGGAATCAAAGAACACTAAAATACCTTTCCGATGGCCAAAAATCATCCCAATCCGACATCAAACGATGGAGTTATGGTCGTCTCAGTTGGATCGCTCTATTTGGAAATATTAACAATCCATATTGAAAAATGACGATCGAAGAGTTCCAACGTGCTTTGGGATATTGAACGGTCTCTGAATTAGCCAATTCTTGTCCAAGTTGGAAGCTTGTCAAGTTACGATTGCAATGAGCACAAAATATTCTAAATTAAGCTTTGAAGAGAAGTTATGAGGGTTACTATTAGACAAGGAGATGAAGGAAAAATCTTGGACTGATGACTGCGATCCCACTTACGGATCCCTAAAGGGTCTTGGAATACGACGATTCCAGTCAGGAATCAAAGAACACTAAAATACCTTTTCAGATGGCCAAAAATCATCCCATCCGACATCAAACGATGGAGTTATGGTCGTCTCAGTTGGATCGCGCTATTTGGAAATATTAACAATCCATATTGAAAAATGACGATCGAAGAGTTCCAACGTGCTTTGGGATATCAACGGTCTCTGAATTACCCAATTCTTGTCCAAGTTGGAAGCTTGTCAAGTTACGATTGCAATGAGCCCAAAATATTCTAAATTCGAGCTCTGAAGAGATTTATTAGGGTTACTATTAGACAAGGAGATGAAGGAAAAATTCAAGACTGATGACTGCGATCCCACTTACGGATCCCTAAAGGGTCTTGGAATACGACGATTCCAGTCAGAAACAAAGAGCACTAAAATACCTTTCAGATGGCCAAAATCATCCCAATCCGACATCAAACGATGGAGTTACGAGCGTCTCAGTTGGATCGCGCTATTTGGAAATATTAACAATGCATATTGAAAAATGACGATCGAAGAGTTCCAACGTCCTTTTGGATATCGAACGGTCTCCGATTTAGCCAATTCTTGTCCAATTTGGAAGCTTGTCAAGTTTCGATTCCAATGAGCACAAATATTCTAAATTCGACGTCTGAAGAGAGATTTATGAGGGTTACTATTAGACAAGGAGATGAAGGAAAAATACAGGACTGACGACTGCGATCCCACTTACGGATCCCTAAAGGGTCTTGGAATACGACGATTCCAGTCAGGAATCAAAGAACACTAAAATACCTTTCAGATGGCCAAAAATCATCCCAATCCGACATCAAACGATGGAGTTATGGTCGTCTCAGTTGGATCGCTCTATTTGGAAATATTAACAATCCATATTGAAAACGACGATCGAAGAGTTCCAACATGCTTTTGGGATATTGAACGGTCTCTGAATTATCCAATTCTTGTCCAAGTTGGAAGTTTGTCAAGTTACGATTGCAATGAGCACAAAATATTCTAAATTCGAGCTTTGAAGAGAAAGTTATGAGGGTTACTATTAGCAAGGAGATGAAGGAAAAATCTTGGACTGATGACTGCGATCCCACTTACGGATCCCTAAAGGGTCTTGGAATACGACGATTCCAGTCAGGAATCAAAGAACACTAAAATATTTTTCAGATGGCCAAAAATCATCCCATCCGACATCAAACGATGGAGTTATGGTCGTCTCAATTGGATCGCGCTATTTGGAAATATTAACAATCCATATTGAAAAATGACGATCGAAGAGTTCCAACGTGCTTTGGGATATCAAACGGTCTCTGAATTACCCATTCTTGTCCAAGTTGGAAGCTTGTCAAGTTACGATTGCAATGAGCCCAAAATATTCTAAATTCGAGCTCTGAAGAGATAGTTATTAGGGTTACTATTAGACAAGGAGATGAAGGAAAAATTCAAGACTGATGACTGCGATCCCACTTACGGATCCCTAAAGGGTCTTGGAATACGACGATTCCAGTCAGGAAACAAAGAGCACTAAAATACCTTTCAGATGGCCAAAAATCATCCCAATCCGACATCAAACGATGGAGTTACGAGCGTCTCAGTTGGATCGCGCTATTTGGAAATATTAACAATGCATATGAAAAATGACGATCGAAGAGTTCCAACGTCTTTTGGGATATCGAACGGTCTCTGATTTAGCCAATTCTTGTCCAATTGGAAGCTTGTCAAGTTACGATTGCAATGAGCACAAAATATTCTAAATTCGACGTCTGAAGAGAGATTTATGAGGGTTACTATTAGACAAGGAGATGAAGGAAAAATACAGACCGATGACTGCGATCCCACTTACGGATCCCTAAAGGGTCTTGGAATACGACGATTCCAGTCAGGAATCAAAGAACACTAAAATACCTTTCAGATGGCCAAAAATCATCCCAATCCGACATCAAACGATGGAGTTATGGTCGTCTCAGTTGGATCGCTCTATTTGGAAATATTAACAATCCATATTGAAAAATGACGATCGAAGAGTTCCAACGTGCTTTTGGGATATCGAACGGTCTCAAATTATCCAATTCTTGTCCAAGTTGGAAGCTTGTCAAGTTACGATTGCAATGAGCACAAAATATTCTAAATTCGAGCTTTGAAGAGAAAGTTATGAGGGTTACTATTAGACAAGGAGATGAAGGAAAAATCTTGGACTGATGACTGCGATCCCACTTACGGATCCCTAAAGGGTCTTGGAATACGACGATTCCAGTCAGGAATCAAAGAACACTAAATATTTTTCAGATCCAAAAATCATCCCAATCCGACATCAAACGATGGAGTTATGGTCGTCTCAGTTGGATCGCGCTATTTGGAAATATTAACAATCCATATTGAAAAATGACGATCGAAGAGTTCCAACGTGCTTTGGGATATCGAACGGTCTCTGAATTACCCAATTCTTGTCCAAGTTGGAAGCTTGTCAAGTTACGATTGCAATGAGCACAAAATATTCTAAATTCGAGCTCTGAAGAGAGTTATGAGGGTTACTATTAGACAAGGAGATGAAGGAAAAATTCAAGACTGATGACTGCGATCCCACTTACGGATCCCTAAAGGGTCTTGGAATACGACGATTCCAGTCAGGAACAAAGAGCACTAAAATACCTTTCAGATGGCCAAAAATCATCCCAATCCGACATCAAACGATGGAGTTATGAGCGTCTCAGTTGGATCGCGCTATTTGGAAATATTAACAATCCATATTGAAAAATGACGATCGAAGAGTTCCAACGTGCTTTTGGGATATCGAACGGTCTCTGAATTAGCCAATTCTTGTCCAAGTTGGAAGCTTGTCAAGTTACGATTGCAATGAGCCCAAAATATTCTAAATTCGAGCTCTGAAGAGATAGTTATTAGGGTTACTATTAGACAAGGAGATGAAGGAAAATTCAAGACTGATGACTGCGATCCCACTTACGGATCCCTAAAGGGTCTTGGAATACGACGATTCCAGTCAGGAATCAAAAGCACTAAAATACCTTTCAGATGGCCAAAATCATCCCAATCCGACATCAAACGATGGAGTTACGAGCGTCTCAGTTGGATCGCGCTATTTGGAAATATTAACAATGCATATTGAAAAATGACGATCGAAGAGTTCCAACGTGCTTTTGGATATCGAACGGTCTCTGATTTAGCCAATTCTTGTCCAAGTTGGAAGCTTGTCAAGTTTCGATTGCAATGAGCACAAAATATTCTAAATTCGAGTCTGAAGAGAGATTTATGAGGGTTACTATTAGACAAGGAGATGAAGGAAAAATCACAGGACTGATGACTGCGATCCCACTTACGGATCCCTAAAGGTCTTGGAATACGACGATTCCAGTCAGGAATCAAAGAACACTAAAATACCTTTCAGATGGCCAAAAATCATCCCAATCCGACATCAAACGATGGAGTTATGGTCGTCTCAGTTGGATCGCGCTATTTGGAAATATTAACAATCATATTGAAAACGACGATCGAAGAGTTCCAACATGCTTTTGGGATATCGAACGGTCTCTGAATTAGCCAATTCTTGTCCAAGTTGGAAGCTTGTCAAGTTACGATTGCAATGAGCACAAAATATTCTAAATTCGAGCTTGAAGAGAAAGTTATGAGGGTTACTATTAGACAAGGAGATGAAGGAAAAATCTGGACTGATGACTGCGATCCCACTTACGGATCCCTAAAGGGTCTTGGAATACGACGATTCCAGTCAGGAATCAAAGAACACTAAATATTTTCAGATGGCCAAAAATCATCCCAATCCGACATCAAACGATGGAGTTATGGCGTCTCAGTTGGATCGCTCTATTTGGAAATATTAACAATCCATATTGAAAAATGACGATCGAAGAGTTCCAACGTGCTTTGGGATATCAAACGGTCTCTGAATTACCCAATTCTTGTCCAAGTTGGAAGCTTGTCAAGTTACGATTGCAATGAGCCCAAAATATTCTAAATTCGAGCTCTGAAGAGATAGTTATTAGGGTTACTATTAGACAAGGAGATGAATGAAAAATTCAAGACTGATGACTGCGATACCACTTACGGATCCCTAAAGGGTCTTGGAATACGACGATTCCAGTCAGGAAACAAAGAGCACTAAAATACCTTTCAGATGGCCAAAAATCATCCCAATCCGACATCAAACGATGGAGTTATGGTCGTCTCAGTTGGATCGCTCTATTTGGAAATATTAACAATCCATATTGAGAAACGACGATCGAAGAGTTCCAACATGCTTTTGGGATATTGAACGGTCTCAGAATTATCCAATTCTTATCCAAGTTGGAAGTTTGTCAAGTTACGATTGCAATGAGCACAAAATATTCTAAATTCGAGCTTTGAAGAGAGAGTTATGAGGGTTACTATTAGACAAGGAGATGAAGGAAAAATTCAAGACTGATGACTGCGATCCCACTTACGGATCCCTAAAGGGTCTTGGAATACGACGATTCCAGTCAGGAATCAAAGAACACTAAAATATTTTTCAGATGGCCAAAAATCATCCCAATCCGACATCAAACGATGGAGTTATGGTTGTCTCAGTTGGATCGCTCTATTTGGAAATATTAACAATCCATATTGAGAAACGACGATCGAAGAGTTCCAACGTGCTTTGGGATATCAAACGGTCTCTGAATTACCCAATTCTTGTCCAAGTTGGAAGCTTGTCAAGTTACGATTGCAATGAGCCCAAAATATTCTAAATTCGAGCTCTGAAGAGATAGTTATTAGGGTTACTATTAGACAAGGAGATGAATGAAAAATTCAAGACTGATGACTGCGATCCCACTTACGGATCCCTAAAGGGTCTTGGAATACGACGATTCCAGTCAGGAAACAAAGAGCACTAAAATACCTTTCAGATGGCCAAAATCATCCCAATCCGACATCAAACGATGGAGTTACGAGCGTCTCAGTTGGATCGCGCTATTTGGAAATATTAACAATGCATATTGAAAAATGACGATCGAAGAGTTCCAACGTGCTTTTGGGATATCGAACGGTCTCTGAATTAGCCAATTCTTGTCCAAGTTGGAAGCTTGTCAAGTTACGATTGCAATGAGCCAAAATATTCTAAATTCGAGCTTTGAAGAGAGAGTTATGAGGGTTACTATTAGACAAGGAGATGAAGGAAAAATCCAACACTGATGACTGCGATCCCACTTACGGATCCCTAAAGGGTCTTGGAATACGACGATTCCAGTCAGAAATCAAAGAACACAAAATACCTTTCAGATGGCCAAAAATCATCCCAATCCGACATCAAACGATGGAGTTATGGGTTTCTCAGTTGGATCGCGCTATTTGGAAATATTAACAATCCATATTGAAAAATGACGATCGAAGAGTTCCAACGTCTTTTGGTATATCGAACGGTCTCCGATTTAGCCAATTCTTGTCCAATTTGGAAGCTTGTCAAGTTTCGATTCCAATGAGCACAAAATATTCTAAATTCGACGTCTGAAGAGAGATTTATGAGGGTTACTATTAGACAAGGAGAAGAAGGAAAAATACAGGACCGACGACTGCGATCCCACTTACGGATCCCTAAATGGTCTTGGAATACGACGATTCTAGTCAGGAATCAAAGAACACTAAAATACCTTTCAGATGGCCAAAAATCATCCCAATCCGACATCAAACGATGGAGTTATGGTCGTCTCAGTTGGATCGCTCTATTTGGAAATATTAACAATCCATATTGAGAAACGACGATCGAAGAGTTCCAACATGCTTTTGGGATATTGAACGGTCTCAGAATTATCCAATTCTTATCCAAGTTGGAAGTTTGTCAAGTTACGATTGCAATGAGCACAAAATATTCTAAATTCGAGCTTTGAAGAGAAAGTTATGAGGGTTACTATTAGGCAAGGAGATGAAGGAAAAATCTTGGACTGATGACTGCGATCCCACTTACGGATCCCTAAAGGGTCTTGGAATACGACGATTCCAGTCAGGAATCAAAGAACACTAAAATATTTTTCAGATAGCCAAAAATAATCCCTATCCGACATCGAACGATGGAGTTATGGTCGTCTCAATTGGATCGCGCTATATGGAAATATTAACAATCCATATTGAAAAATGACGATCGAAGAGTTCCAACGTGCTTTGGGATATCAAACGGTCTCTGAATTAGCCAATTCTTGTCCAAGTTGGAAGCTTGTCAAGTTACGATTGCAATGAGCCCAAAATATTCTAAATTCGAGCTCTGAAGAGATAGTTATTAGGGTTACTATTAGACAAGGAGATGAAGGAAAATTCAAGACTGATGACTGCGATCCCACTTACGGATCCCTAAAGGGTCTTGGAATACGACGATTCCAGTCAGGAAACAAAGAGCACTAAAATACCTTTCAGATGGCCAAAAATCATCCCAATCCGACATCAAACGATGGAGTTACGAGCGTCTCAGTTGGATCGCGCTATTTGGAAATATTAACAATGCATATTGAAAAATGACGATCGAAGAGTTCCAACGTGCTTTTGGGATATCGAACGGTCTCTGAATTAGCCAATTCTTGTCCAAGTTGGAAGCTTGTCAAGTTACGATTGCAATGAGCACAAAATATTCTAAATTCGAGCTTTGAAGAGAGAGTTATGAGGTTACTATTAGACAAGGAGATGAAGGAAAAATCCAAGACTGATGACTGCGATCCCACTTACGGATCCCTAAAGGGTCTTGGAATACGACGATTCCAGTCAGAAATCAAAGAACACTAAAATACCTTTCAGATGGCCAAAAATCATCCCAATCCGACATCAAACGATGGAGTTATGGGTTTCTCAGTTGGATCGCGCTATTTGGAAATATTAACAATCCATATTGAAAAATGACGATCGAAGAGTTCCAACGTCCTTTTGGTATCGAACGGTCTCCGATTTAGCCAATTCTTGTCCAATTGGAAGCTTGTCAAGTTTCGATTCCAATGAGCACAAAATATTCTAAATTCGACGTCTGAAGAGAGATTTATGAGGGTTACTATTAGACAAGGAGAAGAAGGAAAAATACAGGACCGACGACTGCGATCCCACTTACGGATCCCTAAATGGTCTTGGAATACGACGATTCTAGTCAGGAATCAAAGAACACTAAAATACCTTTCAGATGGCCAAAAATCATCCCAATCCGACATCAAACGATGGAGTTATGGTCGTCTCAGTTGGATCGCTCTATTTGGAAATATTAACAATCCATATTGAGAAACGACGATCGAAGAGTTCCAACATGCTTTTGGGATATTGAACGGTCTCAGAATTATCCAATTCTTATCCAAGTTGGAAGTTTGTCAAGTTACGATTGCAATGAGCACAAAATATTCTAAATTCGAGCTTTGAAGAGAAAGTTATGAGGGTTACTATTAGGCAAGGAGATGAAGGAAAAATCTTGGACTGATGACTGCGATCCCACTTACGGATCCCTAAAGGGTCTTGGAATACGACGATTCCAGTCAGGAATCAAAGAACACTAAAATATTTTTCAGATAGCCAAAAATAATCCCTATCCGACATCGAACGATGGAGTTATGGTCGTCTCAATTGGATCGCGCTATATGGAAATATTAACAATCCATATTGAAAAATGACGATCGAAGAGTTCCAACGTGCTTTGGGATATCAAACGGTCTCTGAATTACCCAATTCTTGTCCAAGTTGGAAGCTTGTCAAGTTACGATTGCAATGAGCCCAAAATATTCTAAATTCGAGCTCTGAAGAGATAGTTATTAGGGTTACTATTAGACAAGGAGATGAAGAAAAATTCAAGACTGATGACTGCGATCCCACTTACGGATCCCTAAAGGGTCTTGGAATACGACGATTCCAGTCAGGAAACAAAGAGCACTAAAATACCTTTCAGATGGCCAAAAATCATCCCAATCCGACATCAAACGATGGAGTTACGAGCGTCTCAGTTGGATCGCGCTATTTGGAAATATTAACAATGCATATTGAAAAATGACGATCGAAGAGTTCCAACGTGCTTTTGGGATATCGAACGGTCTCTGAATTAGCCAATTCTTGTCCAAGTTGGAAGCTTGTCAAATTACGATTGCAATGAGCACAAAATATTCTAAATTCGAGCTTTGAATAGAGAGTTATGAGTGTTACTATTAGACAAGGAGATGAAGGAAAAATTCAAGACTGATGACTGCGATCCCACTTACGGATCCCTAAAGGGTCTTGGAATACGACGATTCCAGTCAGGAAACAAAGAGCACTAAAATACCTTTCAGATGGCCAAAAATCATCCCAATCCGACATCAAACGATGGAGTTACGAGCGTCTCAGTTGGATCGCGCTATTTGGAAATATTAACAATGCATATTGAAAAATGACGATCGAAGAGTTCCAACGTGCTTTTGGGATATCGAACGGTCTCTGAATTAGCCAATTCTTGTCCAAGTTGGAAGCTTGTCAAATTACGATTGCAATGAGCACAAAATATTCTAAATTCGAGCTCTGAAGAGATAGTTATTAGGGTTACTATTAGACAAGGAGATGAAGGAAAAATTCAAGACTGATGACTGCGATCCCACTTACGGATCCCTAAAGGGTCTTGGAATACGACGATTCCAGTCAGGAAACAAAGAGCACTAAAATACCTTTCAGATGGCCAAAAATCATCCCAATCTGACATCAAACGATGGAGTTATGAGCGTCTCAGTTGGATCACGCTATTTGGAAATATTAACAATGCATATTGAAAAATGACGATCGAAGAGTTCCAACGTGCTTTTGGTATATCGAACGGTCTCTTTAGCCAATTCTTGTCCAAGTTGGAAGCTTGTCAAGTTACGATTGCAATGAGCACAAAATATTCTAAATTCGACGTCTGAAGAGAGAGTTATGAGGGTTACTATTAGACAAGGAGATGAAGGAAAAATCCAGGACTGATGACTGCGATCCCACTTACGGATCCCTAAAGGATCTTGGAATACGACGATTCCAGTCAGGAATCAAAGAGCACTAAAATACCTTTCAGATGGCCAAAAATCATCCCAATCCGAAATCAAACGATGGAGTTATGGGCGTCTCAGTTGGATCGCGCTATTTGGAAATATTAACAATCCATATTGAAAAATGACGATCGAAGAGTTCCAACGTACTTTTGGGATATCGAACGGTCTCAAATTAGCCAATTCTTGTCCAAGTTGGAAGCTTGTCAAGTTACGATTGCAATGAGCACAAAATATTCTAAATTCGAGCTTTGAAGAGAAAGTTATGAGGGTTACTATTAGACAAGGAGATGAAGGAAAAATCTTGGACTGATGACTGCGATCCCACTTACGGATCCCTAAAGGGTCTTGGAATACGACGATTCCAGTCAGGAATCAAAGAACACTAAATACCTTTCAGATGGCCAAAAATCATCCCAATCCGACATCAAACGATGGAGTTATGGTCGTCTCAGTTGGATCGCGCTATTTGGAAATATTAACAATCCATATTGAAAAATGACGATCGAAGAGTTCCAACGTGCTTTGGGATATCGAACGGTCTCTGAATTAGCCAATTCTTGTCCAAGTTGGAAGCTTGTCAAATTACGATTGCAATGAGCACAAAATATTCTAAATTCGAGCTCTGAAGAGATAGTTATTAGGGTTACTATTAGACAAGGAGATGAAGGAAAAATTCAAGACTGATGACTGCGATCCCACTTACGGATCCCTAAAGGGTCTTGGAATACGACGATTCCAGTCAGGAAACAAAGAGCACTAAAATACCTTTCAGATGGCCAAAAATCATCCCAATCCGACATCAAACGATGGAGTTATGGGCGTCTCAGTTGGATCGCGCTATTTGGAAATATTAACAATCCATATTGAAAAATGACGATCGAAGAGTTCCAACGTGCTTTTGGGATATCGAACGGTCTCTGAATTAGCAAATTCTTGTCCAAGTTGGAAGCTTGTCAAGTTACGATTGCAATGAGCACAAAATATTCTAAATTCGAGCTCTGAAGAGAGAGTTATGAGGGTTACTATTAGACAAGGAGATGAAGGAAAAATTCAAGACTGATGACTGCGATCCCACTTACGGATCCCTAAAGGGTCTTGGAATACGACGATTCCAGTCAGGAATCAAAGAACACTAAAATACCTTTCAGATGGCCAAAAATCATCCCAATCCGACATCAAACGATGGAGTTATGGTCGTCTCAGTTGGATCGCGCTATTTGGAAATATTAACAATCCATATTGAAAAATGACGATCGAAGAGTTCCAACGTGCTTTGGGATATCGAACGGTCTCTGAATTAGCCAATTCTTGTCCAAGTTGGAAGCTTGTCAAGTTACGATTGCAATGAGCCCAAAATATTCTAAATTCGAGCTCTGAAGAGATAGTTATTAGGGTTACTATTAGACAAGGAGATGAAGGAAAAATTCAAGACTGATGACTGCGATCCCACTTACGGATCCCTAAAGGGTCTTGGAATACGACGATTCCAGTCAGGAAACAAAGAGCACTAAAATACCTTTCAGATGGCCAAAAATCATCCCAATCCGACATCAAACGATGGAGTTACGAGCGTCTCAGTTGGATCGCGCTATTTGGAAATATTAACAATGCATATTGAAAAATGACGATCGAAGAGTTCCAACGTGCTTTTGGGATATCGAACGGTCTCTGAATTAGCCAATTCTTATCCAAGTTGGAAGTTTGTCAAGTTACGATTGCAATGAGCACAAAATATTCTAAATTCGAGCTTTGAAGAGAAAGTTATGAGGGTTACTATTAGACAAGGAGATGAAGGAAAAATCCAAGACTGATGACTGCGATCCCACTTACGGATCCCTAAAGGGTCTTGGAATACGACGATTCCAGTCAGGAAACAAAGAATACTAAAATACCTTTCAGATGGCCAAAAATCATCCCAATCCGACATCAAACGATGGAGTTATGGGTCTCAGTTGGATCGCGCTATTTGGAAATATTAACAATCCATATTGAAAAATGACGATCGAAGAGTTCCAACGTGCTTTTGGTATATCGAACGGTCTCCGATTTAGCCAATTCTTGTCCAATTGGAAGCTTGTCAAGTTTCGATTGCAATGAGCACAAAATATTCTAAATTCGACGTCTGAAGAGAGATTTATGAGGGTTACTATTAGACAAGGAGATGAAGGAAAAATTCGGGACTAATGACTGCGATCCCACTTACGGATCCCTAAACGGTCTTGGAATACGACGATTCTAGTCAAGAATCAAAGAACACTAAAATACCTTTCAGATGGCCAAAAATCATCCCAATCCGACATCAAACGATGGAGTTATGGTCGTCTCAGTTGGATCGCTCTATTTGGAAATATTAACAATCCATATTGAAAATGACGATCGAAGAGTTCCAACGTGCTTTTGGGATATTGAACGGTCTCAGAATTATCCAATTCTTGTCCAAGTTGGAAGCTTGTCAAGTTACGATTGCAATGAGCACAAAATATTCTAAATTCGAGCTTTGAAGAGAAAGTTATGAGGGTTACTATTAGACAAGGAGATGAAGGAAAAATCTTGGACTGATGACTGCGATCCCACTTACGGATCCCTAAAGGGTCTTGGAATACGACGATTCCAGTCAGGAATCAAAGAACACTAAAATATTTTTCAGATAGCCAAAAATCATCCCATCCGACATCAAACGATGGAGTTATGGTCGTCTCAATTGGATCGCGCTATATGGAAATATTAACAATCCATATTGAAAAATGACGATCGAAGAGTTCCAACGTGCTTTGGGATATCAAACGGTCTCTGAATTACCCAATTCTTGTCCAAGTTGGAAGCTTGTCAAGTTACGATTGCAATGAGCCCAAAATATTCTAAATTCGAGCTCTGAAGAGATAGTTATTAGGGTTACTATTAGACAAGGAGATGAAGGAAAAATTCAAGACTGATGACTGCGATCCCACTTACGGATCCCTAAAGGGTCTTGGAATACGACGATTCCAGTCAGGAAACAAAGAGCACTAAAATACCTTTCAGATGGCCAAAAATCATCCCAATCCGACATCAAACGATGGAGTTACGAGCGTCTCAGTTGGATCGCGCTATTTGGAAATATTAACAATGCATATTGAAAAATGACGATCGAAGAGTTCCAACGTGCTTTTGGGATATCGAACGGTCTCTGAATTAGCCAATTCTTGTCCAAGTTGGAAGCTTGTCAAGTTACGATTGCAATGAGCAAAAATATTCTAAATTCGAGCTTTGAAGAGAGAGTTATGAGGGTTACTATTAGACAAGGAGATGAAGGAAAAATCAACAAGACTGATGACTGCGATCCCACTTACGGATCCCTAAAGGGTCTTGGAATACGACGATTCCAGTCAGGAAACAAAGAGCACTAAAATACCTTTCAGATGGCCAAAAATCATCCCAATCCGACATCAAACGATGGAGTTACGAGCGTCTCAGTTGGATCGCGCTATTTGGAAATATTAACAATGCATATTGAAAAATGACGATCGAAGAGTTCCAACGTGCTTTTGGGATATCGAACGGTCTCTGAATTAGCCAATTCTTGTCCAAGTTGGAAGCTTGTCAAGTTACGATTGCAATGAGCCAAAATATTCTAAATTCGAGCTCTGAAGAGATAGTTATTAGGGTTACTATTAGACAAGGAGATGAAGGAAAAATTCAAGACTGATGACTGCGATCCCACTTACGGATCCCTAAAGGGTCTTGGAATACGACGATTCCAGTCAGGAAACAAAGAGCACTAAAATACCTTTCAGATGGCCAAAAATCATCCCAATCCGACATCAAACGATGGAGTTACGAGCGTCTCAGTTGGATCGCGCTATTTGGAAATATTAACAATGCATATTGAAAAATGACGATCGAAGAGTTCCAACGTGCTTTTGGATATCGAACGGTCTCCGATTAGCCAATTCTTGTCCAAGTTGGAAGCTTGTCAAGTTACGATTGCAATGAGCACAAAATATTCTAAATTCGACTTCTGAAGAGAGATTTATGAGGGTTACTATTAGACAAGGAGATGAAGGAAAAATCAGGACTAATGACTGCGATCCCACTTACGGATCCCTAAATGGTCTTGGAATACGACGATTCTAGTCAGGAATCAAAGAACACTAAAATACCTTTCAGATGGCCAAAAATCATCCCAATCCGACATCAAACGATGGAGTTATGGTCGTCTCAGTTGGATCGCGCTATTTGGAAATATTAACAATCCATATTGAAAAATGACGATCGAAGAGTTCCAACGTGCTTTTGGGATATCGAACGGTCTCTGAATTAGCCAATTCTTGTCCAAGTTGGAAGCTTGTCAAGTTACGATTGCAATGAGCACAAAATATTCTAAATTCGAGCTTTGAAGAGAAGTTATGAGGGTTACTATTAGACAAGGAGATGAAGGAAAAATCTTGGACTGATGACTGCGATCCCACTTACGGATCCCTAAAGGGTCTTGGAATACGACGATTCCAGTCAGGAATCAAAGAACACTAAAATACCTTTCAGATGGCCAAAAATCATCCCAATCCGACATCAAACGATGGAGTTATGGTCGTCTCAGTTGGATCGCGCTATTTGGAAATATTAACAATCCATATTGAAAAATGACGATCGAAGAGTTCCAACGTGCTTTGGGATATCGAACGGTCTCTGAATTAGCCAATTCTTGTCCAAGTTGGAAGCTTGTCAAGTTACGATTGCAATGAGCCCAAAATATTCTAAATTCGAGCTCTGAAGAGATAGTTATTAGGGTTACTATTAGACAAGGAGATGAAGGAAAAATTCAAGACTGATGACTGCGATCCCACTTACAGATCCCTAAAGGGTCTTGGAATACGACGATTCCAGTCAGGAAACAAAGAGCACTAAAATACCTTTCAGATGGCCAGAAATCATCCCAATCCGACATCAAACGATGGAGTTACGAGCGTCTCAGTTGGATCGCGCTATTTGGAAATATTAACAATGCATATTGAAAAATGACGATCGAAGAGTTCCAACGTGCTTTTGGGATATTGAACGGTCTCAGAATTATCCAATTCTTATCCAAGTTGGAAGTTTGTCAAGTTACGATTGCAATGAGCACAAAATATTCTAAATTCGAGCTCTGAAGAGATAGTTATTAGGGTTACTATTAGACAAGGAGATGAAGGAAAAATTCAAGACTGATGACTGCGATACCACTTACGGATCCCTAAAGGGTCTTGGAATACGACGATTCCAGTCAGGAATCAAAGAACACTAAAATATTTTTCAGATAGCCAAAAATAATCCCTATCCGACATCGAACGATGGAGTTATGGTCGTCTCAATTGGATCGCGCTATATGGAAATATTAACAATCCATATTGAAAAATGACGATCGAAGAGTTCCAACGTGCTTTGGGATATCAAACGGTCTCTGAATTACCAATTCTTGTCCAAGTTGGAAGCTTGTCAAGTTACGATTGCAATGAGCCCAAAATATTCTAAATTCGAGCTCTGAAGAGATAGTTATTAGGGTTACTATTAGACAAGGAGATGAAGGAAAAATTCAAGACTGATGACTGCGATCCCACTTACGGATCCCTAAAGGGTCTTGGAATACGACGATTCCAGTCAGGAAACAAAGAGCACTAAAATACCTTTCAGATGGCCAAAAATCATCCCAATCCGACATCAAACGATGGAGTTACGAGCGTCTCAGTTGGATCGCGCTATTTGGAAATATTAACAATGCATATTGAAAAATGACGATCGAAGAGTTCCAACGTGCTTTTGGGATATCGAACGGTCTCTGAATTAGCCAATTCTTGTCCAAGTTGGAAGCTTGTCAAATTACGATTGCAATGAGCACAAAATATTCTAAATTCGAGCTTTGAAGAGAGAGTTATAAGGGTTACTATTAGACAAGGAGATGAAGGAAAAATCCAAGACTGATGACTGCGATCCCACTTACGGATCCCTAAAGGGTCTTGGAATACGACGATTCCAGTCAGAAATCAAAGAATACAAAAATACCTTTCAGATGGCCAAAAATCATCCCAATCTGACATCAAACGATGGAGTTATGGGTTTCTCAGTTGGATCGTGCTATTTGGAAATATTAACAATGCATATTGAAAAATGACGATCGAAGAGTTCCAACGTCCTTTTGGTATATCGAACGGTCTCCGATTTAGCCAATTCTTGTCCAATTTGGAATCTTGTCAAGTTTCGATTCCAATGAGCACAAAATATTCTAAATTCGACGTCTGAAGAGAGATTTATGAGGGTTACTATTAGACAAGGAGAAGAAGGAAAAATACAGGACCGACGACTGCGATCCCACTTACGGATCCCTAAATGGTCTTGGAATACGACGATTCTAGTCAGGAATCAAAGAACACTAAAATACCTTTCAGATGGCCAAAAATCATCCCAATCCGACATCAAACGATGGAGTTATGGTCGTCTCAGTTGGATCGCTCTATTTGGAAATATTAACAATCCATATTGAGAAACGACGATCGAAGAGTTCCAACATGCTTTTGGGATATTGAACGGTCTCAGAATTATCCAATTCTTATCCAAGTTGGAAGTTTGTCAAGTTACGATTGCAATGAGCACAAAATATTCTAAATTCGAGCTTTGAAGAGAAAGTTATGAGGGTTACTATTAGGCAAGGAGATGAAGGAAAAATCTTGGACTGATGACTGCGATCCCACTTACGGATCCCTAAAGGGTCTTGGAATACGACGATTCCAGTCAGGAATCAAAGAACACTAAAATATTTTTCAGATAGCCAAAAATAATCCCTATCCGACATCGAACGATGGAGTTATGGTCGTCTCAATTGGATCGCGCTATATGGAAATATTAACAATCCATATTGAAAAATGACGATCGAAGAGTTCCAACGTGCTTTGGGATATCAAACGGTCTCTGAATTAGCCAATTCTTGTCCAAGTTGGAAGCTTGTCAAGTTACGATTGCAATGAGCCCAAAATATTCTAAATTCGAGCTCTGAAGAGATAGTTATTAGGGTTACTATTAGACAAGGAGATGAAGGAAAAATTCAAGACTGATGACTGCGATCCCACTTACGGATCCCTAAAGGGTCTTGGAATACGACGATTCCAGTCAGGAAACAAAGAGCACTAAAATACCTTTCAGATGGCCAAAAATCATCCCAATCCGACATCAAACGATGGAGTTACGAGCGTCTCAGTTGGATCGCGCTATTTGGAAATATTAACAATGCATATTGAAAAATGACGATCGAAGAGTTCCAACGTGCTTTTGGGATATCGAACGGTCTCTGAATTAGCCAATTCTTGTCCAAGTTGGAAGCTTGTCAAGTTACGATTGCAATGAGCACAAAATATTCTAAATTCGAGCTTTGAAGAGAGAGTTATGAGGTTACTATTAGACAAGGAGATGAAGGAAAAATCCAACACTGATGACTGCGATCCCACTTACGGATCCCTAAAGGGTCTTGGAATACGACGATTCCAGTCAGAAATCAAAGAATACTAAAATACCTTTCAGATGGCCAAAAATCATCCCAATCCGACATCAAACGATGGAGTTATGGGTTTCTCAGTTGGATCGCGCTATTTGGAAATATTAACAATCCATACTGAAAAATGACGATCGAAGAGTTCCAACATCCTTTTGGTATATCGAACGGTCTCCGATTTAGCCAATTCTTGTCCAATTTGGAAGCTTGTCAAGTTTCGATTCCAATGAGCACAATATATTCTAAATTCGACGTCTGAAGAGAGATTTATGAGGGTTACTATTACACAAGGAGAAGAAGGAAAAATACAGGACCGACGACTGTGAACCCACTTACGGATCCCTAAATGGTCTTGGAATACGACGATTCTAGTCAGGAATCAAAGAACACTAAAATACCTTTCAGATGGCCAAAAATCATCCCAATCCGACATCAAACGATGGAGTTATGGTCGTCTCAGTTGGATCGCACTATTTGGAAATATTAACAATCCATATTGAGAAACGACGATCGAAGAGTTCCAACATCCTTTTGGGATATTGAACGGTCTCGAAATTATCCAATTCTTATCCAAGTTGGAAGTTTGTCAAGTTACGATTGCAATGAGCACAAAATATTCTAAATTCGAGCTTTGAAGAGAAAGTTATGAGGGTTACTATTAGGCAAGGAGATGAAGGAAAAATCTTGGACTGATGACTGCGATCCCACTTACGGATCCCTAAAGGGTCTTGGAATACGACGATTCCAGTCAGGAATCAAAGAACACTAAAATATTTTTCAGATAGCCAAAAATAATCCCTATCCGACATCGAACGATGGAGTTATGGTCGTCTCAATTGGATCGCGCTATATGGAAATATTAACAATCCATATTGAAAAATGACGATCGAAGAGTTCCAACGTGCTTTGGGATATCAAACGGTCTCTGAATTACCCAATTCTTGTCCAAGTTGGAAGCTTGTCAAGTTACGATTGCAATGAGCCCAAAATATTCTAAATTCGAGCTCTGAAGAGATAGTTATTAGGGTTACTATTAGACAAGGAGATGAAGGAAAAATTCAAGACTGATGACTGCGATCCCACTTACGGATCCCTAAAGGGTCTTGGAATACGACGATTCCAGTCAGGAAACAAAGAGCACTAAAATACCTTTCAGATGGCCAAAAATCATCCCAATCCGACATCAAACGATGGAGTTACGAGCGTCTCAGTTGGATCGCGCTATTTGGAAATATTAACAATGCATATTGAAAAATGACGATCGAAGAGTTCCAACGTGCTTTTGGGATATCGAACGGTCTCTGAATTAGCCAATTCTTGTCCAAGTTGGAAGCTTGTCAAGTTACGATTGCAATGAGCCCAAAATATTCTAAATTCGAGCTCTGAAGAGATAGTTATTAGGGTTACTATTAGACAAGGAGATGAAGGAAAAATTCAAGACTGATGACTGCGATCCCACTTACGGATCCCTAAAGGGTCTTGGAATACGACGATTCCAGTCAGGAAACAAAGAGCACTAAAATACCTTTCAGATGGCCAAAAATCATCCCAATCCGACATCAAACGATGGAGTTACGAGCGTCTCAGTTGGATCGGGCTATTTGGAAATATTAACAATGCATATTGAAAAATGACGATCGAAGAGTTCCAACGTGCTTTTGGTATATCGAACGGTCTCTGAATTAGCCAATTCTTGTCCAAGTTGGAAGCTTGTCAAGTTACGATTGCAATGAGCACAAAATATTCTAAATTCGAGCTTTGAAGAGAGAGTTATGAGGGTTACTATTAGACAAGGAGATGAAGGAAAAATCCAAGACTGATGACTGCGATCCCACTTACGGATCCCTAAAGGGTCTTGGAATACGACGATTCCAGTCAGGAAACAAAGAACACTAAAATACCTTTCAGATGGCCAAAAATCATCCCAATCAGACATCAAACGATGGAGTTATGGGCGTCTCAGCTGGATCGCGCTATTTGAAAATATTAACAATCCATATTGAAAAATGACGATCGAAGAGTTCCAACGTGCTTTTGGGATATCGAACGGTCTCCGAATTAGCCAATTCTTTTCCAATTTGGATGCTTGTCAAGTAACGATTCCAATGAGCAGAAAATATTCAAAATTCGACTTCTGAAGAGAGAGTTATGAGGGTTACTATTAGACAAGGAGATGAAGGAAAAATCGAGGACTGATGACTGCGATCCCACTTACGGATCCCTAAAGGGCCTTGGAATACGAAGATTCCAGTCAGGAATCAATGAGCACTTAAATACCTTTCAGATGGCGAAAAATCATCCCAATCAGACATCAAACGATATAGTTATGGGCGTCTCAGCTGGATCGCGCTATTTGGAAATATTAACAATCCATATTGAAAAATGACGATCGAAGAGTTCCAACGTACTTTTGGGATATCGAACGGTCTCTGAATTATCCAATTCTTGTCCAAGTTGGAAGTTTGTCAAGTTACGATTGCAATGAGCACAAAATATTCTAAATTCGAGCTTTGAAGAGAAAGTTATGAGGGTTACTATTAGACAAGGAGATGAAGGAAAAATCTTGGACTGATGACTGCGATCCCACTTACGGATCCCTAAAGGGTCTTGGAATACGACGATTCCAGTCAGGAATCAAAGAACACTAAAATATTTTTCAGATGGCCAAAAATCATCCCATCCGACATCGAACGATGGAGTTATGGTCGTCTCAGTTGGATCGCGCTATTTGGAAATATTAACAATCCATATTGAAAAATGACGATCGAAGAGTTCCAACGTGCTTTGGGATATCGAACGGTCTCTGAATTAGCCAATTCTTGTCCAAGTTGGAAGCTTGTCAAGTTACGATTGCAATGAGCCAAAATATTCTAAATTCGAGCTCTGAAGAGATAGTTATTAGGGTTACTATTAGACAAGGAGATGAAGGAAAAATTCAAGACTGATGACTGCGATCCCACTTACGGATCCCTAAAGGGTCTTGGAATACGACGATTCCAGTCAGGAAACAAAGAGCACTAAAATACCTTTCAGATGGCCAAAAATCATCCCAATCCGACATCAAACGATGGAGTTACGAGCGTCTCAGTTGGATCGCGCTATTTGGAAATATTAACAATGCATATTGAAAAATGACGATCGAAGAGTTCCAACGTGCTTTTGGGATATCGAACGGTCTCTGAATTAGCCAATTCTTGTCCAAGTTGGAAGCTTGTCAAGTTACGATTGCAATGAGCACAAAATATTCTAAATTCGAGCTCTGAAGAGAGAGTTATGAGGGTTACTATTAGACAAGGAGATGAAGGAAAAATTCAAGACTGATGACTGCGATCCCACTTACGGATCCCTAAAGGGTCTTGGAATACGACGATTCCAGTCAGGAATCAAAGAACACTAAAATACCTTTCAGATGGCCAAAAATCATCCCAATCCGACATCAAACGATGGAGTTATGGTCGTCTCAGTTGGATCGCGCTATTTGGAAATATTAACAATCCATATTGAAAAATGACGATCGAAGAGTTCCAACGTGCTTTGGGATATCGAACGGTCTCTGAATTACCAATTCTTGTCCAAGTTGGAAGCTTGTCAAGTTACGATTGCAATGAGCACAAAATATTCTAAATTCGAGCTCTGAAGAGATAGTTATGAGGGTTACTATTAGACAAGGAGATGAAGGAAAAATCAAGACTGATGACTGCGATCCCACTTACGGATCCCTAAAGGGTCTTGGAATACGACGATTCCAGTCAGGAAACAAAGAACACTAAAATACCTTTCAGATGGCCAAAAATCATCCCAATCCGACATCAAACGATGGAGTTATGGCGTCTCAGTTGGATCGCGCTATTTGGAAATATTAACAATGCATATTGAAAAATGACGATCGAAGAGTTCCAACGTGCTTTTGGGATATCGAAGGGTCTCTGAATTAGCCAATTCTTGTCCAAGTTGGAAGCTTGTCAAATTACGATTGCAACGAGCCCAAAATATTCTAAATTCGAGCTTTGAATAGAGAGTTATGAGTGTTACTATTAGACAAGGAGATGAAGGAAAAATTCAAGACTGATGACTGCGATCCCACTTACGGATCCCTAAAGGGTCTTGGAATACGACGATTCCAGTCAGGAAACAAAGAGCACTAAAATACCTTTCAGATGGCCAAAAATCATCCCAATCCGACATCAAACGATGGAGTTACGAGCGTCTCAGTTGGATCGCGCTATTTGGAAATATTAACAATGCATATTGAAAAATGACGATCGAAGAGTTCCAACGTGCTTTTGGGATATCGAACGGTCTCTGAATTAGCCAATTCTTGTCCAAGTTGGAAGCTTGTCAAGTTACGATTGCAATGAGCCCAAAATATTCTAAATTCGAGCTTGAAGAGAGAGTTATGAGTGTTACTATTAGACAAGGAGATGAAGGAAAAATCCAAGACTGATGACTGCGATCCCACTTACGGATCCCTAAAGGGTCTTGGAATACGACGATTCCAGTCAGAAATCAAAGAACTAAAATACCTTTCAGATGGCCAAAAATAATCTCTATCCGACATCGAACGATGGAGTTATGGTCGTCTCAATTGGATCGCGCTATTTGGAAATATTAACAATGCATAATGAAAAATGACGATCGAAGAGTTCCAACGTCCTTTTGGTATATCGAACGGTCTCCGATTTAGCCAATTCTTGTCCAATTTGGAAGCTTGTCAAGTTTCGATTCCAATGAGCACAAAATATTCTAAATTCGACGTCTGAAGAGAGATTTATGAGGGTTACTATTAGACAAGGAGAAGAAGGAAAAATACAGGACCGACGACTGCGATCCCACTTACGGATCCCTAAATGGTCTTGGAATACGACGATTCTAGTCAGGAATCAAAGAACACTAAAATACCTTTCAAATGGCCAAAAATCATCCCAATCCGACATCAAACGATGGAGTTATGGTCGTCTCAGTTGGATCGCTCTATTTGGAAATATTAACAATCCATATTGAGAAACGACGATCGAAGAGTTCCAACATGCTTTTGGGATATTGAACGGTCTCAGAATTATCCAAGTTGGAAGTTTGTCAAGTTACGATTGCAATGAGCACAAAATATTCTAAATTCGAGCTTTGAAGAGAAAGTTATGAGGGTTACTATTAGGCAAGGAGATGAAGGAAAAATCTTGGACTGATGACTGCGATCCCACTTACGGAGCCCTAAAGGGTCTTGGAATACGAGGATTCTAGTCAGGAATCAAAGAACACTAAAATATTTTTCAGATAGCCAAAAATAATCCCTATCCGACATCGAACGATGGAGTCATGGTCGTCTCAATTGGATCGCGCTATATGGAAATATTAACAATCCATATTGAAAAATGACGATCGAAGAGTTCCAACGTGCTTTGGGATATCAAACGGTCTCTGAATTAGCCAATTCTTGTCCAAGTTGGAAGCTTGTCAAGTTACGATTGCAATGAGCCCAAAATATTCTAAATTCGAGCTCTGAAGAGATAGTTATTAGGGTTACTATTAGACAAGGAGATGAAGGAAAAATTCAAGACTGATGACTGCGATCCCACTTACGGATCCCTAAAGGGTCTTGGAATACGACGATTCCAGTCAGGAAACAAAGAGCACTAAAATACCTTTCAGATGGCAAAAATCATCCCAATCCGACATCAAACGATGGAGTTACGAGCGTCTCAGTTGGATCGCGCTATTTGGAAATATTAACAATGCATATTGAAAAATGACGATCGAAGAGTTCCAACGTGCTTTTGGGATATCGAACGGTCTCTGAATTAGTCAATTCTTGTCCAAGTTGGAAGCTTGTCAAATTACGATTGCAATGAGCACAAAATATTCTAAATTCGAGCTTTGAAGAGAGAGTTATGAGTGTTACTATTAGACAAGGAGATGAAGGAAAAATCCAACACTGATGACTGCGATCCCACTTACGGATCCCTAAAGGGTCTTGGAATACGACGATTCCAGTCAGAAATCAAAGAATACAAAAATACCTTTCAGATGGCCAAAAATCATCCCAATCTGACATCAAACGATGGAGTTATGGGTTTCTCAGTTGGATCGCTCTATTTGGAAATATTAACAATGCATATTGAAAAATGACGATCGAAGAGTTCCAACGTCCTTTTGGTATATCGAACGGTCTCCGATTTAGCCAATTCTTGTCCAATTTGGAATCTTGTCAAGTTTCGATTCCAATGAGCACAAAATATTCTAAATTCGACGTCTGAAGAGAGATTTATGAGGGTTACTATTAGACAAGGAGAAGAAGGAAAAATACAGGACCGACGACTGCGATCCCACTTACGGATCCCTAAATGGTCTTGGAATACGACGATTCTAGTCAGGAATCAAAGAACACTAAAATACCTTTCAGATGGCCAAAAATCATCCCAATCCGACATCAAACGATGGAGTTATGGTCGTCTCAGTTGGATCGCTCTATTTGGAAATATTAACAATCCATATTGAGAAACGACGATCGAAGAGTTCCAACATGCTTTTGGGATATTGAACGGTCTCAGAATTATCCAATTCTTATCCAAGTTGGAAGTTTGTCAAGTTACGATTGCAATGAGCACAAAATATTCTAAATTCGAGCTTTGAAGAGAAAGTTATGAGGGTTACTATTAGGCAAGGAGATGAAGGAAAAATCTTGGACTGATGACTGCGATCCCACTTACGGATCCCTAAAGGGTCTTGGAATACGACGATTCCAGTCAGGAATCAAAGAACACTAAAATATTTTTCAGATAGCCAAAAATAATCCCTATCCGACATCGAACGATGGAGTTATGGTCGTCTCAATTGGATCGCGCTATATGGAAATATTAACAATCCATATTGAAAAATGACGATCGAAGAGTTCCAACGTGCTTTGGGATATCAAACGGTCTCTGAATTAGCCAATTCTTGTCCAAGTTGGAAGCTTGTCAAGTTACGATTGCAATGAGCCCAAAATATTCTAAATTCGAGCTCTGAAGAGATAGTTATTAGGGTTACTATTAGACAAGGAGATGAAGGAAAAATTCAAGACTGATGACTGCGATCCCACTTACGGATCCCTAAAGGGTCTTGGAATACGACGATTCCAGTCAGGAAACAAAGAGCACTAAAATACCTTTCAGATGGCCAAAAATCATCCCAATCCGACATCAAACGATGGAGTTACGAGCGTCTCAGTTGGATCGCGCTATTTGGAAATATTAACAATGCATATTGAAAAATGACGATCGAAGAGTTCCAACGTGCTTTTGGGATATCGAACGGTCTCTGAATTAGCCAATTCTTGTCCAAGTTGGAAGCTTGTCAAATTACGATTGCAATGAGCACAAAATATTCTAAATTCGAGCTTTGAAGAGAGTTATGAGGTTACTATTAGACAAGGAGATGAAGGAAAAATCCAAGACTGATGACTGCGATCCCACTTACGGATCCCTAAAGGGTCTTGGAATACGACGATTCCAGTCAGAAATCAAAGACACAAAATACCTTTCAGATGGCCAAAAATCATCCCAATCCGACATCAAACGATGGAGTTATGGGTTCTCAGTTGGATCGCGCTATTTGGAAATATTAACAATCCATATTGAAAAATGACGATCGAAGAGTTCCAACGTCCTTTTGGTATATCGAACGGTCTCCGATTTAGCCAATTCTTGTCCAATTTGGAAGCTTGTCAAGTTTCGATTCCAATGAGCACAAAATATTCTAAATTCGACGTCTGAAGAGAGATTTATGAGGGTTACTATTAGACAAGGAGAAGAAGGAAAAATACAGGACCGACGACTGCGATCCCACTTACGGATCCCTAAATGGTCTTGGAATACGACGATTCTAGTCAGGAATCAAAGAACACTAAAATACCTTTCAGATGGCCAAAAATCATCCCAATCCGACATCAAACGATGGAGTTATGGTCGTCTCAGTTGGATCGCTCTATTTGGAAATATTAACAACCCATATTGAGAAACGACGATCGAAGAGTTCCAACATGCTTTGGGATATTGAACGGTCTCAGAATTATCCAATTCTTATCCAAGTTGGAAGTTTGTCATGTTACGATTGCAATGAGCACAAAATATTCTAAATTCGAGCTTTGAAGAGAAAGTTATGAGGGTTACTATTAGGCAAGGAGATGAAGGAAAAATCTTGGACTGATGACTGCGATCCCACTTACGGATCCCTAAAGGGTCTTGGAATACGACGATTCCAGTCAGGAATCAAAGAACACTAAAATATTTTTCAGATAGCCAAAAATAATCCCTATCCGACATCGAACGATGGAGTTATGGTCGTCTCAATTGGATCGCGCTATATGGAAATATTAACAATCCATATTGAAAAATGACGATCGAAGAGTTCCAACGTGCTTTGGGATATCAAACGGTCTCTGAATTACCCAATTCTTGTCCAAGTTGGAAGCTTGTCAAGTTACGATTGCAATGAGCCCAAAATATTCTAAATTCGAGCTCTGAAGAGATAGTTATTAGGGTTACTATTAGACAAGGAGATGAAGGAAAAATTCAAGACTGATGACTGCGATCCCACTTACGGATCCCTAAAGGGTCTTGGAATACGACGATTCCAGTCAGGAAACAAAGAGCACTAAAATACCTTTCAGATGGCCAAAAATCATCCCAATCCGACATCAAACGATGGAGTTACGAGCGTCTCAGTTGGATCGCGCTATTTGGAAATATTAACAATGCATATTGAAAAATGACGATCGAAGAGTTCCAACGTGCTTTTGGGATATCGAACGGTCTCTGAATTAGCCAATTCTTGTCCAAGTTGGAAGCTTGTCAAATTACGATTGCAATGAGCACAAAATATTCTAAATTCGAGCTCTGAAGAGATAGTTATTAGGGTTACTATTAGACAAGGAGATGAAGGAAAAATTCAAGACTGATGACTGCGATCCCACTTACGGATCCCTAAATGGTCTTGGAATATGACGATTCTAGTCTGAAATCAAAGAACACTAAAATACCTTTCAGATGGCCAAAAATCATCCCAATCCGACATCAAACGATGGAGTTATGGTCGTCTCAGTTGGATCGCGCTATTTGGAAATATTAACAATCCATATTGAAAAATGACGATCGAAGAGTTCCAACGTGCTTTGGGATATCGAACGGTCTCTGAATTAGCCAATTCTTGTCCAAGTTGGAAGCTTGTCAAATTACGATTGCAATGAGCACAAAATATTCTAAATTCGAGCTCTGAAGAGATAGTTATTAGGGTTACTATTAGACAAGGAGATGAAGGAAAAATTCAAGACTGATGACTGCGATCCCACTTACGGATCCCTAAAGGGTCTTGGAATACGACGATTCCAGTCAGGAAACAAAGAGCACTAAAATACCTTTCAGATGGCCAAAAATCATCCCAATCCGACATCAAACGATGGAGTTACGAGCGTCTCAGTTGGATCGCGCTATTTGGAAATATTAACAATGCATATTGAAAAATGACGATCGAAGAGTTCCAACGTGCTTTTGGGATATCGAAGGGTCTCTGAATTAGCCAATTCTTGTCCAAGTTGGAAGCTTGTCAAATTACGATTGCAACGAGCCCAAAATATTCTAAATTCGAGCTTTGAATAGAGAGTTATGAGTGTTACTATTAGACAAGGAGATGAAGGAAAAATTCAAGACTGATGACTGCGATCCCACTTACGGATCCCTAAAGGGTCTTGGAATACGACGATTCCAGTCAGGAAACAAAGAGCACTAAAATACCTTTCAGATGGCCAAAAATCATCCCAATCCGACATCAAACGATGGAGTTACGAGCGTCTCAGTTGGATCGCGCTATTTGGAAATATTAACAATGCATATTGAAAAATGACGATCGAAGAGTTCCAACGTGCTTTTGGGATATCGAACGGTCTCTGAATTAGCCAATTCTTGTCCAAGTTGGAAGCTTGTCAAGTTACGATTGCAATGAGCCAAAATATTCTAAATTCGAGCTTTGAAGAGAGAGTTATGAGGGTTACTATTAGACAAGGAGATGAAGGAAAAATCCAAGACTGATGACTGCGATCCCACTTACGGATCCCTAAAGGGTCTTGGAATACGACGATTCCAGTCAGAAATCAAAGAACACAAAATACCTTTCAGATGGCCAAAAATCATCCCAATCCGACATCAAACGATGGAGTTATGGCGTTTCTCAGTTGGATCGCGCTATTTGGAAATATTAACAATGCATATTGAAAAATGACGATCGAAGAGTTCCAACGTGCTTTTGGGATATCGAACGGTCTCTGATTTAGCCAATTCTTGTCCAATTTGGAAGCTTGTCAAGTTTCGATTCCAATGAGCACAAAATATTCTAAATTCGACTCTGAAGAGAGATTTATGAGGGTTACTATTAGACAAGGAGAAAAGGAAAAATACAGGACTGATGACTGCGATCCCACTTACGGATCCCTAAAGGGTCTTGGAATACGACGATTCTAGTCAGGAATCAAAGAACACTAAAATACCTTTCAGATGGCCAAAAATCATCCCAATCCGACATCAAACGATGGAGTTATGGTCGTCTCAGTTGGATCGCTCTATTTGGAAATATTAACAATCCATATTGAAAACGACGATCGAAGAGTTCCAACATGCTTTTGGGATATTGAACGGTCTCAAATCCAATTCTTGTCCAAGTTGGAAGTTTGTCAAGTTACGATTGCAATGAGCACAAAATATTCTAAATTCGAGCTTTGAAGAGAAAGTTATGAGGGTTACTATTAGACAAGGAGATGAAGGAAAAATCTTGGACTGATGACTGCGATCCCACTTACGGATCCCTAAAGGGTCTTGGAATACGACGATTCCAGTCAGGAATCAAAGAACACTAAAATATTTTTCAGATAGCCAAAAATAATCCCTATCCGACATCAAACGATGGAGTTATGGTCGTCTCAATTGGATCGCGCTATATGGAAATATTAACAATCCATATTGAAAAATGACGATCGAAGAGTTCCAACGTGCTTTGGGATATCAAACGGTCTCTGAATTAGCCAATTCTTGTCCAAGTTGGAAGCTTGTCAAGTTACGATTGCAATGAGCCAAAATATTCTAAATTCGAGCTCTGAAGAGATAGTTATTAGGGTTACTATTAGACAAGGAGATGAAGGAAAAATTCAAGACTGATGACTGCGATCCCACTTACGGATCCCTAAAGGGTCTTGGAATACGACGATTCCAGTCAGGAAACAAAGAGCACTAAAATACCTTTCAGATGGCCAAAAATCATCCCAATCCGACATCAAACGATGGAGTTACGAGCGTCTCAGTTGGATCGCGCTATTTGGAAATATTAACAATGCATATTGAAAAATGACGATCGAAGAGTTCCAACGTGCTTTTGGGATATCGAACGGTCTCTGAATTAGCCAATTCTTGTCCAAGTTGGAAGCTTGTCAAGTTACGATTGCAATGAGCACAAAATATTCTAAATTCGAGCTCTGAAGAGATAGTTATGAGGGTTACTATTAGACAAGGAGATGAAGGAAAAATTAAGACTGATGACTGCGATCCCACTTACGGATCCCTAAAGGGTCTTGGAATACGACGATTCCAGTCAGGAATCAAAGAACACTAAAATATTTTTCAGATGGCCAAAAATCATCCCAATCCGACATCAAACGATGGAGTTATGGTCGTCTCAGTTGGATCGCGCTATTTGGAAATATTAACAATCCATATTGAAAAATGACGATCGAAGAGTTCCAACGTGCTTTGGGATATCGAACGGTCTCTGAATTAGCCAATTCTTGTCCAAGTTGGAAGCTTGTCAAGTTACGATTGCAATGAGCCAAAATATTCTAAATTCGAGCTCTGAAGAGATAGTTATTAGGGTTACTATTAGACAAGGAGATGAAGGAAAAATTCAAGACTGATGACTGCGATCCCACTTACGGATCCCTAAAGGGTCTTGGAATACGACGATTCCAGTCAGGAAACAAAGAACACTAAAATACCTTTCAGATGGCCAAAAATCATCCCAATCCGACATCAAACGATGGAGTTATGAGCGTCTCAGTTGGATCGCGCTATTTGGAAATATTAACAATCCATATTGAAAAATGACGATCGAAGAGTTCCAACGTGCTTTTGGGATATCGAACGGTCTCTGAATTAGCCAATTCTTGTCCAAGTTGGAAGCTTGTCAAGTTACGATTGCAATGAGCACCAAAATATTCTAAATTCGAGCTTTGAAGAGAAAGTTATGTGGGTTACTATTAGGCAAGGAGATGAAGGGAAAATTCAAGACTGATGACTGCGATCCCACTTACGGATCCCTAAAGGGTCTTGGAATAGGACGATTCCAGTCAGGAAACAAAGAGCACTAAAATACCTTTCAGATGGCCAAAAATCATCCCAATCCGACATCAAACGATGGAGTTACGAGCGTCTCAGTTGGATCGCGCTATTTGGAAATATTAACAATGCATATTGAAAAATGACGATCGAAGAGTTCCAACGTGCTTTTGGGATATCGAACGGTCTCTGAATTAGCCAATTCTTGTCCAAGTTGGAAGCTTGTCAATTACGATTGCAATGAGCCCAAAATATTCTAAATTCGAGCTTTGAAGAGAGAGTTATGAGGGTTACTATTAGACAAGGAGATGAAGGAAAAATCCAACACTGATGACTGCGATCCCACTTACGGATCCCTAAAGGGTCTTGGAATACGACGATTCCAGTCAGAAATCAAAGAACACAAAAATACCTTTCAGATGGCCAAAAATCATCCCAATCCGACATCAAACGATGGAGTTATGGGTTCTCAGTTGGATCGCGCTATTTGGAAATATTAACAATGCATATTGAAAAATGACGATCGAAGAGTTCCAACGTCCTTTTGGTATATCGAACGGTCTCCGATTTAGCCAATTCTTGTCCAATTTGGAAGCTTGTCAAGTTTCGATTCAATGAGCACAAAATATTCTAAATTCGACGTCTGAAGAGAGATTTATGAGGGTTACTATTAGACAAGGAGAGAAGGAAAAATACAGGACCGATGACTGCGATCCCACTTACGGATCCCTAAATGGTCTTGGAATACGACGATTCTAGTCAGGAATCAAAGAACACTAAAATACCTTTCAGATGGCCAAAAATCATCCCAATCCGACATCAAACGATGGAGTTATGGTCGTCTCAGTTGGATCGCTCTATTTGGAAATATTAACAATCCATATTGAAAACGACGATCGAAGAGTTCCAACATGCTTTTGGGATATTGAACGGTCTCATAGAATTATCCAAGTTGGAAGTTTGTCAAGTTACGATTGCAATGAGCACAAAATATTCTAAATTCGAGCTTTGAAGAGAAAGTTATGAGGGTTACTATTAGGCAAGGAGATGAAGGAAAAATCTTGGACTGATGACTGCGATCCCACTTACGGATCCCTAAAGGGTCTTGGAATACGACGATTCCAGTCAGGAATCAAAGAACACTAAAATATTTTTCAGATAGCCAAAAATAATCCCTATCCGACATCGAACGATGGAGTTATGGTCGTCTCAATTGGATCGCGCTATATGGAAATATTAACAATCCATATTGAAAAATGACGATCGAAGAGTTCCAACGTGCTTTGGGATATCAAACGGTCTCTGAATTACCAATTCTTGTCCAAGTTGGAAGCTTGTCAAGTTACGATTGCAATGAGCCCAAAATATTCTAAATTCGAGCTCTGAAGAGATAGTTATTAGGGTTACTATTAGACAAGGAGATGAAGGAAAAATTCAAGACTGATGACTGCGATCCCACTTACGGATCCCTAAAGGGTCTTGGAATACGACGATTCCAGTCAGGAAACAAAGAGCACTAAAATACCTTTCAGATGGCCAAAAATCATCCCAATCCGACATCAAACGATGGAGTTACGAGCGTCTCAGTTGGATCGCGCTATTTGGAAATATTAACAATGCATATTGAAAAATGACGATCGAAGAGTTCCAACGTGCTTTTGGGATATCGAACGGTCTCTGAATTAGCCAATTCTTGTCCAAGTTGGAAGCTTGTCAATTACGATTGCAATGAGCACAAAATATTCTAAATTCGAGCTTTGAAGAGAGAGTTATTAGTGTTACTATTAGACAAGGAGATGAAGGAAAAATCCAAGACTGATGACTGCGATCCCACTTACGGATCCCTAAAGGGTCTTGGAATACGACGATTCCAGTCAGAAATCAAAGAATACAAAAATACCTTTCAGATGGCCAAAAATCATCCCAATCCGACATCAAACGATGGAGTTATGGGTCTCAGTTGGATCGCGCTATTTGGAAATATTAACAATCCATACTGAAAAATGACGATCGAAGAGTTCCAACGTCCTTTTGGTATATCGAACGGTCTCCGATTTAGCCAATTCTTGTCCAATTTGGAAGCTTGTCAAGTTTCGATTCCAATGAGCACAAAATATTCTAAATTCGACGTCTGAAGAGAGATTTATGAGGGTTACTATTAGACAAGGAGAAGAAGGAAAAATACAGGACCGACGACTGCGATCCCACTTACGGATCCCTAAATGGTCTTGGAATACGACGATTCTAGTCAGGAATCAAAGAACACTAAAATACCTTTCAGATGGCCAAAAATCATCCCAATCCGACATCAAACGATGGAGTTATGGTCGTCTCAGTTGGATCGCTCTATTTGGAAATATTAACAATCCATATTGAGAAACGACGATCGAAGAGTTCCAACATGCTTTTGGGATATGAACGGTCTCAGAATTATCCAATTCTTATCCAAGTTGGAAGTTTGTCAAGTTACGATTGCAATGAGCACAAAATATTCTAAATTCGAGCTTTGAAGAGAAAGTTATGAGGGTTACTATTAGGCAAGGAGATGAAGGAAAATCTTGGACTGATGACTGCGATCCCACTTACGGATCCCTAAAGGGTCTTGGAATACGACGATTCCAGTCAGGAATCAAAGAACACTAAAATATTTTTCAGATAGCCAAAAATAATCCCTATCCGACATCGAACGATGGAGTTATGGTCGTCTCAATTGGATCGCGCTATATGGAAATATTAACAATCCATATTGAAAAATGACGATCGAAGAGTTCCAACGTGCTTTGGGATATCAAACGGTCTCTGAATTACCCAATTCTTGTCCAAGTTGGAAGCTTGTCAAGTTACGATTGCAATGAGCCCAAAATATTCTAAATTCGAGCTCTGAAGAGATAGTTATTAGGGTTACTATTAGACAAGGAGATGAAGGAAAAATTCAAGACTGATGACTGCGATCCCACTTACGGATCCCTAAAGGGTCTTGGAATACGACGATTCCAGTCAGGAAACAAAGAGCACTAAAATACCTTTCAGATGGCCAAAAATCATCCCAATCCGACATCAAACGATGGAGTTACGAGCGTCTCAGTTGGATCGCGCTATTTGGAAATATTAACAATGCATATTGAAAAATGACGATCGAAGAGTTCCAACGTGCTTTTGGGATATCGAACGGTCTCTGAATTAGCCAATTCTTGTCCAAGTTGGAAGCTTGTCAATTACGATTGCAATGAGCACAAAATATTCTAAATTCGAGCTTTGAAGAGAGAGTTATGAGTGTTACTATTAGACAAGGAGATGAAGGAAAAATCCACACTGATGACTGCGATCCCACTTACGGATCCCTAAAGGGTCTTGGAATACGACGATTCCAGTCAGAAATCAAAGAACTAAAAATACCTTTCAGATGGCCAAAAATCATCCCAATCCGACATCAAACGATGGAGTTATGGGTTTCTCAGTTGGATCGCGCTATTTGGAAATATTAACAATCCATATGAAAAATGATCGAAGAGTTCCAACGTCCTTTTGGTATATCGAACGGTCTCCGATTTAGCCAATTCTTGTCCAATTTGGAAGCTTGTCAAGTTTCGATTCCAATGAGCACAAAATATTCTAAATTCGACGTCTGAAGAGAGATTTATGAGGGTTACTATTAGACAAGGAGAGAAGGAAAAATACAGGACCGACGACTGCGATCCCACTTACGGATCCCTAAATGGTCTTGGAATACGACGATTCTAGTCAGGAATCAAAGAACACTAAAATACCTTTCAGATGGCCAAAAATCATCCCAATCCGACATCAAACGATGGAGTTATGGTCGTCTCAGTTGGATCGCTCTATTTGGAAATATTAACAATCCATATTGAAAACGACGATCGAAGAGTTCCAACATGCTTTGGGATATTGAACGGTCTCAAATTATCCAATTCTTATCCAAGTTGGAAGTTTGTCAAGTTACGATTGCAATGAGCACAAAATATTCTAAATTCGAGCTTTGAAGAGAAAGTTATGAGGGTTACTATTAGGCAAGGAGATGAAGGAAAAATCTTGGACTGATGACTGCGATCCCACTTACGGATCCCTAAAGGGTCTTGGAATACGACGATTCCAGTCAGGAATCAAAGAACACTAAAATATTTTTCAGATAGCCAAAATAATCTCTATCCGACATCGAACGATGGAGTTATGGTCGTCTCAATTGGATCGCGCTATATGGAAATATTAACAATCCATATGAAAAATGACGATCGAAGAGTTCCAACGTGCTTTGGGATATCAAACGGTCTCTGAATTACCCAATTCTTGTCCAAGTTGGAAGCTTGTCAAGTTACGATTGCAATGAGCCCAAAATATTCTAAATTCGAGCTCTGAAGAGATAGTTATTAGGGTTACTATTAGACAAGGAGATGAAGGAAAAATTCAAGACTGATGACTGCGATCCACTTACGATCCCTAAAGGGTCTTGGAATACGACGATTCCAGTCAGGAAACAAAGAGCACTAAAATACCTTTCAGATGGCCAAAAATCATCCCAATCCGACATCAAACGATGGAGTTACGAGCGTCTCAGTTGGATCGCGCTATTTGGAAATATTACACATGCATATTGAAAAATGACGATCGAAGAGTTCCAACGTGCTTTTGGTATATCGAACGGTCTCTCGATTTAGCCAATTCTTGTCCAATTGGAAGCTTGTCAAGTTTCGATTCCAATGAGCACAAAATATTCTAATAATTCGAGCTCTGAAGAGAGATTTATGAGGGTTACTATTAGACAAGGAGAAGAAGGAAAATACAACAGACTGACGACTGCGATCCCACTTACGGATCCCTAAATGGTCTTGGAATACGACGATTCCAGTCAGGAATCAAAGACACTAAAATACCTTCAGATGGCCAAAAATCATCCCAATCCGACATCAAACGATGGAGTTATGGTCGTCTCAGTTGGATCGCTCTATTTGGAAATATTAACAATCCATATTGAGAAAATGACGATCGAAGAGTTCCAACGTGCTTTTGGATATCGAACGGTCTCTGAATTTCCAATTCTTGTCCAAGTTGGAAGCTTGTCAAGTTACGATTGCAATGAGCACAAAATATTCTAAATTCGAGCTTGAAGAGAGAGTTATGAGGGTTACTATTAGACAAGGAGATGAAGGAAAAATCCAAGACTGATGACTGCGATCCCACTTACGGATCCCTAAAGGTCTTGGAATACGACGATTCCAGTCAGGAATCAAAGAACACTAAAATACCTTTCAGATGGCCAAAATCATCCCAATCCGACATCAAACGATGGAGTTATGGTCGTCTCAGTTGGATCGCGCTATTTGGAAATATTAACAATCCATATTGAAAAATGACGATCGAAGAGTTCCAAACGTGCTTTGGGATATCGAACGGTCTCTGAATTAGCCAATTCTTGTCCAAGTTGGAAGCTTGTCAAGTTACGATTGCAATGAGCACAAAATATTCTAAATTCGAGCTCTGAAGAGATAGTTATGAGGGTTACTATTAGACAAGGAGAAGAAGGAAAAATCCAAGACCGACGACTGCGATCCTACTTTCGGATTCCTAAAGGGTCATGAAAAACTACGATTCCAATTAGGAATCAAAGAGCACTAAAATACCTTTCAGATGGCCGTAAATTATCCCAATCCGACATCAAATGATGGAGTTATGAGCATCTCAGTTGGATCGCGCTATTTGGAAATATTAACAATGCATATTGAAAAATGACGATCGAAGAGTTCTAACGTGCTTTTGGGATATTGAACGGTCTCTGAATTATCCTATTCTTATCCAATTTGGAATCTTGTCAAGTTACGATTCCAATGAGCACAAAATATTCTAAATTCGAGCTCTGAAGAGATAGTTATTAGGGTTATTGACTATTAGATGAAGAGACAAGAGATGAAGGAAAAATTCAACTGATGACTGCGATCCCACTTACGGATCCCTAAAGGGTCTTGGAATACGACGATTCCAGTCAGGAATCAAAGAACACTAAAATACCTTTCAGATGGCCAAAAATCATCCTATCCGACATCGAACGATGGAGTTATGGTCGTCTCAGTTGGATCGCGCTATTTGGAAATATTAACAATCCATATTGAAAAATGACGATCGAAGAGTTCCAACGTGCTTTTGGGATATCGAACGGTCTCTGAATTAGCCAATTCTTGTCCAAGTTGGAAGCTTGTCAAGTTACGATTGCAATGAGCCAAAATATTCTAAATTCGAGCTCTGAAGAGATAGTTATTAGGGTTACTATTAGACAAGGAGATGAAGGAAAAATTCAAGACTGATGACTGCGATCCCACTTACGGATCCCTAAAGGGTCTTGGAATACGACGATTCCAGTCAGGAAACAAAGAGCACTAAAATACCTTTCAGATGGCCAAAAATCATCCCAATCCGACATCAAACGATGGAGTTACGAGCGTCTCAGTTGGATCGCGCTATTTGGAAATATTAACAATGCATATTGAAAAATGACGATCGAAGAGTTCCAACGTGCTTTTGGGATATCGACGGTCTCTGAATTAGCCAATTCTTGTCCAAGTTGGAAGCTTGTCAAGTTACGATTGCAATGAGCACAAAATATTCTAAATTCGAGCTTTGAAGAGAGAGTTATGAGGGTTACTATTAGACAAGGAGATGAAGGAAAAATTCAAGACTGATGACTGCGATCCCACTTACGGATCCCTAAAGGTCTTGGAATACGACGATTCCAGTCAGGAAACAAAGAACACTAAAATACCTTTCAGATGGCCAAAAATCATCCCAATCCGACATCAAACGATGGAGTTATGGCGTCTCAGTTGGATCGCGCTATTTGGAAATATTAACAATCCATATTGAAAAATGACGATCGAAGAGTTCCAACGTGCTTTTGGGATATCGAACGGTCTCTGAATTAGCCAATTCTTGTCCAAGTTGGAAGCTTGTCAAGTTACGATTGCAATGAGCACAAAATATTCTAAATTCGAGCTCTGAAGAGATAGTTATGAGGGTTACTATTAGACAAGGAGATGAAGGAAAAATTCAAGACTGATGACTGCGATCCCACTTACGGATCCCTAAAGGGTCTTGGAATACGACGATTCCAGTCAGGAATCAAGAACACTAAAATACCTTTCAGATGGCCAAAAATCATCCCAATCCGACATCAAACGATGGAGTTATGGTCGTCTCAGTTGGATCGCGCTATTTGGAAATATTAACAATCCATATTGAAAAATGACGATCGAAGAGTTCCAACGTGCTTTTGGATATCGAACGGTCTCTGAATTAGCCAATTCTTGTCCAAGTTGGAAGCTTGTCAAGTTACGATTGCAATGAGCCCAAAATATTCTAAATTCGAGCTTTGAAGAGATAGTTATGAGGGTTACTATTAGACAAGGAGATGAAGGAAAAATTCAAGACTGATGACTGCGATCCCACTTACGGATCCCTAAAGGGTCTTGGAATACGACGATTCCAGTCAGGAAACAAAGAGCACTAAAATACCTTTCAGATGGCCAAAAATCATCCCAATCCGACATCAACGATGGAGTTATGGCGTCTCAGTTGGATCGCGCTATTTGGAAATATTAACAATCCATATTGAAAAATGACGATCGAAGAGTTCCAACGTGCTTTTGGGATATCGAACGGTCTCTCTGATTAGCCAATTCTTGTCCAAGTTGGAAGCTTGTCAAGTTACGATTGCAATGAGCCCAAAATATTCTAAATTCGAGCTTTGAAGAGAGAGTTGAGGGTTACTAGACAAGGAGATGAAGGAAAAATTCAAGCTGATGACTGCGATCCCACTTACGGATCCCTAAAGGGTCTTGGAATACGACGATTCCAGTCAGGAATCAAAGAGCACTAAAATACCTTTCAGATGGCCAAAAATCATCCCAATCCGACATCAAACGATGGAGTTACGAGCGTCTCAGTTGGGATCGCGCTATTTGGAAATATTAACAATGCATATTGAAAAATGACGATCGAAGAGTTCCAACGTGCTTTTGGGATATCGAACGGTCTCTGAATTAGCCAATTCTTGTCCAAGTTGGAAGCTTGTCAAGTTACGATTGCAATGAGCACAAAATATTCTAAATTCGAGTTTGAAGAGAGTTTATGAGGGTTACTATTAGACAAGGAGATGAAGGAAAAATTCAAGACTGATGACTGCGATCCCACTTACGGATCCCTAAAGGGTCTTGGAATACGACGATTCCAGTCAGGAATCAAAGAACACTAAATACCTTTCAGATGGCCAAAAATCATCCCAATCCGACATCAAACGATGGAGTTATGGCGTCTCAGTTGGATCGCGCTATTTGGAAATATTAACAATCCATATTGAAAATGACGATCGAAGAGTTCCAACGTGCTTTTGGGATATCGAACGGTCTCTGAATTAGCCAATTCTTGTCCAAGTTGGAAGCTTGTCAAGTTACGATTGCAATGAGCCAAATATTCTAAATTCGAGCTCTGAAGAGATAGTTATTAGGGTTACTATTAGACAAGGAGATGAAGGAAAAATTCAAGACTGATGACTGCGATCCCACTTACGGATCCCTAAAGGGTCTTGGAATACGACGATTCCAGTCAGGAACAAAGAGCACTAAATACCTTTCAGATGGCCAAAAATCATCCCAATCCGACATCAAACGATGGAGTTATGGCGTCTCAGTTGGATCGCGCTATTTGGAAATATTAACAATGCATATTGAAAAATGACGATCGAAGAGTTCCAACGTGCTTTTGGGATATCGAACGGTCTCTGATTAGCCAATTCTTGTCCAAGTTGGAAGCTTGTCAAGTTACGATTGCAATGAGCCAAAATATTCTAAATTCGAGCTTGAAGAGAGAGTTATGAGGGTTACTATTAGACAAGGAGATGAAGGAAAATTCAGACTGATGACTGCGATCCCACTTACGGATCCCTAAAGGGTCTTGGAATACGACGATTCCAGTCAGGAAACAAAGAACACTAAAATACCTTTCAGATGGCCAAAAATCATCCCAATCCGACATCAAACGATGGAGTTATGGCGTCTCAGTTGGATCGCGCTATTTGGAAATATTAACAATGCATATTGAAAAATGACGATCGAAGAGTTCCAACGTGCTTTTGGGATATCGAACGGTCTCTGAATTAGCCAATTCTTGTCCAAGTTGGAAGCTTGTCAAGTTACGATTGCAATGAGCACAAATATTCTAAATTCGAGCTTTGAAGAGAGATTTGAGGGTTACTATTAGACAAGGAGATGAAGGAAAAATCCAGACTGATGACTGCGATCCCACTTACGGATCCCTAAAGGGTCTTGGAATACGACGATTCCAGTCAGGAATCAAAGAGCACTAAAATACCTTTCAGATGGCCAAAAATCATCCCAATCCGACATCAAACGATGGAGTTATGGCGTCTCAGTTGGATCGCGCTATTTGGAAATATTAACAATCCATATTGAAAAATGACGATCGAAGAGTTCCAACGTGCTTTTGGATATCGAACGGTCTCTGATTAGCCAATTCTTGTCCAAGTTGGAAGCTTGTCAAGTTACGATTGCAATGAGCACAAAATATTCTAAATTCGAGCTTTGAAGAGAGAGTTATGAGGGTTACTATTAGACAAGGAGATGAAGGAAAAATTCAGACTGATGACTGCGATCCCACTTACGGATCCCTAAAGGGTCTTGGAATACGACGATTCCAGTCAGAATCAAAGAACACTAAAATACCTTTCAGATGGCCAAAAATCATCCCAATCCGACATCAAACGATGGAGTTATGGTCGTCTCAGTTGGATCGCGCTATTTGGAAATATTAACAATCCATATTGAAAATGACGATCGAAGAGTTCCAACGTGCTTTTGGGATATCGAACGGTCTCTGAATTAGCCAATTCTTGTCCAAGTTGGAAGCTTGTCAAGTTACGATTGCAATGAGCCCAAAATATTCTAAATTCGAGCTCTGAAGAGATAGTTATTAGGGTTACTATTAGACAAGGAGATGAAGAAAAATTCAAGACTGATGACTGCGATCCCACTTACGGATCCCTAAAGGGTCTTGGAATACGACGATTCCAGTCAGGAATCAAAGAACACTAAATATCCTTTCAGATGGCCAAAAATCATCCCAATCCGACAAAACGATGGAGTTATGAGCGTCTCAGTTGGATCGCGCTATTTGGAAATATTAACAATGCATATTGAAAAATGACGATCGAAGAGTTCCAACGTGCTTTTGGATATCGAACGGTCTCCGATTTAGCCAATTCTTGTCCAAGTTGGAAGCTTGTCAAGTTACGATTGCAATGAGCACAAAATATTCTAAATTCGAGCTCTGAAGAGAGATTTATGAGGGTTACTATTAGACAGGAGATGAAGGAAAATTCAAGACTGATGACTGCGATCCCACTTACGGATCCCTAAAGGGTCTTGGAATACGACGATTCCAGTCAGGAAACAAAGACAAACACTAAAATACCTTCAGATGGCCAAAATCATCCCAATCCGACATCAAACGATGGAGTTATGGTCGTCTCAGTTGGATCGCGCTATTTGGAAATATTAACAATCCATATTGAAAAATGACGATCGAAGAGTTCCAACATGCTTTTGGGATATCGAACGGTCTCTGAATTATCCAATTCTTGTCCAAGTTGGAAGCTTGTCAAGTTACGATTGCAATGAGCACAAAATATTCTAATTTCGAGCTTTGAAGAGAAAGTTATGAGGGTTACTATTAGACAAGGAGATGAAGGAAAAATCTTGGACTGATGACTGCGATCCCACTTACGTCCCTAAAGGGTCTTGGAATACGACGATTCCAGTCAGGAATCAAAGAACACTAAAATACCTTTCAGATGGCCAAAATCATCCCAATCCGACATCAAACGATGGAGTTATGGTCGTCTCAGTTGGATCGCGCTATTTGGAAATATTAACAATCCATATTGAAAAATGACGATCGAAGAGTTCCAACGTGCTTTTGGGATATCGAACGGTCTCTGATTACCCAATTCTTGTCCAAGTTGGAAGTTGTCAAGTTTCGATTGCAATGAGCACAAAATATTCTAAATTCGAGCTCTGAAGAGATAGTTATTAGGGTTACTATTAGACAAGGAGATGAAGGAAAAATTCAAGACTGATGACTGCGATCCCACTTACGGATCCCTAAAGGGTCTTGGAATACGACGATTCCAGTCAGGAAACAAAGAGCACTAAATACCTTTCAGATGGCCAAAAATCATCCCATCCGACATCAAACGATGGAGTTACGAGCGTCTCAGTTGGATCGCGCTATTTGGAAATATTAACAATGCATATTGAAATGACGATCGAAGAGTTCCAACGTGCTTTTGGATATCGAACGGTCTCTGAATTAGCAATTCTTGTCCAATTGGAAGCTTGTCAAGTTACGATTGCAATGAGCCCAAAATATTCTAAATTCGAGCTTTGAAGAGAGAGTTATGAGGGTTACTATTAGACAAGGAGATGAAGGAAAAATTCAAGACTGATGACTGCGATACCACTTACGGATCCCTAAAGGGTCTTGGAATACGACGATTCCAGTCAG
>JAJHSJ010000001.1:71853640-71897631 GCA_021015155.1 Magnolia officinalis
TCTCTTCAGACGTCGAATTTAGAATATTTTGTGCTCATTGGAATCGAAACTTGACAAGCTTCCAAATTGGACAAGAATTGGCTAAATCAGAGACCGTTCGATATACCAAAAGCACGTTGGAACTCTTCGATCGTCATTTTTTCAATATGCATTGTTAATATTTCCAAATAGCGCGATCCAACTGAGACGCTCGTAACTCCATCGTTTGATGTCGGATTGGGATGATTTTTGGCCATCTGAAAGGTATTTTAGTGCTCTTTGTTTCCTGACTGGAATCGTCGTATTCCAAGACCCTTTAGGGATCCGTAAGTGGGATCGCAGTCATCAGTCTTGAATTTTTCCTTCATCTCCTTGTCTAATAGTAACCCTAATAACTATCTCTTCAGAGCTCGAATTTAGAATATTTTGGCTCATTGCAATCGTAACTTGACAAGCTTCCAACTTGGACAAGAATTGGCTAATTCAGAGACCGTTCGATATCCCAAAAGCACGTTGGAACTCTTCGATCGTCATTTTTCAATATGCATTGTTAATATTTCCAAATAGCGCGATCCAACTGAGACGCTCGTAACTCCATCGTTTGATGTCGGATTGGGATGATTTTTGGCCATCTGAAAGGTATTTTAGTGCTCTTTGTTTCCTGACTGGAATCGTCGTATTCCAAGACCCTTTAGGGATCCGTAAGTGGGATCGCAGTCATCAGTCTTGAATTTTTCCTTCATCTCCTTGTCTAATAGTAACCCTAATAACTATCTCTTCAGAGCTCGAATTTAGAATATTTTGGGCTCATTGCAATCGTAACTTGACAAGCTTCCAACTTGGACAAGAATTGGCTAATTCAGAGACCCTTCGATATCCCAAAAGCACGTTGGAACTCTTCGATCGTCATTTTTCAATATGCATTGTTAATATTTCCAAATAGCGCGATCCAACTGAGACGCTCGTAACTCCATCGTTTGATGTCGGATTGGGATGATTTTTGGCCATCTGAAAGGTATTTTAGTGCTCTTTGTTTCCTGACTGGAATCGTCGTATTCCAAAACCCTTTAGGGATCTGTAAGTGGGATCGCAGTCATCAGTCTTGAATTTTTCATTCATCTCCTTGTCTAATAGTAACCCTAATAACTATCTCTTCAGAGCACGAATTTAGAATATTTTGGGCTCATTGCAATCGTAACTTGACAAGCTTCCAACTTGGACAAGAATTGGGTAATTCAGAGACCGTTTGATATCCCAAAGCACGTTGGAACTCTTCGATCGTCATTTTTCAATATGGATTGTTAATATTTCCATATAGCGCGATCCAATTGAGACGACCATAACTCCATCGTTCGATGTCGGATAGAGATTATTTTTGGCTATCTGAAAAATATTTAGTGTTCTTTGATTCCTGACTGGAATCGTCGTATTCCAAGACCCTTTAGGGATCCGTAAGTGGGATCGCAGTCATCAGTCCAAGATTTTTCCTTCATCTCCTTGCCTAATAGTAACCCTCATAACTTTCTCTTCAAAGCTCGAATTTAGAATATTTTGTGCTCATTGCAATCATAACTTGACAAACTTCCAACTTGGATAAGAATTGGATAATTTGAGACCGTTCAATATCCCAAAAGCATGTTGGAACTCTTCGATCGTCGTTTCTCAATATGGATTGTTAATATTTCCAAATAGAGCGATCCAACTGAGACGACCATAACTCCATCGTTTGATGTCGGATTGGGATGATTTTTGGCCATCTGAAAGGTATTTTAGTGTTCTTTGATTCCTGACTAGAATCGTCGTATTCCAAGACCATTTAGGGATCCGTAAGTGGGATCGCAGTCGTCGGTCCTGTATTTTTCCTTTCTCCTTGTCTAATAGTAACCCTCATAAATCTCTCTTCAGACGTCGAATTTAGAATATTTTGTGCTCATTGGAATCGAAACTTGACAAGATTCCAAATTGGACAAGAATTGGCTAAATCGGAGACCGTTCGATATACCAAAAGGACGTTGGAACTCTTCGATCGTCATTTTTCAATATGCATTGTTAATATTTCCAAATAGCGCGATCCAACTGAGACGCTCGTAACTCCATCGTTTGATGTCGGATTGGGATGATTTTTGGCCATCTGAAAGGTATTTTAGTGCTCTTTATTTTCTGACTGGAATCGTCGTATTCCAAGACCCTTTAGGGATCCGTAAGTGGTATCGCAGTCATCAGTCTTGAATTTTTCCTTCATCTCCTTGTCTAATAGTAACCCTAATAACTATCTCTTCAGAGCTCGAATTTAGAATATTTTGGGCTCATTGCAATCGTAACTTGACAAGCTTCCAACTTGGACAAGAATTGGCTAATTCAGAGACCCTTCGATATCCCAAAAGCACGTTGGAACTCTTCGATCGTCATTTTTCAATATGCATTGTTAATATTTCCAAATAGCGCGATCCAACTGAGACGCTCGTAACTCCATCGTTTGATGTTGGATTGGGATGATTTTTGGCCATCTGAAAGATATTTTAGTGCTCTTTATTTCCTGACTGGAATCATCGTATTCCAAGACCCTTTAGGGATAGTAAGTGGGATCGCAGTCATCAGTCTTGAATTTTTCCTTCATCTCCTTGTCTAATAGTAACCCTAAAAACTATCTCTTCAGAGCTCGAATTTAGAATATTTTGGGCTCATTGTAATCGTATCTAGACAAGCTTCCAACTTGGACAAGAATTGGGTAATTCAGAGACCGTTTGATATCCCAAAGCACGTTGGAACTCTTCGATCGTCATTTTTCAATATGGATAGTTAATATTTCCATATAGCGCGATCCAAGTGAGACGACCATAACTCCATCGTTCGATGTCGGATAGGGATTATTTTTGGCTATCTGAAAAATATTTTAGTGTTCTTTGATTCCTGACTGGAATCGTCGTATTCCAAGACCCTTTAGGGATCCGTAAGTGGGATCGCAGTCATCAGTCCAAGATTTTTCCTTCATCTCCTTGCCTAATAGTAACCCTCATAACTTTCTCTTCAAAGCTCGAATTTAGAATATTTTGTGCTCATTGCAATCATAACTTGACAAACTTCCAACTTGGATAAGAATTGGATAATTTGAGACCGTTCAATATCCCAAAAGCATGTTGGAACTCTTCGATCGTCGTTTCTCAATATGGATTGTTAATATTTCCAAATAGAGCGATCCAACTGAGACGACCATAACTCCATCGTTTGATGTCGGATTGGGATGATTTTTGGCCATCTGAAAGGTATTTTAGTGTTCTTTGATTCCTGACTAGAATCGTCGTATTCCAAGACCATTTAGGGATCCGTAAGTGGGATCGCAGTCGTCGGTCCTGTATTTTTCCTTCTTCTCCTTGTCTAATAGTAACCCTCATAAATCTCTCTTCAGACGTCGAATTTAGAATATTTTGTGCTCATTGGAATCGAAACTTGACAAGCTTCCAAATTGGACAAGAATTGGCTAAATCGGAGACCGTTCGATATACCAAAAGGACGTTGGAACTCTTCGATCGTCATTTTTCATTATGCATTGTTAATATTTCCAAATAGCGCGATCCAACTGAGACGCTCGTAACTCCATCGTTTGATGTCGGATTGGGATGATTTTTGGCCATCTGAAAGGTATTTTAGTGCTCTTTGTTTCCTGACTGGAATCGTCGTATTCCAAGACCCTTTAGGGATCCGTAAGTGGGATCGCAGTCATCAGTCTTGAATTTTTCCTTCATCTCCTTGTCTAATAGTAACCCTAATAACTATCTCTTCAGAGCTCGAATTTAGAATATTTTGGGCTCATTGCAATCGTAACTTGACAAGCTTCCAACTTGGACAAGAATTGGCTAATTCAGAGACCCTTCGATATCCCAAAAGCACGTTGGAACTCTTCGATCGTCATTTTTCAATATGCATTGTTAATATTTCCAAATAGCGCGATCCAACTGAGACGCTCGTAACTCCATCGTTTGATGTCGGATTGGGATGATTTTTGGCCATCTGAAAGGTATTTTAGTGCTCTTTGTTTCCTGACTGGAATCGTCGTATTCCAAGACCCTTTAGGGATCCGTAAGTGGGATCGCAGTCATCAGTCTTGAATTTTTCCTTCATCTCCTTGTCTAATAGTAACCCTAATAACTATCTCTTCAGAGCTCGAATTTAGAATATTTTGGGCTCATTGCAATCGTAACTTGACAAGCTTCCAACTTGGACAAGAATTGGGTAATTCAGAGACCGTTTGATATCCCAAAGCACGTTGGAACTCTTCGATCGTCATTTTTCAATATGGATTGTTAATATTTCCATATAGCGCGATCCAATTGAGACGACCATAACTCCATCGTTCGATGTCGGATAGAGATTATTTTTGGCTATCTGAAAAATATTTTAGTGTTCTTTGATTCCTGACTGGAATCGTCGTATTCCAAGACCCTTTAGGGATCCGTAAGTGGGATCGCAGTCATCAGTCCAAGATTTTTCCTTCATCTCCTTGCCTAATAGTAACCCTCATAACTTTCTCTTCAAAGCTCGAATTTAGAATATTTTGTGCTCATTGCAATCATAACTTGACAAACTTCCAACTTGGATAAGAATTGGATAATTTTGAGACCGTTCAATATCCCAAAAGCATGTTGGAACTCTTCGATCGTCGTTTTTCAATATGGATTGTTAATATTTCCAAATAGAGCGATCCAACTGAGACGACCATAACTCCATCGTTTGATGTCGGATTGGGATGATTTTTGGCCATCTGAAAGGTATTTTAGTGTTCTTTGATTCCTGACTAGAATCGTCGTATTCCAAGACCATTTAGGGATCCGTAAGTGGGATCGCAGTCGTCGGTCCTGTATTTTTCCTTCTTCTCCTTGTCTAATAGTAACCCTCATAAATCTCTCTTCAGACGTCGAATTTAGAATATTTTGTGCTCATTGGAATCGAAACTTGACAAGCTTCCAAATTGGACAAGAATTGGCTAAATCGGAGACCGTTCGATATACCAAAAGGACGTTGGAACTCTTCGATCGTCATTTTTCATTATGCATTGTTAATATTTCCAAATAGCGCGATCCAACTGAGACGCTCGTAACTCCATCGTTTGATGTCGGATTGGGATGATTTTTGGCCATCTGAAAGGTATTTTAGTGCTCTTTGTTTCCTGACTGGAATCGTCGTATTCCAAGACCCTTTAGGGATCCGTAAGTGGATCGCAGTCATCAGTCTTGAATTTTTCCTTCATCTCCTTGTCTAATAGTAACCCTAATAACTATCTCTTCAGAGCTCGAATTTAGAATATTTTGGGCTCATTGCAATCGTAACTTGACAAGCTTCCAACTTGGACAAGAATTGGCTAATTCAGAGACCGTTCGATATCCCAAAGCACGTTGGAACTCTTCGATCGTCATTTTTCAATATGGATTGTTAATATTTCCAAATAGCGCGATCCAACTGAGACGACCATAACTCCATCGTTTGATGTCGGATAGATGATTTTTGGCCATCTGAAATATTTTAGTGTTCTTTGATTTCCTGACTGGAATCGTCGTATTCCAAGACCCTTTAGGGATCCGTAAGTGGGATCGCAGTCATCAGTCCAAGATTTTTCCTTCATCTCCTTGTCTAATAGTAACCCTCATAACTTTCTCTTCAAAGCTCGAATTTAGAATATTTTGTGCTCATTGCAATCGTAACTTGACAAGCTTCCAACTTGGACAAGAATTGGATAATTCAGAGACCGTTCGATATCCCAAAAGCATGTTGGAACTCTTCGATCGTCGTTTTCAATATGGATTGTTAATATTTCCAAATAGAGCGATCCAACTGAGACGACCATAACTCCATCGTTTGATGTCGGATTGGGATGATTTTTGGCCATCTGAAAGGTATTTTAGTGTTCTTTGATTCCTGACTGGAATCGTCGTATTCCAAGACCATTTAGGGATCCGTAAGTGGGATCGCAGTCATCAGTCTGTATTTTTCCTTCATCTCCTTGTCTAATAGTAACCCTCATAATCTCTCTTCAGAGTCGAATTTAGAATATTTTGTGCTCATTGCAATCGAACTTGACAAGCTTCCAATTGGACAAGAATTGGCTAAATCGGAGACCGTTCGATATCCCAAAAGCACGTTGGAACTCTTCGATCGTCATTTTTCAATATGCATTGTTAATATTTCCAAATAGCGCGATCCAACTGAGACGCTCGTAACTCCATCGTTTGATGTCGGATTGGGATGATTTTTGGCCATCTGAAAGGTATTTTAGTGCTCTTTGTTTCCTGACTGGAATCGTCGTATTCCAAGACCCTTTAGGGATCCGTAAGTGGTATCGCAGTCATCAGTCTTGAATTTTTCCTTCATCTCCTTGTCTAATAGTAACCCTAATAACTATCTCTTCAGAGCTCGAATTTAGAATATTTGGGCTCATTGCAATCGTAACTTGACAAGCTTCCAACTTGGACAAGAATTGGGTAATTCAGAGACCGTTTGATATCCCAAAGCACGTTGGAACTCTTCGATCGTCATTTTTCAATATGGATTGTTAATATTTCCATATAGCGCGATCCAATTGAGACGACCATAACTCCATCGTTCGATGTCGGATAGGGATTATTTTTGGCTATCTGAAAAATATTTTAGTGTTCTTTGATTCCTGACTGGAATCGTCGTATTCCAAGACCCTTTAGGGATCCGTAAGTGGGATCGCAGTCATCAGTCCAAGATTTTTCCTTCATCTCCTTGCCTAATAGTAACCCTCATAACTTTCTCTTCAAAGCTCGAATTTAGAATATTTTGTGCTCATTGCAATCGTAACTTGACAAACTTCCAACTTGGATAAGAATTGGATAATTTTGAGACCGTTCAATATCCCAAAAGCATGTTGGAACTCTTCGATCGTCGTTTTCAATATGGATTGTTAATATTTCCAAATAGAGCGATCCAACTGAGACGACCATAACTCCATCGTTTGATGTCGGATTGGGATGATTTTTGGCCATCTGAAAGGTATTTTAGTGTTCTTTGATTCCTGACTAGAATCGTCGTATTCCAAGACCATTTAGGGATCCGTAAGTGGGATCGCAGTCGTCGGTCCTGTTTTTCCTTCTTCTCCTTGTCTAATAGTAACCCTCATAAATCTCTCTTCAGACGTCGAATTTAGAATATTTTGTGCTCATTGGAATCGAAACTTGACAAGCTTCCAATTGGACAAGAATTGGCTAAATCGGAGACCGTTCGATATACCAAAGGACGTTGGAACTCTTCGATCGTCATTTTTCAATATGCATTGTTAATATTTCCAAATAGCGCGATCCAACTGAGACGCTCGTAACTCCATCGTTTGATGTCGGATTGGGATGATTTTTGGCCATCTGAAAGGTATTTTAGTGCTCTTTGTTTCCTGACTGGAATCGTCGTATTCCAAGACCCTTTAGGGATCCGTAAGTGGGATCGCAGTCATCAGTCTTGAATTTTTCCTTCATCTCCTTGTCTAATAGTAACCCTAATAACTATCTCTTCAGAGCTCGAATTTAGAATATTTTGGGCTCATTGCAATCGTAACTTGACAAGCTTCCAACTTGGACAAGAATTGGCTAATTCAGAGACCGTTCGATATCCCAAAAGCACGTTGGAACTCTTCGATCGTCATTTTTCAATATGCATTGTTAATATTTCCAAATAGCGCGATCCAACTGAGACGCTCGTAACTCCATCGTTTGATGTCGGATTGGGATGATTTTTGGCCATCTGAAAGGTATTTTAGTGCTCTTTGTTTCCTGACTGGAATCGTCGTATTCCAAGACCCTTTAGGGATCCGTAAGTGGGATCGCAGTCATCAGTCTTGAATTTTTCCTTCATCTCCTTGTCTAATAGTAACCCTAATAACTATCTCTTCAGAGCTCGAATTTAGAATATTTTGGGCTCATTGCAATCGTAACTTGACAAGCTTCCAACTTGGACAAGAATTGGGTAATTCAGAGACCGTTTGATATCCCAAAGCACGTTGGAACTCTTCGATCGTCATTTTTCAATATGGATTGTTAATATTTCCATATAGCGCGATCCAATTGAGACGACCATAACTCCATCGTTCGATGTCGGATAGAGATTTTTTTGGCTATCTGAAAAATATTTTAGTGTTCTTTGATTCCTGACTGGAATCGTCGTATTCCAAGACCCTTTAGGGATCCGTAAGTGGGATCGCAGTCATCAGTCCAAGATTTTTCCTTCATCTCCTTGCCTAATAGTAACCCTCATAACTTCTCTTCAAAGCTTAATTTAGAATATTTTGGCTCATTGCAATCATAACTTGACAAACTTCCAACTTGGATAAGAATTGGATAATTTTGAGACCGTTCAATATCCCAAAGCATGTTGGAACTCTTCGATCGTCGTTTCTCAATATGGATTGTTAATATTTCCAAATAGAGCGATCCAACTGAGACGACCATAACTCCATCGTTTGATGTCGGATTGGGATGATTTTTGGCCATCTGAAAGGTATTTTAGTGTTCTTTGATTCCTGACTAGAATCGTCGTATTCCAAGACCATTTAGGGATCCGTAAGTGGGATCGCAGTCGTCGGTCCTGTATTTTTCCTTCTTCTCCTTGTCTAATAGTAACCCCATAAATCTCTCTTCAGACGTCGAATTTAGAATATTTTGTGCTCATTGGAATCGAACTTGACAAGCTTCCAAATTGGACAAGAATTGGCTAAATCGGAGACCGTTCGATATACCAAAAGGACGTTGGAACTCTTCGATCGTCATTTTTCATATGCATTGTTAATATTTCCAAATAGCGCGATCCAACTGAGACGCTCGTAACTCCATCGTTTGATGTCGGATTGGGATGATTTTTGGCCATCTGAAAGGTATTTTAGTGCTCTTTGTTTCCTGACTGGAATCGTCGTATTCCAAGACCCTTTAGGGATCCGTAAGTGGGATCGCAGTCATCAGTCTTGAATTTTTCCTTCATCTCCTTGTCTAATAGTAACCCTAATAACTATCTCTTCAGAGCTCGAATTTAGAATATTTTGGGCTCATTGCAATCGTAACTTGACAAGCTTCCAACTTGGACAAGAATTGGGTAATTCAGAGACCGTTTGATATCCCAAAGCACGTTGGAACTCTTCGATCGTCATTTTTCAATATGGATTGTTAATATTTCCATATAGCGCGATCCAATGAGACGACCATAACTCCATCGTTCGATGTCGGATAGGATTATTTTTGGCTATCTGAAAATATTTTAGTGTTCTTTGATTCCTGACTGGAATCGTCGTATTCCAAGACCCTTTAGGGATCCGTAAGTGGGATCGCAGTCATCAGTCCAAGATTTTTCCTTCATCTCCTTGCCTAATAGTAACCCTCATAACTTTCTCTTCAAAGCTAATTTAGAATATTTTGTGCTCATTGCAATCATAACTTGACAAACTTCCAACTTGGATAAGAATTGGATAATTTGAGACCGTTCAATATCCCAAAAGCATGTTGGAACTCTTCGATCGTCGTTTCTCAATATGGATTGTTAATATTTCCAAATAGAGCGATCCAACTGAGACGACCATAACTCCATCGTTTGATGTCGGATTGGGATGATTTTTGGCCATCTGAAAGGTATTTTAGTGTTCTTTGATTCCTGACTAGAATCGTCGTATTCCAAGACCATTTAGGGATCCGTAAGTGGGATCGCAGTCGTCGGTCCTGTATTTTTCCTTCTTCTCCTTGTCTAATAGTAACCCTCATAAATCCTCTTCAGACGTCGAATTTAGAATATTTTATGCTCATTGGAATCGAAACTTGACAAGCTTCCAAATTGGACAAGAATTGGCTAAATCGGAGACCGTTCGATATACCAAAAGGACGTTGGAACTCTTCGATCGTCATTTTTCATTATGCATTGTTAATATTTCCAAATAGCGCGATCCAACTGAGACGCTCGTAACTCCATCGTTTGATGTCGGATTGGGATGATTTTTGGCCATCTGAAAGGTATTTTAGTGCTCTTTGTTTCCTGACTGGAATCGTCGTATTCCAAGACCCTTTAGGGATCCGTAAGTGGGATCGCAGTCATCAGTCTTGAATTTTTCCTTCATCTCCTTGTCTAATAGTAACCCTAATAACTATCTCTTCAGAGCTCGAATTTAGAATATTTTGGGCTCATTGCAATCGTAACTTGACAAGCTTCCAACTTGGACAAGAATTGGCTAATTCAGAGACCGTTCGATATCCCAAAAGCACGTTGGAACTCTTCGATCGTCATTTTTCAATATGCATTGTTAATATTTCCAAATAGCGCGATCCAACTGAGACGCTCGTAACTCCATCGTTTGATGTCGGATTGGGATGATTTTTGGCCATCTGAAAGGTATTTTAGTGCTCTTTGTTTCCTGACTGGAATCGTCGTATTCCAAGACCCTTTAGGGATCCGTAAGTGGGATCGCAGTCATCAGTCTTGAATTTTTCCTTCATCTCCTTGTCTAATAGTAACCCTAATAACTATCTCTTCAGAGCTCGAATTTAGAATATTTTGGGCTCATTGCAATCGTAACTTGACAAGCTTCCAACTTGGACAAGAATTGGGTAATTCAGAGACCGTTTGATATCCCAAAGCACGTTGGAACTCTTCGATCGTCATTTTTCAATATGGATTGTTAATATTTCCATATAGCGCGATCCAATTGAGACGACCATAACTCCATCGTTCGATGTCGGATAGAGATTATTTTTGGCTATCTGAAAAATATTTTAGTGTTCTTTGATTCCTGACTGGAATCGTCGTATTCCAAGACCCTTTAGGGATCCGTAAGTGGGATCGCAGTCATCAGTCCAAGATTTTTCCTTCATCTCCTTGCCTAATAGTAACCCTCATAACTTTCTCTTCAAAGCTTAAATTTAGAATATTTTGTGCTCATTGCAATCGTAACTTGACAAACTTCCAACTTGGATAAGAATTGGATAATTCTGAGACCGTTCAATATCCCAAAAGCATGTTGGAACTCTTCGATCGTCGTTTCTCAATATGGATTGTTAATATTTCCAAATAGAGCGATCCAACTGAGACGACCATAACTCCATCGTTTGATGTCGGATTGGGATGATTTTTGGCCATCTGAAAGGTATTTTAGTGTTCTTTGATTCCTGACTAGAATCGTCGTATTCCAAGACCATTTAGGGATCCGTAAGTGGGATCGCAGTCGTCGGTCCTGTATTTTTCCTTCTTCTCCTTGTCTAATAGTAACCCTCATAAATCTCTCTTCAGACGTCGAATTTAGAATATTTTGTGCTCATTGGAATCGAAACTTGACAAGCTTCCAAATTGGACAAGAATTGGCTAAATCGGAGACCGTTCGATATACCAAAAGACGTTGGAACTCTTCGATCGTCATTTTTCATTATGCATTGTTAATATTTCCAAATAGCGCGATCCAACTGAGACGCTCGTAACTCCATCGTTTGATGTCGGATTGGGATGATTTTTGGCCATCTGAAAGGTATTTTAGTGCTCTTTGTTTCCTGACTGGAATCGTCGTATTCCAAGACCCTTTAGGGATCCGTAAGTGGGATCGCAGTCATCAGTCTTGAATTTTTCCTTCATCTCCTTGTCTAATAGTAACCCTAATAACTATCTCTTCAGAGCTCGAATTTAGAATATTTTGGGCTCATTGCAATCGTAACTTGACAAGCTTCCAACTTGGACAAGAATTGGCTAATTCAGAGACCCTTCGATATCCCAAAGCACGTTGGAACTCTTCGATCGTCATTTTTCAATATGCATTGTTAATATTTCCAAATAGCGCGATCCAACTGAGACGCTCGTAACTCCATCGTTTGATGTCGGATTGGGATGATTTTGGCCATCTGAAAGGTATTTTAGTGCTCTTTGTTTCCTGACTGGAATCGTCGTATTCCAAGACCCTTTAGGGATCCGTAAGTGGGATCGCAGTCATCAGTCTTGAATTTTTCCTTCATCTCCTTGTCTAATAGTAACCCTAATAACTATCTCTTCAGAGCTCGAATTTAGAATATTTTGGCTCATTGCAATCGTAACTTGACAAGCTTCCAACTTGGACAAGAATTGGCTAATTCAGAGACCGTTTGATATCCCAAAGCACGTTGGAACTCTTCGATCGTCATTTTTCAATATGGATTGTTAATATTTCCATATAGCGCGATCCAATTGAGACGACCATAACTCCATCGTTCGATGTCGGATAGGGATTATTTTTGGCTATCTGAAAAATATTTTAGTGTTCTTTGATTCCTGACTGGAATCGTCGTATTCCAAGACCCTTTAGGGATCCGTAAGTGGGATCGCAGTCATCAGTCCAAGATTTTTCCTTCATCTCCTTGCCTAATAGTAACCCTCATAACTTTCTCTTCAAAGCTCGAATTTAGAATATTTTGTGCTCATTGCAATCGTAACTTGACAAACTTCCAACTTGGATAAGAATTGGATAATTCTGAGACCGTTCAATATCCCAAAAGCATGTTGGAACTCTTCGATCGTCATTTCTCAATATGGATTGTTAATATTTCCAAATAGAGCGATCCAACTGAGACGACCATAACTCCATCGTTTGATGTCGGATTGGGATGATTTTTGGCCATCTGAAAGGTATTTTAGTGTTCTTTGATTCCTGACTAGAATCGTCGTATTCCAAGACCATTTAGGGATCCGTAAGTGGGATCGCAGTCATCAGTGTTGGATTTTTCCTTCATCTCCTTGTCTAATAGTAACCCTCATAAATTCTCTTCAGACGTCGAATTTAGAATATTTTGTGCTCATTGGAATCGAAACTTGACAAGCTTCCAAATTGGACAAGAATTGGCTAAATCGGAGACCGTTCGATATACCAAAAGCACGTTGGAACTCTTCGATCGTCATTTTTCAATATGCATTGTTAATATTTCCAAATAGCGCGATCCAACTGAGACGACCATAACTCCATCGTTTGATGTCGGATTGGGATGATTTTTGGCCATCTGAAAAATATTTTAGTGTTCTTTGATTCCTGACTGGAATCGTCGTATTCCAAGACCCTTTAGGGATCCGTAAGTGGGATCGCAGTCATCAGTCCAAGATTTTTCCTTCATCTCCTTGTCTAATAGTAACCCTCATAACTTTCTCTTCAAAGCTCGAATTTAGAATATTTTGTGCTCATTGCAATCGTAACTTGACAAGCTTCCAACTTGGACAAGAATTGGATAATTTGAGACCGTTCGATATCCCAAAAGCACGTTGGAACTCTTCGATCGTCATTTTTCAATATGGATTGTTAATATTTCCAAATAGCGCGATCCAACTGAGACGACCATAACTCCATCGTTTGATGTCGGATTGGGATGATTTTTGGCCATCTGAAAGGTATTTTAGTGTTCTTTGATTCCTGACTAGAATCGTCGTATTCCAAGACCCTTTAGGGATCCGTAAGTGGGATCGCAGTCATCGGTCCTGTATTTTTCCTTCTTCTCCTTGTCTAATAGTAACCCTCATAAATCTCTCTTCAGACGTCGAATTTAGAATATTTTGTGCTCATTGCAATCGAACTTGACAAGCTTCCAAATTGGACAAGAATTGGCTAATCGGAGACCGTTCGATATCCCAAAAGCACGTTGGAACTCTTCGATCGTCATTTTTCAATATGCATTGTTAATATTTCCAAATAGCGCGATCCAACTGAGACGCTCGTAACTCCATCGTTTGATGTCGGATTGGGATGACTTTTGGCCATCTGAAAGGTATTTTAGTGCTCTTTGTTTCCTGACTAGAATCGTCGTATTCCAAGACCCTTTAGGGATCCGTAAGTTGGATCGCAGTCATCAGTCTTGAATTTTCCCTTCAGCTCCTTGTCTAATAGTAACCCTAATAACTATCTCTTCTGAGCTCGAATTTAGAATATTTTGGGATCATTGCAATCTTAACTTGACAAGCTTCCAACTTGGACAAGAATTGGGTAATTCAGAGACCGTTCGATATCCCAAAAGCACGTTGGAACTCTTCGATCGTCATTTTTCAATATGCATTGTTAATATTTCCAAATAGCGCGATCCAACTGAGAGGCTCGTAACTCCATCGTTTGATGTCGGATTGGGATGATTTTTGGCCATCTGAAAGGTATTTTAGTGCTCTTTGTTTCCTGACTGGAATCGTCGTATTCCAAGACCCTTTAGGGATCCGTAAGTGGGATCGCAGTCATCAGTCTTGAATTTTTCCTTCATCTCCTTGTCTAATAGTAACCCTAATAACTATCTCTTCAGAGCTCGAATTTAGAATATTTTGGGCTCATTGCAATCGTAACTTGACAAGCTTCCAACTTGGACAAGAATTGGGTAATTCAGAGACCGTTTGATATCCCAAAGCACGTTGGAACTCTTCGATCGTCATTTTTCAATATGGATTGTTAATATTTCCATATAGCGCGATCCAATTGAGACGACCATAACTCCATCGTTGATGTCGGATTGGGATATTTTTGGCTATCTGAAAAATATTTTAGTGTTCTTTGATTCCTGACTGGAATCGTCGTATTCCAAGACCCTTTAGGGATCCGTAAGTGGGATCGCAGTCATCAGTCCAAGATTTTTCCTTCATCTCCTTGCCTAATAGTAACCCTCATAACTTCTCTTCAAGCTCGAATTTAGAATATTTTGTGCTCATTGCAATCGTAACTTGACAAGCTTCCAACTTGGACAAGAATTGGATAATTTTGAGACCGTTCAATATCCCAAAAGCATGTTGGAACTCTTCGATCGTCGTTTTTCAATATGGATTGTTAATATTTCCAAATAGCGCGATCCAACTGAGACGACCATAACTCCATCGTTTGATGTCGGATTGGGATGATTTTTGGCCATCTGAAAGGTATTTTAGTGTTCTTTGATTCCTGACTAGAATCGTCGTATTCCAAGACCTTTAGGGATCCGTAAGTGGGATCGCAGTCGTCGGTCTGTATTTTTCCTTCTTTCTCCTTGTCTAATAGTAACCCTCATAAATCTCTCTTCAGACGTCGAATTTAGAATATTTTGTGCTCATTGGAATCGAAACTTGACAAGCTTCCAAATTGGACAAGAATTGGCTAATCGGAGACCGTTCGATATACCAAAAGCACGTTGGAACTCTTCGATCGTCATTTTTCAATATGCATTGTTAATATTTCCAAATAGCGCGATCCAACTGAGACGCTCGTAACTCCATCGTTTGATGTCGGATTGGGATGATTTTTGGCCATCTGAAAGGTATTTTAGTGCTCTTTGTTTCCTGACTGGAATCGTCGTATTCCAAGACCCTTTAGGGATCCGTAAGTGGGATCGCAGTCATCAGTCTTGAATTTTTCCTTCATCTCCTTGTCTAATAGTAACCCTAATAACTATCTCTTCAGAGCTCGAATTTAGAATATTTTGGGCTCATTGCAATCGTAACTTGACAAGCTTCCAACTTGGACAAGAATTGGGTAATTCAGAGACCGTTTGATATCCCAAAGCACGTTGGAACTCTTCGATCGTCATTTTTCAATATGGATTGTTAATATTTCCATATAGCGCGATCCAATTGAGACGACCATAACTCCATCGTTCGATGTCGGATAGGGATTATTTTTGGCTATCTGAAAAATATTTTAGTGTTCTTTGATTCCTGACTGGAATCGTCGTATTCCAAGACCCTTTAGGGATCCGTAAGTGGGATCGCAGTCATCAGTCCAAGATTTTTCCTTCATCTCCTTGCCTAATAGTAACCCTCATAACTTTCTCTTCAAAGCTTAAATTTAGAATATTTTGTGCTCATTGCAATCATAACTTGACAAACTTCCAACTTGGATAAGAATTGGATAATTTTGAGACCGTTCAATATCCCAAAAGCATGTTGGAACTCTTCGATCGTCGTTTCTCAATATGGATTGTTAATATTTCCAAATAGAGCGATCCAACTGAGACGACCATAACTCCATCGTTTGATGTCGGATTGGGATGATTTTTGGCCATCTGAAAGGTATTTTAGTGTTCTTTGATTCCTGACTAGAATCGTCGTATTCCAAGACCATTTAGGGATCCGTAAGTGGGATCGCAGTCGTCGGTCCTGTATTTTTCCTTCTTCTCCTTGTCTAATAGTAACCCTCATAAATTCTCTCTTCAGACGTCGAATTTAGAATATTTTGTGCTCATTGGAATCGAAACTTGACAAGCTTCCAAATTGGACAAGAATTGGCTAAATCGGAGACCGTTCGATATACCAAAGGACGTTGGAACTCTTCGATCGTCATTTTTCATTATGCATTGTTAATATTTCCAAATAGCGCGATCCAACTGAGACGCTCGTAACTCCATCGTTTGATGTCGGATTGGGATGATTTTTGGCCATCTGAAAGGTATTTTAGTGCTCTTTGTTTCCTGACTGGAATCGTCGTATTCCAAGACCCTTTAGGGATCCGTAAGTGGGTATCGCAGTCATCAGTCTTGAATTTTTCCTTCATCTCCTTGTCTAATAGTAACCCTAATAACTATCTCTTCAGAGCTCGAATTTAGAATATTTTGGGCTCATTGCAATCGTAACTTGACAAGCTTCCAACTTGGACAAGAATTGGCTAATTCAGAGACCTTCGATATCCCAAAAGCACGTTGGAACTCTTCGATCGTCATTTTTCAATATGCATTGTTAATATTTCCAAATAGCGCGATCCAACTGAGACGCTCGTAACTCCATCGTTTGATGTCGGATTGGGATGATTTTGGCCATCTGAAAGGTATTTTAGTGCTCTTTGTTTCCTGACTGGAATCGTCGTATTCCAAGACCCTTTAGGGATCCGTAAGTGGGATCGCAGTCATCAGTCTTGAATTTTTCCTTCATCTCCTTGTCTAATAGTAACCCTAATAACTATCTCTTCAGAGCTCGAATTTAGAATATTTTGGGCTCATTGCAATCGTAACTTGACAAGCTTCCAACTTGGACAAGAATTGGGTAATTCAGAGACCGTTTGATATCCCAAAGCACGTTGGAACTCTTCGATCGTCATTTTTCAATATGGATTGTTAATATTTCCATATAGCGCGATCCAATTGAGACGACCATAACTCCATCGTTCGATGTCGGATAGAGATTTTTGGCTATCTGAAAAATATTTTAGTGTTCTTTGATTCCTGACTGGAATCGTCGTATTCCAAGACCCTTTAGGGATCCGTAAGTGGGATCGCAGTCATCAGTCCAAGATTTTTCCTTCATCTCCTTGCCTAATAGTAACCCTCATAACTTTCTCTTCAAAGCTTAAATTTAGAATATTTTGTGCTCATTGCAATCTTAACTTGACAAACTTCCAACTTGGATAAGAATTGGATAATTCTGAGACCGTTCAATATCCCAAAAGCATGTTGGAACTCTTCGATCGTCGTTTTTCAATATGGATTGTTAATATTTCCAAATAGAGCGATCCAACTGAGACGACCATAACTCCATCGTTTGATGTCGGATTGGGATGATTTTTGGCCATCTGAAAGGTATTTTAGTGTTCTTTGATTCTTGACTAGAATCGTCGTATTCCAAGACCATTTAGGGATCCGTAAGTGGGATCGCAGTCATTAGTCCCGAATTTTTCCTTCATCTCCTTGTCTAATAGTAACCCTCATAAATCTCTCTTCAGACGTCGAATTTAGAATATTTTGTGCTCATCGGAATCGAAACTTGACAAGCTTTCAAATTGAACAAGAATTGGCTAAATCGGAGACCACTCGATATAGCAAAAGGACTTTGGAACTCTTCGATCGACATTTTCAGTATGGATTGTTAATATTTTCAAATAGCGCGATCCAACTGAGAAGCCCATAACTCCATCGTTTGATGTCGGATTGGGATGATTTTCGGCCATCTGAAAGGTATTTTAGTGCTCTTTGATTCCTGACTAGAATCGTCGTATTCCAAGACCATTTAGGGATCTGTAAGTGGTATCGCAGTCATCAGTCTTGAATTTTTCCTTCATCTCCTTGTCTTATAGTAACCCTAATAACTATCTCTTCAGAGCTCGAATTTAGAATATTTTGTGCTCATTGCAATCGTAACTTGACAAGCTTCCAACTTGGATAAGAATTGGCTAATTCAGAGACCGTTCGATATCCCAAAAGCACGTTGGAACTCTTCGATCGTCATTTTTCAATATGCATTGTTAATATTTCCAAATAGCGCGATCCAACTGAGACGCTCGTAACTCCATCGTTTGATGTCGGATTGGGATGATTTTGGCCATCTGAAAGGTATTTTAGTGCTCTTTGTTTCTGACTGGAATCGTCGTATTCCAAGACCCTTTAGGGATCCGTAAGTGGGATCGCAGTCATCAGTCTTGATTTTTCCTTCATCTCCTTGTCTAATAGTAACCCTAATAACTATCTCTTCAGAGCTCGAATTTAGAATATTTTGGGCTCATTGCAATCGTAACTTGACAAGCTTCCAACTTGGACAAGAATTGGGTAATTCAGAGACCGTTCGATATCCCAAAGCACGTTGGAACTCTTCGATCGTCATTTTTCAATATGGATTGTTAATATTTCCAATAGCGCGATCCAACTGAGACGACCATAACTCCATCGTTTGATGTCGGATAGGGATGATTTTTGGCATCTGAAAAATATTTTAGTGTTCTTTGATTCCTGACTGGAATCGTCGTATTCCAAGACCCTTTAGGGATCCGTAAGTGGGATCGCAGTCATCAGTCCTTGATTTTTCCTTCATCTCCTTGTCTAATAGTAACCCTCATAACTTCTCTTCAAAGCTCGAATTTAGAATATTTTGGGCTCATTGCAATCGTAACTTGACAAACTTCCAACTTGGACAAGAATTGGATAATTTTGAGACCGTTCAATATCCCAAAGCACGTTGGAACTCTTCGATCGTCATTTTTCAATATGGATTGTTAATATTTCCAAATAGCGCGATCCAACTGAGACGACCATAACTCCATCGTTGATGTCGGATTGGGATGATTTTTGGCCATCTGAAAGGTATTTTAGTGTTCTTTGATTCCTGACTGGAATCGTCGTATTCCAAGACCCTTTAGGGATCCGTAAGTGGGATCGCAGTCATCAGTCCTGATTTTTCCTTCATCTCCTTGTCTAATAGTAACCCTCATAACTTTCTCTTCAGACGTCGAATTTAGAATATTTTGTGCTCATTGCAATCGAAATTGACAAGCTTCCAAATTGGACAAGAATTGGCTAAATCGGAGACCGTTCGATATCCAAAAGGACGTTGGAACTCTTCGATCGTCATTTTTCAATATGGATTGTTAATATTTCCAAATAGCGCGATCCAACTGAGACGACCATAACTCCATCGTTTGATGTCGGATTGAGATGATTTTTGGCCATCTGAAAGGTATTTTAGTGTTCTTTGATTCCTGACTGGAATCGTCGTATTCCAAGACCCTTTAGGGATCCGTAAGTGGGATCGCAGTCATCAGTCCAATTTTTCCTTCATCTCCTTGTCTAATAGTAACCCTCATAACTTCTCTTCAAGCTCGAATTTAGAATATTTGGTGCTCATTGCAATCATAACTTGACAAGCTTCCAACTTGGACAAGAATTGGCTAATTCGGAGACCGTTCGATATCCCAAAAGCACGTTGGAACTCTTCGATCGTCATTTTTCATATGCATTGTTAATATTTCCAAATAGCGCGATCCAACTGAGACGACCAAACTCCATCGTTTGATGTCGGATTGGGATGATTTTTGGCCATCTGAAAGGTATTTTAGTGCTCTTTGATTCCTGACTGGAATCGTCGTATTCCAAGACCCTTTAGGGATCCGTAAGTGGGATCGCAGTCATCAGTCTGAATTTTTCCTTCATCTCCTTGTCTAATAGTAACCCTAATAACTATCTCTTCAGAGCTCGAATTTAGAATATTTTGGCTCATTGCAATCGTAACTTGACAAGCTTCCAACTTGGACAAGAATTGGCTAATTCAGAGACCCTTCGATATCCCAAAAGCACGTTGGAACTCTTCGATCGTCATTTTTCAATATGCATTGTTAATATTTCCAAATAGCGCGATCCAACTGAGACGCTCGTAACTCCATCGTTTGATGTCGGATTGGGATGATTTCTGGCCATCTGAAAGGTATTTTAGTGCTCTTTGTTTCCTGACTGGAATCGTCGTATTCCAAGACCCTTTAGGGATCTGTAAGTGGGATCGCAGTCATCAGTCTTGAATTTTTCCTTCATCTCCTTGTCTAATAGTAACCCTAATAACTATCTCTTCAGAGCTCGAATTTAGAATATTTTGGGCACATTGCAATCGTAACTTGACAAGCTTCCAACTTGGACAAGAATTGGGTAATTCAGAGACCGTTTGATATCCCAAAGCACGTTGGAACTCTTCGATCGTCATTTTTCAATATGGATTGTTAATATTTCCATATAGCGCGATCCAATTGAGACGACCATAACTCCATCGTTCGATGTCGGATAGAGATTATTTTTGGCTATCTGAAAAATATTTAGTGTTCTTTGATTCCTGACTGGAATCGTCGTATTCCAAGACCCTTTAGGGATCCCTAAGTGGGATCGCAGTCATCAGTCCAAGATTTTTCCTTCATCTCCTTGCCTAATAGTAACCCTCATAACTTTCTCTTCAAAGCTTAATTTAGAATATTTTGTGCTCATTGCAATCATAACTTGACAAACTTCCAACTTGGATAAGAATTGGATAATTTTGAGACCGTTCAATATCCCAAAAGCATGTTGGAACTCTTCGATCGTCGTTTCTCAATATGGATTGTTAATATTTCCAAATAGAGCGATCCAACTGAGACGACCATAACTCCATCGTTTGATGTCGGATTGGGATGATTTTTGGCCATCTGAAAGGTATTTTAGTGTTCTTTGATTCCTGACTAGAATCGTCGTATTCCAAGACCATTTAGGGATCCGTAAGTGGGATCGCAGTCGTCGGTCCTGTATTTTTCCTTCTTCTCCTTGTCTAATAGTAACCCTCATAAATCTCTCTTCAGACGTCGAATTTAGAATATTTGTGCTCATTGGAATCGAAACTTGACAAGCTTCCAAATTGGACAAGAATTGGCTAAATCGGAGGAGACCGTTCGATATACCAAAAGGACGTTGGAACTCTTCGATCGTCATTTTTCATTATGCATTGTTAATATTTCCAAATAGCGCGATCCAACTGAGACGCTCGTAACTCCATCGTTTGATGTCGGATTGGGATGATTTTTGGCCATCTGAAAGGTATTTTAGTGCTCTTTGTTTCCTGACTGGAATCGTCGTATTCCAAGACCCTTTAGGGATCCGTAAGTGGTATCGCAGTCATCAGTCTTGAATTTTCCTTCATCTCCTTGTCTAATAGTAACCCTAATAACTATCTCTTCAGAGCTCGAATTTAGAATATTTTGGGCTCATTGCAATCGTAACTTGACAAGCTTCCAACTTGGACAAGAATTGGCTAATTCAGAGACCCTTCGATATCCCAAAAGCACGTTGGAACTCTTCGATCGTCATTTTTCAATATGCATTGTTAATATTTCCAAATAGCGCGATCCAACTGAGACGCTCGTAACTCCATCGTTTGATGTCGGATTGGGATGATTTCTGGCCATCTGAAAGGTATTTTAGTGCTCTTTGTTTACTGACTGGAATCGTCGTATTCCAAGACCCTTTAGGGATCTGTAAGTGGGATCGCAGTCATCAGTCTTGAATTTTTCCTTCATCTCCTTGTCTAATAGTAACCCTAATAACTATCTCTTCAGAGCTCGAATTTAGAATATTTTGGGCACATTGCAATCGTAACTTGACAAGCTTCCAACTTGGACAAGAATTGGGTAATTCAGAGACCGTTTGATATCCCAAAGCACGTTGGAACTCTTCGATCGTCATTTTTCAATATGGATTGTTAATATTTCCATATAGCGCGATCCAATTGAGACGACCATAACTCCATCGTTCGATGTCGGATAGAGATTATTTTTGGCTATCTGAAAAATATTTTAGTGTTCTTTGATTCCTGACTGGAATCGTCGTATTCCAAGACCCTTTAGGGATCCCTAAGTGGGATCGCAGTCATCAGTCCAAGATTTTTCCTTCATCTCCTTGCCTAATAGTAACCCTCATAACTTTCTCTTCAAAGCTTAAATTTAGAATATTTTGTGCTCATTGCAATCATAACTTGACAAACTTCCAACTTGGATAAGAATTGGATAATTTTGAGACCGTTCAATATCCCAAAAGCATGTTGGAACTCTTCGATCGTCGTTTCTCAATATGGATTGTTAATATTTCCAAATAGAGCGATCCAACTGAGACGACCATAACTCCATCGTTTGATGTCGGATTGGGATGATTTTTGGCCATCTGAAAGGTTTTAGTGTTCTTTGATTCCTGACTAGAATCGTCGTATTCCAAGACCATTTAGGGATCCGTAAGTGGGATCGCAGTCGTCGGTCCTGTATTTTTCCTTCTTCTCCTGTCTAATAGTAACCCTCATAAATCTCTCTTCAGACGTCGAATTTAGAATATTTTGTGCTCATTGGAATCGAAACTTGACAAGCTTCCAAATTGGACAAGAATTGGCTAAATCGGAGACCGTTCGATATACCAAAAGGACGTTGGAACTCTTCGATCGTCATTTTTCATTATGCATTGTTAATATTTCCAAATAGCGCGATCCAACTGAGACGCTCGTAACTCCATCGTTTGATGTCGGATTGGGATGATTTTTGGCCATCTGAAAGGTATTTTAGTGCTCTTTGTTTCTGACTGGAATCGTCGTATTCCAAGACCCTTTAGGGATCCGTAAGTGGTATCGCAGTCATCAGTCTTGAATTTTCCTTCATCTCCTTGTCTAATAGTAACCCTAATAACTATCTCTTCAGAGCTCGAATTTAGAATATTTTGGGCTCATTGCAATCGTAACTTGACAAGCTTCCAACTTGGACAAGAATTGGCTAATTCAGAGACCCTTCGATATCCCAAAAGCACGTTGGAACTCTTCGATCGTCATTTTTCAATATGCATTGTTAATATTTCCAAATAGCGCGATCCAACTGAGACGCTCGTAACTCCATCGTTTGATGTCGGATTGGGATGATTTCTGGCCATCTGAAAGGTATTTTAGTGCTCTTTGTTTACTGACTGGAATCGTCGTATTCCAAGACCCTTTAGGGATCTGTAAGTGGGATCGCAGTCATCAGTCTTGAATTTTTCCTTCATCTCCTTGTCTAATAGTAACCCTAATAACTATCTCTTCAGAGCTCGAATTTAGAATATTTTGGGCACATTGCAATCGTAACTTGACAAGCTTCCAACTTGGACAAGAATTGGGTAATTCAGAGACCGTTTGATATCCCAAAGCACGTTGGAACTCTTCGATCGTCATTTTTCAATATGGATTGTTAATATTTCCATATAGCGCGATCCAATTGAGACGACCATAACTCCATCGTTCGATGTCGGATAGAGATTATTTTTGGCTATCTGAAAAATATTTTAGTGTTCTTTGATTCCTGACTGGAATCGTCGTATTCCAAGACCCTTTAGGGATCCCTAAGTGGGATCGCAGTCATCAGTCCAAGATTTTTCCTTCATCTCCTTGCCTAATAGTAACCCTCATAACTTTCTCTTCAAAGCTTAAATTTAGAATATTTTGTGCTCATTGCAATCATAACTTGACAAACTTCCAACTTGGATAAGAATTGGATAATTTTGAGACCGTTCAATATCCCAAAAGCATGTTGGAACTCTTCGATCGTCGTTTCTCAATATGGATTGTTAATATTTCCAAATAGAGCGATCCAACTGAGACGACCATAACTCCATCGTTTGATGTCGGATTGGGATGATTTTTGGCCATCTGAAAGGTTTTTAGTGTTCTTTGATTCCTGACTAGAATCGTCGTATTCCAAGACCATTTAGGGATCCGTAAGTGGGATCGCAGTCGTCGGTCCTGTATTTTTCCTTCTTCTCCTTGTCTAATAGTAACCCTCATAAATCTCTCTTCAGACGTCGAATTTAGAATATTTTGTGCTCATTGGAATCGAAACTTGACAAGCTTCCAAATTGGACAAGAATTGGCTAAATCGGAGACCGTTCGATATACCAAAAGGACGTTGGAACTCTTCGATCGTCATTTTTCATTATGCATTGTTAATATTTCCAAATAGCGCGATCCAACTGAGACGCTCGTAACTCCATCGTTTGATGTCGGATTGGGATGATTTTGGCCATCTGAAAGGTATTTTAGTGCTCTTTGTTTCCTGACTGGAATCGTCGTATTCCAAGACCCTTTAGGGATCCGTAAGTGGTATCGCAGTCATCAGTCTTGAATTTTCCTTCATCTCCTTGTCTAATAGTAACCTAATAACTATCTCTTCAGAGCTCGAATTTAGAATATTTTGGGCTCATTGCAATCGTAACTTGACAAGCTTCCAACTTGGACAAGAATTGGCTAATTCAGAGACCCTTCGATATCCCAAAAGCACGTTGGAACTCTTCGATCGTCATTTTTCAATATGCATTGTTAATATTTCCAAATAGCGCGATCCAACTGAGACGCTCGTAACTCCATCGTTTGATGTCGGATTGGGATGATTTCTGGCCATCTGAAAGGTATTTTAGTGCTCTTTGTTTCTGACTGGAATCGTCGTATTCCAAGACCTTTAGGGATCTGTAAGTGGGATCGCAGTCATCAGTCTTGAATTTTCCTTCATCTCCTTGTCTAATAGTAACCCTAATAACTATCTCTTCAGAGCTCGAATTTAGAATATTTTGGGCACATTGCAATCGTAACTTGACAAGCTTCCAACTTGGACAAGAATTGGGTAATTCAGAGACCGTTTGATATCCCAAAGCACGTTGGAACTCTTCGATCGTCATTTTTCAATATGGATTGTTAATATTTCCATATAGCGCGATCCAATTGAGACGACCATAACTCCATCGTTCGATGTCGGATAGAGATTATTTTGGCTATCTGAAAAATATTTTAGTGTTCTTTGATTCCTGACTGGAATCGTCGTATTCCAAGACCCTTTAGGGATCCTAAGTGGGATCGCAGTCATCAGTCCAAGATTTTTCCTTCATCTCCTTGCCTAATAGTAACCCTCATAACTTTCTCTTCAAAGCTTAAATTTAGAATATTTTGTGCTCATTGCAATCATAACTTGACAAACTTCCAACTTGGATAAGAATTGGATAATTTTGAGACCGTTCAATATCCCAAAAGCATGTTGGAACTCTTCGATCGTCGTTTCTCAATATGGATTGTTAATATTTCCAAATAGAGCGATCCAACTGAGACGACCATAACTCCATCGTTTGATGTCGGATTGGGATGATTTTTGCCATCTGAAAGGTATTTAGTGTTCTTTGATTCCTGACTAGAATCGTCGTATTCCAAGACCATTTAGGGATCCGTAAGTGGGATCGCAGTCGTCGGTCCTGTATTTTTCCTTCTTCTCCTTGTCTAATAGTAACCCTCATAAATCTCTCTTCAGACGTCGAATTTAGAATATTTTGTGCTCATTGGAATCGAAACTTGACAAGCTTCCAATTGGACAAGAATTGGCTAAATCGGAGACCGTTCGATATACCAAAAGGACGTTGGAACTCTTCGATCGTCATTTTTCAATATGCATTGTTAATATTTCCAAATAGCGCGATCCAACTGAGACGCTCGTAACTCCATCGTTTTATGTCGGATTGGGATGATTTTTGGCCATCTGAAAGGTATTTTAGTGCTCTTTGTTTCCTGACTGGAATCGTCGTATTCCAAGACCCTTTAGGGATCCGTAAGTGGTATCGCAGTCATCAGTCTTTAATTTTTCCTTCATCTCCTTGTCTAATAGTAACCCTAATAACTATCTCTTCAGAGCTCGAATTTAGAATATTTTGGGCTCATTGCAATCGTAACTTGACAAGCTTCCAACTTGGACAAGAATTGGCTAATTCAGAGACCCTTCGATATCCCAAAAGCACGTTGGAACTCTTCGATCGTCATTTTTCAATATGCATTGTTAATATTTCCAAATAGCGTGATCCAACTGAGACGCTCGTAACTCCATCGTTTGATGTCGGATTGAGATGATTTCTGGCCATCCGAAAGGTATTTTAGTGTTCTTTGATTCCTGACTGGAATCGTCGTATTCCAAGACCCTTTAGGGATCCGTAAGTGGATCGCAGTCATCAGTCTTGTATTTTTCCTTCTTCTCCTTGTCTAATAGTAACCCTCATAACTCTCTCTTCAGAGCTCGAATTTAGAATATTTTGTGCTCATTGAATCGTAACTTGACAAGCTTCCAACTTGGACAAGAATTGGCTAAATCGGAGACCGTTCGATATCCAAAAGCACGTTGGAACTCTTCGATCGTCATTTTTCAATATGGATTGTTAATATTTCCAAATAGCGCGATCCAACTGAGACGCTCGTAACTCCATCGTTGATGTCGGATTGGGATGATTTTTGGCCATCTGAAAGGTATTTTAGTGTTCTTTGTTTCTGACTGGAATCGTCGTATTCCAAGACCCTTTAGGGATCCGTAAGTGGGATCGCAGTCATCAGTCTTGAATTTTCCTTCATCTCCTTGTCTAATAGTAACCCTAATAACTATCTCTTCAAGCTCGAATTTAGAATATTTTGGCTCATTGCAATCGTAACTTGACAAGCTTCCAACTTGGACAAGAATTGGCTAATCAGAGACCCGTTCGATATCCCAAAAGCACGTTGGAACTCTTCGATCGTCATTTTTCAATATGCATTGTTAATATTTCCAAATAGCGCGATCCAACTGAGACGCTCGTAACTCCATCGTTTGATGTCGGATTGGGATGATTTTTGGCCATCTGAAAGGTATTTTAGTGCTCTTTGTTTCCTGACTGGAATCGTCGTATTCCAAGACCCTTTAGGGATCCGTAAGTGGGATCGCAGTCATCAGTCTTGAATTTTTCCTTCATCTCCTTGTCTAATAGTAACCCTAATAACTATCTCTTCAGAGCTCGAATTTAGAATATTTTGGGCTCATTGCAATCGTAACTTGACAAGCTTCCAACTTGGACAAGAATTGGGTAATTCAGAGACCGTTTGATATCCCAAAGCACGTTGGAACTCTTCGATCGTCATTTTTCAATATGGATTGTTAATATTTCCAAATAGCGCGATCCAACTGAGACGACCATAACTCCATCGTTTTCGATGTCGGATAGAGATTATTTTGGCTATCTGAAAAATATTTTAGTGTTCTTTGATTCCTGACTGGAATCGTCGTATTCCAAGACCCTTTAGGGATCCGTAAGTGGGATCGCAGTCATCAGTCTCCAAGATTTTTCCTTCATCTCCTTGCCTAATAGTAACCCTCATAACTTCTCTTCAAAGCTCGAATTTAGAATATTTTGTGCTCATTGCAATCGTAACTTGACAAACTTCCAACTTGGATAAGAATTGGATAATTTTGAGACCGTTCAATATCCCAAAAGCATGTTGGAACTCTTCGATCGTCGTTTCTCAATATGGATTGTTAATATTTCCAAATAGAGCGATCCAACTGAGACGACCATAACTCCATCGTTGATGTCGGATTGGGATGATTTTTGGCCATCTGAAAGGTATTTTAGTGTTCTTTGATTCCTGACTAGAATCGTCGTATTCCAAGACCTTTAGGGATCCGTAAGTGGGATCGCAGTCGTCGGTCCTGTATTTTTCCTTCTTCTCCTTGTCTAATAGTAACCCTCATAAATCTCTCTTCAGACGTCGAATTTAGAATATTTTGTGCTCATTGGAATCGAAACTTGACAAGCTTCCAAATTGGACAAGAATTGGCTAAATCGGAGACCGTTCGATATACCAAAAGGACGTTGGAACTCTTCGATCGTCATTTTTCAATATGCATTGTTAATATTTCCAAATAGCGCGATCCAACTGAGACGCTCGTAACTCCATCGTTTGATGTCGGATTGGGATGATTTTTGGCCATCTGAAAGGTATTTTAGTGCTCTTTGTTTCCTGACTGGAATCGTCGTATTCCAAGACCCTTTAGGGATCCGTAAGTGGTATCGCAGTCATCAGTCTTGAATTTTCCTTCATCTCCTTGTCTAATAGTAACCCTAATAACTATCTCTTCAGAGCTCGAATTTAGAATATTTTGGGCTCATTGCAATCGTAACTTGACAAGCTTCCAACTTGGACAAGAATTGGCTAATTCAGAGACCCTTCGATATCCAAAAGCACGTTGGAACTCTTCGATCGTCATTTTTCAATATGCATTGTTAATATTTCCAAATAGCGCGATCCAACTGAGACGCTCGTAACTCCATCGTTTGATGTCGGATTGGGATGATTTTTGGCCATCTGAAAGGTATTTTAGTGCTCTTTGTTTCCTGACTGGAATCGTCGTATTCCAAGACCCTTTAGGGATCCGTAAGTGGGATCGCAGTCATCAGTCTTGAATTTTTCCTTCATCTCCTTGTCTAATAGTAACCCTAATAACTATCTCTTCAGAGCTCGAATTTAGAATATTTTGGGCTCATTGCAATCGTAACTTGACAAGCTTCCAACTTGGACAAGAATTGGGTAATTCAGAGACCGTTTGATATCCCAAAGCACGTTGGAACTCTTCGATCGTCATTTTTCAATATGGATTGTTAATATTTCCAAATAGCGCGATCCAATTGAGACGACCAAACTCCATCGTTCGATGTCGGATAGAGATTATTTTTGGCTATCTGAAAAATATTTTAGTGTTCTTTGATTCCTGACTGGAATCGTCGTATTCCAAGACCCTTTAGGGATCCATAAGTGGGATCGCAGTCATCAGTCCAAGATTTTTCCTTCATCTCCTTGCCTAATAGTAACCCTCATAACTTTCTCTTCAAAGCTTAAATTTAGAATATTTTGTGCTCATTGCAATCATAACTTGACAAACTTCCAACTTGGATAAGAATTGGATAATTTTGAGACCGTTCAATATCCCAAAAGCATGTTGGAACTCTTCGATCGTCGTTTCTCAATATGGATTGTTAATATTTCCAAATAGAGCGATCCAACTGAGACGACCATAACTCCATCGTTTGATGTCGGATTGGGATGATTTTTGGCCATCTGAAAGGTATTTTAGTGTTCTTTGATTCCTGACTAGAATCGTCGTATTCCAAGACCATTTAGGGATCCGTAAGTGGGATCGCAGTCGTCGGTCCTGTATTTTTCCTTCTTCTCCTTGTCTAATAGTAACCCTCATAAATCTCTCTTCAGACGTCGAATTTAGAATATTTTGTGCTCATTGGAATCGAAACTTGACAAGCTTCCAAATTGGACAAGAATTGGCTAAATCGGAGACCGTTCGATATACCAAAAAGATGTTGGAACTCTTCGATCGTCATTTTTCATTATGCATTGTTAATATTTCCAAATAGCGCGATCCAACTGAGACGCTCGTAACTCCATCGTTTGATGTCGGATTGGGATGATTTTTGGCCATCTGAAAGGTATTTTAGTGCTCTTTGTTTCCTGACTGGAATCGTCGTATTCCAAGACCCTTTAGGGATCCGTAAGTGGTATCGCAGTCATCAGTCTTGAATTTTTCCTTCATCTCCTTGTCTAATAGTAACCCTAATAACTATCTCTTCAGAGCTCGAATTTAGAATATTTTGGGCTCATTGCAATCGTAACTTGACAAGCTTCCAACTTGGACAAGAATTGGCTAATTCAGAGACCCTTCGATATCCCAAAAGCACGTTGGAACTCTTCGATCGTCATTTTTCAATATGCATTGTTAATATTTCCAAATAGCGCGATCCAACTGAGACGCTCGTAACTCCATCGTTTGATGTCGGATTGGGATGATTTTTGGCCATCTGAAAGGTATTTTAGTGCTCTTTGTTTCCTGACTGGAATCGTCGTATTCCAAGACCCTTTAGGGATCCGTAAGTGGGATCGCAGTCATCAGTCTTGAATTTTTCCTTCATCTCCTTGTCTAATAGTAACCCTAATAACTATCTCTTCAGAGCTCGAATTTAGAATATTTTGGGCTCATTGCAATCGTAACTTGACAAGCTTCCAACTTGGACAAGAATTGGGTAATTCAGAGACCGTTTGATATCCCAAAGCACGTTGGAACTCTTCGATCGTCATTTTTCAATATGGATTGTTAATATTTCCATATAGCGCGATCCAATTGAGACGACCATAACTCCATCGTTCGATGTCGGATAGAGATTATTTTTGGCTATCTGAAAAATATTTTAGTGTTCTTTGATTCCTGACTGGAATCGTCGTATTCCAAGACCCTTTAGGGATCCCTAAGTGGGATCGCAGTCATCAGTCCAAGATTTTCCTTCATCTCCTTGCCTAATAGTAACCCTCATAACTTCTCTTCAAAGCTTAATTTAGAATATTTTGTGCTCATTGCAATCATAACTTGACAAACTTCCAACTTGGATAAGAATTGGATAATTTTGAGACCGTTCAATATCCCAAAAGCATGTTGGAACTCTTCGATCGTCGTTTCTCAATATGGATTGTTAATATTTCCAAATAGAGCGATCCAACTGAGACGACCATAACTCCATCGTTTGATGTCGGATTGGGATGGTTTTTGGCCATCGGAAAGGTATTTTAGTGTTCTTTGATTCCTGACTAGAATCGTCGTATTCCAAGACCATTTAGGGATCCGTAAGTGGGATCGCAGTCGTCGGTCCTGTATTTTTCCTTCTTCTCCACTCTAATATTAACCCTCATAATCTCTCTTCAGACGTCGAATTTAGAATATTTTATACTCATTGGAATCGAAACTTGACAAGCTTCCAAATTGGACAAGAATTGGCTAAATCGGAGACCGTTCGATATACCAAAAGGACGTTGGAACTCTTCGATCGTCATTTTTCATTATGCATTGTTAATATTTCCAAATAGCGCGATCCAACTGAGACGCTCGTAACTCCATCGTTTGATGTCGGATTGGGATGATTTTTGGCCATCTGAAAGGTATTTTAGTGCTCTTTGTTTCCTGACTGGAATCGTCGTATTCCAAGACCCTTTAGGGATCCGTAAGTGGTATCGCAGTCATCAGTCTTGAATTTTTCCTTCATCTCCTTGTCTAATAGTAACCCTAATAACTATCTCTTCAGAGCTCGAATTTAGAATATTTTGGGCTCATTGCAATCGTAACTTGACAAGCTTCCAACTTGGACAAGAATTGGCTAATTCAGAGACCCTTCGATCCCAAAAGCACGTTGGAACTCTTCGATCGTCATTTTTCAATATGCATTGTTAATATTTCCAAATAGCGCGATCCAACTGAGACGCTCGTAACTCCATCGTTTGATGTCGGATTGGGATGATTTTTGGCCATCTGAAAGGTATTTTAGTGCTCTTTGTTTCTGACTGGAATCGTCGTATTCCAAGACCCTTTAGGGATCCGTAAGTGGATCGCAGTCATCAGTCTTGAATTTTTCCTTCATCTCCTTGTCTAATAGTAACCCTAATAACTCTCTTCAGAGCTCGAATTTAGAATATTTTGGGCTCATTGCAATCGTAACTTGACAAGCTTCCAACTTGGACAAGAATTGGGTAATTCAGAGACCGTTTGATATCCCAAAGCACGTTGGAACTCTTCGATCGTCATTTTTCAATATGGATTGTTAATATTTCCATATAGCGCGATCCAATTGAGACGACCATAACTCCATCGTTCGATGTCGGATAGGGATTATTTTTGGCTATCTGAAAATATTTTAGTGTTCTTTGATTCCTGACTGGAATCGTCGTATTCCAAGACCCTTTAGGGATCCATAAGTGGGATCGCAGTCATCAGTCCAAGATTTTTCCTTCATCTCCTTGCCTAATAGTAACCCTCATAACTTTCTCTTCAAAGCTTAAATTTAGAATATTTTGTGCTCATTGCAATCATAACTTGACAAACTTCCAACTTGGATAAGAATTGGATAATTTTGAAACCGTTCAATATCCCAAAGCATGTTGGAACTCTTCGATCGTCGTTTCTCAATATGGATTGTTAATATTTCCAAATAGAGCGATCCAACTGAGACGACCATAACTCCATCGTTTGATGTCGGATTGGGATGATTTTTGGCCATCTGAAAGGTATTTTAGTGTTCTTTGATTCCTGACTAGAATCGTCGTATTCCAAGACCATTTAGGGATCCGTAAGTGGGATCGCAGTCGTCGGTCCTGTATTTTTCCTTCTTCTCCTTGTCTAATAGTAACCCTCATAAATCTCTCTTCAACGTCGAATTTAGAATATTTTGTGCTCATTGGAATCGAAACTTGACAAGCTTCCAAATTGGACAAGAATTGGCTAAATCGGAGACCGTTCGATATACCAAAAGGACGTTGGAACTCTTCGATCGTCATTTTTCATATGCATTGTTAATATTTCCAAATAGCGCGATCCAACTGAGACGCTCGTAACTCCATCGTTTGATGTCGGATTGGGATGATTTTTGGCCATCTGAAAGGTATTTTAGTGCTCTTTGTTTCCTGACTGGAATCGTCGTATTCCAAGACCCTTTAGGGATCCGTAAGTGGTATCGCAGTCATCAGTCTTGAATTTTCCTTCATCTCCTTGTCTAATAGTAACCCTAATAACTATCTCTTCAGAGCTCGAATTTAGAATATTTTGGGCTCATTGCAATCGTAACTTGACAAGCTTCCAACTTGGACAAGAATTGGCTAATTCAGAGACCCTTCGATATCCCAAAAGCACGTTGGAACTCTTCGATCGTCATTTTTCAATATGCATTGTTATATTTCCAAATAGCGCGATCCAACTGAGACGCTCGTAACTCCATCGTTTGATGTCGGATTGGGATGATTTTGGCCATCTGAAAGGTATTTTAGTGCTCTTTGTTTCCTGACTGGAATCGTCGTATTCCAAGACCCTTTAGGGATCCGTAAGTGGGATCGCAGTCATCAGTCTTGAATTTTTCCTTCATCTCCTTGTCTAATAGTAACCCTAATAACTATCTCTTCAGAGCTCGAATTTAGAATATTTTGGGCTCATTGCAATCGTAACTTGACAAGCTTCCAACTTGGACAAGAATTGGGTAATTCAGAGACCGTTTGATATCCCAAAGCACGTTGGAACTCTTCGATCGTCATTTTTCAATATGGATTGTTAATATTTCCATATAGCGCGATCCAATTGAGACGACCATAACTCCATCGTTCGATGTCGGATAGGGATTATTTTGGCTATCTGAAAAATATTTTAGTGTTCTTTGATTCCTGACTGGAATCGTCGTATTCCAAGACCCTTTAGGGATCCGTAAGTGGGATCGCAGTCATCAGTCCAAGATTTTCCTTCATCTCCTTGCCTAATAGTAACCCTCATAACTTTCTCTTCAAAGCTAAATTTAGAATATTTTGTGCTCATTGCAATCATAACTTGACAAACTTCCAACTTGGATAAGAATTGGATAATTTTGAGACCGTTCAATATCCCAAAAGCATGTTGGAACTCTTCGATCGTCGTTTCTCAATATGGATTGTTAATATTTCCAAATAGAGCGATCCAACTGAGACGACCATAACTCCATCGTTTGATGTCGGATTGGGATGATTTTTGGCCATCTGAAAGGTATTTTAGTGTTCTTTGATTCCTGACTAGAATCGTCGTATTCCAAGACCATTTAGGGATCCGTAAGTGGGATCGCAGTCGTCGGTCCTGTATTTTTCCTTCTTCTCCTTGTCTAATAGTAACCCTCATAAATCTCTCTTCAGACGTCGAATTTAGAATATTTTGTGCTCATTGGAATCGAAACTTGACAAGCTTCCAAATTGGACAAGAATTGGCTAAATCGGAGACCGTTCGATATACCAAAAGACGTTGGAACTCTTCGATCGTCATTTTTCATTATGCATTGTTAATATTTCCAAATAGCGCGATCCAACTGAGACGCTCGTAACTCCATCGTTTGATGTCGGATTGGGATGATTTTTGGCCATCTGAAAGGTATTTTAGTGCTCTTTGTTTCCTGACTGGAATCGTCGTATTCCAAGACCCTTTAGGGATCCGTAAGTGGTATCGCAGTCATCAGTCTTGAATTTTTCCTTCATCTCCTTGTCTAATAGTAACCCTAATAACTATCTCTTCAGAGCTCGAATTTAGAATATTTTGGGCTCATTGCAATCGTAACTTGACAAGCTTCCAACTTGGACAAGAATTGGCTAATTCAGAGACCGTTCGATATCCCAAAAGCACGTTGGAACTCTTCGATCGTCATTTTTCAATATGCATTGTTAATATTTCCAAATAGCGCGATCCAACTGAGACGCTCGTAACTCCATCGTTTGATGTCGGATTGGGATGATTTTTGGCCATCTGAAAGGTATTTTAGTGCTCTTTGTTTCCTGACTGGAATCGTCGTATTCCAAGACCCTTTAGGGATCCGTAAGTGGGATCGCAGTCATCAGTCTTGAATTTTTCCTTCATCTCCTTGTCTAATAGTAACCCTAATAACTATCTCTTCAGAGCTCGAATTTAGAATATTTTGGGCTCATTGCAATCGTAACTTGACAAGCTTCCAACTTGGACAAGAATTGGGTAATTCAGAGACCGTTTGATATCCCAAAGCACGTTGGAACTCTTCGATCGTCATTTTTCAATATGGATTGTTAATATTTCCATAGCGCGATCCAATTGAGACGACCATAACTCCATCGTTCGATGTCGGATAGAGATTATTTTTGGCTATCTGAAAAATATTTTAGTGTTCTTTGATTCCTGACTGGAATCGTCGTATTCCAAGACCCTTTAGGGATCCGTAAGTGGGATCGCAGTCATCAGTCAAGATTTTTCCTTCATCTCTCCTGCCTAATAGTAACCCTCATAACTTTCTCTTCAAAGCTCGAATTTAGAATATTTTGTGCTCATTGCAATCGTAACTTGACAAACTTCCAACTTGGATAAGAATTGGATAATTCTGAGACCGTTCAATATCCCAAAAGCATGTTGGAACTCTTCGATCGTCGTTTTTCAATATGGATTGTTAATATTTCCAAATAGAGCGATCCAACTGAGACGACCATAACTCCATCGTTTGATGTCGGATTGGGATGATTTTTGGCCATCTGAAAGGTATTTTAGTGTTCTTTGATTCCCGACTAGAATCGTCGTATTCCAAGACCAATTAGGGATCCGTAAGTGGGATCGCAGTCGTCGGTCCTGTATTTTTCCTTCTTCTCCTTGTCTAATAGTAACCCTAATAAATCTCTCTTCAAATGTCGAATTTAGAATATTTTGTGCTCATTGGAATCGAAACTTGACAAGCTTCCAAATTGGACAAGAATTGGCTAAATCAGAGACCGTTTGATATACCAAAAGGACGTTGGAACTCTTCGATCAACATTTTTCAGTATGGATTGTTAATATTTCCAAATAGCGCGATCCAACTGAGACGCTCGTAACTCCATCGTTTGATGTTGGATTGGGATGATTTTTGGTCATCTGAAAGGTATTTTAGTGCTCTTTGTTTCCTGACTGGAATCGTCATATTCCAAGACCCTTTAGGGATCCGTAAGTGGGATCGCAGTCATCAGTCTTGAATTTTTCCTTCATCTCCTTGTCTAATAGTAACCCTAATAACTATCTCTTCAGAGCTCGAATTTAGAATATTTTGGGCTCATTGCAATCGTAACTTGACAAGCTTCCAACTTGGACAAGAATTGGCTAATTCAGAGACCTTCGATATCCCAAAAGCACGTTGGAACTCTTCGATCGTCATTTTTCAATATGCATTGTTAATATTTCCAAATAGCGCGATCCAACTGAGACGCTCGTAACTCCATCGTTTGATGTCGGATTGGGATGATTTTGGCCATCTGAAAGGTATTTTAGTGCTCTTTGTTTCCTGACTGGAATCGTCGTATTCCAAGACCCTTTAGGGATCAGTAAGTGGGATCGCAGTCATCAGTCTTGAATTTTTCCTTCATCTCCTTGTCTAATAGTAACCCTAATAACTATCTCTTCAGAGCTCGAATTTAGAATATTTTGGGCTCATTGCAATCGTAACTTGACAAGCTTCCAACTTGGACAAGAATTGGGTAATTCAGAGACCGTTTGATATCCCAAAGCACGTTGGAACTCTTCGATCGTCATTTTTCAATATGGATTGTTAATATTTCCAATAGCGCGATCCAATTGAGACGACCATAACTCCATCGTTCGATGTCGGATAGAGATTATTTTTGGCTATCTGAAAAATATTTTAGTGTTCTTTGATTCCTGACTGGAATCGTCGTATTCCAAGACCCTTTAGGGATCCCTAAGTGGGATCGCAGTCATCAGTCCAAGATTTTTCCTTCATCTCCTTGCCTAATAGTAACCCTCATAATTCTCTTCAAAGCTAAATTTAGAATATTTTGTGCTCATTGCAATCATAACTTGACAAACTTCCAACTTGGATAAGAATTGGATAATTTTGAGACCGTTCAATATCCCAAAAGCATGTTGGAACTCTTCGATCGTCGTTTCTCAATATGGATTGTTAATATTTCCAAATAGAGCGATCCAACTGAGACGACCATAACTCCATCGTTTGATGTCGGATTGGGATGATTTTTGGCCATCTGAAAGGTATTTTAGTGTTCTTTGATTCCTGACTAGAATCGTCGTATTCCAAGACCATTTAGGGATCCGTAAGTGGGATCGCAGTCGTCGGTCCTGTATTTTTCCTTCTTCTCCTTGTCTAATAGTAACCCTCATAACTCTCTTCAGACGTCGAATTTAGAATATTATGTGCTCATTGGAATCGAAACTTGACAAGCTTCCAAATTGGACAAGAATTGGCTAAATCGGAGACCGTTCGATATACCAAAAGGACGTTGGAACTCTTCGATCGTCATTTTTCATTATGCATTGTTAATATTTCCAAATAGCGCGATCCAACTGAGACGCTCGTAACTCCATCGTTTGATGTCGGATTGGGATGATTTTTGGCCATCTGAAAGGTATTTTAGTGCTCTTGTTTCCTGACTGGAATCGTCGTATTCCAAGACCCTTTAGGGATCCGTAAGTGGTATCGCAGTCATCAGTCTTGAATTTTCCTTCATCTCCTTGTCTAATAGTAACCCTAATAACTATCTCTTCAGAGCTCGAATTTAGAATATTTTGGGCTCATTGCAATCGTAACTTGACAAGCTTCCAACTTGGACAAGAATTGGCTAATTCAGAGACCCTTCGATATCCCAAAAGCACGTTGGAACTCTTCGATCGTCATTTTTCAATATGCATTGTTAATATTTCCAAATAGCGCGATCCAACTGAGACGCTCGTAACTCCATCGTTGATGTCGGATTGGGATGATTTCTGGCCATCTGAAAGGTATTTTAGTGCTCTTTGTTTCCTGACTGGAATCGTCGTATTCCAAGACCCTTTAGGGATCCGTAAGTGGGATCGCAGTCATCAGTCTTGAATTTTTCCTTCATCTCCTTGTCTAATAGTAACCCTAATAACTATCTCTTCAGAGCTCGAATTTAGAATATTTTGGGCTCATTGCAATCGTAACTTGACAAGCTTCCAACTTGGACAAGAATTGGTAATTCAGAGACCGTTTGATATCCCAAAGCACGTTGGAACTCTTCGATCGTCATTTTTCAATATGGATTGTTAATATTTCCAATAGCGCGATCCAATTGAGACGACCATAACTCCATCGTTCGATGTCGGATAGAGATTATTTTTGGCTATCTGAAAAATATTTTAGTGTTCTTTGATTCCTGACTGGAATCGTCGTATTCCAAGACCCTTTAGGGATCCCTAAGTGGGATCGCAGCAGTCATCAGTCCAAGATTTTTCCTTCATCTCCTTGCCTAATAGTAACCCTCATAACTTTCTCTTCAAAGCTTAAATTTAGAATATTTTGTGCTCATTGCAATCATAACTTGACAAACTTCCAACTTGGATAAGAATTGGATAATTTTGAGACCGTTCAATATCCCAAAGCATGTTGGAACTCTTCGATCGTCGTTTTTCAATATGGATTGTTAATATTTCCAAATAGAGCGATCCAACTGAGACGACCATAACTCCATCGTTTGATGTCGGATTGGGATGATTTTTGGCCATCTGAAAGGTATTTTAGTGTTCTTTGATTCCTGACTAGAATCGTCGTATTCCAAGACCATTTAGGGATCCGTAAGTGGGATCGCAGTCGTCGGTCCTTATTTTTCCTTCTTCTCCTTGTCTAATAGTAACCCTCATAAATCTCTCTTCAGACGTCGAATTTAGAATATTTTGTGCTCATTGGAATCGAAACTTGACAAGCTTCCAAATTGGACAAGAATTGGCTAAATCGGAGACCGTTCGATATCCAAAAGGACGTTGGAACTCTTCGATCGTCATTTTTCATATGCATTGTTAATATTTCCAAATAGCGCGATCCAACTGAGACGCTCGTAACTCCATCGTTTGATGTCGGATTGGGATGATTTTTGGCCATCTGAAAGGTATTTTAGTGCTCTTTGTTTCCTGACTGGAATCGTCGTATTCCAAGACCCTTTAGGGATCCGTAAGTGGTATCGCAGTCATCAGTCTTGAATTTTTCCTTCATCTCCTTGTCTAATAGTAACCCTAATAACTATCTCTTCAGAGCTCGAATTTAGAATATTTTGGGCTCATTGCAATCGTAACTTGACAAGCTTCCAACTTGGACAAGAATTGGCTAATTCAGAGACCCTTCGATATCCCAAAAGCACGTTGGAACTCTTCGATCGTCATTTTTCAATATGCATTGTTAATATTTCCAAATAGCGCGATCCAACTGAGACGCTCGTAACTCCATCGTTTGATGTCGGATTGGGATGATTTTGGCCATCTGAAAGGTATTTTAGTGCTCTTTGTTCCTGACTGGAATCGTCGTATTCCAAGACCCTTTAGGGATCCGTAAGTGGGATCGCAGTCATCAGTCTTGAATTTTTCCTTCATCTCCTTGTCTAATAGTAACCCTAATAACTATCTCTTCAGAGCTCGAATTTAGAATATTTTGGGCTCATTGCAATCGTAACTTGACAAGCTTCCAACTTGGACAAGAATTGGGTAATTCAGAGACCGTTTGATATCCCAAAGCACGTTGGAACTCTTCGATCGTCATTTTTCAATATGGATTGTTAATATTTCCATATAGCGCGATCCAATTGAGACGACCATAACTCCATCGTTCGATGTCGGATAGGGATATTTTTGGCTATCTGAAAAATATTTTAGTGTTCTTTGATTCCTGACTGGAATCGTCGTATTCCAAGACCCTTTAGGGATCCTAAGTGGGATCGCAGTCATCAGTCCAAGATTTTTCCTTCATCTCCTTGCCTAATAGTAACCCTCATAACTTTCTCTTCAAAGCTTAATTTAGAATATTTTGTGCTCATTGCAATCGTAACTTGACAACTTCCAACTTGGATAAGAATTGGATAATTTGAGACCGTTCATATCCCAAAAGCATGTTGGAACTCTTCGATCGTCGTTTCTCAATATGGATTGTTAATATTTCCAAATAGAGCGATCCGACTGAGACGACCATAACTCCATCGTTTGATGTCGGATTGGGATGATTTTTGGCCATCTAAAAGGTATTTTAGTGTTCTTTAATTCCTGACTAGAATTGTCGTATTCCAAGACCATTTAGGGATGCGTAAGTGGGATAGCAGTCGTCGGTCCTGTATTTTTCCTTCTTCTCCTTGTCTAATAGTAACCCTCATAAATCTCACGTCGAATTTAGAATATTATGTGCACATTGGAATCGAAACTTGACAAGCTTCCAAATTGGACAAGAATTGGCTAAATCGGAGACCGTTCGAAATACCAAAAGGACGTTGGAACTCTTCGATCGACATTTTTCATTATGCATTGTTAATATTTCCAAATAGCGCGATCCAACTGAGACGCTCGTAACTCCATCGTTTGATGTCGGATTGGGATGATTTTTGGCCATCTGAAAGGTATTTTAGTGCTCTTTGTTTCCTGACTGGAATCGTCGTATTCCAAGACCCTTTAGGGATCCGTAAGTGGTATCGCAGTCATCAGTCTTGAATTTTCCTTCATCTCCTTGTCTAATAGTAACCCTAATAACTATCTCTTCAGAGCTCGAATTTAGAATATTTTGGGCTCATTGCAATCGTAACTTGACAAGCTTCCAACTTGGACAAGAATTGGCTAATTCAGAGACCTTCGATATCCCAAAAGCACGTTGGAACTCTTCGATCGTCATTTTTCAATATGCATTGTTAATATTTCGAAATAGCGCGATCCAACTGAGACGCTCGTAACTCCATCGTTTGATGTCGGATTGGGATGATTTTTGGCCATCTGAAAGGTATTTTAGTGCTCTTTGTTTCCTGACTGGAATCGTCGTATTCCAAGACCCTTTAGGGATCTGTAAGTGGGATCGCAGTCATCAGTCTTGAATTTTTCCTTCATCTCCTTGTCTAATAGTAACCCTAATAACTATCTCTTCAGAGCTCGAATTTAGAATATTTTGGGCTCATTGCAATCGTAACTTGACAAGCTTCCAACTTGGACAAGAATTGGGTAATTCAGAGACCGTTTGATATCCCAAAGCACGTTGGAACTCTTCGATCGTCATTTTTCAATTTGGATTGTTAATATTTCCATATAGCGCGATCCAATTGAGACGACCATAACTCCATCGTTGATGTCGGATAGAGATTATTTTTGGCTATCTGAAAAATATTTTAGTGTTCTTTGATTCCTGACTGGAATCGTCGTATTCCAAGACCCTTTAGGGATCCCTAAGTAGTGGGATCGCAGTCATCAGTCCAAGATTTTTCCTTCATCTCCTTGCCTAATAGTAACCCTCATAACTTTCTCTTCAAAGCTTAATTTAGAATATTTTGTGCTCATTGCAATCGTAACTTGACAAACTTCCAACTTGGATAAGAATTGGATAATTTGAGACCGTTCAATATCCCAAAAGCATGTTGGAACTCTTCGATCGTCGTTTCTCAATATGGATTGTTAATATTTCCAAATAGAGCGATCCAACTGAGACGACCATAACTCCATCGTTTGATGTCGGATTGGGATGATTTTGGCCATCTGAAAGGTATTTTAGTGTTCTTTGATTCCTGACTAGAATCGTCGTATTCCAAGACCATTTAGGGATCCGTAAGTGGGATCGCAGTCGTCGGTCCTGTATTTTTCCTTCTTCTCCTTGTCTAATAGTAACCCTCATAAATCTCTCTTCAGACGTCGAATTTAGAATATTTTGTGCTCATTGGAATCGAAACTTGACAAGCTTCCAAATTGGACAAGAATTGGCTAAATCGGAGACCGTTCGATATACCAAAAGGACGTTGGAACTCTTCGATCGTCATTTTTCATTATGCATTGTTAATATTTCCAAATAGCGCGATCCAACTGAGACGCTCGTAACTCCATCGTTTGATGTCGGATTGGGATGATTTTGGCCATCTGAAAGGTATTTTAGTGCTCTTTGTTTCCTGACTGGAATCGTCGTATTCCAAGACCCTTTAGGGATCCGTAAGTGGATCGCAGTCATCAGTCTTGAATTTTTCCTTCATCTCCTTGTCTAATAGTAACCCTAATAACTATCTCTTCAGAGCTCGAATTTAGAATATTTTGGGCTCATTGCAATCGTAACTTGACAAGCTTCCAACTTGGACAAGAATTGGCTAATTCAGAGACCCTTCGATATCCCAAAAGCACGTTGGAACTCTTCGATCGTCATTTTTCAATATGCATTGTTAATATTTCCAAATAGCGCGATCCAACTGAGACGCTCGTAACTCCATCGTTTGATGTCGGATTGGGATGATTTCTGGCCATCTGAAAGGTATTTTAGTGCTCTTTGTTTCCTGACTGGAATCGTCGTATTCCAAGACCCTTTAGGGATCTGTAAGTGGGATCGCAGTCATCAGTTTGAATTTTTCCTTCATCTCCTTGTCTAATAGTAACCCTAATAACTATCTCTTCAGAGCTCGAATTTAGAATATTTTGGGATCATTGCAACCGTAACTTGACAAGCTTCCAACTTGGACAAGAATTGGGTAATAAGGAGAACGTTTGATATCCCAAAGCACGTTGGAACTCTTCGATCGTCATTTTTCAATATGGATTGTTAATATTTCCATATAGCGCGATCCAATTGAGACGACCATAACTCCATCGTTCGATGTCGGATAGAGATTATTTTTGGCTATCTGAAAAATATTTTAGTGTTCTTTGATTCCTGACTGGAATCGTCGTATTCCAAGACCCTTTAGGGATCCATAAGTGGGATCGCAGTCATCAGTCCAAGATTTTTCCTTCATCTCCTTGCCTAATAGTAACCCTCATAACTTTCTCTTCAAAGCTTAAATTTAGAATATTTTGTGCTCATTGCAATCATAACTTGACAAACTTCCAACTTGGATAAGAATTGGATAATTTTGAGACCGTTCAATATCCCAAAAGCATGTTGGAACTCTTCGATCATCGTTTCTCAATATGGATTGTTAATATTTCCAAATAGAGCGATCCAACTGAGACGACCATAACTCCATCGTTTGATGGAGTTCTTTGATTCCTGACTAGAATCGTCGTATTCCAAGACCATTTAGGGATCCGTAAGTGGGATCGTAGTCGTCGGTCCTGTATTTTTCCTTCTTCTCCTTGTCTAATAGTAACCCTCATAAATCTCTCTTCAGACGTCGAATTTAGAATATTTTGTGCTCATTGGAATCGAAACTTGACAAGCTTCCAAATTGGACAAGAATTGGCTAAATCGGAGACCGTTCGATATACCAAAAGGACGTTGGAACTCTTCGATCGTCATTTTTCATATGCATTGTTAATATTTCCAAATAGCGCGATCCAACTGAGACGCTCGTAACTCCATCGTTTGATGTCGGATTGGGATGATTTTTGGCCATCTGAAAGGTATTTTAGTGCTCTTTGTTTCCTGACTGGAATCGTCGTATTCCAAGACCCTTTAGGGATCCGTAAGTGGTATCGCAGTCATCAGTCTTGAATTTTCCTTCATCTCCTTGTCTAATAGTAACCCTAATAACTATCTCTTCAGAGCTCGAATTTAGAATATTTTGGCTCATTGCAATCGTAACTTGACAAGCTTCCAACTTGGACAAGAATTGGCTAATTCAGAGACTTCGATATCCCAAAAGCACGTTGGAACTCTTCGATCGTCATTTTTCAATATGCATTGTTAATATTTCCAAATAGCGCGATCCAACTGAGACGCTCGTAACTCCATCGTTTGATGTCGGATTGGGATGATTTTGGCCATCTGAAAGGTATTTTAGTGCTCTTTGTTTCCTGACTGGAATCGTCGTATTCCAAGACCCTTTAGGGATCCGTAAGTGGGATCGCAGTCATCAGTCTTGAATTTTCCTTCATCTCCTTGTCTAATAGTAACCCTAATAACTATCTCTTCAGAGCTCGAATTTAGAATATTTTGGCTCATTGCAATCGTAACTTGACAAGCTTCCAACTTGGACAAGAATTGGGTAATTCAGAGACCGTTTGATATCCCAAAGCACGTTGGAACTCTTCGATCGTCATTTTTCAATATGGATTGTTAATATTTCCATATAGCGCGATCCAATTGAGACGACCATAACTCCATCGTTTGATGTCGGATAGGGATTATTTTGGCTATCTGAAAAATATTTTAGTGTTCTTTGATTCCTGACTGGAATCGTCGTATTCCAAGACCCTTTAGGGATCCGTAAGTGGGATCGCAGTCATCAGTCCAAGATTTTTCCTTCATCTCCTTGTCTAATAGTAACCCTCATAACTTTCTCTTCAAAGCTAAATTTAGAATATTTTGTGCTCATTGCAATCGTAACTTGACAAACTTCCAACTTGGATAAGAATTGGATAATTTGAGACCGTTCAATATCCCAAAGCACGTTGGAACTCTTCGATCGTCGTTTTCAATATGGATTGTTAATATTTCCAAATAGAGCGATCCAACTGAGACGACCATAACTCCATCGTTTGATGTCGGATTGGGATGATTTTTGGCCATCTGAAAGGT